>JABTXL010006712.1:11102606-11151343 GCA_025134845.1 Neodon shergylaensis
ACACAGAGACAGAGACCAGAGAGAACACACACACACACACACACACACACAAACACACACACACAGAGGAGAGAGAGTGAGAGAGAGAGAATTTGCTCTGACAGTCTTACAGACAGAGTGAGATGGACAGTCTGAGAGACAGATGGGGCCGGGGGTATCTGCAGTCCTGGAAAGATGTCATTGTGCAATAGTTAGCCTCCTGGCTGTGGCCTGCCTGGTTGATTCTAGAGATAGATGAATAGCACTCCAGCAATTAGAGTGGGAAATGAAGATGCTCGTACACCTTCAGGCTTCTGGAGTTTAGTTTTATTTCCATGTTTAGACTCTCCATGGCCTCTATTTAAAAGAAAAAAATGTGAAAATAAAATAGCCTGGGTGAAAATAGTGAAAACAGCATAGGAGGATGGGCTGTTTGCTCTCTGTTTACCTCTTGTGATATAAACCTAATAAGCCAGAATCTCTCCATTATGATTCTCCAAAGGCTTGATTTTAAGTAAGACACAGAGTAGTCTCAGAGGACTGGGTATTGTGAGGAAAGCTCTAATCTATTCCAGAGAAAATGGGTGATTCTCAAGTACTCTCGCTTGTGGGAGTTAATGAAATCACACCAGCAGATTGCTGTAATATAAAGATGTCAATATATATCTGGGGAGGAAGGCATAATTATAAACCTTTAGTATTAATCTTCTAATGTTTTACCAACTTTTTTGCTTAATTTCATAAAAGTATACTTTATATATATAGCAATATACCTTACATATTAAAAAACACTATAATAGAATGGTTTGTATATTTAGCAATATAGTTTGTGTATTAAATACAGCACTATAATAGAATTGTATAGTTCCCTTTTCAAATTTTAATGAATTATAAAAGTAACACCTTAGTGATCATGTTATTAGTACTTAACTGACATAATTTGGTAAGTTTACATATGTATACCTGTCTACCCACCACGATCACAGTGAAGAGGATAAACACCGCTCTTTTCTCCAGAGTAATCTCATGTCCTTTTCCAATTCCTTTCTCATGACTACCCCAGCTTTAAATCCTCCATCCTATCCACATAGCATTGAAATTGAAATCCTATCCACATCAGCATTGAAATCACCTTTCAGTTTTTGTCAAGGGTATAGGTGCTGAGCAGCTAAGTTGATCCCAGTCTAAAGTCCATGCTGGCCACATTATTTTGTTATAGCATAAGCAGTTCAAACATAACTCAGGGGAATCCAGAAGTAGTTTATGTCGTGTATCTTTTTCACTGCTTGTGACAATCTTCATAGCTGATTGATAAATCTAAAAGTGCCTTCTATCTAATCATGGATTATCTCAGGACAAAAGAAGTGATGTAGTCAAGGGCTCTTCATAAGCCATGGTGTAATCTACTAAATGAAAGTTTCTCAGTATTTTTTTGGTTACCTTCATTTATTTTTGGGTGGAGATCAGTGGTAACTTTTAGGAGTTGTTTCCCTCCTGTTACCATGTGAGTCTCAGGTATCTAATTCACAGGGAACTGTCTAAGATATTTTTGCTCAGAGAGCAGTATATATGTATGTATGTATGTATGTATATATATATGCATATATGCCATACTAATAAAACAAGAGCATAGCTCAACCTTGGTTAAGCATAATCTTGGGTAGCTCCCCTGATCGGTATTGTCAGAAAGCATTTTCTACCTCAGGAGGTGAGGCAAAGCCCATTTACATCTCACATTGTATTTCATGGTTTTCTTCTTGGCCTAAAAACGTAATACGTGTGAAGTCCAGAAACGTCTCCTCCATCATCTTGGAATTGCGACGACATTTAACTGTAGAATAAATCAAGATTGGGGAAAGCTTACATCAAGTTTATGGGGGGGAAGGATTAGGGGACCGAAAACCCACCAGGACAAATTTATTCCTAAAACTTTTATTAATACTTAAATATATAAATAAATAAGAAGGCAAGACCATATAGAAGGTTATCAAAAACCTTGTAAGAGCAGTAAAATGTTGATTAAACAGTAACTCGGAATCCTGTGACCTTACTTTAGCTTTCCCATATGAAGAATATCTTGGGAAAGAGCCTGGGTGCAGGAGGCAAGGGGGAGGGGGAGGCAGACCAGGATGGGGGTGGAAATAACTCCTCCTCCATCTCCTGAATGTGCATACCCAGGCCTGTTCTGGAAGGTGATTGCTATGGTTCTGCTTTAGCTATGGGCTTGAAATAGTAGGACTAGTGCTGTGTGAAGTCCTTGGGGGCTCTTGGGAAGCCCCCCCTTTGTGAGTATGTTGGGCAAGACGAGTGGTCTGTTGAAAAGGTGGCTTGGCTCTTCTTACTGGAGTGTGGTCAGTAGGATGAGTGGTCTGTTGAAAAGATGGCTTAGCTCTTCTTGAGAGACTGTGGTCAGTCTTTCAAATGTAACCCTCCCTGGATTTTGCTTTTATGTATGTTAAAAATGAAGCCTTTAAGTATTATGTCTGAATCATTCGATTTGTTTGGAAGCCTATCTTTCCTTCCAGAATCATTTAAGGAACATATTCTCCTTTGCTGATAGATGTCTTTAACACGAGAGCCTCTGTCTGCCTGGAGGTCTCTTGTCATTACCTGTGTCTGTCAGCAGGTTGAAGTGACAAGGTGAGTGATTTAAAGTCCTTGTGTCAGAGTCTCTTCTAACACTTGTGGAACAATGCCAGAACTTTCTTTGTAGCACTTCTGAGGTACCGGGCTCGAGGCTACAAGCTTTCATAGGTGATTCCGTTTAACAGTCGCATTTGCTGAATGGGCAGTGTTTGCCACAATCTCGGTTTGACACATAGTGCAGGGAGCAAAAGCAGCATGGGCAGTCACACAGTGAGTGGCAGAATAGGCCTCTGCATGTGGTGTTTTCATTCTAAGTCCTTGGGTTTCCTTGCTTGACCCGTTGTCCTTGAGATTCACAAACCCATCCCTACCTTCCACTTTGGCTGCTGTCTATTAACCAGGCATTATTATTTAATTACTTCCTCCCAGTGCCCCACAGCATCTTACAGGTATCTCCAGTCATGAGAGACAAAATCATTTACGGCCTCGGGAGAAGAACTCGAAAGGAGCAATCTCCCCACAGACCCACCTGGTTTTACAGGATACAGTCTCTCGTCAGACACTGCACTCACTTGGAATGATTCTCATGCAGTGATTCATCATTCAAACAGTTGAAGAAAATATGTTCAGATATAAATCTATACACACCTCAATCTCTTATACTTCAAATAGGAGTTTGAACCCTCAATTTAAATGCTATAGGAATCCATTTGAACAAGGCAGGTGAACAGCTGCCTTCTCAGGAGCCCTTATGGAGAATACACAGAGTACGGTAAAAGGCTACTATGCACCTTTTCTTCCTAGAAAGTCTTTCCCTTTGATGTGTACGTAGCAACTTTTTTCTTTAATATTCCATGATGTTTGTTTAGATTTTAGTTTCCTCCACTTTCCCGGGCATAAGTAAATGTCGTCTGTTTTATGACTTGAACAACTTTAGATGTCTGAACGTGTATTCACGTGCACATTGGCTTGTCTTCCATTATTGTATACTCCCCCCCACCCCGCCACAGCATCTGCTCTTTCTTTAAGATCATAGCTTATTGTTGTTTTCTAGTTATCCTTTGATCTTTCTCACTCTGCCAAAGCAAAATATTTGATTACACTTTAATCATTTTATCTCCATTCACTCCCAGACAAGGCACCATTTCTTATTTTCTGTGATCAGAATATAATCAGGTTTTCACCCTTTGGCGGTTCAATATTGTTGGGAAATTGTTTTGTGTATGAGCCTGTCGTGGCAGAATGCATCTCCGTTTGTGCAGTTCTCTGAGAAAAGAACCCAATAGGGCCATCTGAGTTGAGAAAGAGCTCTAATAAGCACACTTTTCTCCTTATCATTCCTGATTTTTCAGGGTGAGTAGCATAGTGTATCATTGCATTTCAAAGGGGATCAGCAGCAAGGCCATGCCTCACACAGGCTAGGAAGCAGTCAGTATTGTGTCTCCTGTGGTCAAATGTGTAAAAATGATGAAGGGTTTCCATACTTCTTTCTTGTATTATCTTAATAAATGTGAAAATACTTCTTAGCTCCACAAGAACTTTAAAATAGATAACACCATTAAATAATAAAATATAGTTGAAATGGATATGAATGTTAAACTTGGGAGTTCCTAAATGGAGCTTTCCAAGATCTATTATTATCAGCCATGAATTTATTCCGATGCCCTGACCAAAATACTATAGGAAGACAAAGAGGTAAGAGCGCTGGTAAATGAATTTCCATTGTAGACTCTCCTCAGCTGTAGATGAGCTGCAATATTAGTTGGTATTTCTGAAAGTGAATGCATTTTACTCAAAGTCACAGTTGGATCTAACAAGATTCCTTAGAGGGAATGATAGGAACTTGGACCTCAAGAGTTTAAAGGCTTCTCCTTGACCATAAATTCATTTTCATCAAGGCTAATTGATGTTTAGGCAAAGCTAAGCTCTAATAGAATTGTCAGAAACTATAAAATAAGGACATGGAAGTCACCCAAATCAGAACATTTTGAAGTTTAACAGCCACTGCTTCCCATCCTCCAAATTCTCAGTTTTCTGGAGGTATTTATCTCAGATAGCTATCTGAGCTCTACCCAAACCCTCTGCTCAGGTGTTTCTCTGTTACTCAACATGGAAGGAAGAAGGAGCATTTCCCAGCCAGAATGATGAATTGTTGCAGGCATAGTGGCTGCTCACCATTTTAGAGGCCAGTGAGTGGACACAGATGGGACTGTCACAGTTCCTGATTGAGACAGGCTTGATTGTGGTAACAAAGATTGGCTGGAGCAACCCAGGCCATGGTCAGTGGTCAATAAGTGTAGCTTCAAAGGGCTAAACCTGTGGACTGTGCCAGTTCGAGGAGTTAAAGATTGGATGGATGGATGGATGGATGGATGGATGGATGGATGGATAGAGGGAGGGAGGGAGAGGATAAGGGAGGGAGGGGAAGAGAGGTTTAAATAGCACAATATCCTAGGAGCAGGGATCAAAGTAGTGCTCTGGTACCTATGAATGCCCAGGGTCAAATGGTCAATCATTCAAAGTGAGTTCTTGGCTGTGGGAATACCTTGTAGATGAAACTATGCTACCCAGCCATGATTCTTCTATGAGCTTCTCAGCATGGCACAATTCTTTCTTCTCTCTTCTTACCCCACTACTGGAAAGGTTTTATTGTATCATGTGCTGTAATCATTATAGTCCTACTAAGTATTTTCTGTGGGGGAGTATAAATTGTACATAACAATAATGATGATGATAAAAAATGTGACCTGGCATTTACTATGTCTCTGGAGGATTCACTACCTTGGCACATCTTTCCTCTTCTTCTATACTTTCTATTTTATACTCTTCTAATTCTTAAAGCAAAGTGTCTGTATCAAGACCTCCAGCATTGGAACTAAGCTGAATGCTTCCTTGTTGAGGACTAATTTTCATGGTACCAGAAGTTGCCATTCAAGATCCCAAAGGAGAGAGATGCCCAACTGTCTTTTGATGTCTAGGAACCACATTAATGGCCAGCATGGCAAAATAACCTTACAGGTGCAGTAGCGGCACACATACCTTGGTGGTAATCAACTGCTCTCTAGTGGGACTGAAGACATGTTCAACACGAAATGATGCCTGGTACTGGATTCTAGCATCAATAAATTAATGCTAGTGAAATCATAGTTACTAGAGGAGAGTCTATAGCCACTAATTTGCCAAGCCAGCATAAACCCAAACAACAATCTATAAACATTTGTGCTGAACCCACCACCATGTGTAGTGGTATGCATATGTATATGTAAACAATAACAATTAATGAAAAAAGAGGCCATGCATTTGAAGGAGACCAAAAAAGTGTACATTGGTAAACATTGAGGGTAGCAAAGAAATGAATAACTATGTTATTATTAAAATACAATTTCAAAACAAAACAAAGCAAACCTCCAGCATTTGTTCAACATTTATTTTCATTAGTTTATTTTATCATTTAGAAGATTAAATCTGATATTTTATTTTTCTAGCTAGTATCTGACATGGGACTGAGTACTAAATAAAGACAGAGAGAAACCATAAGTGGCCCTGGATACTTTACATGAGCATGGCCTGGCTCTGTTAATGATGGCTCCTTCTTTGTTCACAGTCCCTAAAAATGAAGAACTTGCTTTTTTTGAGTTGGTTTTCCATCCCTGTGACACAATACCAGATACAAACAGCTTAAAAGAGAAAGGCATTGGCTCATGGTTTCAGAAGTTACACTGCTCTAGCTATCGGTCCCACTGGAAAAGAAAAAAGCAATTGAAAGGAGTTACACAGACAAAAAGTAGAACAGAGATACAGGCACCATTAAAATCCACCCTTAGACTTATACACTACTGAGTACAAATAGCCAAAGCATTTCCCCTGGTTCAGCTGGCTTGAGTTGTTAACAACATTTTTACATTTGATTTTAAATCACCCTTAATGAGTTCAATAAGCAGTCAAAGTAACACGGCCAGGACCACTAGTGAATACTTGGATGCGAGCAATCACAGACCCCAGGGCAGCTCTCTGCTGTTTCATATCAGGCCACGGCACCGACAACTTAGAAGGGATCTTTGAGAAGAAAATACTTTGAGCTAGAGTTCTCTTGGGGAATTGGCTCTGAGATACGTGAAACCTAAAAAAATATGACACTTTATTTTATTTTTCTTTCAAAACGTCAGTTTGTCCTTGTTGCTGGAATTGATGGTACCGTTGGGGGAGACTAACAGCCTTTTTTTTTTATTTTAGAAAAAAAGCACTCTATGGTGTTTAAAAAAGTTAAAGCCCAATCCCATGCTGGAAAAAAGACATTGAGATGCTAAGCCGCTCTACTTGGCTGTGTCCAAGGTTGATTTCCTCCTGGGTGAATCAGGGCCTGAGATTAGGTGTGAGACGAGGCTGGCTTGTGTTGATGAGTAAAGGGAAATTCAAACTCGCTTTATGTTTGTCCCTGCCCTGGTCTACAGGACAGATGATGAAGGCAACTGCCCGGCTTAGCTTGAGTCCATGTGATGCTGTCCTATCAGTCAGAGCCCAGGTAAAAAAGAACCTGGCTAGTTACATGGCTGCATAGAATTTCAATAATTTGGGTGTTAGTCTAAGCAAAAACTTGTTAATTATGTAGCTGAAAGGTTTCTCAGAGGCAGCAACTGAAAGAAGCAGTGTGTGTGTGTCCCTGTGTGTGTATGTTTGTATGCATATGCATGTGTGTGTGAATTGTTCATGAACATGCCTTAGTCTGTGCATCTATGTGATCATGTACATGCATGCATATGTGCATTACTATGGGCCACAGCACAAGAGTATGAATGTATATTTGTGCACATGAATATTTATGGGTGTGTGTACATGTGTGTAGTTATATAACGTGCACATACCTTTTTGTGTCTGTGTGTATGTATCTGTATGAATGTATATTCCTGTGCATATTCACATTTATATGTATTATCATGCATGAATGGACCAGCATTTGTGTGAACCAGCATTTTAATGTGTGCACAAATGGGCCCATGAGTTTGTGTTTGTATATTTGAGTGTGTGCTTACCTGTGTCTGTGTGTGCAAGCACATGTGTACCTTTGAGTATCTGCCAAGTATACATGCATATGCATGTTTGTAGGCAGAGACTGCTTGTTCATTTCCTGGCCCCCAGACCTGAAATAATCACATAGAAACTATATTATAAATTGTAATACTGCTTGTCCTATTAGCTCAGGATTTTTGTTAACTCTTACATCTTAAATCAACCCATTCCTATAATTTTATATTTTACCACAAGGCTTGTGGTTTACTGGCAAGGTTCTGGAGTGTCTGTCTCCTTCAGCAGCTACATGGCATCTCTATGACTCTGCCTTTCTTTCTCTATATCTGCTTGGAATTCCCACCTTGCTCTATTCTGCACTGCCATAGGCCCAAAATAAACCTCTTTATTAACCAATAGTAATAAAACATATTCACAGCATACAGTGGAAAATCCCATATCACATGTATTCATATGTACATGTCTACATATGTGAATATACACCTTTGTGTGTGAGTGTGTGTGCACGTGTGTGTGACTATGATAAAAAGCAGACTGAAAATGGAGAATACTATTAAACAAAATTGGTGAGAGGCCATTATTTTGAACCAGGTTCCTGGGCTTCAGCAGACCAAACTGAATCAGAAAGAGTCACTTATGCTAATGCCATGCAGTCAGGCTGGTTGATGTCAGCCTGTTTTTCTATATCAGGTTATTCATAACAGTTGAAGGGGCCCATCTTACCTGAGTCAACATGCTTAGATATCTCCACTCCTTTAAGGGAGTCATCTTTGAATGACGAGCCCACTTTTTGTCTCCAGTTTTTGCTTTCTTTAGCCAATTTCTGCCTGAAGAGCCAATCTCATTAGACCCATTGCATTTTATAGAGCAGAGCTTTGTTCAGCATTAGAGTCATCAATAAAAATCAATTAGTCAAAAAAAATCAATTAGTCTTTAAATTTGTAGTAACTTTATCTTTTCCTAGCAAACAATTGCTTAATATAAATTTGAATTACATGGGAGCCTTCAGAAGTGACACAAATCATCAAGGAGACTTGAATGACTTTCATGACAAGAGGACAGCAACTTGATGACAAGAGGGTGGCCATGGGGAAGCATGGTTGCATAGTATATGGTGCTATGAGAGACTGGAAGAAAATATGCATGTCATTGCATGTCCAGACTCTTGTAACTTTTCAATGTTTTCATTTCTTCTCTTGTGTTTGGTCTCTTCTTAAATGAGGACCTTAGGACCGCCCTCAGAAGAAGGTCAGAATATTCTTCCTGGGTCTCTTGACCTGCCTCAGAGAAAGTCAGGAGAAGACAGTGGTGGTGGTCTTTCTTCTGCTGTGTTTCATATGTCAAGAAATAGCCCAATCACACACAGTACTTCTTTGAACTTTTGAATAAAGCTTATAGTGTTGGTTATAATCTTGTCTCGGTCTTGTTTTTGGATTTAGTAGTTGGCTTCATAAGATCACATATGACAGGAAATCAAAGGTCACCTGGGGAAGGTTGTTCAGAGATGACCAGAGGCAGTGAAGACGGGATAAATGAGATCCACATTGAAAATAAAAGTTTATGAACTGCCTGTAATATAGGGAGAGAACTGGGTGACATGGACTTGAGAAGAAAAAACTTGGAATTTAGGTATTGTTAAATAACCTAATTAATAAAGGAGATGGTACAACATTGTGATGGCCTGGAAAAGCACTTAAGAAACCAGTGATTTATGTGCAATTTAGCAATAAAATATTATGGTAAGACTGTTGCGCAGAATATAAATGTTTAATGTCCAAGAAGTCATGAATCTTTGGAATGGTCTCTCCTACTATGCTGAAATTATTTGTACTACAAGTCAACAAAAAGCTACAGTTAGCAAGTAACATCACATGCATGTATATAGTAATGCACAGCCAGAGAAGAGATAAGTATATCCCAGGAACCTTTGTGAGTCTGTTGCTCGGTTGCACATCGAATGCACATGCTGCCTATCTTTTTCTGGTCTTGATTTTAATTGCATGATGTCCACCTTTCAGTTAGAGTTCTTGATACTGTTTAGGAACAAAAGAAATATGACCTTGTAGGCTTTTCTAGAGATCTTACATAAGCCTACAAGTCAATTGTGTTAGAACCTATGTGAGACTATTGTCTACTTTACTTCCTAGGCCACCTTCTGTTGCCTATCCTTTTATACATGGGGTTTTCTTTCTTTTTAAATTTATTTATTTTATATTTATTTTTTTATTGAGCTTTACATTTTTCTCTGCTCCCTTCCCTATCCCTCCCCTCCCCTTCAACCTTTCCCATGGTCCCCATGCTCCCAATTTACTCAGAAGATCTTGTCTTTTTCTACTTCCCATGTATGTTATGTCCATGTATGTCTCTCTTAGAGTCCTCATTGTTGTCTAGGTTCTCTGAGATTGTGATTTGTAGGCTGGTTTTCTTTGCTTTATGTTTAAAAAACCACTTATGAATGAATATATATGATAATTGTCTTTCTGGGTTTGGGTTACCTCACTCAAAATGATGTTTTCTAGCTCCATCCATTTGTCTGAAGTTTCAAGATGTCGTTATTTTTTTCTGCTGTGTAGTACTCCATCGTGTAAATGTACCATATTTTCCTTGTCCGTTCTTCAGTCGAGGGGCATTTAGGTTGTTTCCAGGTTCTGGATATGACAAACAATGCTGCTATGAACATAGTTGAGCACATGTCCTTGTGGCACAATTGAGCATCCTTTGGATATATACCCAAAAGTGTTATTGCTGGGTCTTGTGGAAGGTTGTTCCTCATTTTCTGGGAAATTGCCACACTGACGAGCCTTCTTTATTGGAACCCTTCTGTTTGCATCTTGACACCTTTGTGTCCTCTCAGGCTGCCATAGTGAAGAATTTCAATCATTCCAAAAGGACCATGGGAGGGAAATTATTGCCGTTAATGATAGAGGCTGATGCTACTGCTCTAGACTTAATTTGGACTGTCTGTTAATGACAACAAAGGTGTTTCAGCTTTCTAATTACATGGATGTTGTTAAGATGCAATAATATTAAAAGGGAGCACATGTATGTGTAGAATGAGTTTAACCATGGAAAATAAACTTGAAGAAAACTTAAGAGGTTGAGGGGAGCATATTAACATTTTAATATAATTAACTTCAGGATGGGCAAATACATACGCACATAGAACATATATACTCACATATAGGTACACACATATACACATATACACATACATATATATATATATACATACACACACACATACAGCATTCTTCAGACTGGGCAAATACATACACACATACATACATATACACATACATACATGCAGATATTCATACATACACACATGCATTACATACATATATACACACATACATTTATATACATATATAGTGTATAATCTTTTTACCCTTTGTTAATTAAAATTTAAAAATAAAAATGAAAGACAAATCTGGTAGCACAGAAAATATTACCTGTACTAATATATAATTGCTGTGATAAGGTCCTGGAAAAGGTCGTTTTCTTATAATTAATTTCTATGAGTTTATTTCTCATGGGTTTTCATAGATACTTTCTCCAGTGCGGCTACTGACACGGATTTATGCTTACATTAGCACTAGAGTTTATATTCTTGCCTCTGATGATGGCCTTCCATAAAAACCAGCGGCAGAGCATTGAAAGTGAAGTCAGTGGAGGTTGACCCTGGGAGGAGCCCTCGTACAGTAAAGAGGGAGGTTCAGGTGGCTGGCCCGGTCTAGGGATCTTCCAGAGTCATTGGTTCCAAGGTCACAGAATATGCTGATGGCAGAGTCAGAATTAGCTGCTGTGACTTTCGATTTTTCATCCTGGCAGACGGTGCCACACATCTTCCTGCCTTGCTGTGAATCAAGACAGGTAGTTTCTTCAGCGCAACCCACTGCCAGCTTGGATCTTTCCTCCAGACACTGCAGGTATCTATCACATTCAGTCTGCCTTCCACCAAACTACATTTTAAAAATCTGGAACTCAACTTTTCTCTAGGGGCAGGAGAAAGAGGTGTTGAAGGGAAGACCGAAGCACACGCACTTACACTAGCGTGCACACTCACATAATTGTGTGTATCTTAGGTTGACAAGGCCTTGAGGAAATTTAGACATATATCCCAGTTTTATACACGAGAGACCAAACGTGAAACATTAGTCCTCTGTGATTAATGGACAGAAATTATAATGTAACTGATGGGAAATTTACAATATGCTTTTAATATAATTAAATGCAATATCTCTATTGGCTCTTAACTCTTGTCTAAGTCTTGTATTGGCTTCTCTCCAGAACTAACACATTTCATCCAGCAATATGAGAACATATTTAAA
Source organism: Neodon shergylaensis (assembly GCA_025134845.1). NCBI lineage: Eukaryota > Metazoa > Chordata > Mammalia > Rodentia > Cricetidae > Neodon > Neodon shergylaensis. Next base: position 11,114,528 of record JABTXL010006712.1, read on the forward strand.
GAAAAAGAGAAATTCTTTCCATCTTCAACTTAATATTCTTCTGAATAAAGAGTAGTCTATGAAATTTAGTTTTTATATTATGAAAGAATTGCTAGATTGTTCCAGTAATTTTTTTATATAAAATCAAGGACTATTTTAAATAAAAAAGAACACACAAACTCATTAAGTCTTTTCTCATTTTACATGTTGGGAAACTGAGTCCAGAGAGTTTACACTGTGGCTAACCACTAACTGATCCTGTGATTTTCTTTTCTTTCATTCAAAACTAAATTTTTGAGCATCCATTATGTTTCCTATCATACGTGTTAAAAACAAAACTTTACTTTATGGTGTCTTTAATACAGAAATATTCTTTCCTTTGGATGCTAGGTTCAACTTTAATTTTTTTAAAATATTTATTTATTTATTATGTATATAGTATACAATATTCTGTCTGTGTGTATGTCTGCAGACCAGAAGAGGGCAGCAGACCTCATTACAGATGGTTGTGAGCCACCACGTGGTTGCTGGGAATTGAACTCAGGACCTTTGGAAGAGCAGGCAATGCTCTTAACCACTGAGCCATCTCTCCAGCCCCTCAACTTTAATATTTTAAGAGAAGCAAGTGGCTCCAGCAGTGAAAGACAGTCTGTACATGAAAACCAAGGCCTCCCTTGCAGTGGTTCTCAGTCAAGTGTGACGAAATCCCCTTGAGCAAGAAATAAGTCTTGCTCTTCTTCACTGTTGTCTTGACATGCTGATTTAACCCTATCCTCTGGACATCAGCTAGTTATGCCTGGGCTTTTTAACTGGTTACTATATAGAAAAGCAGGGCTTGGCTTTGAGTCTGTGTGTAGTATAGTCATTGGTGCTTCTGTCTTACACAGTAAAAATGGCTAACTGAGAAGGATACAGTGGGCGTGAGTCAGACTGGGGAGCTGTCCATTATGACTGTCAGAGGAGGAGAGCTTTGGAATGAAGGGGTGGCCATTTGCACCATCATCTGCAGTTGAGATCAAGTAGAACAGGTGTTACAAAGGGCTCAGTAAACTTATCAGTCACTAGCTTATGTGTCCAGTGGTAATCTTTGGTGAATGTTTTCGGAGCAGTGCCTAGGTAGGTGGCTTTTGCAGATCATTCTTGAAAGGGATCTGTGGCAAAGAAAAGAGAAGAAATGTCCAATTATAGCTGTGGCTGGGGATGTGGGGTGCACATCTTTTTTTTTTTTTTTTTTTGGTTTTTCGAGACAGGGTTTCTCTGTGGTTTTGGAGCCTGTCCTGGAACTAGCTCTTGTAGACCAGGCTGGTCTCGAACTCACAGAGATCCGCCTGCCTCTGCCTCCCGAGTGCTGGGATTAAAGGCGTGCGCCACCACCGCCCGGCGGGGTGCACATCTTTAATCTCAGAATCCAGGAGGCAGAGGCAGGTAGATCTGAGTTTGATGCTAGTCTAATGTACATAGTGAGTTCCAGGACCTCCAGGGCTAACTAGCAAGCTGGGAGTGGGTGGTACACAGGCAGGAGGAGGATGAATCCAAGGCCAGCCTACACTATGTAGAAAGACCTACCTCAAAACAAAACACAGGTAAATCAAAACAAAAAATACCTTCCAAATGTCAAATCGGTTGCAATCTAATGAAGCTTATAAATTTAATCATATTTAATCTATTTCATTACTAAGTTATTATCAGCTCCTTCCTATAGTGAAAGGGAGAAAACTCATCTTCCATGTGAATAGTATGAGGAGATATTGAAGGCAGGGAAAAGGATGCAAACAGGATGAAAGAGAGGTGGAGAACTGGAGCAACATGACCACTAGGGACCGAAGAAAGGGAATTTCTGCCAGCATTTTACCAACATCAGAATCATGCAATTTTCTTTTTGGTATGCTCTGTTTAGTTTCTTGGCTGTGATGAAAAATTGATATGTTTAACTTATACAGTCAGCCTTAGCAAGATGATATGCACCTCGTAATTGCACCATAATTACATTAAAAGGCAGAGGCAATTTTCTCCCGAGTGTGGCCACCCACTCAGAAGATTGGTGGATAGAAAGCAATCGGGCGCATTTCATCAACGTCAGGCCAGATTTACAATGCTCCGTCAAAGTGTAAAACAAGTTCGCAGACCCGAGGTCAACAAGATTTAAATGTCACACGTTCTGTGATAACAATAACAGTGATGTTAAAGATATCCCCCTGTGACCCATGGTGCTTTTCAGTTTTCCGGGAAAGCAACCTTGTAATGAGCCCCATTTCATTCTGTTTATGCAGCGTGCTGCACAGTTCATTCCCTTTCCCCCCAAGTCACAATGGTCCAGAGACGTGAGAATAGCTGATGTTATTTTTATTTCCAAGGCGGGAAAAGAGAGTCCTGGAAGCTCAGTGATTGGCTGACAATTGCCCCATAGTAAATGGAGAGGGAGCACCAGACGAAGTGGGACCATGTTGTAGCTGGGAGAGGTGATTTCATGACAGATTTTTATTCAAAGTGGACCGCAGACTTGGGCCAAGGGAAGGTTTCCAAAGTAAGTGGGTGAGATAAGTGTGAAGAAAATTCATAGAGGGTCATGTTTGGAAATGACTTTAAAGACTGTTCTCATGCCTCCCTTCCCTTTTGCCATGAGTATGCCAAGACCCAGAGAGTTCCTAGATGGGTGAGTGACTTGTAACCCACTGCCCTTCCTACCTAACTGGAAACCTGATTGCCATCACAAGGCTCACCTCTAAGAGAACAAGACCGAAAGGCAGGTGGAGTGGTTTGGCTCAGTGGTTCCTGTCCTTCTACATTCACAGGTGTTGGAAGAGCTAATATGTATAGAAGGGCTGGCTTGGTCTAGATACTGTGTGCCTGATACTACCCAAACTAAATAGAGGGATATCCCGAACTAGGAGGAATTCATTTCAAAATGCAATTGGTGCTACAAATAGGTTTGAGTTATGAAGTCAGGAACCGGAACATATCCTAAATTCTTTGCAAAGATCCTGAAATATTTGAAAAATTTTCTGCAGTATTGATGCAGTTTGTCTTGATTTTGGGCTGATCAGTCAAGTATTTTAAATTGCAGATGCTTCCCAGTAATAGATAGCTCTCTTTTGGGAGGTGGGGGTGGTACATCAGGGAATGCAGCTACCTCTGGGCTGATTTATTTCCCTCGAAGCAAGCAGCAAATAGCCTTGCTTATTATTGGTCATAGTTATTGCACTATTCATAATCTGTTTCCCCGAAAGACTTGTATCGCAATGATGAATGATAGCATATGTATGGAGCAGAGTGAATTTATGACAGGCAGCATTTTCATTTGCTCATAACATGAACAGAAGTTAGGTCTGCACCGTGTTGAGGCTGTGTTGGGCAGCTGCTGTTCTGTTCCCAAACTCACCTTTGGAGCGTACTAGTGAGTAGATACATTGCCAACCCATATTCATGTGCAAACTCCACTCTCTGAAGACAGGACAGGTCTCGCTCACTTTTACATCTCTCAGAATCCCATTCATGTTGCATGATACAATGAGCAGCCTGGAAGATGTTCAAATGAACATAATGCTTTTTATTGGGATTTTCTTCCCCCATCACAGGGATTAACATGTGCAGAGTGCTGACTGCATATTGGAGCATGTTTTACGTGCATTAAACTCATCAAAGCCACAGCAAACTTTTGAGGAAAATACCTGAGTTACCACCAAGTGCTTGTAAGGAAATATAGGTGCAGAGATATGGTACAACTTAAAAAATTAAATGATACAGCTAACTATAGAGTGGTATTGAATTCGAGGCTAGCGGTGCTAAGCTGTAAACACTGCAGGCTTAATCATGACACTCTCTTGATCCTTATTTCTCCCAGGCACACATGAAATGTGTATGCATGGTGTGGTGAGGCTGTATTTTTTTGTCTAAATTTCTAAGCTTTTATGCGATTATAATTTATTTCAATCTTATACTTTTCACTGAATTCGTATTGTAAATAATACTAATTTCATTTATTTACTAACCTGCGCTTTATTTTATTCACATGTTTCGTGGTGCATGTTTGTATGTGTGCAGGTGTATATCTGTATGGAGTGCACTGCTTGTGTCGATAGCTGTATGTGGAGGGCAAGGGACAACCTTAGGTGTAATCCTCAGGAATGCTGTCTACCTCCTTTGTGGCAATATCTCTCCTGCATCAGGAATTCACCAATTAGGCTGGCCGCTGAGTCCCATGGGGTCCTCGTCTCTGCCTCCCCAGCTTGGGAGCATAAGGATGCTCTACCACACCAGCCAGCCTTATTGGTTCTGTAACTCAAACTCAGGCCATCATGTTTATGTAACAAGCGCTTTACCAGTGGAGTAAATCTCCTCGTATTTATCCTCACAAATATTAGTTTCAACAAGCTTTTATTCCACTAATACCCATGTTTGTGCATGTACCATGTTGGATATCTACCATGTATCTCATCTCTTCTTTTTATTATTAAAATGCTATTTATCCACATAAACTGGCTTATAAAGTTTTACCCTGAGCTTAAGCAAAACTCTCTACTTTTCTTTTACTTTGCTGCATCTAAGTAGAATGATATAGGAATCTTTATGCAATTACATTGTGTAGAATGGATTCATAGATTGCTTTCAGTGATACAGCCATCTTCGCAATATTCATTTTGTGATTGTCATCTCTGAGTTGGGACTCTTGTCTGTCTTCTAGAGTCTTCTCCTATTGCTTTAGCATTTTAAAATCTTAATTATAGGGGTCTTTCACTACCTTGGTTAAGTTCATTCCAAGGTTTTACTATTTAAAGTTCTTATAAACGGATTTTTTCCCCAAATTTCTTGCTGACTAAGTTTTTCTTGCTATGTAGGCAGACTACTGATTTCTGTATACTAGCTTTGTATCCTTACACTTTCCTGAAAGTGTTTACTGGGTCTGAGAATTTCCCAAGGGAGGCTATATGGTCCTTTCTATGTAGAATCATATTGTCTACAAATGGGGATAACTCCATCTTATTTCCTGTTGGTACCTCTCTTATTTCTTTCTCTTGTTTCTAGAATGTATACTTTTGCACTATATTGAACTAGAGGTAAGAAAGAGAGCACACTTGTCTTGTTCCTGACTTTCATGGAAATACTTTGCCACTTATATTGTTTTACTGTATTTGGCTCTAAATGTGTTGAGTTATATTCCAACTATTCTGTTTTTTTTTTAAAGAGGTTTTCTTTCTTTTCTTTTCTTTTTTTTTGTAAAGGCTTTTTTCTGCATCCATTGATATGATCATGTGATTTCTGGGCTTAAATGTACTAATGTTATTTAGATTTATAAATATCCATACATTTTATCATTCTTACATCCCTGGAATAAGGGGATGATCCAAGGAAATGTATTACTGAATTCAGTTTGCAAATATTTTCTTAGTAATTTCTCTCCTGGTGTAGTGGCGCATGCCTTTAATTCCAGCACTCTAGAGGCAGAGGCAGGCAGATATCTGAGAATTTGAGACCAGCTTGGCCTACAGAGTGAGTTCCAGGAGAGCCAGGGCTACACAGAGAAACTCTGTCTTGTAAAAAACAAACAAACAAAAAAAAAAAACCAAAGCAACAAAAAAGAATTTCTCATCCATGTTTACCAGGGAGATTAGCTATAGTGTTCTTTGTGTGTGTTTATCGAGTTTTGGTATCAGTGAAATCCTGGATTCACAGAATGAGTTTTATAGTATTTATTTCTCATTTATTTTGAGATAGATTGGTGGCTTATGTGTTGTAAGTAGCTGAGGTTAAAGAAATATACTACCAGGTCTGGTGTGAGGTTTGTTTTCACTAGTTGAATATTACTTAGCCAAATCTACTACTCAAATAGATATAAGAGAAAAACTTGTATTGAATAGATATTCACTTGCTCTTGTGCTGTGAAAATGGCCCCAAACCATGTGTGAGTGAACAGACAGGACTGGGGGGTTAATAAAAATTTATTTGCAAAACCAGACATTGTCCAGATTGAGTTTGTCAGCCACAAGTGTTCTCTTTCAGTGTTTTGTCAAAATTTTCTGTCACTTGATTTGATCTTTGGTCAAACTATTATTGTCCACATCCTATACTGTTGTTTGATTATGATTTGACTCTTCTAAATCTCCATCATGGATAAAATCTAGGCCCCAGGGTGGCACTGTGTGAGGTAAACCTGAGGCTAAAGGTCTCAGGCATGCTCTGAGAAGGTTCTGGAAGGGCACGGTAGTTTTCACATCAGGGTTATTGTAAAAGTCTTGGGTTGGCCCTGCTCAGTTGTGTCTTCTTGCCAGCTTAAGAAGTTGATGATTCTAGCCACCTGCACCCGCGTTTACCAGGAAATTATCACCAAAAATTGAGATGGTGCAGATGCCATGGTCTAGAGGCTTCAAAACTGTGTACTAAATATGTACTTTCTTGTGTTGATAGTTTTACGTCAACTTGACAAAAGTAAAGGCATCTGGGAGGTGGGAACCCAATGAAGAAGAAGTCTCTAGAATGCGGGGCTTGTAAGTAAGTCTATAGGGCATTTTCTTAATCAGTGATTGGTGGGAGAGGGCTCAGCCTGTTATGGATGGTGCCTTCCCTGGGCTAGTTGTCCTGGGTTCTATAAAAAATTGGGCTGAGCAAGCCAGTAATCAGCACCCCTCCATGGCCTTTGCATGAGCTCCTGCTTCCAGGTTGAAGCCCTGTTCAAGTTCCTGTCCTGACTTCCTTCAGTCATGGACTACCAACGTGAAAGTGTAAGCCACGCGAATCCTTTCCTTCTCAACTTGCTTTTAGTCATGGTGTTCCATCAAAGCGTTAGTAACTCTAAGGCACTTCTCATAAATGACCCACATGGGCTGTTTCACTGTTGTGTTGAGAAGTTGTAAGCATGGTTGCATAAGGAAAACATAAGCCTTGTTTTCCATTCCCTGATTTTCTGGCGCCCCTTGCAATAGTGCGAGGCTCCATCAGCGCATGCTCCCTTTCATGTTCTTTTTATTGATAGCAACTTGGCTTCTTTCTTTCTTCCTTTGCCAGGAACTTGAGTTAAGAAGCCATGTATCACCTCTAGAAACTAACCCAGGACTTGGCACACAATAGGTGCTGTAAATTGTTGCTTCATCAGTGGGCGATGTCGAAGCCCATGCTGTTAAACCACACCCTTCTATATTCAGAGCTTGTGGGAAGCCATCCTTCCTTCCATTTACCTCTCCTCTCTCTTTGGCTTTCAGTCCTTGGGCTTTAATAGTAGGAAACGAAGGCCACAGTTGTCTAATAGTTATGTTCTTGAATGGAGCAAAATGCAACAGAGATATTTACCCTCAAACACATTTCTTTGCTCTAAATGCTCACCTTGTTTGCAGCTATGTTCTCATTAGAGCCATAAATCCTGGGATATTGTTTCCTTCAAGCTGTGTGCTGCCGCCACTCTGGCAGTTAACGGTCACAGCTCCGGCTCTGTAAGCAGGAAGGGGCTATTTCTGAAGTTCTGTTACCTCATTACCATCCATAGATCCGGAAAAAGCTTTCTCGTGCTCCTCAATATCGCAGGTATTATTAGGTGCATGGATTACTCCAAGTCATCAAATACAGCTTTATCATTTGGATTGGGGGGTGGGGAAGAGAGTGAGCGAGCATGAGAGAACTGTGTTATTTTCAGGATAGAGAATGAACACAAGCCATAATGGCAGCTTAGGCCATCAAGAGAGAAGTCTGTGAGAGTTAAGCAGAGCAGCTGATGTGGACAGAGAGTCAGCTGAGAGCCCTTGCCATTCTGAGAAGCTTCGGTTTCACCTGACAGGATGCAGAGGCTGAAGAACTCAACTACTCCCAATGGCAAATTCACAATGCTGCAGAATTACTACAATCTCCCAAGGCAGCCACTGAGTATTGGGACAACACTTTTGAATCCCAGTTTTCATTTAGCTTTTGTTAAAATAACTTCATTTCCTTCTTTATAACTTACGAACATCTCTACAATCCTGACTTTTCTCTCTGAGCTTACAGCTCCAACAAATATTGTTTTGTTTACTGTTTCTAGGGATCTGGGCCTCATAGGCTTCCCAGTGGTATTTGACAACCTTGGCAGGTTTAGCAATCTGAAAATAGCCAAAAGCATTCTACTTAGATGGCAACTTCCATGTGTCTCTTCCTGTGTTGTGTGGTAATGGAGACTGGGCAGGAGTTTATGCTTATAAGTTATGGAAGCTGTTTGGGCAGCAACCACTAATGAGAAGTCTTGCAGGGTTTGAAGACATTAACGTCTTCTGGTCTAAGATGTAGTTTAAGAATTAGCTTAAATAGAATATGCTTTAGGGGAATAAAACAACATACAGGAAAGCCTTGCAGACTCAGACTGGAAATTCTCCAGTGGGTATGTGGCCTGACTTTAGTCACATGGATACAACATCTCCCCTGCCTACATCTGCACCCTGTCTGGTTGCTGATACCAGCTAGAATCGACTTCTCACATGGGACATTATAAAAGGCTTCTAACTGAATTGCCATTGTTTTGTCTTGGGACACCTCACTAGTGCGCCATAAATATTTGTGAGCTATGCGAAAGAATGAATAAATGAATGATGAATGGCCCATATGAATGAAAAAGGCCTCTTAGGATTGCAAAGTTAGCATTTTGGCCCTAAACCTTTATTTGATGTTTGTTCTTGATACTGTTTCTGATCTCAGCTATGATCACATGTGAAGTGGATTTCAAAGAATAATGGAGACTCCTGCTGGTATTACTTCTGTTTGTTTGTGACAGTAGCAGTTTGCATTGTGTAGACCAGGCTGGCCCGGGACTTGGGTAGTTCTTTCACAGCCTCTGGGGTTCTGAGTCCACAAACGTGTGCCATTGTGGTAGGTTTTGGCGACACTTTACATGCCTTATTTAGAAACACTGGGCGTTGGTTTTGGGGGCACTTTTGTTTGCTCTTGTTTGTGGTCCAGATGTCAATCAGTAAGCAATCACTGCCGTTGACTTTGCATGGGTGAGGCACCTGTACTCATGGTGTCCTGTGCAGCCCTCAGCACACAGAGAGAACATCTTCATTCTCAGCACGGATAACAATTAAGAGACTGGGTCAGCTAGATTTAAAATGCAAATCTTCAAATTATGCTTTCTAATGGCGCTCAGTGTGGTCATTAGGATAAGCAAACACATTAGGCATTGAGAATAGATGCTGAGACAAATGTGATGTAGGGGGAGAGACACTTCCTCTCCGCCGTGTCATTTCGGCTCACAACCATGAGCACCCTGGCTCGCTATAATTCTCTGCAATAACATTTAATTCTTCAGCTAAACTGCTGGATCAGGCACATTTCAAGTTAATTATCTGGCATTATAAGATTATATTTTGTTCTCTAATAGCTTTTCAGCATTTTTGTTTTATTAGAACGTCAGTGATTTATAGGGATTTTTTTCAGTGTAAAAGATAAACAATGTTCATTTGTCTGGGTTGTTTGGTCTCGTAGCTGTGTGGAGCTCAAGCTGTGACTTGAGGGGGCCATCTCGAGCCACACTGCTCAAAGGCTGGTCTGTACTAATCTTTCTCTCTCTCTGTCTCTTTCCCTCCCTCCCTCTCTCCTTTCTTCTCTCTTAATCCTCCCCCTCTTTTGTGTTACATACATTTTTAGACTAGCAAGCAGTCAATGTAAAGACTAACAAGTCACCGTTCCAAATGAACTTCGGATCTGTGTGTAGGATATTCTTTAATGAAGGTGTAATTGGGCGGAGCAAACTCTTGCCTTGGGTCTCAGTCTCAACTTTCCTTGCTCCCTGGCCACTTCCCTTTTCTTTGTGCTCTTCCTAAAGCAGACTCACCACTCACTTTCAGGAGAAATTCTGATCAGGAAGTTTCTAGCAGTCAGTGGATTTTATATTTCTAGGGCTGGATAATAGCCACTTTTTTAAAACTTCTTTTTTTAATTTTACAAACCTCTTCTAGTTCCTTTCCTCCCCTCCTCCCATTCTCCCTACTTCCTCCCCACTCTACCCCCATTCACTCCTCAGAGAGGGTAAGGGGAGTCAACAAAGTCTATCACATCACCTTGGGGCAGGACCAAGGCCCTCTCTCCTGTATGTATGTTGAGCAAGGTATCCTTCCATAGGGAAGGAGCTCCAAAAAGTCAGTTCTTGATCCATTTGCTCATATTATCGCTCCTCCCTCTCTTTGACTGGACTTTAGGAACTGGACCCAGTGCTTAGCTGTGGATCTCTGCATCTGCTTCCATCAATTACTGGGTGAAGTTTCTATGATAATTAAGGTAGTCATCAATCTGATTACAGGGAAAGGCCAGTTCAGGAACCCTCTCCATTACTGCTTAGGGTCTTAGCTGGGGTCATCCTTGTGGATTCCTGGGAATTCCCCTAGAGCCAGGCTTCTTCCTAGCCCCATAATGGCTCCTCTATCACGATGCAAGAGCAGCTTTTAAACAAAGAAACAAGAAAGCAGATGATATTTACCTAGAGTAACATTGCATGAGCGTCACAAAAAGGCAGAGTGGCTAGGATTGCGGATAGCCTTTCCTGTATCAAAGGGAGGAACTATTATCGCCATCTTTATCATCGCCCATTTGATAAACAGACTACTTGAAGGCAGTGACAGAGCACCTTCTCTGATGGTCAGATTTCGGACACAGCTGTCACGAGAGTAGACCTGTTCTAAGCGAGAAGTCTGGGAGGCGGTTACAGGCTTACTGGCCTTGCCCAAGCGTTTCATATTTCCCATACGAGTGGGAAAAAAGGAGAGCTTGCTGAAGATGTCTTGGTCATGGCTGGCTTTCCTGGCCAGTGTCCGACCAGAGAGCCTGTTCCAGCTTGCTTAATGGATGTCATTGATCCAGTTTGAGCAGAAAGTGTCCCTGAGACAGTCATGGCCTTGGGAAGGCTGAGCTCCTTAGAGATCAAAGGGAAAGGCCTCCCAAGCTTCTGGGAGCAGCTATATTCATTTGCAATCTCAATGGGACAAAGATGTCTTTTGATTGCACACTAACGTGGGGCCATCAGGAAACTGGTGACCTTCAGCCACAAAAGAAAACCGGGAGGAGGAGGGACCTCCAAAGTGACCTTGGTGACAAAAAGCACTTCCTCATGGGGTCAGCAGTTAGCAAACTGTGCCAACTGACATTTCGTCCGTGAGTCGCTCCTTAAGTATTTGGAGCTGGGGCATTCATCCCACTCCTGTGGAAACCCCCAAGAACTCTCATAAATGCCTGCTTTCACTTTGCCTTTGTTAAAACAACTAAAATTCCCTTCTCACAATTGTCGGGGCATCCCAACAACACAGGCCTTTCTTTCCTGGCTTGCAACTCAAACAAATATTGTTTCATCTATTTTCTATTTAATTAAAAAAATTTACATACTCAGTTATTTCTTGTGGGTACTCCGGCCTCATACCAGAGTTAACATTTTTCCCCCACATCTAGGGGCATTTTCTAGAACTTCCTGAAGGTGGCAATATTGTGCATCAGTGATTAGTAAAGAGATCAGGAACCAGTTAACGATTTAAGGAGTAGGTTGTAACTGACTCAAAATGAGCAGATTGTATATTGTGGAGACTTCTTCGTGCCTAAATATAACTACTCTTCCCCCCCAGTGACACTCACTCCAACGTGTATGTAGAGTGTAAAAAGACAAGATGAACCCTAAAATGCCATGTCAACAGAGGGTGATGTTGTTATTATTTCAAATAGGCTCAATTCTGTATAATTAATACGGTAATACCTTGGGAGTCTAGGGGTCATTAAGACATCTGGCTGGGGAAATTCCAATGAAGTCAATTCACCAGGAATCTTTCCGGAGGAAGGCCATTATCCTCTCCAACTTGACCCTCCAAGAATCTGCAACCCATGTAGCTTAGAATCTGACTCCTCTTTTCCTTTAAGGGACACGAAACAAGAGCGTACAGATCTTTTACATTGATCCATGTTATAAATACCCTCTCAGTTATCTGAGGTGGGACCAAGCAATGGCACACTACAGTAAAACTAAACCATCATCAAAATGGGGGGAAAAAGCATTACCCATGATACCGATCGGAAAGGGGAATCTAGCCACAGTCAAAATGAACGTGTTCCTGTAACCAATTTGCTCATTAGGGCAAACTTGGCAGCGACATCACAGCGCCACCTAGGAAGTTGATGAATAATTAATTCAGGCTCTGAGGGGAAATTTCAAGGGACATTGACCAAACCCGCAAGGCTGAAGCTGAAGGTCAGTTACCACAAACAGGTCAGAGGTGGGAGGAAAGCCCCGGCATGCCAGAGGCAGAGAATATCTAGGTCTTCCCAGAAGACCTGAGACAGAGAGGGTTTCCAGACTTCCAGCCGAGTCACTGTCTTAAGGTGTTTGCTTACTGGGGCTTTCCAGATGTTTAGGATTCTGAAGGAGAGGGGCCGCAGTTGCTCTTCCTGTATCTGCTGTTAAAATGAGACAGCAGAAATGGCCAGCTGGTTTTGTTTGTTGCAATAATGAGTTGTCCGAATGCTGGGCTTTGTATCACTGGCAGACATTGCTGGACTCGCCCAAGGATCCTTCCCAGAGGCCAGCGCTAATGCTTTAGAAAAAGTCTCCTGGAAAGAAATGCCATTTACTGGAAGCTCCGTGTCAAGAAAGGATATGGTTCTGATTAAGTAGTTCCTGGATAGCAGACACAGTGACAAATATTTTGAATAAACTATCTCATTTAATCTACATAATACCACATGAGGGAGAAATAAGAGTCCTTTTCATGTTATATATAAAAATCTGATTTGTACAGAGGTTCACTTTTCCAAAAGGGGGTGCAGAGCTGCCATTCAAACTGTGAATTTCCTATGGAAAGGAAGGTTAAATATATTTATGAAACTATTGAGTTTGAACTTGGAGACTAATGAACCATTGTGAATTTCTTTTCCTTTTTTCTTTAAAGATCTAGTTATTACTTTAAGTGGACAGGTGTTTATCTGCCTACACATCTGTACACCATGTGTCCACAGAGACCAGAAGAGCGTGTTGGGTCCTCTGGAACTGAATTACAGATAACTACAGACCACCATGTGGGTGCTGGGTTCAAACCTGGGCCCTCTGCAGGAGCAGCCAGTGCTCTGAAGGCCAAACCATCCCTGTAGTCCCTCTTTTTTGTCAATCTGTGTCTATTAGTAAAATTTAATGAATTTTATTATGATATTCTAATGCATATATGCCACATTTGCCCCTCTGTATTTATCAAAAGTTCTTCCACTTACTGTTTTAAGTTAGCAGAGCATGTATCATGTTTTAATTACTGCATAACCTCAGATAAGATCCCTCTTATCTGATGCCCACCAGTTTGGAGATTTTGTTGTATGAAGGAGCGGCGGGCTGTGTCCTGCCTGGTTCCCGTCCGCCCTGCTAGCTTAGATACCTCTCATGGACCAGTAAGTGTGCTGTGGGGCCAGCATCGGTCCACATTATTATAGGGATAGCTTATTTGTTACTTTACAGGACAAGGCTGGAGCCCTAAAACAGGGGAAATGACCAGTTGTTGCAATTACTGCCTTCCAGAGGCTTAATTCTCCATCAGTATACCCTGTCACTCAGGACTTCCCTGCTCAGTGCCAACCCATTGTTTCTGCCATTACTGGAGACTCCACCCTTCTTGATTGAGTTGAAATACCTCCTTACAGAAAAGACTATGAAAAGGGTATATGTACAACCATGGGCCAGAATGTTGAGCAAGAATGCTTTGAAGGGTGGAAATTGAGAAATACAAGCCATCTACTTAACATGTTAGCAAAAAAATTCCTGCTGATCTCAAAGACATGCTTCCATAGTAGTACAGGCCTGTAATCCCAAAACTCAAGAGACCGAGGCAGGGGGATTTTTGAATTGGAGGCCTGTCTCAACAATGAACAAAAGAAAACAAAACAAGCCTTCAAAGAACAAGGAAGGATGTGTGGGCTAGATAAAAAAGTTGCTATTGTGAATATACTCGGGGAACAAAGGGTGTAAGTTGAGTATTTCTCAGAGTAATACTCACACAGGAAACACAAGGCAATTTGTTGAAGTTCAGGTCCCTGAATGATACGTTGAGTCCAGGACCTGGGCTCTTAGTATGTAGTCAGACATTAAAAAACGCTAACTCACGGGACCTGAGTTATAAGAGTGTGATCTTCAGGTCAAGAGTATGAATATCACTTGAGAGCTTGTTAGAAATATAGATTTTTTTTAAACCTCTAGCTTAGGCATGTTGAACTAGAAATTGAAGATGAAATCCATCAAGCTGTATTAACAAACCCTTGAAATATGACTCATGATGAAGTTTGAGGCTGACTTGCCTCTCAGTGGAATCTTCCACAGGTTTATACCATCACAAGTCAGCTATTGGATCTGAAATAGGTCAGTCTGGGGCTGGGGCCTCTGCTTCTAATGCTTCCCTGGTGATTCTCTGTTGCTTTCAGGAGAGCACCAATGTAGAAGGACATAAGAACCTTCTATGACCATCTGTCTTTGGTTTGAGTCCTTACCCCATCACTCTCTAGTTTAAGAGTAAGGGGATTTTAATTAGTAAGAGCCCATTCATGTATACCCTGTGCAAGCTTGCTATATGTGTATACTTGGATGCACACATATGCATGGATATACAAACACTCAAAACAACCTAGTCTTTGCCCCAAAGTTTATTGCTTTATTATGATTAAATAATAACCATCTCCTCCTTCACTTTATTATAATACCTGAAAATTTACTTCAAATGATAATTAGTTCAAAAGCAATTATATGTGGAAATGAATAGGTATGTTATAAGAACTTTTGGGGATGGGCTGATTAAAAATTTCGTACATTTATTTCGTGTGTGTCTGTGGGTAAATGCAGATGTGCCATACTGTATGTGTAGAGGCCAGAGAACAACTCTGAGTGTCAATTCTGTCCTTCTACTATGCAGATTCCAGGAACTGAATGCAGGTGGTCAGGCTTGACAGCAAGAACCTATACTCCACTGAGCCATTTGTAAGGCCTTAGCATCCGAGCTTGTACTTTTTACTATGACAGTGTTTAGCATTTTAGCATCTTCTCTTCAAAAGCCATTAATATATTCAAGTAAATTTTTCTCAGATCTGAAGGAAAACATTGGCCACCATTCCTTGCAAGAGGTATAGAAACTCACTACTAAGATCAAGCCAATGCCACCATCCATGGGGCACAGAGATATTGTTAGAACCATATCCTTGTTATAACTTGAATAAACAGATTGTCTTATAAGTCCATATTTTCAAGAACTAAAGATAGGGTATTATAAACTCACCATTAGACGTAAGCCTCCTGTCCTTGTAATTGAGGTGATGGTATATCCTTAGATACTCCTTGGTATGTGTGTGTGTATACTATATGCACACACTCTGATTTTTAAAACTGATCCCTTCTCAGGATAAGACTTTAAAAGCTAACCCTGTGTTTCATGTGCTGAAAACACAGACACAAAAGTCCTTGTTTTTCTATTTGCGCATTAGATGCTTGGGTAGATTTCCCCATTGGCTTTTATTTAGTCCCACAAAATGCACAGGGCACACCCATCTTTATGCCTGTGCAAGTGAGGTCATAAGGAAAGTCATTGCCCTCTGGTGGTTTTAAGGCTTTGAAACGTCTCGGACTTGTCCTGTCTTTGTTATAACATTTTATTTTTCCCTACTGAGTTTAACCAGGACTGTGTGGGTGAACGTGGGTTTGGGAATGTCCACTGGAGCCTGGGGAGCACATCAGTAGGTTCACAACTGGAGACAGTGCCTGCCCTTACATCAGCATCCTTCAATAGCCATCAGGGATGAGCAGAGCCCCATAAGACCCTCACTAAACCATGACTGCTTGTTGGTAGTTGGCCGTCATTCTTACTTGCTGTCTAGCATACTGTGTGCAATGGCTCCAGCCCTCTCTATTTTGGCTCTGTGCCATGATTCCAATATCGTCATCTTCATCAGGAATGGCAGCATTGAACATTGCAAATTTAAAAGAATGTATCTTCTAGTTTTGAGTGACCATTTTGGGAACATTCTACCATGGCCTCATATGTTCTAGAATTGATTGATGTCATTGTTTAGCAAGTCACAGAAGGAATTCATAGAATTTTCTCAAAACTTAACTTCTAAATATTTTTATTACATTATATCCAATTCCAGCTGTCTAATAGTGACCGTCAAGTAAACGCATTTCTTTTCAAAAGCATCATGAATTTCTTTTTTCCACTAAAAGCAGTTTTCAGATTTCACCACTTGATGTATTAAATCTCTCTTCCCTTTTCTAGTAGTTGACATAACTGATCATAAAGGTATCATTTGTTATTGATTAACCTGGAGAGGAATCTGCCACATGCAGACAAAATGCATTAACTTAGGTTAATTTATAGTCTTTTGGAAAGATGCCAGGTATCATCATCATTAAGTGGGATTTTACCATTGGTCTCTCTCTATACATTTACATTTCTTCTTTAAGGATACCACAGGAAACCTTGACAAGGGCTATTCAGCCATCAAGATTCATCTGAAGCATTTGCTTCTCAATTGTGTGTGTGTGTGTGTGTGAGTTCAACATGATTTGTCCTTAATGTGTCTACTGGTTTTTCCTAGCATTCACCATGTCCCATGGCAAGTATTCACAAACCAATCTATTAATATTCTATCCCAGCAACTTGCCTACATTTTATGACAAGCTCACTAGTCCATAAATGACAGGACCTGTCTGTATGTCTTTGAGATAAGTGGGAACACATTTATCCAGTCTCCACCATGCCACAAAATACTACACATGCTTATTTTCTACGCAAACTCCGTGGAGGCTGTGTGTTTGTACAGCCAGGGAAGTGAACTGCTGCAGAGAGGCCAGGTGCTGCTTTATTAGACCACTCGCACCTATCAATATTTATTCGGTCAATTTCAGAATACAAGTCATGCTTGCTAACACAACAGAGCAATGCGAAATCCAAATTGAGTCCCTTCCTATCTCACGGTCGTCTGTTAACATTGTGTCGGTAGCCCCAGCAGTCCAAGAATGCATCCCTGCTCTTCTGTTTACTTTCCATGCAACAAGCATGTGTGCTTGCTCTGTTAGCATGCTTAGCATTTCTCTGCTGTTTGAGAAGATTAGGTGCTCTAATATTATTCTTAGAGTCTGATGCCAACTCTGCTTCCCCCCTCTTTCCTTTTTCTCTCCTTAAGTGCTTTCTGGACCCCTAAGCCCTGCCTCTCTCCTTCCTGGAATAAGTTCTAAAAGACTTCACAATCAAGGCTATTAGTGTCTTTAGGTGGCACCTTTTCTTTTAACATTTAGTCATGTGTGCACATACTTATGCACTAAGAGGTATTGCGAAAGAGGGCAACTGTGGAAGTCAGTGTATTCCTTCTGCAATGTGGGCTCTGGGGACTGATCAGATTGCCAAGGTTGGTGGGAAGTACCCTAACCCACCGAGCCATCTTGTCAGCCCTCCCTCCCTTCCTTATTGAAACCATTTGTAACTTTACATGTTTTTAAAAGGTTGGCCAGATCTCATGACTCATCTTCCTGCTTACCAGGTTAGAGATGAGTAATGGCAGAGGGGAACAGAGGATGTCGTCTTGTGTCTTGCTCAGAAAGTGTGTCTGACTGGAGAATGTGCTTTGTTTTTTTTACAACAGAAATATGAAATTTTAGTAGACACGTTGCTTACATTTGAATCAATTAACCAATTGAGCATGACTAATGACATTTGTATTTATTTCAAAAAGAATACCCTTTGAAAAACCTCGGATTTTAGAGGCAATTGGTTCCATGAGATTAGTTCCCATTGCCCCAAACCTACTTTGGTGCTAGCAATAACTGCTTGCTTCTTCTGACTAGTTCAGCCCAGATCCAAAACTAGATGGCTGCTCTGTTGGTCATGGCAACATCTTTGGCCATGAGTGGCATTCTATTTCTGCTTCCACTCTGCATGCTGAGTCTATCTGAGATAGAATGCATGAATGTCTTATCCCTATATCCCTCACTCCTGCCCCCACTATTCTAGAGAGGCCCCTGATTATAGACAGCAACCTGAAGGCATAACACTTAGTTTCTTTCTGTACTTTCAATACTCTTCATACTGATGCAAAGGATTTTATTACTCTACCCAACTCAGAAGTGCGTCTGGCAGAGCCATTTGGCACACAGAGTCTTGCCCTTGTCCACCGTGTTCTCTGGATCTTGGCATTAGCCTGGAGCAGCCCATGTTATCATGATAGTCTCTTTAATGGCTTGTTATTAGCCTGCTTCCCTCAGGGAAATGGTGAGTCTTCAGAGAACATGGAGTTATGAAGGAGAGATAATAAAAAGCCTTTGGAACTGACATGAAACCAATTCTCTACAAAGATGCTGCAAAGAAACCAGTGGGGACTGGAGAGATGGCTCAGGGGTAAAGAGCACTTTCTGTTCTTTCTAGTGGACCTGAGTTTGATTCCAAGCACCACATCAGTTATCTCGCTATCACCGGACACTTCAGCCTTGGGGAAGTTGGCACCTTCTGGCACCGTCCCCCAACACATGTGACAGACCCAGAGTACACACACAATTAGCATAAATAAAAGCTATAGAAATAAAATCATTAGACTATCTTTTAAAAAATGAATGACATCTAAGTGGGGTGTTCTGTTCTTCACAGTCACAGTGGATTAGAAAACCTTTGAACTCTGCAGAGTACACGGGACACGGGAGAGAGAACAATTATAAGAAGCCTAGCCTGTTTGGATGCTCACCTTCCTGGTCCTGGATAGAAGTGGGAGGACCTTGGACTTCCCGCAGGGCAGGGAATCTGGACTGCTCTTCATTCTTGAGAGGGAGGGGGAATGGAGTGGGGGGGAGGGGGCGATGTGTGCGAGGAAGGGGAGGGAAATGGAAAACGGGGAGGAGGCGGAATTTTTTTTTGCAACTACTAAAAAAATGAAATAAACAAAAAAAAGAACTTAAAGCAATTGGATGCCCATTGAAATCTTGAATATGTATCTATGGTATGGTATACATACTTTAAATTTCCAAACTCTGTAAAGTAAAACACATCCATTTGCCAAATTTTATTTCTTTGATTATCTTTTGTGTTACTTCCTACATGTGATAGTTTGTTTATACAGAGAAAAAAAATAAGACAAAGCCTTATATAATTGTCTGGTAAAGAGAAGGTGAAATGCAGAGTTTGGTGGGGCTCTGTCTTCTTACTTAATATCTTAGTAGTTTAATTTGGCTGCTGATAGAATTTAGTCTTCCCAGGAATTATATTTTTATACTTTCTTCATTTTAGAGAGGAGGAAACTGACACTTTGAAAAGAATCTGGAATGAGGCACCAGCCAGTTGTTTCCAGAGCTAGAAATCAGGGTGCGCAAACCTTTTAGCTTGTCCACAACTGTCCTGGATACAGCATCAAATGTCCTGCATCATTTCTGGGCTCTGTGTAAATCAGGACAACGGGTTCCCTTCAAATGAACCGAAATCTGCAAGGCTCTGGGAATATTTTTTCTCCTCTATAATTACCCAGTTTTTATTGGGTCTTTAGAGCTTAACAACATTTCTATAAAAGTTCTCTTGGAGAGCTATTAAAATATTGATATTCATCTCTTGGAAAGAGAAACAGTGACCAATCCAAAGCTCCTAGATCAGTGAATTCTAAGACGTCTTACTTTAAATATATCAAGACATTTTCATGAATTCCTGCATTTCTCTTGGTCCAACTTCCAACTTAGTCTCTGCAGAAGATCCCCTCCCCCCATCTTGACTCTTATGAATCTGATTTTACTGAGGCTTGCCTTTCTCAAAGTGGGATGAACTCTCAGTGGTATGGCACATGCTCAGTAGTACAGCACTTGCTTAGCATGGCAAGCCCTGGATTCCGTTCTCAGCACTGCAAAAATAAATAAACAATATTTACTTTATTGGAAGTCACCCTTTCACTTGAATAGCTTGCAAATAGCTTGTTTGCATTTAATTGAGAAACACAGGAAAATTGCTGATCTACTAAAAAGGAACAGAAGTCATGGTATTAATTCTCACTTCAAAATTTCAGAGTGTTTTAGAAACACTCCTTACTGGAATCTAAGTTGTTTTGATTTTTCAATGTGGATTAAATTATTTTCATATTTCTTTGGCCCAATGTGCAGGATAGGTTGAAAGCTTGTTAAAATTTATATAGTCTATCTGCTTGAGTGTTTAGCCTACATATACGCATGTACACCAACTGCATACCTGGTGTCTGAAGAAGTCAGAGGGTGTTGGATTTTCCAAAATTGGATTATGGAGAGCTGTGAGCCACCATGTGGGTGTTCTCTGCAAGAACAACATGCGCTCTCAGAACTGAGCAATCTCCCCATTGCTTATATCCCCCTTTTTAAAGGTGAAAGGGATTAATTTTGGGTCACAGGTAGGTTGAGGTACAGTCTATCATGGTGGGATTGGCGCGGATGGAGCTCATCCTAGTGTATCCCCAATTAGGAAGGAGAGAGAGAGAGAGTGAGTTAGAGTTGAGTACATACCTTGGGGATGATGGTTCACCACACTGGTGATCACGCCAATGGCTCCTAGGATATTCATCAGGAAACGCCTCCATCTCCACTTGTAATAGAGATGAGCAGGTTCACAGCATCAGCTTTTGTTAGCAGCAATGTCATCTCGATTGCACTGCTGTCTCATAGATTCTTCTGCTTTTCTAATCTGTCACCTCTTAGGCTTGCTGTTTAAATTCCAGACCATGCCAGAATAGGTAGAGGACCAGAACAGGGGTGATTGCCAAGGTCATTTCTTCAGGAGGACAACCTTATATCTTCACCTCTCTTTCTTCTGATGCTGAAAAAACAAAGAAAGGAAAAAAAAACCATCTATGAAAAGTTGCTGTGAGTCAGGTATCTCTAAACACATGTTCACCTTATAACACATCTGTAATGGGTACTTCTGGGTGCTGGGCCCTGGATTAGAGTTGTGTATAATAGAAGCTCTTGTCCTCTCTGTGGACCTTCTAACCAATGTGGGTGATGGGGACTATTCCACAATATCTTGTATCTACGTTAGAGAGGTTCCACCAATACATCAAAAGATTATTGAACATCTACTAGTTGCCGAGAACCTCCCTAGCACGCTGTGGATAGAGATACACATGAAAAGGACTTCATTCTCAAGGAATATTTAAAGCATGGTGCTCAAGACCAGCATAATAATAATTATTAGAAGGCATGAGTGAGCATAATAGAGGAGAAGATGAAAAGGTTGTATGACAGCAAGCATAGAAGAGAGCAGGGACTTGGGTAATTGTGTGTGACACGGAACAACACACATATACATACATATACATATATACATATAAGCTTATACATATACATACATACACACATATGATTGTGAGTGGGAAAAGTGCTTGAAAGGGGAGGAAATATTTTCCAAGGCCAAGTTCATCCAGCTAACCTTGTAGAGAGGCTGTAAGAGAACCGAGGGATGAGTGTTGCCTTGGGCAAGACACAATTGCTTTTCTGCACACTGCCTCCTGGTATGTACCCTGCATCTGTCAACTCTCCTGGATTTCTTCCTGCCCCCACTGAACCAAAAAATGAGTTTTAGGGTCTCACTCAGTGGTGGCTCATGTTTTTTTTCAGTTCCCATCCCCCCTGAGCAAGAATCCCCACAGTTTCTTCAGCTGTCAGACCCTCTAGCCTTCCATCTAACATGCTCCAGAGGTAGCACTCTCTCTCTCTCTGATTCCTCTTATGCCCTTGTCTGATGTTTCTGTTGTTGTGCACATTTTGCAATAACCTGGAGTCAGCTGTTCATGCCTGAGGAAAGTTCCCTGCGTGTTAAGGAAACCAGGCCATGGGGGTGGTAAATTAATGACAACTGGACCCTTTGTCCCTCACTTTAGAGGACATACCTACTGAGACAGAGATAAGGATGACAGTGATCACCCGGTTAGGCAGAAGTTCTGGAGACGCGAAATGTTTTGAACCAAGGAATCTGTGCCATGTGCGTTAGCTTACATCTTGCTGACACTGACTGCTTCTCATTTGCATTCTCTGTAAATAACGAAAAAGAGCTTAAAGCCGACTACATTACAGACTCCTTCCTGAAGGAAAGGACTCTTAAAGTCCCACAACCATGACTTCTGTCAAAGTTACTTGGATCTGTTCAAGTGATACAAAGCTCTCTTAAGAGTGTCACATTGTCGGGGACCATGGTGTCTAGCGATATTTCTATTTGGCATCTGAATTTCGGAGGGAAAGACATTACCATTAAAATGCAGAATTTTTAAACTCTTAAAAGTCCTAAAAATAAAAAGTGAGGACAGATGGAGGCAACAGCAGGGCCCGACTCCAAATCAGGGAGGCATGGGATGTCTGGTGTCAGGCCCCTGCTGGAAGTCTGCTAGCACCCCTAAGCTCTTGAGTGCGGTGATTCATACTGAGGGTGATGGGGGTGCTGCTGCTGTTATGTCTACATAGTACTACTGAGTAGACAGCAAACATGGTTTCTTTAATTATTTAAGCATTAAAGAAAAAAATAATTGTTGACTCTCAGTACCCAAACCCAATAATTGCCTTGTTTTCCAGGCTCTATCCAAAGCTTTATTCCCATGTGTATGTTTTTAAATGTTGCAACCACATTGCATGCGTAATTTTATGGCTTGCTTTTCTTTCTTTAAGAACATTATTTCACAGATATTTCCCATGTTGTTGTAAAGGCTTTATATGTTTGATGAGTGAATATTCCTGCATTAATGCTTTATGATATGCAAACTCCCTTGCTGATGGGCCTTTTGGAAAGCTATGGTTTTGAGTGGACTTCTTAAAAAACTTTTTAAACATTTAATTTATTATTATTATTTTCATCATCATTAGTGTGTGTGGTATGTATGAATGTGGATAAATACATGCCACAGTGCATATGTACAGACCAGAGGATAATTTTGGGGAGCCAATTGTTTCCTTTCTCTTTGTTGCATCAAGTTCTCTCTCATTGTTTCTGTTATGCTGTACTGCACACTCTAGGTGAGGTGGCCCATGAACATCCAGGCAATTATCTTGTCTCTGTCTCGCATCTTTCCACAGGAGTGCAGGGATTACAGGTGTATGCCACCACATCAGGCTTTTCATCTGACTTCTGTTTCTGCCAAACTCACAACTGTGTGGGTCAAAATCAGGTACCAGGAAGTATGGTGCCAGAGCACCAAAAGTTGAATCTGTGAGGTGGAGACTTGCTTTGAGATCAGGGTTAGACTCCAGGCTAATATGCAAAGAGCTTGTTTCTCTGTTCCCTTTTCCCCACTAGTCTTCCTCCTGCAGCTTGCTTCTTAACTGCTTCAGAATTTGCTTGAAGAAAGAGGTCATTTGAGAGTCTAGGGAAAGTCTCTAACAAAAGGTATTTTGTTTGTGCACCAGTATTAGCAATATGAGGATAATCTCTTGGTGGTAATGATTAAAACTAGATATTTGGGAGAAAACAGAAAAATAGAAAGTACTTGTGGACATTTTGGGGCATATTCCTAACAAAGTGTATGTTATCATAGAGATTCTTGTATATCCTCATCTATTGCTGCTCTATTCACACTGTCTAGGAATGGGATCAGTCTAGATGTCTCTCAGTAGATGAATGGATAATGAAAATGCACAGCAGAACTGTATATACAATGGAAATTTATTTAACCATAAAGATAAATGAAACAAGAACTTTACAGGAAAACTGATAGATCTGGAAAATGTTTTAAGAATGTTACCCAGACTTACAAAGACAAATATAGCTCGTTCTTTCTTGTATGTAGGTCCCAGTTTTAAATACATATATGCATGTATTTATACACATATACACATGTATCATGTGACCAGAAAGTGGATGAGGAGAGAAGTGTTGAGGAAAGGAGAAGGTAATAGAACCCCTGTGACATGGATGTAGATAAGAAGCCACTGGGTGTGGAAGGGCAGGGTGTGGGCAGGAGATGATCAGAAACAAATTACGTTTGAAATTGCCCACAGTGAAATCTAATACTTTGCTCATTAAACCTTAAAATTAGAAGAAAGTGCTTGTAGGCAGGGGTTTATTTATAAACCTAAGGTCATGCGCATCATGGGGCCACACTGAACGTGCCTGAAGGCACCATTTCTTCCTGTTCTTCACGACTCAAGATAAATATGCTAGTTGCATGAACCGACATATATTCTTTAGCAATTATAACAATTGTGTACGGTGACATATCTATACCTTTCTTCACCAGACAATTGTTTATTCAGTCAGTATTCGCTGGGCAGTTGTTCATGAAATCACTTATATTCTAATACACTCCAAGGTTATGGCAGTTATAAAAGATGACCTTGATGTCCTTGAAGTTATTAGAATTAAAGATAAATTGAATTATACAAGACTTTTTGCGTAGGAGAAGTCATGGCAAACACTGATCAAATGAAGTTTACTTAGAAAACTTAAGAGTGTTTCAGGTTCAAATATAGGCCTGTCAACCAAGTGCTAAGACGGAAAACCTCCATGTTAAAGAGCATCTCACACTTATGGGGAGCCAAAGAGAAGCCGTCAAGAAGAGTGGCCTTGTGACTTCAGCTGGCATTTGCGACCAGCAGGCAGAGCAAACTTTGGCAGCTTTCCTCTCGATGCCAGCCTACTTCCTGTTTTGAGTCTGTTCTGAATTGGAAGCTCACTGATCGCTGGCAGGAAAAAGCAGGTTGTCAGAGCTCGGATATGGCTGCTCTAACTTGACAATGTTACCTCTCGCCCCATCAGCAGCAGCTCGCTCTTTAAGAGTTCTGATTGCTGTGAGACCAGCCAGCCAGGCAGCCAGCTCTACCTGACCACCCTGTGCCAGGCCCTGGGCAGCCACTTTACATGCAGCAGTACTTTAGTTCCGTGAGTTGCACATTAGTTATGTGGTGACCAAGGATATTCAGCTCCCCTAAGGTCACAGGGGTAAACTGAGCAGATCTGGAGAGGAAGCCAGAGCCATTTGCAAGCTAATGCAGAGTCTTATTTTCCCGTGCATCCATTTAATCTTTTCTCTGCACCCCTACCCACATCTATTCCTCTCATTCTTCGGTGAAAATCCATTTTCCAGGAGCAACTATCTGAGCCTGAGCTCATGCAGAACTTCCTGCTATGTGGCCCTTGCCTCAGTGCCACCAAGCATGTGTGACCATCCAGGTCTCACATTCCCAAGCTACAACATGCACACACAATTCTGTCATTTTTATTTTAAATTTATTCTTTTCTAGCTCTTAAAATAGAAAAATGTCACGGAGCTGGGCAGAATGCTCAGTGGTTATAAGCACTTTATCTTCAAGAGGACCCAAGTTCCGCTTCCAGCACCCATGTGAGGTATCTTCCAACTCCCTGTGACTCAGCTCCCGGGCATCCTGTGCCTCTTTCTGGCCTCCGTGTGAATCTGTTCTCTAGCGTAAGCAACCCAACCTCCCAAACACACACACATAAATAAAAATAAAACAAGAAACAAAATCATTTTAAAAGCTTGTCGCCTGAGGTCTTTGTTGCCCAAGGTGTTGAAGAGCGGTGTCGTTGGAGGAAGATCACCTAACTGCAGAAGGATGTTTTCCACTAAAGGGAATACTGTACAAGAAGATCACTGTGACCACTGAACTCTTAAATGTCAGGGACTATTTTTTTTTCTGCTATATGGACCATCTTGGAGGATATGAGTATATTATGAAATACTTTGTAATGAAAAACAAGTCCTTTGGGAAGAAAATGCTCACACAAACGTTAGTGGTTCCTTGATGTTTTATCTGCTGGGAACACTTGATTCTTCTGTGCGTGTTCTCTTCTCTGAGCCCCTGGACTCGTGTCTAATCCTCTTGGAAACTACCTTTCAGGAGGAAATCAGCAGCACACGTGATGAGCTTTGGTTCAAGGTCCCTTCTGGATAGGTGGAAACACTCTGCAAAGGCAGAGCTGCTAATTGGTGGGCAGGACGTTAAGCTTGGTTATTTTCCAGCAAGGCCCAAATCCTTCCCCGAGCTGCCCACCTTGTGTACTTTATCTGGGATAGATCACCATTTCAACATAAACACCCTTCTCCTTTTATCGGAGGGTCTGCAGCTTGGGCATTTGAAACAGAATGCTTGTGATTTTAAAAGTTCAACAACCGGTTTAGGTTCTAGGGAAGGATTTGTGGATAATATTCTAAAAGAAGGTGAAACAGAAGCCGTTTATTAGACATCGCTGGTAGCAGAACAGCTTTATGAGGACTGAGAACTGCTTGAGTGACAAGGGAGCTGTTTTGTCTCAAAAGCAAAATAACTGTACATGTTGGAAGAACCCCTGAGATTGAGAAAGCACAGCTCCCGAGTCTAAACCCTCCCATGAATCTATGCACGAACACAAATAATTAGTGACAGTTTTCTCCTCAGCAGACGAGACTTTTTATTCCTTAGTGCAACCCCAAAGTCAGACTTAGAGAAAAAGGAGAGTCACTAGGTGTGGTCTTTCTGGGGCTCTAAGTTTGCAGTGTCCCGCGGGCTTAGTTCCTTGAGGTAAGAGCCAGTCCTGTTGGGGGGTATCCATGAGATGGTAAATCATGTGACACATGCCTCAGGCTCTCACCGGTGATCAGAGTTCCCATGGGACCAAGCAGATGTTGCTTACTGGTTATCTTGTCACCCCTAGCCCACCAAAACCATTATCAGTTTTCTGAGCTGTAGCTAGCAAGGCATTAATTGCCTATAGTAATATAAAAATCTTCCTTCATTTCAATCTTATTATCATTAAACTATATACTTAGAATGGATAAGGTGCAGATCTTTGTGTTTAAAAAAAAGCTCTGTCTCTGCATCTCAAGTACTGAGATTAAAAGCGTATTTTTAAAAAGACTATTAAAACTACTACGGGCTTAATTTTTAAAATTTGTATTTCATTAAATTATTTGCATATGTTTTGATCATATTCTTTCCCCACTGACAACTCTTCCAGATCCTCTCCACCTCCTTACCCACCCAACTTGATATTCTTTCTCTCTCTCAAAATATAAAAATGAAAATCAAACAATAAAAACCTAACAAGATAAAAATACCCAAACCAAAACAAAACAAAAGCACACACACCAAAGAACATGGAGTCAATTTTGTGTTGTCCACCTACTCTTCACCATGGGTAATGCCTTGGAATGTAGTTGATTTACCAGAGACACGCCATTGAAGATAAACGACTTTCCTTTTCAATAGCAGGTATCAATTGCAAATAGCATCTTAACTTGAGGTGGGGTTTTGTGTCTATTTCTTCTTCTCAGAGGTAGGGTTTTGTCTGGTTAGAATCTATGCAAGCTTGTCACAACCTCTGTGAGTTCATAAGTGTGTCAATTCCTTTCCTCGGAGTCATCCACTACCTCTGGCTCTTATGATCTTTCTGATTACTCTTCTGCATAGAACCCTGAGTCTTGAGGTCCCATTTATGGCTAAGTATTCCTAAGTCTCTCATTCTTTGAGCATTGTCTAGTTATGGGTTTCTGTGTTAATTCCCATCTACTGCAAGAAGCCTTTCTGATGTGGCTTGATTGAGTTGCTGGCCTATAGGTATAGCAGCGTGTCACCAGGAATCATCTTTTTGCCTCTTTTCCTTCAGCAGAATAATAGTAGTAGTTTTCCATTTAAGCACATGACCTTGAATGTGGTCTTGGCCATGTTAGCAGTGCCAGGTATGCGCCTTAAATCAAATGAACACTAAATGGTTACTCCCATAGCATTTGTGGCACTATGACACTAGTGTCTCTCATAGGTATGTCACTGTTGCAGGACTCAGGGTGATACTGATGATTACATTTCTCCTCTAGTGTACAAATAACCTTTCAGCACCTCGAATATTAGTCAATAGGGATGAAACTTCTAGTGCATACTAGCTGGATGTTTCCATGTTTGATGACATAAGCAAGTTGTGTCTTAGAAATAGGACCTTGTGATCAGGTAATAGAGAGCCTGTGATGTCTGAGAGCGTGTATGGGACCTCTTTATCCAATGACTCAAGAAGGTATAACCCATTTCTGGCATGGGAGGTTTTAATTTGGTAACATAAAATGTCTAGTTGGTTGACTGTCTCCTCCAGTGTATGATAGGTAGCTTCATTTCAATTCCTTTTGTGTATGTGTATATTTTAGTAAGCTTCTACAGTACTAGGCTTTCATAAGACCTTTAGTGTTAGTTGTCCTTCATCATATTGACTTTTACCTGCCTTCCAACCTTCCTCCCAGTTTAATACTTCTCTGCTGGTTTCCCCTTTATCTCTTCACAGAGATAGTGTTGTATTTTCCCTACTTGAGGAAAATTCCTCTTCCCCCTTTGTCTCTTACTATGTATCTAACCTCTGTAGTCATTCTGATGAGAGAAAACATGCAAAACTTTTTTTTTCTGTCTGGGTAACCTCACTCAGGATTATTTTTTCCTAGTTCCATCCATTTACCTACAAGTTTTGTCTTTTTCTTTTCCTTCTTTCTTTCTTTTTTTTTTTGAGACAATGTCTATTCTCATAGCACTGGCTGTCCTGCAACTCACTATGTAGACCAAACTGGTCTTGAACTCATAAAGACCCACCTGCCTCTGCCTCCAGAGTGCTGGGATTAAAGCCGTGTACCACCATGCCCAGCCAAATCCCATTTTTCTTAAGATCTGAATAATTGTTGTATAAATGTATTATATCTTCATTATCTGTTTTTCAGTTGGACATCTAAGCTGTTATAGAGAAGCAATGAACACGAATAAGCAAGTATCTTTATAGTAGGATGTAGAATATTTGGGAATATGCCCAAGAGGGATAGAGCTGGACTTGGAAGTAGATCAGTTCTCAGCTACCTAGGGGCTCTTCCAAATTTATTTCCATAATGACTACCATTGTCTGTTCTCCCACCAGCAATAACTAAGTGTTGCCATTTCCTGCATTCTCTCCAGCTTGTGATATTATCTTATTAATGTTGGCCATTTTGATGGGAAGGGTAAGATAAAATTTCCAAGCAGGTTTCTTTTATGATTTTGTGAGACAGGGTCTTTCTATGTAGTCCTGGCTACTTTGGAGCTTGATATACAGACTAGGCTGCCCTCAAACTCACAGAACTTCTCTTGATTCTGCTAGGGTGTAAGGCAAATGGCACAATACCTGGTTTCCAAGTAGTTTTTTAAAATTATTTATTCTTCCCTCATATATTATATCCTTACTGTCATTTCCCTTCCCTCCACTCCTGTTGTTCTTCCTACACTACCCTTCTCCCTCAGATCCACTCCTTTTCCATTTCCCTTCAGAAAATGGCAGGGCTTCCAGGGATATCAACTGAAGACAGCGTATCAAGTTGCAATAAGACTAGGCACAACCCCTCATTCTAAGGCTGGACAAGTCAACAAAGTTCCAAGTAGCTTTGATTTGCATTTTCCTATTGGCTAAGGGTGTTGGCCATTTTAAAAAATGTTTCCAGCCATTTGTGAATGAAACTTTGGAAATCTCTGTCTTGTTATATATTCTATTTTAATTTGATTATTTAGTTTATTGATATTCAGTTTTTAACATTCTTTATATATTCTAGATATTAACCCTTTATTGAACGGACAATTGACAAGGACATTTTGCCATTCTGTAGTTACTGCTTTGCTTGAATGATGGAGTCTTTTGCTATACAGAGCATCTTAGTTTCATGTGGTTTCATTTATTAAGTTTTTGATTTAATGCTTGTGCTATCAGTATCCTGTTCAGAAAGTCCTTTCATGTGTCAATGAGTTCAAGGCTACTCCCCATTTTTAAATCAGATTCAGGGTACTTGTTCTTCTGTTGGGATCCCTGATCCATTTGTAGTTTTGTGTAGGATGAGATGTGGATCTACTTTCATTATTTTACATACATTCAGTTTCATCAGCTCCACCTCTTGAAGATGCTTTTATTCAGTGTATATCTTTGGCTTGTCAAAAACATCTTGACTCAAAAATTTTTAAAGATCTAGGTAAATGTTATGCTTAGGAGAACTTTCTGGTACCTTGATCTAAACAGTGTCTACTCAATTTCTTTTCTAATAGAACTCATAACTCTTAGCGTTAACTGTTGCTGCTGTTTTTCAATGTATATGATACTATTGGTCTACTTTTCCCAACTAAAATGCTAGTTTTTTAGTTCAAAGGATTTGAACTTTTGGTCCTATTTATTGCTGTAACTCTAGTAGCGGGCTGCAGTGGGTGTATGTGGGGTGAAAGGCCGATGAATAAATGAAGGAGTGGGCATGACGACCTGAACTAGTGCTGCAGCTGTGGTGGAACAGCTGGATCTGAAGACTCCAGGGCAGAGACTTAAAACTGTGTCCAGGAGGCAGCCAAAGGGACTGCAGGCTGTACCTTCCATCTCCAATAGTTAGTTCAGCCCCAAGCCCTAACCTAGCTTATGACCACCTTGGGTGTAGGGGAGGCTGAGGAGCAAGGCTATAATCAGGTTCTCTTGTTCCCTGAATTGTCTGTCAGTCTTCAGATCACACCTTCCCCTTTACTCGGGATGCCTGGGTCTCTGCCTCTCAAGTGGGATTACAAAGAAATAAAACCTCTGCGTGCCTTTTGCACATCCGTGGCAGTGAGCACAAGCCTGTTGTTTAGAGATGTTCATTTGCAATCGTCACCATGTCTCAGAGATGCTGGCAATTTCATTGAGGTTTTTTTCCTTGGAGGTGGGAGGAGATGCTTTTCCATTGTTTCTGCTCGAGTCTGCGGTGTTTCATAGAACACCTTTTTTCTCCTGGCTTGATCTTTGAGAGCTAGGCATGTTTTTAATTTAGACCTTAACCTTTGCTTTGACCCTTCACCTCTTCCTACCAGGCCCACGTGACTGGTCCTTGCACCTGGACTGTGTGTAATGCCTATTCAATGTTCAGACTTCCTCCTGTGGCAATAGTCACTGTCACCTAGAGTAGGCTGCCTGCATCTGCGCCAGCACAGCTGATGACCTGCCAGCTACCCCAGAGCTCTCTTTAACTTTGTTTTGATTGTGACATGGGATTAGGGCCCAGGAGTCCTTACTGAGGCCAGGCTGATCTCCAGCTCAGATATATTTGTGCTTGGAAAGATGATTATACATATAGCTGACTTAAGAGTTCTTCCTTTTTATTTTCTCAGATGACTTTGTTCAATCCTTGAAGTCAGAGGTTAGGCTGGGCTGCTTTCTCAGGCTCTCACTGGAATGTAATAAAATACATTATTGAATACTTACATTAGAAATCCATAAGGTTGTATTTTCACCTTGAAGTTTGCCAGCATTTATTTTCTATTTTGCTAAACTGGGATGTTTTATGATTTTCAAAGGAGATCAGAGAAGCTGCTCTTACCTGAACAAGGTTGAGAAGAAGATAAACAAGACTTGAACATCTGTAAGCAGTTCTGCCATTTTAGATTCCTCTGTTGAGAGGTCTCTGTTTAGGTCTGTACCCCATTTTTTTTATTGGGTTATTTGTTCTTTTGATGACCAATTTGTTGAGTTCTTTGTATCTTTTGGAGATCATCCCACTGTCCGATGTGAGTTTGGTGAAGATCTTTTCCTATTCTGTAGGTTGCTGTTTTGTCTTGTTGACAGTGTCCTTTGCTTTAGAGAAGAAGCTTCTCTTCTGGAGGTTCCATTTATTAATTGTTTCTCTCAGTGTCTGTGCTACTGGGGTTAGAAAGTGGTCTCCTGTGCCCATGCATTCAAACTTACTTTCCACTTTCTCTTCTATGAGCTTCAGTGTGGTTGGTTTTATGTTGAAGTCTTTGATCCATTTGGACTTAAGTTTTGTGCATGGAGAGTTATAGATCTATTTTTATTCTCCTACATGCTGATATCATGTTGATTCCAATTTTTTTGTATCTGTTGATATTTGCCTTTTACCTAGTATTGGTCAATTTTTGAGAAGGTTCCATGAGGTACTGAAAAGAAATTAACACATATTCTTTTGTGTTTGGATGGAATGTTCTATAAATGTCTGTTAAATCCATTTGATTCATAACATCTGTCAGTTCCCTTATTTCTCTGTTAATTTTCTATCTGACAGACCTGTCCAGTGATGAGAGGGAAGTGTTGAAGTCTCCCACTATTAGTGCGTGGGGTTTAATGTGTTATTTAAGCTTTAGAAGTGTTTCTTTTACATATGAGGGTGCCCTTATATTTGGGGCATAGATGTTCAGTATTGAGATTTCCTCTTGATGGATTTTTCCTGTGACTAATATGAAATGTCTTTCTTTGTTTCATTTGATTGATTTTAGTTTGATGTCTATTTTGTTATATATTAGATTAGCTACACTTGCTTCTTTCTTAGGTCCATTTGATTGGAAAATTTTTCCCCAACCCTTTTTACTATGAGTCTGTCTTTAAGGTTGAGGTGTGTCAGAATCACACCACATACAACTGAATAAGACTTTTGATGGGATTTCTTCCCCAGCAGCCCGCATAACACCTCCTGGTACTATGAGCATTAACCATTAGGAAAAAAGACTTCCAGCTCAGTTTTCACTTGATTTTATCTGTATTCTGTATCCTAAGTGTATGGTGTCTTCAACAATAAAGTCTCTCACTATCTAGTTTTAATGGCCAACTAAGCACAGTAACAATAGCCTGTATTATTTTAGGAAGTTCTGACACTTCCCTGGGCAATTACTCATAGGGAGATAGGTTATACCTGGAACTAGAATGCTGGTTTAAAAACCTATGATGGAGGGTAGAAGGGGAGAGAAGAGAAAGGAAAAGGAATGGAGAAACATGTATAGCTCAATAAAAACAATAAAAAAAACCCTATGACTTCAGAGAGCACCATTATCTATCCATGCAAGGTATCTCTGTTCAAACTCTGTTTCCTTTAATATATATTTGAGTTTGTTGTAGAGTAGGTTTATATATGGCTTTTCCATCATCGTTAGTTTTGGTTGATCCTCTTCCCTCTTTCCCCAGCCCACACCTCTTACCCATGTTTAAACATTTCCATACCATGCATTTCCCTGTGCTCGACTCTCCCTGCCCCCATACCTCTGCTCCATTCCATAGTTTTCACGAATCTATTCTTGTTTCCTGACCTCTATAGAGACTCCAGTTAAATGTAGGAATCTAAATGTTTGTATCGAGGATCCACATATGAGAGAGAATATATAACATTTGGGCCCAAGTTACCTTACTAAGTATAATATTTTCCAATTCATCCACTTCCTGCATATTTTATTGTTTTCTTTAGTGCTGAATAAAACTTATAGCATTTTTGTTATGCATTTATTAGTTAATGGTCATCTAGGCTGATTCCTTTATCTAGTTATTGTGACTAGATCAGCAATGAACACACATGCACAGTCTCTGCTGTGGGGCACAGAGTTCTTTGAGTGGTATTGCTAGGGCATATCATAGTTTTAGTTGTTTAAGAAATCTTGGTTTTGTGGGAAAGGCTTGGCAATTTATTTTAAAAATATATTTTTTTTATTTTCAGAGAAGTTTAAACCTGGAGGAAAACTGAGTAGGAGACACACAGATTACCCCAGTGACTCCCAGCTCTCTTGTAAATAGGCTAAAAAAATTCTATTATATGAATATTGAACTTTAAATACTCCTACTGAAGGACATCTTGCTTTCAATATTTAAATTTATGAGTAAGGTTACAGTAAATATTCATGGGACAACTTTTATATGGACATAAAACTTCAGCTCATTTATGTAATACCTAAGACATTAATTGTTGTATCGTGGAAAGCTTATTCTTATGCTTGCGAGAAACTTGTCAACTACCATATGCCTGAGTATTCCATTTGCATTACCACGAGCAATGACTACTGACAGTCAGTTCCTGTATCTCTGCATCCTTGTCAGCACCTCTTGTGCTCTTTGCCCTTCTGTTGGTCATTTAGTTCTACTTCATTGTTGGAGTAATTTGAAATCCCTAAATGACATGCACTATTGAGCATTTTTTATGCTAATTTGCCATCTGTATATCTACTTTGGTATACAGATGTTATGCCTAGTCTAAATTTTGTCATTGTTTTGTTCTTGTTGAGTTTTATTGTTGCTTTTCATTGCGGGGGTGGTGGTAGGGAGTGTTTTAAACAGGGTTACATGCAGCCCAGGCAATACTTGAACTCCTGATCCTCCTACCTCCATATCCCAAGTGCTGGGATTGTAGATCTGCACCGCCACATACGGGCTGTTGAGTTTAAGAGTTACTCTGTTTTCATTTCCAGTCCATAATTTGGGTGTTTTTACAAAAGCAGCTCTTCTTTGTTGCTTATTTTTCAATCTCTATGATAGGCATGTTACACAATGGAATTTGAAGATTTTATTCTTTGTGAAAACAACATCAATTTTCTTTCATACATCATCATGGCAGTGGTGCTGTGAAAGTCACCCTCAAACCTAGACTCTTCCCTTATGTTACTTTCTGCGGTTTATGTTGTTTGGGCCTGTGATCCATGTTGAGTTAATCCTCATGAAGTATGTAGATTCTTTCTTTTTAAAATTGGAAGTTGTAGTACTGCGTTGTAAAACTTGCCCTTTGTTGACTTGATCTTCCCCTTTGTTAAAGGCCATTTGACTATCTGAGTGAACATTTAAAGGCTCTTAAGTCTGTTCCACTGTTCCATCCGTTCGTTCTTTCAACCAGCACCATGCTGTACTGATGATGGAAATTTTCTTCCGAGTCTCAAGTCAAGTAATGACTGTCCTCTGACTGCTCAATCTTATATTGGCTACTCCCTTTTAAAACTATGATATTATTAATCTTTAAGGGACTCACAAAGAACTTAATAGTCATACATATCGATGTGATATTTGATATATATATATATATTTATTGAGTGATATTTATATCAGACTTTAAGATTTTTATCTCTTCATTTACCATTGCTTTGAAGTGAAACTTTCAAAATTCTCCCTTGGAAATGTATAGGACATAGTTGTCACCCATAGACAGCATACTTTGGAAAACTACACAAGAGAGCCTTAACTGTCTTACAGTTTCTATTGCTGTGAAGAGACAGTCACCATGGCAACGTTTAATAGAGGAAAATACTTAATTGGGGCTGACTTACAGCTTCAGAAGTTTTGTCAGTTTTTGCCGTGGCAGGAAGCCTGGTTGCATGCAAGCAGACATGGTGCTAGAGGAGGAGCTGAGAGTTCTACATCCAGATCAGCAGGCAGCGTGAAGAGAACTGGGAGACACTGGGCCTAGCTTGATTAGCTGAAACCCCAAAACCTGCCCCCAGTGCCGCACTTCCCTCCAACAACGCCATACTTCTCCAGTGAGGCCACACCTCCTTATATTGACACTCCCTCTGAGCCTAGGGGGGCACTTTCTTTCAGTTCACCACATTAACCCTATCTAATTGAATGTGCCCATGTGCCAACCTCTCACCTCCTCCCTACCATTGGCCTTGAAGACTCCTGCTAGCCACCCTTTTTGCTCTTATTTCTGATTTTCCAATTTCATATGAGTGAGGTCATGCTTTGCTGACATTCCTGTGCCTGACTGATTACATTTAACACAATAATCTTTTATTCCATCCATGCTGTCTCAAGTGATCTTCTCATTACTTAATTTTGTACTATTTATTTATTTATTTATTTATTGATTTATTGTCTATGTGTGTTCCACAGCGCATATGTGGAGCTCAGTGGATAACTTGTGGTTGCCAGTTCTCTTTCCAGCTTCTGGGTTGCCTGGATTGAACTCAGATTGTTAGACTTGGTGGAAAGCATCTTTACTTGCTGGACTACCTTGCTGGCCTAGAAATTCTTATGAATGGAGTATATATATATATATATCACACTTCATGTATTTCTGATAGGCTCTTTCTGATTTTATAAGGGTTCATAGTTAATAGGTTGCTTTGCATCTCAGAAGGCTCTTTAAACTTCGGTGTTTTGAATATTGTTGAAACTATTGAGACTTTTATGATTCTTGAAAATGGACTAGATACAGGTCACATTTTGATGATGTCATGAGTCTTTGGGAATGCTATGATTTGAATCTGAAATGTCCACACAATCTTGCATTTTGAATGTTTGGTCCTCACATGGGGGTGCAGTTTTGTGAAGTCTCCTAGTCTTAGACTGTCATTACTTGGGGCCAAGAGCTTTGCTTAAACAGACCACCATATTTCTGACATCTTCAACATCTTGAGATCCCTAGTGAATTGTAGAATTTTCCTTCAAAGCTTCATGTATTGCCCTGCTATAGGCTGCTTGCCGTCTCCGGAATTCAACCTTGCTACACACTGACTGGCTTTTCAGGTTTTCCTTTAAAACAGTCTATAAGTGGTTAACTTAGAAATTACTGTCTGAAAACTCCCACAGTCATTACCTGGGAAAACAATAGATATGCCAGCCAGGAAAGTAGATAGGCAGTCTTCACTTTTCCTCCTTTCTCCAAATCCAACCCCCCAGCTTCATCCCCAGCTCTGTAGCAGACCATAGGATGTGGAAGGTGGCCTCCCCTTTCTCTCTGCTTCCATCTTAGGCATCTCACATAGATCTTCTACCACCTTCTTCCTCACCACCACATCCCTTTGCCTCATCCACAAACTCCCACAAGCATTCCCTGGGAGCAAAACAGACAGGCTCGGCAGGGAAGAAGATAGGTGGTGTCCACTCTTCTCCCTTCTCCAAATCCGATCCCCCAGTCTCATTGTGGTGGATGAGGTTTTTGATGTGGTTTTAGACTGCAAGTGAACTAGAAGCAGTAATTAAAAGTCTTCCAGCCAAAACAAGCCCAGCACCAGATAACACGTGTGTGGAAGCCAGATGACAACTTTGGATGGCATTCTTCAGTGGATGTCCATCATTATTTTGAGACAGGGTCTTTCATTGACCTGAAGCTTGCTAAGTAGGCCCAGGAGTAGTTAATTTGTTTCTGCTTCCTCAGGTGGTGGTGGTGGTGGTTCTTCTTCTTCTTCTTCTTCTTCTTCTTCTTCTTCTTCTTCTTCTT
>JABTXL010006712.1:11151353-11202706 GCA_025134845.1 Neodon shergylaensis
TTCTTCTTCTTCTTCTTCTTCTTCTTCTTCTTCTTCTTCTTCTTCTTCTTCTTCTTCTTCTTCTTCTTCTTCTTCTTCTTCTTCTTCTTCTTCTTTCTCTTCCCCTTCCTCCTCCTCCTTCTTCTCCTTCTTCTTCTTTCTTTTGTTTTTATATTGAGACAAGGTCTCACTGTGTATCCCTGACTGAACCTGGATCTCCCTATCAGACCAGGCTGGCCTCAAACTCTGAGATCTATTTATCTCTGCCTACTGAGTCTTGGGTTTAAAGACACATGCCTCTATAAATTTGTCCAGTTTCTCTTTTCTTAATAATGGTTCTAGGGGTGGATCTCAGGTTCTCATGCTAGCAAGTCAAGAACATTATTGGTAGATTGATCACCCTAGCTCTCTATTGCTTTAATCATAAGGGAAGAGTGCTAGATAATTTTAAAGTTTCCAAAAGTCAAAAAAGAAAAAAAGAACAGAGCTTCATCCTGCTCAAGAAAAAAAAAGAAAAAAGAAAAAGTTCTAATTAACATTTTTATCTTCAGCATTTTCTGAATGCTTTTATATATCCCCAAGGCAATTGATGTCATTTAAATTTTTAGTATAAGAATCCAATAGTCAATCTTCTCATTTTTATAGCTGTTAATGCCACATAGTTCATCTGCTCTGCAGATTTGCATTGCCGAGTACATATGGAGGACAATCAAAGATGCCCACGACACTTGTGCCCACTTAGTTTAATACACAGTCATCTGAGATAAAGGGCCGGCTCCTGCTCTCCAATAGTGAGCTCAATCATTTTCCCCTCTGGGTAAATATGTTCTCATTTCAGTGTTTCTTGTGTGTCTCTCTCTATGTGCCCAGAGCATCACATTTATTCCCACAGTTCATTTGCTATTCAGCTCCTGGCTGTGGCATAGACATCAATCACTGGAATACATACAGGCACTCTCCAGCTCCCATCCTGCCCTTCCAAGTGGGATTCATAGAAAAACCTGAAGCAATGGTGGTTCTGCATGCTTACATTTTGTGCCTGTCTTGGACCTGTATAAGACAGCTTCTAGTATGATAGCAAAAGGAGAGGGAGGTTGAAGAATTACAATGATAAATATAGCAAGTTTTATGCTAGAATACATAGAATATTTTATTTTGTTTAATTTTCACTCTAATATGTGCAACTGGAATTATGATTTTTCTTTTTATAGATTAGAAATTGTTGTTTCAAAAAGAGTAAGTGGTCCTTCCATATCATTCTCCAATCTACTTACATCTTTTCTAAGCCTTTTCTTATATTATGTAAATGTGTTAGAAATCTTAGAAGCTTAGAAAATAAATATTCTGCTAACCATAATTCTGTATCAAGTCTCTTCCTCATGGCCAATTCATGTTCATGTGTGTATGTGTGCGTGTGTGCACATGAGTGTTGAATCCTGATGACAACCTTGAGTGTCATTCCTTGTTTTTTTGAGACAGAGTCTCTCATTGGTCTGGTGCTTATGACCCTCACAACTGGGGTTAAAAGTGCATGCTACCATGGCTGGCATTTGTATGTGAGTACAGCAAACATTTTACTCACTGAGCCCTCAGTAAACACCATAAAGAAAACAGCCTACATATTGATAGGTATTCGCCTACATTCATGTTGTAGGTTTTTAATTTTTTCTAATTTGTTTTTACCCAGTATCCATCTGGCATTGCTCGTCATTGTAATACATCACAGTGCTGGCCATGCCATCCGTATGAGACTTGACTCAATACCAGGGCTGTTATCCAGATTAAAAGTTAATTCAAGAAGTCTGGAAACGTGTAGAGCACAAAAGAGCCCTCAGTAAATAATAAATATTGTTGATATCTGTTGGCAATTGTTGATGTCAGTTGGCACAATGGTTGGGGTTTATATCCACTTTAAGTAGGAAGTATATTTTGTTTAGTTCTTTTATTCTATTACTGCCTTTGAACGTGAATATAACTTATCCTACTCTGGGCTCAACATTATTTAATTTTTAAATTTTTAGATTGAGTTTTAATTTTTATTATTTTGGGTTTATTTTTATTTGTAATTATAAATTTATTTGTCATTTGAATGTGTTTGAATGTTTTCACCATATAAAAGCATGTGTATGATATACAAGCCTGGTGTCCACGGAGGTCAGAAGGTGATAGATGGAAAAGGAGTTACTGATGGTTGTGAAACATCCTGTGAATGCTGAGAATTGAGCCAGGGTCCTCTGCAAGGGCAATGAATGATCTAATCTGCCGAGACATCTCTCTAGCTCCTGGGCTATACATTCTTTAAAATAAGTTATACTGGGGTTGTTAATAGCATTCATTAATCTGCAAACAATTTGATAAGCATCTGTTTTTGGATTCATGAGATCATAGTCATAATTTTGAGGTAGAGTACTTCTGTGACCTTCACATTGTCTTCATCCCCGTTTAAAATCAGTCTTCTATTCTGTATTTCATTCTCGGTTAACACTGCTCTCCTTTCTTTCATTCTTTTCTCAGATTTTGCATACATGTATACTGTTTAATATTTAGACTATTGAATCTAGTTTCTCTCTCAGTGGTGCAGCGTGGTTGTTGACTGTTACCCAAATATCAAAGTGTTCAAAGCTTTGTCTCCAAGGTGTTGATAATTGGGGGTGTTGGACCCTTTAAGTGGTGAGGCCTAGAGTGGATTTTAAGGTTGGAAGACATTTTCCTGAAGGGGACCATGAGATTTTTCTAATCTCTTGCCTCCTAGAATTATACATACACACACACACACGCACACACACATTATATATGTGTGCATGTGTAAAATATATACACACATATGTGTACATGCATAAATAAATATTTATATATCTTTCAAATTCCATTGTTGCAAAGAATATTCTGTCTGGATTGAAGTGTGTTATCCCCTTTGTAATAGACCAAGTTACTAAAATGGCGTGGTTGTATTTCTGGCTGTTTTTCCATTCCATTAATCTATCTGACTTTAATTTTGTCTGGTCTTTTTGTTCTAGGGTTGTTTGTTTGTAGACAAGGTTTTATTACCTAGCTCTGGCTGGGCTTGATTCTCCTGCCTCAGCCCCTTGAGGGCTGGGATGACAGGCACATGCCATTGGCTCTCCTTTTCTTAAGTTTTCTAAATCAAAATCTTAGGCCACTAATTCAAATGTAACTTTTGTTAGAATATGTTCTCACACAAGCATTCAATCCTGGAGTTCTCTCTGAGCCCTTTCTTAGCTGCTTCTCACAGTTCTGAGGAGTTCCATTTGCCTTTTTGCCCAGTTTAGAATATATTCTAATTTCCTTTGTGGTTTCGTTTCTGGTTTCATGTGTGATGTGGTGTACATTGTTCAACTTCTGCATGTTTGAGACATTTTCCAGATACCTTTCTCAGTGGCTTTCGATTTCACTGCATTATGGCCTGAGCACATTCTTGGTGAGATTTCTATCTTTTAAAGTTTTCAAGACTCATTTTACGACCTAGCATATGGTCTGCTTTGATAAATGCTCCACATTCAAGAAAAATGTGTATGCTCTGTCGAAACTGTGGGAAGCGTTCCGTGAATGTCAGTCGGGTCACATTAGCTGAAATAGTTATCTGTGCATTTTACATCTTTCCTGCCTTTCCATCTGCCCTTCTACCATTTGCTGATGGAGGAATGTCACAGTCGTCTATAATATAAATGCACCTATTTCCTAGTTCTGTTCTGTTGTGGCTTTCTTTCCTGTTTTAGGCCTTTCAACTTAGTTGATATAGTTTGAAATTCTTTTGTGATATACATGAAGGTTCAGCATCATTATGTTTTGTGGATGAAACAGCACCTTATCATTATGGAATGTGTCTCATGAGAAGCTACTCAGCATCTTGTGAACTTGTATTCTCAATGTATATCACACCTGAGGACCTGGGTTCAATTCCTAGTGCTGAAGTATGTATCTTTAATTAAAGAGATTAACTCTTTCTCTCTCTAATTCATAGTTATTAAATCTCTTTAATTTTATAGTATTAAATCTGTTTAATTCAAAGAGATTAAAATGAGGAAAGTTTGATCAATATTTGGTACGTAGTAGCATTTTGGCATTCTTCACTCTTTGTATGTATTATCATAGGGAATAATTTTCTTTATTTCTGAAGGACTTTCTTCAAATTCATGTCTAAGTCTTGCCAACTGTAGATCCTAGAGGGTAAACAATTAAGACAGCGTCCCAAGACTGAGAGGACTGCCTGATATGGGCAATCCCTCAACTGAGACTCCTTCAGATGTCTCTGAACTGTGGCAAGTTGACAGCTGAAGTGAATGAGGGCACTGATCTAAACTGGATGATAATTTCCTAAGCATTGAATAGAAATTCAGTAAAGTGCAATCAGCTTTCTGTTGGGGACAAGTGGACACAAAGGCCTGATTTGGGATTCCCCTCTGTATGCTGTAAATATGTTTTATTACCATTTCTTAATAAAGAAGCTCCTTTGGCCTATTGTAGGGCAGAATCTAGCCAGGCTGGAAGGGATATATGGAGAAGAGTAGGCAGAGTCAGAGAGATGCCGTGATGCTGCTGGAGGAGAAAGATGCTGGAACCTTACCTGGTAAGCCACAGCCTCGTGGCGATACACAGATGAATAGAAATGGGTTAATTTAAGATGTAAGAGTTACTTAATAAAGATCCTGAGCTAATAGGCCAAGCAGTATTATCATTAACATAGTTTCTGTATGATTATTTGGCTCTGGGCAGCTGGGAAACAAACTTGCAGTCTCCATTTACAAAGGTCTGAAAATGTCTCTGTGTGAAGGGAAAAAAGGAAGGCAGGTGCAATTAGGAAAGAGCATGCCAAGCAAACTAGTCACCTGGAAAACATCTTGAAGAAACTAGAGCCATTGTGACAGTGTAGTGGGGAAATCTGCTCTAGAACCTGGGACGAGAGCTAAGTAAGAACTATGAGACCCAGAATAAGTTTTCCAGTTTCCTTCTCTGTAAAAGGAGTACTGCTTCCTGAGATTATTTTAATGAACAATGATTTCATAATTACTAAACAGTTGGGAGAGTGGCTGGCAAATAGTAAACTCTTAATGTTTTCAAGCTAAAATACCAGCAAGGTAGACTTTCAGGGTACCAGCTGGGTTTTCTATATGCTTGGGTTGCATATTTTAGATTTACATGATGTCTGCTTGCCAACATTAGGATAGTCTGTGATTCTAGCTGTATTTCCCCCTAAATGCGGTGGTAGTTCAGCTTTCCTATTTCCTGTCTCTCAGCACATGAGTAGATCATGCACTCCAGCTTTCTTTGATGTCAAGTTGGGTGCATTAGGGTTCTGGAAAGAAGCATGTACATCACGGTGAGACATGCCATAAAACCCTCTGTTATTCTTTTTCCACATCCTTCAGTTGCTGACTTATTATTTCAGGATTAGGTTGAATTTGTACAATGACAAAGCCGTAAAAAGTGAAAGCACTGAAACCACCAATCCCTGTTTGAAGCAAAACCACTTCAGAGAATCATGAAACCAACTATTTGTATTGGATTGGATTCTCAAAAATCATCTCACTAAGCCAATCAACGTTTAGATACTTACCACAGTGGTTAGCCTATGGAAATATAGACATTGGCATCTTGAAGTGCTGTTACACAATGAATTTATGATATGCTGAATTGGCTTAATAACTGGCAGGTATCTGTGAAGAAACTAAAACTGGCCACTAGAATAATGGTAATCCTTTTATGACAAAAGAGTTGGTAAAACTCTTCATTAAACGTGAGCACTTGGAAACTGAACTGCAGAAGAAATGAGAAACACAATTTCAGTGGTGTGTGGGTGTAGTGGCTGTGTCTGTCCAAGAAAAACCTGGGGAAACACTGGCTAGTTTGCGAGTGTAAAGAAAGGGGAGCTTGCGGAGAAACTGAAAATTCAGGTTTTGCAGTTGTAGAAAATTATTTAGAATGCACACAATCAAAGTTCAAATCCAGGAGGAAAGAACGAGATAGAGAGAACTTAAGAAGGGGACTCCAAAGAAGGAAGGAAGAAGAGATTGGAGCAGGAAGAAAAATAGATTACCAACAGGTCAATGGATCTTTTCAAATAAGTCTCTTTGATATCTTACAGCTTGGTTCCTAACATCTCAGGTCAAAGGTCTCAGTGTGACTCAATTCATCTCTCCCACCTCACTTCTAAATAATGCCTGTTGGTGTATATCCTACTGTTGAAGTATATTCAGAATCAACTGATACTCATTGATATTTCTGCTTCTGGCTATGATGAACTGCCTTATAGCCAAGTGATCTTAGTTCAGAGAACAATCAGAAAGCCTGGATGTGATACCCAAGGAAATCAATTTGAGGGTATCAGAGAGCTGTCTATACAGCCAGAGCTTGAGTGGCTGCTGTTTCAGGGAGAAGAGAATTTACAGTTGTAGGGATTATTTTTTCTTTTTGCTTTGATCCTCAGCCTTTGTGGAGTCAGAAGCTGCCTTTGTAAAAAGTTAAGATGCTCAGCAGGAAGTGGCAGGTGAGAGGCAGACAAACCCACTGGGACCTTCTGCTGTGTCACAGCACGGCAGCATATGTGGAAGTTTAGGAAGTAAAGTTCGAGGATAATCCATGACCCTAGAGTGATGAGAAATATTGGAGAATGAGTTTTATATTTTGTTCTGCTTTTCCATATCAAAGAGTCTATTTATAAACAGCAGAAGGCTGAGAGGCCACAGCTACACGACTTTTCAACTCCATAGAGCTACAGAGAAAATGCTTATTCTGAGGACATGATCAAAACCCAGCTTTCAGTACACACTCAGGATCTATGAAGGGGTTCTGGAGAAAGTAAAAACAGACACTTCCTTTCATAACCTGAGACCTGTCTGAATAAGTTTAGTTTGGAATTGGATTAAGGTGAGTTGCTACTAACTTTTATCCCAAATTAATGAAAATCCTTGTTGGAAGATAACAGCCTCTAAAATCTGATATATATATATATATATATATATATATATCTCACATATATATGATATAATGTATGTATATTTGTATACACATATGCATATATTAATGCTATTTAGAATATCATTCCAAAAAACTTTATTACTAAAAATTACTTAAACCACCAAATGAATGAAATAAAAAGTAAACTCTATACAGAGCCCTTTCTTCCAGCTAGTGAATCATTAGACATTATCATTAAAATAATTGTGATTAATAATCAAGCATATAGGGGCTAGAGAGCTCATCAGTTGAGAGTACTTACTGCTCTCACCGATGACCAAGTTTCCCATTTCCAGCATTTATGTAGTACCTCTCAACTGCCTGTGAGTTCAGTTCCAGGGGAAACTAATGCCCTTCCTGGACCTCTGTGGGCCGGTGCACACTTGTGGAACAAATGCATTATACCATAATAATATTCTAAAATTGAAAAATAAAATAATATTAGCTAAGGAATTAATAGACAATCTTAGTACCAGATTAGACATGGCTGAAAGGGGAGTCAGAAAACTAGAAGCACATAAGCAGCTTGTAGCACACTAACTGTATAAATAAAGGCTCGTGTTAGGAGGAAAATTTCCCAAAAAGCATGAAGGAAATCAAGTCATATATTAAATTAGGACTTGGAACCATAAGCAAGATAATTATGAAGAAAACCATATAAAGGCACCTCATAATAAGGTTGTTGCTGAAACAACAACAAAGAAAATTCTTTTTTTAAGATCTCATTGACATATTTATTTATTT
Source organism: Neodon shergylaensis (assembly GCA_025134845.1). Taxonomy (NCBI): domain Eukaryota; kingdom Metazoa; phylum Chordata; class Mammalia; order Rodentia; family Cricetidae; genus Neodon; species Neodon shergylaensis. The sequence goes on from JABTXL010006712.1 coordinate 11,159,052, forward strand.
ATTTATTTATTTTTGTTGAAAAAAATTTCTGCCTCCTCCCTGCCTCCCATTTCCCTCCCCCTCCTCCTTGTGCAACCACTTTGGAAATCAGTGTGGTGATTTCTCAAGAAATTGGGGATCAACCTACCCCATGATCCAGTAATACCACTCTTGGGAATATACCCAAGAGATGCCCTATCATATGACAAAAGCATTTGTTCAACTATGTTCATAGCAGCATTATTTGTAATAGCCAGAACCTGGAAACAACCTAGATGCCCTTCAATGGAAGAATGGATGAAGAAAGTGTGGAATATATACATATTAGAGTACTACTCAGCGGTAAAAAACAATGACATCTTGAATTCTGCATGCAAATGGATGGAAATAGAAAACACTATCCTGAGTGAGGTAACCCAGACCCAAAAAAGAGAAATTTTTAAAAGTAGTTAGAATTATTTTTAAATTCAAAGGGTTAAAAGCTAGTATCTGAAAACAGGAGCAACAACAAAAATTCCCAAAACAACATAGAAGCTGGTGGCATTTGGTTCAGCTGTGAAGAACACTGGGTGCACTTCAAAGGGATCCAGTTTCTTTCCCAGCACCCCAATGATGCTCACAACCACCTGTAACTCTAGTTCATAAAGGATCTGATGCTCTCTTCTGGCCTCCTTGGCTTCAGGCATGCAAGTGGTACATGGACATAACTCATGCAGGCAAAGCACCCATACACAAAAAGATAAAATAAAAGAAATAAAAATAAAAGAACCCAGGGATTATGGCCAGATGTAAGATATCTGAAAATAAGAAATCCTGTGTTAGTTCCTGTTCTATTGCTGTGAAGAGACAACCATGGTCACTGCAACTCTTATAAAAGAAAGCGTTTAATTGGGACTGGCTTACAGTTTCAGAGGTATAGTTCATTATCATCATGACGAGGAGCAAGGCAGCATGTACACAGACATGGTGCCAGAGAAGCAGCTGAGAGTTCTACATCTGAATCCATAAACAGCAGGAAAAGAGAGACACTGGGCCTGGCTTGAGCAGTTGAACCCCCAAAGCCCATCCCAATGACATACTTTCTCCAACAAGGCCACACCTCCTAATCCTTTCAAATAGTGCCACTCCCGGGTTACCACGTGTTCAAGTCTAAAATCCTGGAGAGGCCATTCTCATTCAAGCCACTACATTTGCCATCTTAGAGATTCTCAAAACAAAACAAAACAAAACAAAACAAAACAAAACAAAACCAACACAACTTTATGGTTTCTTACACAGCAACACCCAAATAGAGAAGTACTTACTGGGGTAGACAGACCAAAATCCAGCAGCTGTGCTCTGAAAACAAGCAACACAAGATAGCGAAGTTTGGTAAACCACAGACCCACTTTGATTCTTTGGCCAGATGACGCCAGAGGCTGCTGTAGTCCCCTTCTGTAGTTAAAGTTGAGATATTTATTATCCTTGGGTTACTTCATCCTGGTCTGTTTCCCAACCCTTAAGGAAGTAATTGCGAAGAAGCCTTCCCCAGACTACAAAAAGAAGGGAAGTGGTAGATCCTAAACTTTCTCAAGCAGTAAACACGTACAATGGGAATGTGATGTAGCATGAGAGACACACACAGAAGCAGTCACGCTGGCTGTGGCTGGGTGACTTAGCCCCCAGAATCCACTGGTCCTTGCACTGAGTCACTACATAGGTTCTCATCAAGGATGAGAACTTAAACTACATCCTTTGATGGGAGACAGAAAGACTGAAGGATTACAGAACACCCAGACCTGACCTGAGCAAATTATGATACATCTGGATGGTGAGTCATGGCTTTACCCAGGGCTCAGGGAATGCCAGCTGGCACAGAGCAGAGTTCTATGACCCAGGGAGGATTGTGAAAAAACAGATGGGATGATTATGGGACATTTGGGAAGAAATTACTTCATTTCAATGTACTCAGCTTGGTTTCTTCTCGTCTCTCTGTCTCTTTCTCTGTCTCCTCTCTCTTTCTAGCTCTCTCTTTCATATATTGTGTTTTTGCTCAAATGGATTTTATTTCAAACTAGGGTAAGTAGAATGGCCCAAAGCATATTATAAGTGGATTTCCGGGAAGGGGGATTTGTTGGAGGCGCTTTCATGGGTTGGTGATGGCCAACTGCATGCATCCCTCCCTAAGCTCACATTTTGTGTTTTATAGTTTGAGATATGGCATGGTGGGTAAATTTATATCATACAAATTAGGCAAGGGCCATGAATCTTCTCTTAGAGCATCTAATTAATGAACATTGGAGCGTGCCACTTGAGTTCTGTCATATAGCAACATCTTATGATATAAGTTATTGGAACAATCTGTGTAGATTGACACATTATACCTTTTGTATACAGATATATTCCACGTTGTAACTTGAGTTGAATTTCCTTGGGATTTGTGCCACTGTTTTTTCTTTTTTTAGTCTTCGGAACTACTTCTGCATTTGAAACTTGGACTGTCTAAAGTTTTTTTGTTTTTCCATCAATGCCCAATTACCCTTCCTTCCTTTGTTTTGACAATTTCATATATACATATATACAATGTGATGGGGTTATATTCTTCCCCATTTCTCTCTCTTATCCTCCTCTACCTATGAACCTCTTCTCAACTAGTGTCCCTCCCTACTCTCTGGTTTCTCTCTCCTTTTGTTGACCCACTGAATTCACCTAATTACTTGTATGGACACAGGTAGGGGGTTATTTGTTGATATGTAAGCTACACCATTAAAGAAAATGACACTCTCTTCCCATCAAGCATTAACTGAAATAGCTTCCCAGGAAGGGGTGGGACCTGAAGTATCTCTCACATTCAAGGTGAATGTTGGAGGCCTAATGTTATGCAGACCCTGTAAGTACAGATTAAGGTATTGAGAATAAGTGTCTGTTGAACCTTGATATCAGTTCCTCCAAGGTATCCACATGGCAAAATGTATCATGACATGAATCCCTTTCCCTCAGCTCTTACATTCCTTCTTCCACATTTTCCATAATGTACCTTGGCTAAATATATGGATTTGCATTAAATGTTGCCTACTATAATAGAAGAAGCATCATTAGTCTATGGCTAAAGTAAACTATTTAGAAGTCAGTTTGAAAACAAGTCCATTGAGCAAAACAACAGACTTTGACCAGATTTACAATGCTTGGAATGTATTCCTCCTGTGAAGTGGATCTCAAACAAATCCAACTAGAAAGTGTTTGGTTAAGGCCAAAGAGCCATGCTATTTATCACACTGGTGGGTCTATCCTGCCTAGCAGGTTACTATAATGGTACAGAGGATTTCCATCTGTGTAGGACTGTGCATGGGTTTTCTTCCCCAGCCATCTGCACAGTACATTCTGTCACCATTTATACTATATCCTTTCTGCTCCCTTTCCATGATGTCCCTTGGGCCTCAGAGGGAGGCATCTTCTAGCTCAGTTTTACACCTTGGTTTCTCTGTGTCTTGGAACCCAAGTGTGTGGTGTCTTCAGCAATTGGGTTTGGTTTCTACTTTTAGTGTCCCATCAGGAAGAGAGACTGTAGCCTATGTTGTCCTGGGAGCCTCTGGGACCTCACTGGACAAAAACTCATAGAGATGTATCCCAGAACCAACCCTGGGATGCTTATCTAAAAACCTATGACTCCTCTAAGAGTGGCACAATCAACTCATGCGGGATACTCTGTTTCAAACTATGCTATTAAATTAGCTTATAAACTAGAAGAAAACCCAGTTTCTTTTCTCGCATTCTTCATTCAATTTTTAATACTAAACTACCCCAGGGATGAAAATCAGAAACTTATATGTCTCTCTCCTTAATATTTTACAATGATCAAAGAGTCTAACAGGTCTGCTTAGTTAGTGTATAATACAAAAATAAATACCTCTCCTCATGTTATTTATTAGTATTACTGGCTTAGCACTTCTGCTCTTTTCCCTTGGTTGCCTGAAACATTCAATCATTAGGATCAGATGCAGAACTATTTAAAATACACACATTTTGTTCTTTTCTAGACATTTACTCTTAGTTATTAGAAGAGAAATTATGGCTGGTGCTGTAACATAGGCAAGTATATTAGGACTAGTGAGGTCATGGATCTTAGGAGAACCTAACCATCACTGTCTGACCTACAGACACAGATCATCACCAAAACCCCCATCAGGTCAAAGTAGAGATAACCCGTGTGCCCAGCCCCAACGGATATAGTACAACTCCTGCACTCAAGGGTCAGGGAATATCACAGAAGCGGGGGTAGAAAGACTAAAGGTGCCAGAGGACTGAGAAGTCCTCCATAAGATTAGTTTTCCCTAGAAATGACAGGAGGGCTATACCCATGAGGCATCAATAACACAACTGCCCAAACAGTACTGAAACATGTCAACCCTAACAGATGTGCTAATACGGAAGGGAGAAGTGCCGTAGGGGCCTCATTCCTAGGCAAAGACTTATGGGCAATTACTGATTGCTGAGAGGCGGGGAAATCAGTCTTTCCCAGGGTTCAGGCTACGCAATATCTAGTGGCTAACCCTGAAATCATATACATACAAGGAACACTGAACAGATTCAGTGGATTATATTTATATATTTATGTATATAAATATATGTGTGTATTTATATGTTAACAGTAGTCAAAGGCAAAGAGGTCATGAGTTTGAGAGGAAGTAAGGGAGGCATGGGAGGAGTTGAAAGGAGGAAGGGAAAATAGGGAAATTATACAAATATATTTTAATTAAATTTTTAAAAAATTAAGAAAAAAGATTCCAGGTCCTAGAGAGATGTGTCATTGTTTAAGAGCTTGCGTGCTTCTCTCATAGAAGACTGCCCTTTAGTTCCCAGCTCCCACATCAGGCAGTACACAATTGGCTGTAACTCCAGCTCTAGGGATCTGACACCTTCTTCTGGCCTCCACAGGTACCTGCTTACATATGACATACATGACATACCATGACATACCAGACACAAACACATTATAAAGAAAAACAGAGCCAGACCCATAAGCTGTATTTTAACAAGGGATCCAGAATTCAAGTGAATCTAACTCTTGATGTCTTTGTTCATTTGTTGTCCCCAAACACCTGAGGCTGAACATTTCATAGAGAAAGAAGGTTAATTTTAGCATATGGTCTGAAGGTTCAAGAGCATGGAGTCCATACCTGCACAGCTCTGGTGAGAGCCTCGTGATGGGCGGCTTCACAGAGCTGTGAGCCAGTGCAGCCGAACTCACAGAGTAATCCAAGGCACAAGACTGAAGAGGAGCTAGGCTTTCTCCTTTTGTAGTAACCTCTCCACTCCTTGGAGGAGCATTCATCTACTCATGAGGGTGGTGCCACAGTGACCTAATTACTTTCTGCCAGGACTCACTTCTTAAGAACTCTACCATCTCAATGTCAGGAGACCAAGCCGCCAGGATGCACACAAATCACAGCCAAGGCATAGCACTTAGGTAAATTTGGAAAACGTTTAGAAGCCATGTGAAAAGAGCAAATCTTAAAGGACAAACTTTAGCACAATGCATCCCTTGCTAGTTTCCGTAGCTTTAGCTCTCACTACTCTGAAACACGTCTTTTATTTCATTTATTTTTTCACCATATGTTAAACATATTCTCTTTGATATGAAAAATTACAATGGTATAGTTAGACTAACTCTTTGTTTGCACAGTATGTGAATAAATCACATCTTACTAATTTTTAGATCATGAGATTTAGTAATCATGGGCATGACTCATCACCCGCAGTCTCTATGTGCCTATGGTCCATGGGGCATCTTTTATTTAGTCTCCTTCTTTGGCTACCTTCCTGTCTGTGTTCTCAATGCTATTAGTCTTTTTCTCTACTGTACATTACTTATATTATTGTCTTACTGGGCAGATGTTTCTTTAAAGCCATGGCTTTGGAAACCCTAATGTAAATCCATTGTCGGCATAAAATAATTCTCCAACATTTATTAAATGGATATTACTCAACTAGTAAGTGGCACAGTAGGGATTTGACTATAGGAGCATCTGACTTTAAAGTCCTGTCCTTTTAACTAACTGCTCCCTCTCAATAACATATGGGTCAGCCTGTCGGAGGAGGCTGTGTTCAATCAAGGAGAATCTAACGATTCCTGAAGATCTCCCTTTTCAAAGGGAGATGTGCCAATGAACCACTTTAGCTGATCGATAGCTGGTTCAGATTGGAAAACTCATGCCAACGGGTCTTCTCTGAGATTAATGAGACCGCTGCAAGAGACAGATCCATCCTGTTCTTGGCCTGGACTTCACCACGTAGGCATGTCTATTCTCAAGAGAAAAGGTGACTGGCTTAGGCTAGGTGATGACATTTCCTAATATTAACCAATTAGTCTTAAACTCATTTCTAGGGTGTAGGTCATTCAGAGTACTTGGCTCATAAAAATTCTCAGCATTTTAGAAATATTAGATTAGAATAGGAAGCTGATATAGTTTGGCAGAAAATGAATGAAACCCAATCAGTTTAAGCATATATTTTATTGAGGAAATGAATACAATTCAACAATTCATATGTTTTACTCTTCAACACACACAGAAAGTTGGGCCGCAAAGGCTAATGGATAGAATTTGGAGTCTGCTCGATCATCTGATTTGGGAAATGTGTGCTGCTGACTCTGCTAGTTCTATTAAAAACGTTCTCCATAAAATATACGTGGATTCGCTTGGCACAAGTTATTTTAGAGAAGAACTGCTATTAATAAGTCTTCTCTTCCCCCTCTAATTAATTCATAGCATTGCCACCAGAGTGTTCCTCCTGATTATAGATTGATGTCTGCCTCTCTCACTGAAACTTGTGATGACTCCCCATTTCTCCATATTTCCTACCAGGAAAAAGTAAATTCCAAGTAGTATATGTAAATTTTCCGCAACCTGATCCCCACCCACCTATTCTCAATCTATTTTGTTCCTCTATGTAACTCAAATGCTCACTGCCATCTTGCCTAACACCACATCACTCACCTGTGAATGTCCTGCTCGTCTCTCTCTCCCTCCCCCCCCCCCCGTCTCTCTCTGTCCTTATTAAAGCTCTCCTTCTATCTGCCTTCTGTACTCCTCACCTAGTTTTATGGTCAATGTCTACTACCACTGTCAGTTGTAATCCAATCTCAAAAAGCCCACAAGAGTTGTTCATTGCTTTCCTATCTACACCCACACACCATTGATTCACAGATGAATGAAACACATCCTAGGCATGTGGCCTGGCTAGGGCAAGTGTAATTAAGGGAACAGGATGATGAAAATGGTTTTGGAAAATCTGGGCTATATACTTGTCATAATGATATTAACTACTAAGGCTCATCTTGTGTTAGACACTGCTATAGGTAATGGAAATTAGAGAAGATAAAGGAAGGTTTTCTTTGCTTCTAAGAAACTTACATTTTGTTGAAAGACATAGACAAGAAACAAAATGATGTGGCGTTTGAGGCACAACTTGGGCTCCATAGCCATATAATGAGACTTTGTCTTAAAAAGCTAACAAGATGAAATCAAATAAGGAGACACATAACGAGTGAGATACTATTTACTATAAGCATGGCACAGAGCATCAAAATCCTTTCCAATACTCCTTCAGAGGTAAAGATTGATGATTTAAGTCTGGGTGGATCTAAAGGACTTCATGTTAAGGAAGTGAGGCAGGCCCAGAAAGATAGCTAGCAAATGCTACTCCCATGGACGATAAGCAGGTAAACCATGATGATCTGCAGTTCGTGGTAGTTATGTGCACTGTCAACTCGTGTATTTTAAACCCTTCATCAGTTTACCAGGGCACAGCCCTGTTGTTTGCAGAGAAACATCTGCATTTTACTGATCTCCTCACATCAGGGCCATTAGACTGCTTTTCTATGATTCTGAAATTAAAGTGAAGCTCATCTCTTTGACCTGACGTAAACGAAGTTACAGATAGAGTTGATAAATTATCCTCTTTTCAGTGTATAAAAAAGTTAATAGTCTTGTTTGGGAGGTTCTTAGAAACTATCCAGAGGAGGAGGAAGACATCATTTGAGGTCATAAATGCTCAATCCTGAGCCTGGTTTATTGCCTTTTTAACATTCTTATTTTGAAATATTCCTGTATAAAAGAAATATTGTCTCAATGTGGGCAATCTTCACAGCTCATGTTAATTGTGCTGGAATTTTTACATCCCAGCTAGTGAGAGGCTTCAGCCAGACTTGGCAATGAGGCCTCTCTTTTCTTCCTTATTACTCTCCATCTGCCTACTCTGCCTCAGTACCATGACCTTGGGAAATGATCAAACTGAAAGTTTGAAGCGTGGTTTCTTCTAAATGTGTATCACATGGTAGAACGAATTGTAAGTTGAGTAATTATCTACTGAGTTGGGGACAGCATGCATTTGAAAAGTGGCAGCATGTGTATTTGTGAGTCATATTACGCATTCAGTTCAGTAGACATAAGCATCTATGGAGAATCAAACGTGACCTCACCAATGAGGAGTTCTCATATTGGAAAGAATGAACTGGGACATTCGCTGATAGAACATACCTTATGTCACTCAGTTAAGTGACAGCTGGTATCCAAACTCCCTGAAAGTGTTCACATTTTAATCTGCAACATTTACTAATCTGATTGCATCTTCAGTTTTGTTCCCAGCATTGTGGCTGGTATGGTTTGGATAGTGTGAGGGGAGGCAGAGAAAACAGCCTCTTTCATAGCCCTGTCAATCACGGTACTTGTAAAAAGGCTTTTTCTGCCTCCCAGAGTTTCCATGTGTATTGACTGCATTTATTTTAATTCTCAAGATGCCTGCAAGCTGATTGAGGAAACCTTAAATATTTCTGATAGTAAAGCGATCAGAAAAGAAACACAAAAGAAAACATAGCAAACATCTATGTGTCTGGTCTACAGATTTAACCACTTTGTAAGATAAAATATTATAGAAACTAACAGAGCCATTGGTGTGTGCTTTGCTTTGCAGTTATTTCAATAGATTAGACGATATTAAAGAAACTCTAGATATAGTTTTTCTCTCTGTAAGAGTAGGATCCATTATCTTTTCTTCAGAGACCTGAATAATGGCCCAAAGCCCTTATGTTTCTTTGCAAAGACAGACCATTCTGTTGCGTTTTTCCTTAGTGCACTTATATAGGAGAAAGTAGCTAGCTTTCCCTACTCAAATCAGAGGACAATGCTTTGCATTTTCTCCCCTCTCTGTGATGTAGAACAAAGCAGATAGCTTCTGTGATGAGTGGCATTGCAGAGCTTACGTTAGCATTAGTGTCGGTGTCTCTTTGCTTTTCTGTGCTTGGTAAACAAAGGAAAGAATAAATCAATCCCTTACTCAGACTAAGTCTACATTACATCAACACAGTTAGATGAAATGACGAATGTTTATTCAATTACCTTGTTAAGATTCAGCTAGCTTTTCAAGCATTCTAACATGGAAGATTCTAAATGAATGTAAAAACACAGAGGATGGTATCATAAAGCCTCCTCTACACGATTCCAGCAATCAAGCTACTGGCATCCCTGTTTCCCCTCTAACTCTCCTGACTTCACTCTTCCGCTGAGTTACTATGAAGCAGATTTTGTACAATTCTACTCAGAGACACCAGTGTGACTATTTGAAGGATAAAGAAGATGTTAGAAATGCTTCATTCTTAAAATATTAATGTTCTTTTAATAAGATTGAATATCAAGGAGTCTTAAATTTTCATGGTCAAGTTCAATCTGGTATTTGAATCAGCCCTTAAGTATCTCTATTATGGTATGAATATTCGTTTCTTAAAATCTCACTCTGATGTTTTACTGCAGTCTCTTTTTATACTTGCCATTTATTGTTTAAAAAAGCAGACATTTTGCACTTCAAAGCTCCCCACACCTGCCTCTTGCTGATCCCATCTTTGAAGCGTCCTTTACCATGTCTACCAGTTTAGAAGGAGAATATAAAGGCTCCACTATGTTCAAGGTCAAGTTGTTTCTTTGGTTCTATACCAGACTTGGCTAATTTCAAAAGTCTGTATATTCACAAATGAATAGGTATCAGGAGAGGGGAAAAGATGAATTCCATGAAGAAAAAACGCTATTTTCTTCAAACATATGACTTTAGGGTCCTGATTAGATATTTTTTTTCCTTAATTTTGCTTTAGAACATTGTAGTGTGAAATAGCCTAAGCAAACAATTGTTTCTGTCATGGACTTAAGAATGTTGGGCTTGATTGTTTGTCATAGCCAGAACCTGGAAACAACCTAAATGCCCCTCGACCAAAGAATGGGCATGGAAAATGTGGTACATTTATACAATGGAGTACTACATAGCAGAAAAAAATAACATCTTGAATTTTGCAGGCAAATGTATGGAGCTAAAAAACATCATTTTGAGTGAGGTAACACAGACAAAGACAATTATCACATTTACTCACTCTTAAGTGGTTTTTAAACATAAAGCAAAGAAAACTAGCCCACAAATCACAATCTCAGAGAACCTAGACAACAATGAGGACCCTAAGAGAGACATACATAGATCTAATCTGTTTGGGAAGTACAAAAAGACAAGATCTTCTGAGTAAATTGGGAGCATGGGGACCTTGGGAGAGGGTTAAAGGGGAGGGGAGAGATGGGGAGGGGAGCAGAGAAAAATGTAGAGCTTAATAAAAATCAATAAAACAAAAAAGAATGTTGGGCTTGGCCTGGGCAGTGGTTGTGCACTCCTTTAATCCCAGCATACAAGAGAAAGAGGCAGGTGGATCTTTGTGTGTCCAAGGCTATCCTGGTCTACAAAGCAAGTTCCAGGGTAACCAAGGCTACACTGGGAAACCCAGTCTTGAAAAACAAAAACAAACAAACAAAAAGAATGTTGGGCTTGCCATATTTTCTTTTCTTAAGATCTGTTTTCAGAGCTGGCGTGTGATTGTTCCATTAGAAAAATACTTGGCAGGCAAGCACCAGGACCCGAGATGCATATTAGTGTATATATATGATAACAATAGTATCATATGTACAGTGTGTCTATATAGGCATGTGAATACATATACACATATACATTTTTTGTTTAGTTTTGTTTTCTTGGCACAGTTTCTCTATATAACAGCCTTGGCTGTCCTGGAACTAGCTCTGTAGGTCAGGCTAGTCTCAGACTCACAGAGATCCACCTGCCTCAGCTTCTGCCTCCCAAGTGTTGGGATTAAGGTATGAGCCACTGCCTGGCTCATTTTTTTTAGACAGGTTTGTTCTACTCTATAGAAGAAAAATAAAATCCAGAGGAGGTAGCTGCCATCAGGGGCTTCATGGTTTTTAGGTTGTAAATCTGGAATCAAAATACATGGTTCTTAGGGATAGAAGATGGTTTGGTGGTTAAGGGCATCTACCATTCTTGCAGAGGACCTGAGCTCAGTTATCAGTACCCACGCTGGGTGGTTCTATTACTCTAGCTCAGAGGGGCTGAATATTTCAATATGTTCTTCTGGCCTCTGTGAACAACTGCACTCCTGTGCACCTACTCCACCCACATCCACATAATTAAAAGAAATAATACAATTTAAGAAATCCCACAGGTTCTCCACGTCTAATCTGGTACTCCTTTTTCTGCAGGTTGCCTTGTCACTTATTTGGCTACTTAATTACAAAATCCTCACTCTGTTTAGTGCTCTGATTCCCTTGAGTACCCCTTTCGTACAGGGTTGCACTGAAGAAAAATCAGAAGTTTAAAAACCTCATTCAGACTGTGGCTTAGGGATTTCTGCCAAATTTCTGCAAAGTGCTTTTCAATAATTCACAATCCCTTAAACATGGAAGCCTGCTGCCTAAATATAGCATGAGAAAATGTGCCGTGGTGCTTAGTTAAGCCAAAAGCTTCGTGTTTAAACACATCAAAGCTTGATTCCCCCTCATAGAAACACATCCAACGCCATCCACTTGTTTGTACAGAATGCTTTAAAAATAACCCTTACTGAAATATTGAGGCCCCTGCTTTGCCATCCTATGGACTTGCAATATGCGTATTTGAAATTTGCTAGTTCAGCAAAAGCATTGTTTTTTCTTTAGTTGCACAAACTATGGGAAGACTGTTAGAGTTGCCACTAAAGACCCAAGAGGGCCAAACGTGTCCAAGGTTCATTGGAACAGAGTCTATGACATTGAAAGATTAGCCTTTTCCAGCTTGCAGGGTACAGGGATTCCCCAGCTGAGCTTCAAGGGTGCAGAAAGGCTATCTCAGGACCTCGTGGTGGACAGAGATTGGACTTGGCATAGGGGACCTTACTAGGCCAAAGCTAATCAACTTTGGCTTTTGTTAGTATTTCCAAACACTTTTCCTTTCAGAAATACTTCACATTCATGTCTGTGCTGTTTTGCTCCATGCTGTTGCCTTCTCTCCCAGTAAACTGTAAACTCCACTGAAGCGGGGGTTGCCTTATTTACCGTAGTATGCTTGGTATTGAGATGGAAAGCAGAATCCATGTACAGTTTTTCATACATGCCATTGTAGTAGAATGAATGATTGCATTCATGATTGCCCTTGAATTCCATCCTACCTTTTGTATCTGTTTACCAATATTCCACTCAATTCTCTTGACCAAGACTTAACAGCAAATGTGGCAGCAATTTTAGAAGGCTGGGTGGGATGGCGTAGCTTCAGCTGGATTCTGTGAACATGGATTGAGTGAATGAGCAGACTGGGCTTTAGTTGATTGGAAAGGTTATCTCCAGGGCTTTAATCCATACACACAATCTCTTTTATGAAAGCAGTTAATTTAACAACAGTAGCCAGGTAAGCAGGCCATTCCTTTTATGAAGGCACGCTTGTTTTATTTGACAGGAAGCCAATACAACTTGAATGTGACAGAGGCAGCCTCAGGAAGCCCTTGAACCCTGAATCCATCTCTGCTCATTCTGATTTACATCTTTGCCTGCCTTAAGCACGTGATTTTTTAAGAGCAGCTTCTTAAATGGGACTTTTTCCCTTATGAATTAATTATAAACACAGATTAGAATTAAACCATCTTTCTGCCTGGAGTTTAACCTTTTGCATTTGCATAGCAAGGAAGCACATCTAGTCTAACATCCTGCCTCCTTTTGATGTGGGATATGTATTTACCTTCTGTAGCTGAGCTACCTAAAGAGAAGAATTGTACTTGATTTTCTATAAGAAATGCTGGAGAGATTTTCTTTGTGCCCTTAATCTAAGGGTCTCAATTTTTTTTTTTTTAAAAAGAGTGAGCTCTCAATATTGTACTCAAAGTTAGTTGTTGTGGACTGAATGTTTAGGCTCCTTCCATATTCTGAAGTTGAAATGTTACCCCAAAGGTAAGTGCTAGGGGGTGGGGCTCTAGGGGAGGCAATGCATTATTAAGGGAGACCCCTCATGAGTAAAGTTAGCCTGCTTGACACCAGACACCAATATCTACCCTGTCTCCAGAAGTGTGAGAGATGTTTGTTGTTTACACCACAAAGTCCATGACATTTTTGTTATAGTAGCCTTAGTGCCTTAATGGACCAACACACTAAGTAATATACACAGAAATAATTAATTTACTCAACATATTTTTCAAATGGGAAATACCTCGGATAGGCAAAAATATTAAAAAGTAAACAACCCAATTTTTTCTTAGTCAAGAAAAACTTCCAATAGAGTAAGACGTTCAGGTATTTAAGCAAGTGTGCTTTAATACTATGGATATCCAGACACCTGAACAAACACATGGTGTAGTGTATTAGGAAGTCAGAGAAAAAAATATACTTCCAGGTGCCCTGTATTCTGGCATCCCTGCCATGCTCTTAAGACAGTTGTCCTCAAAGATAGTATATATGGGAAAACTTTTTCAGAAATGCCCCAGGCCACAGTGTTCCAGTCTGCTCTGTTGCACCTCATCATGAAATGAAACTTTCCCAGATGGTATTGGTACCCATCCTGAAATTAAGTACCTTTTGTTTTCCATCTTGAACTTCCCTCATCTCCAGGTTACTGTGTACTTTCAGTAGCTTTGGACACCAAACGAATAAGGCAGGAGTTCTCAATCTTTGTTGTTCAAAATTGCCCGAGGAGTTTGAGAACAGACATGGTTCCGTCCCTGTAGAGTGTCTATCTCCCTTGGGCTGGGCTGGGGCTTGAACACTGGGATTCTTTCAGTCTTCTCAGGCAGTCGTAATACATAGCCAAGAGATGAAAATTACGCGAATCGTGGGAACCCACGTATACGGAAGGGGAAAGGCTTTTCATGTCTCTTTTGACGCTTCTTTCCCAAGGCTTGGGGAAACAAAGCTGACAAAAGTGAGACCGACATACACACTCTATCTGATGGCACTGTTTGGAGAATTTCATACACTCCGGGGTCTTCCTGGAAAGGAAGAGAAACACTCGGGGACTTGCCGATCATTGTAAGCAAAAGCGATAAATTGTGGAGAAATAATTAGAGAAAGGAAACGAGAACGTAGGCTTTCAGTGTTTGTAATGAAGAGAGGCAGGTGGCCTCTAGAGGAGCTTGTTCCTGTATCTTCATCCAGCCTTCTATCTCCGGTGAGAAGATACGTCCCTCTACCCCTGCTTGGGACACAGTCATAAAGGAAAATTTACACTCTTTGTGGGCAGCTGGCAGGGAAATTCTCCCTGCATCTGATTTCCTTCAACTGTTTTTAATCCAAAACAACCCACATGGAACAGTGGTAGATTTGGGGTGGCAAATACAGATCGCGTTCATCTCCTTCCATTTAGCTCTATACTATAGGAACGATTCTTTCCTAGCCTCCCCAAATGCCCTTCTTTCAGGAAACTGGACAAAGTCGTATTCCCACCTGCCTCTGGCTTATGATGTGGGCTTCCAGGAAACTCACAGAAACTGTATTCTGCTCTATCAACACAGACACAGCTGATGGACAGCCATGGAGAATCGGAATTTCTGAAAATCAAATCCATGAGTGTTCTCTTCATGGAATCCACAGTTCTATACTCCTCCTAATAATGCCTATTTTTACAGTCTGAGAAAACCATTGAAGACTTGATTATCTACATCCAGTAAACTATTTACCCAGCTTTCAATGTCTGGTGATTACATAATGCAGACCACTTGCATGCAATACATTGACGTAAAGAAACTGTCGGCATGCGGGAAAAGTGAGTGAGACATGGATTAAACCAGAGAGAGGGCTGTCTCTCCTAGCTGGTCTAGTAGCTGACTACAGATTTGAATGAAAATGTCCTCAAATGAAAAGTCATGGCTGTTCCTTACTTTGATCTTTCTCTAATTTACTTAAGATGGCAGAATTCACCTGAGTTAATCCTATGATATCGCCAGGCAATTAAGCATATTCATGCCAAGCTGGATCCACAAGAACCCTCTTGTTCTGGCTAGTTTTTCTGTCAACTTGATACAAGCCAGGGCCATTTTGGAAGGAGAAACCTTAATTGAGAACATAGCCCCACCAGATTGGCCTCAGCATAAGCCTGTGGTGTATTTTCTTGATTGGCAATTGACATAGGAGGGGCTGACTCACTGTGGCTGCTACCACCCCTGGGTTGGTAATCCTCGGTGCCATGAAAAAGGCAGGTTCAGCAATGCATGGAAAGCAAACCAATAAACAGTACTCCTCCATAGCTTCTGCATTTGCTTCTACCTCTGGGTTCCTGCCCTGTTGAGCTCCTGCCCTGAGTTCCCTCAGCAATGAAGCATGACCAGAGAGTTGTAAGAAGAAATAAACTTTTTTTTTTAAATCACATCAATAGAAATACTAGCGAAGTCAATGGTTTAAATTTATTTCTGGGAAGAAGCTCTGTTGGTCTCTCAAGCTCCACCACCACCTACTTTGAGTCTACTGATCTATCATGCTTATTTATTGTTCTCAGACTAACACCTCCAGGGTACAGCCAATCCATCCTGTTTGCAGAAGCAGCAGCTGGCTTCCACCCTAGGTCTACCTGCGTGTGTCCCTTTCAGACCCAACCAGAATTCGGAAGCAGAGTGGATGTTAGCAAGGGTTACAGAAGGTCACCATGCCAAGGGGACAAAGGGACAGGATGGTTTTCAGAACGAAAGAGCAGCCAGGACAAAGCCAAGAAAGTGGGGGGAGGGAGGAAGATAACGGGGAATCCTTTGCTGTTCACTTTGATCTAAATATAAGAGAATACGGCAGGATGCTAGGACATAAAAGGTCAGAGAGGAAGATAAGACCGAAGCATTGATAAAACGTCTCTCTTCCTGGGCCCTGTTTCTGAGGATCTCTGACCTTGGGCTCTGACCATGACCCATTTACTTGGTGTTAATCAAAATCCTGCCAAGTTGTTCCGCAGAAAGCGCTCATCCTTGGCATTCCACCCCGCCGACCTGCCTTCAGCAAGACGCTGTTGAGTCTGTCCAGCAAGAATCCCTCTCCCTTTCATGTTTCCTCTTACTTTTCTGTTAACCCCACCCTGATTTTTTATGAACCGTCAGCTGTTCTTACTGCCTAAAAATTGAGTCTGCTCCCTCTGCCCCTCATCACAGCCCCCATTCCAGGAGCCTCCTACAAACCAAGTCTTTTTTTCCCTGCCTGTTAGTGTCATGAATGTTTTCCCTCAAAATTGTCCAGCTCCAACCCCCAGCTTTCTGCAAGGAAGCGCCGTGAGTACATCAGGAGCGGGTCCTGCTCTGGGATTCTCCCAGGGTTGTTGTTGATTGAGATGACCAGGAAAAACACATGGAGGAAGCCATTGTTTGCCCTGAGACTTAATTCAATGCCATACAGGACTGTTATGTCGGAAGAGAAAAACAGACAGAGAAGAATTTGCGCTCAGAGATGAAAGCGACCAGGATTGAGTAGAGCTGGCTGGGTGCTCTAGTAACACAGGCCTTTTAATATGCTAATGAATAGTTGGACTTGAAACTAAAGCCGTCTAAACTTTGTATTAGTAACCTCTGCAGGAGCTCTTCATCTTTATGTCTTTGACAGCACTTAACTTCTGATTTTGTATTCCTTGTTTATGCAAATATATTACCCCATTAAGCTTAATGTCCTCTCAGTGCAGGGAATTTGTCTGCCTTATCTCTGTGTTCCCCCCAACAAGTGTAAGAGTGGTCCTGCCAGGCTACTGCATGGGCCTTCTATCTCCCTGCTGAGCTTTCAAGAGATTTAATTACTTATTATTGTCTAAGCAGCCCCCTTTCTTTTCTTTTTTCTCTTTTTGAACATTTAATTAACTTATTGTGTGTGTGTGTGTGTGTGTGTGTGCATGTGCACGTGTAAATGCATGTTTTATCAGGTGAGTGTGCGGGTCACAGGCCATGTGGAAGTCCATGCTCTTCTTCTACTACATAGGATCTGGGCTTTGCACTCATGTTATCAGACTTGACAAGGAATGCCTCAATTTGCTGAACCATCACACTGGAACGGGCAGCTCCTTTTGAGCCTCCTTTCAGAGTTGGGTTTTGGTAGACAGCAAACAGATATTCTACTAGCAGCCATGAGCTCCAAGTCCCAATCCCAGCCCAATAACTGCAGTGCTGAGTTTCAATTCCCATCGCTATAAAATTGGCTCAATAAAATTATTGTTCCCAACTCTTTAGCTTATATGGATTAATTTTGAGTTATTAGTTACTAAATTTTGAATTCTGCCTCTAGGATAGAAATGGTTTCTTTTTAAATTAGTTATAATAGCCAGAGTGTCTGATCAACTTGGATGTAGACTCAAAGTTGATATAAAGGTTCTACTGGGTCAGTTTATAGTGGCTAAAATGAATAAAAAATTACTGAAAAAGGCTGTCAGGACCTTGGAACTCAAGGACCATAATTTAAGAAATATGAGCTTGGATATCCTGAGAAAACTGGGAATATGGGGTGGGGAGAGAAGGGAAGGAGGAAGGAAGGAGGGGGAGGGGGAGGAGAACCAAAGGAGCGGGATGGTCGAGGTGGAGGAAGGACAGAGATAGAGAATGAGTAAAGAGCTATCTTGATTAACGGAGCCATTATGGGGCTAGCAAAGAAACCTAGCACTAGAGAAATTCTCAGGAATTCACAAGTGTTGAAATAGGAAGCGGCCGGGGCTGCGTCCCCAGCACCCTGGCCGCCTGCTCGGCTAGCTTATGCCCCGAAATAACAACACACAAATTGTATTCCTTTTAACACTGCTTGGCTCATTTCTAGGCTAATTCTCACATAGTAATTTAGCCCATTTCTATTCATCTGTGTAGCACCATTAGGTGCGCTTACCGGGAAGATTCTAGCCTACGTCCATCTTGGGTTGGAGCTTTATCACTCACGTCTGTCCGGGAGACTGGAGCATGGCTTCTCTGCTCCAGAGAGCAGAGCTGTCGAGTCTGTCTGAGGCGTCTTACCTCACTTCCTCTTCCTCCCAGCATGCTACTCTGTTTACTTCTCCCACCTATGTTTTAACCTATGAGGGCCAAGCAGTTTCTTTATTGCTTAACCAATGAAATCAACAGATTGATATATGACACTCCCACATCACACAAGGATGATCCCAGCTAAGACCCTAAGCAATAGTGGAGAGGATGCCTGAACTGGCCTTGCCCTGTAGTCAGATTGATGAATATCATAAATATAATAATAGAACCTAGATGTAGCAACTGATGGAAGCAGATGCAGAGAACCACAGCAGAGCATTGTGCTGAGCTCCCAAAGTCCAGCCTAAGAGAGGGGAGGAGTGAGAATATGATCAAAGAGGTCAAGACCATGATGGGGATACCCACTGAACCAACTTACCTAAGCTAATGGACTCAGGCCTGACAGTGAGGGAACCAGCATAGGACTAAACTAGGCCCTCTGAATGTGAGTGACAGTTGTATGTCTGGGGCAGACTGTGGGACCATTGGCAGTGAGACCAGGATTTATCCATTCTGTTTGTTCTGGCGTTTTGGAACCCATTCTCTCTGGAGGGATACATTGCTCAGCTTAGACATAGTGGTGGAAGGACTTGGTCCTGCCTCAAAGCAATGTGCTAGACTTTGTTCACTCCCCACGGGAAGCCTTACCCTCTCTGAGGAGTGGACCGGGACTGGGATGGGAGATGGGAGGGGGAAGGTGGAGGGAGCAGGAGGAAGAGAGGGAATGGGAAATGGATTTGGCATGTAAAATAAGAAAAGAGAGTTTTTTAATAACTAAAAATAAAAAAGAAATATGAGCTTGGTCCGTTTTATCTATTACCTGGATTGGTCTACACATCTGTGCTCGGAGTCTCCATTGTACATAAGGAAAACTGTATCTCACAGATCAATCTTCAAATAGTCCTAAAGTATTGTGACATATTTAGGTGCTTCCATGTGAACAAAATCAACATAATTGGCTAGCAAGCATTTTGTGTCCTTATGCAATACTGTCCGAGACATGAACTTCTCATATGGTGTGGACACCAAGGGTGGGAATTACTATGTTCCAGCAGTAGTCTGAATCGTGGGAAGCCTGAAGAAGACTAGATAAGAGATATTTATTATTTGTTTTAAAAAACTAGATTTTTCTCTCTAAGTTCTAAATGAGATAACCAGTCTTAGAAGTATTCTGGCTCATATAGGATTCCCTCCCAGCCCTTTCCCGATTGCTGCCGGGCTTCTTTTCATGCAGGTCAACACACTCCATGTTTGAATAACCCTTGAGAGGGAACTGAGCGCGTTTCCTTTTGTGGCATAAATCTCCACAAGATTTTTTTTTCTCTGTGGGAAGACAAGGGGAGCAAATTGGGTTATGCTGAGGGTGGCATCCCAGTGTCCGTGGAGCAAGCTCATGCTTAGCTTCATTAGCTTCTCAGGAAGTACAAACTTCAAGAGCCACGTGTTTCTCCTGGGCACATCAAGACTCTCTTGTGCTTTGCCTTAGCCTTGACAAGGAGCCTGTCTTTGCCAATTTGCTCCCAAACTGATGATGGATGGATGTAATGTCCCCTAGGAAGTCGGAGAGAGGCAAGAGCAACAGCGATTACTTATATTTCTATTTATAGAGGGCTTTTACACATTTTAGTAACATTGGATCTCTGCACAACCTGACAAGACTAATTGGCATTATGTTTTACTAAATGAGGAGCTCAGAGCGATGGGATTTATTGTCTTGCCAAAGGTCACTAGGTAATTAGAGGAACCAGGCTGGAATATATGCGCTAGCGTTTTCCTCTTTGGGGTTCATCTTCAAACTCTGTTGTCACACACTCAAGGGCAGGGAAGAATCCTGTGAGTGGGCACAGGGCTCAGATGCTCACTGTGCGTGCTGTCCTCCCTCAGCAAGCGCTGGATTGAAACAAAGAGCAGAAGGAGGGAGAAGATAAGCAAGGAAGTCTGGACTGCGAGGGGTTGGTCCACTGACTGAGACAGTGTGCCTGTTCTAATAGGAGTTCACCAAATCCAGCTGGACCAGGACTGAATGAGCATGCAATCAAACTGGACTCTATGAATGTGGCTGAAAATGGGGGCTGACTGAGAAGCCATTGATAAAGGCACTGGGACTTGTTTCTACTGCATGTACTGGCTTTTTGGGACCCTAGTCTATTTGCATGCAAAGCTTCCTAGGCCTGGATGTGGGGGGGGGTGCTTGGACTTCCCACAGGGCAGGGTTCCCTGCTTTCTCTTAGGAGGGAGGAGGATGAGTGGGGAGTGGGAGAGGAATGGGAGGAGGGGAGGAAGTGTAAATTTTTGAATGGAAAAATAAATAAATAATAAATAAAAAAGAAAAATGAACAGAATTGTGTGTGGGTCTCTAAATTATTGCAACTGGCTGTGGAGTGATTTGTGTGTGTTAGCATATGTATTTATATAAGAGTGTGCATGTGTTTGTGAGTGTATGTTCGAGTGTAAGCAAGTATGTACGTCTGTGAGATTATATGAGCGTACATAACTGAGTTTAAATGTGAGTGTGTGTGGTGTGAGTTTAAATATGTGTACGAGTTACGGATATACTCACAATCTTTTCTTATTCTA
The DNA here is from genome assembly GCA_025134845.1 of Neodon shergylaensis. Lineage (NCBI taxonomy): Eukaryota > Metazoa > Chordata > Mammalia > Rodentia > Cricetidae > Neodon > Neodon shergylaensis. Next base: position 11,179,888 of record JABTXL010006712.1, read on the forward strand.
GGCATATTATGTTAGATAGTTAGTAAGTGACAGTAAATAAAATACTGCCCTTGCTTGGCCCAGCAGGGGAGATGAATGAATAAGTCATTATGATAATGTGATCATCTGTTGAAGGCTACATACTAGATTTTACTACTTTTATAACAACAGTATATATGCCTGTCTATGAAATATGAAAAATGCTGAAAGCCTGTATATCAAAATTTAATGATGCTTGCCTCATCTTTGCATGGTGGAATTATGGGATATTTTGTTTCATTTCCCAAGATGTTCTGTGTCTTTCAAATGTTTCAATAATTAATGCAAATACTTGATTAGTGGTACTAAGTCGTGAATCCCTGAACTTTTATTAGCAATAGAAATCATAGAAATCATGGGATTCATGAGACCATAACCATCCCCCCCCCCAAAAAAAAAGGTAAAAAGAACTGAAAAAATTAAAAGAAAGAACCAGGACGGGTAGCAGAATATCAAAACATAAAGTCTACCCAGCATGCTTTGGGAAACTGTGTGCTTATCTGAAATCTGAAGGGTCTCTTACTCATCCATCGGGTTTCCTTATCAGATGTGTGTTCCTGTAGTGGTTGGTATTCTCATGTACCTAGACTTATAGGTTTCCAGTGAAGTTCTTTACTGGGACCGGAGGTCAACTCTGAATCTAGGCTCTATTTCCTTGGCTTCTCCTTAAGAATGAAACATGGCCCTTGAAGTTCTTGGCCAATATGGTCAGACGCATCTCTATGTCTACCTAAGGAGCTTTCTTGGACCTCATTGATTCTAGAGTATTAAAAACTTTTTAAAATAGGATCTACCTATGTATCCCAAATAGAGCTGGGACTCATAATCCTTCAGTCTACATGTGCTGAGACTCTAGGCATGTGCCTTCTGTTCCCCGCCCCTAGAGATTTTCTTTTTAGTTTTGTATGGATGGCCCTGGGATGTGACTTAACACAATTCCCCTCCAGGTCACTTTCCTGGTGACTCCCCTGCTCTCTAATTCGCCATGCCTGTTCTCTCAGCAGCCCCGCGGCCTCTTGTTTAAACCAGAGTTTGTGTGTGGGCTGTATAGAAAGTTGATATTTATGGCAACTGGCAAATATTTTTGACAAAAGGTAAATAATCATAAGGTTGTATGATTCTACATATTCTTTGTAAAAGAAAAGTAACCTTTCTTTCATATATTAATATTTGTATAATTTCATAACCTTTTTTCTGAGCACCTTAGGTTGTTTTTCAAGACAGGGTTTTTCTGTAGCTTTGGAGCCGGTCCTGGAACTAGCTCTTGTTGACCAGGCGGCCTCGAACTCACAGAGATCTACCTGCCTTTGCCTCCCGAGTGCTGGGATTCAAGGTGTGTGCCACCACAGCCAGGAGCTCCTTAGATTTTATTACACTGTTTCCACTCACACAGATAATTTTGAGTTCTTATAGATTTCTGACACAGATTCTATTGTCCTTTCATTATAATTTAGCTTTAACTGATATACAAATCATGAAATCCCCTGAAGGTTCTATAACTTAATGGCTTTTTTTCCTCTTTAGGAGACAGTAATAACTATAGTACTTAATGTTTTTTAAGTAAAAGGCTGGAGAGATGGATCAACTCTTAAGACTACATACTGCTCTTGCAGAGGACTCAAGTTCAGACTCCATCACCCATGCCAGGTGGCTCACAACTGTCTGAAATTCCAGCTGCAGAGGAATTCAGTGCCCTCTTCTGCCCTCCATGGATAAGGGCACTCATGTGCACTGTATCCCCCACCCCAGCCTGACTCCCAGTGCAGACACATAATTAAAAAGTAAACATAAAATCTTTAACGAAAGAGAAGAAGCAATGGTAATATCCTTGGGGAATTCTTCTAAGATAATTCTCTCTCAGTATCACTGCAGCACCGAGTGTGACTGGAAACTCTTTGACCTTTCTCTGTTAGATTTCCCCTCCCCCCCCTGAAAATACCAGTGCTCTACAGGGTAAGGCAAGAGAATTGTGAGTGTGAGATCAGATGGGATACATAGTGACTTTGCAAGCTGCCTGGGCTGTGTGGCAAGACCTTGCCTCAAAAAACAAAAACATAAATATGTGAAAGTATATCAATATAGTTATATTATCTACTTTTCAGGATGGAAACACGTTTGGCTCAAATGCCAAAATTCTTCATAGGTTTGATCACAGTATGTAACTCCTTCAGTTTCAGAATGGACAGGTAATGGGTAACATTAATTATTTTACCTGACAACGTATAACAGTAACAGTACATTCGCATTTGGTGAAATTTACTTATTTATACAAAGATAACAGAGCTTCAACTTGTCAAGTTACTTATTCTAATGAGGTCAATGGAAATGAGTTCACTGTGGAATACTCCAGTGTTAGAGGTTTGGCACTGAGCTGGCTCATATTTGTACGAGAGATGGATGGTGAACTGAAAGTCCACATGGCGCTTGTGAAACTTGGCAAGATTTGAACATCTAAATTTACATTTCTGCACTAATATAGGCCTGAATAATTTTCACATGAGTCATTTGTAGTTGCAGAACAAACTTTATGTCCGTAATGATTTTTAGCTCAATTTTATTATCAATAATATTTATTTTCTCTTTAAGTGTTAGTCCTTTCTTAGGAGGCTGCTTCTTCCTCTCTTTCACTTTTGCATAATTTATGAGTGTTTCATGCCTGCCATTTCCTACTATGCCTGCTTCAATTATTAAGCAGCAGAAGAAAAAGCATTGCAAGCCTTTCTCTGCTAGAGACCTGATTGCTTTTTGTTAACCATGAGGGAGTGCCCTAACGTTCACCAGCAGTGCATGGGGTCCACATTCCCATCTCTGCAGTTGGCACAAGCCTAGGTTTACTGTCTTCTTCTCCAGAAGCAGCTTTTTCCTTGAGTATCAAGAGCTTCATCTCATACTCACCGCTGAGACACCCGTGTTGAGAAACCCTGGTCAGTTGCTGGACCTCAGATGCCTGGCATCTCTGCTGGCTTCCTTGACCTGCTCCACCTTTATTTACCTGGTTGAGAATTAGCCCACTTGGCAGGAGAGTGTGCTCAAGCGCATCCTTCTGGTACTTGTCTGTAGAAGACTTTTATTGGTCTTTTTGATGATCCAGTTAGCGATTCCTCGTTATGCTTAGTGAATTGCATCTTTTAAGGAACAGTGTTTCTCTATAAAGGATAGATATGGTGCACAATCACATTTCTGGCAAACCTATATCACACCCAAACTATCTGTCTGCAGCAAGAGACTGAATCCGACTCTCCTGTTGTGAAATGGGGACTGTGTAGACACTTCTTTGACATGGTAAAAAGTTACATTTAGCTTCCTGAGACATACTGATTTGGTATTCTGTGTCCACAGTGGCACTGCTGGAAGCTTCAGGGTTGTGCTTACTCACAGTGAACAGTGTCATCCTCAGAGGACCATGTCCATAGCATTGTACTGGAAGCCTTGGGGTTGTGCTCAATCACAGCAGGTAGTGCATTCTCAATTGACCAGGTCTACAGCATCATTTTGGTGCTACAGCCCTCTGCATGTCCCAGAGCCTAATTCTCTGAATGTTCCAGAAGCAAACCAAAATCCTGTTGGCTTTGTACATTTTTCAATTTTGACATAATTCAAAACTGACATAAAATTTATAAAAATATACAAGAAATATCTATATATTCTTGTTTTCGATTGTATTTTTTCAAAAAAATCATTGTTTCTTAAAATGCTTATTGTGTGCACAGTGTTCTGCTTGCATGTATACCTGCACACCAGAAAAGGGCACCAGATCTAATTATAGATGATTGTGAGCCACCATGTAGTTGCTGGGAATTGAACTCGGGACTTCTAGAAGAAGAGCCGGTGCTCTTAACCTTTGAGCCATCTCTCCAGCCCCACAACCATTTTTTTTAAATATTTACTATTGTAGAGTTCTTTAGGCAATCACTTTACACTCACACAGGAGTTGCAGAGCCTGTGGTGTCAAGCAGGCACCAGGCAGTGCTGCTAACATAGTTCACGATACCCAGATCCCTCTCAGTCTCAGTCATGCCTCATGTCTAGGCAGTGCTGCTAATGTAGGTTGTATAAAAGGAGAAGAAAGATGACAAGAAACCCAAGTGGAACAGAGTCACCTTCCAGCATTTATCACTCCAGTCAGGGTGGAAGCTAGGGCATTTCTTGCTTCTAACCAAAGAAAAGTATCACAATTGCTCATTTATTCAGGTCCCTGTCTCTAAAACTGCATGACCAGCTTTGATCTCCTATTCTTATCATTCCTATGACAATTTTATTAGTATATGTTTATTATCATATAAGTAGTTATTAATATATAATATATAGACACATCCAGAATTTATATGAGTATGCTTACAGAATAGTTAAATCCCTGTCTGGTGGAAGATGCCTTTAATTCCAGCACTTGGCAGGTAGTGGCTAGAGAATCAGAATTCCAAAGTTATCTTTGTCCATATAGCAAGTTCAAGGCTAGCCTGGGCCACATGAGACCCTGTATCAAAATAAAAACACTTCAGAGAAATCCTAATAATCTAGATGTGATGAGAAGGTGTCTTATTTGGTGTCCTATTGCTGGGAAGAGACACTGTGACCATGACAACACTTACAAAAGAAAGCATTTATCTGGGGGCTTGTTTATAGTTTTGGCGGTTTAGTCCATTTTCATCATGGTAGGGAAGTATGTTGGTGTGCAGGGCTTTACATCTTGGATCAGCAGGCAGCAGGAAGAAAGAGACTCTGGGCTTGGCTTGAGCATTTAAAACCTCATAGCTCACCTCCAGTAACACACTACCTCCAACAAGGCCACACCTCTTAAGTCTTTCAAATAGGGCCACTCTCTGGTGACCAAGCCCTTGACTATTGAGCCTATGGAGGTCATTCTTATTTAAACCAGCACAGAAAAATTAGAACTTACCAAAGTTTTGTTGGTGGAAAAATATCCTTATAATCCTCATTTTAATGCACATAGGCACTTTTCCCCTTTTCCTGGAAACATGTGGCAGAATCATGAGCAAATTTTTGAAGACAAACACCTCCACCTACAGCAATCTGCAGCTCCTACTCCTCCTTCTCTGGATAGAGAGTCATTTATGCAACAATCCAGGTACCATAAGGAATTTGTGTTTTGCTGGTTATGCTAAAGCAGAGACACAAGCAGGAAGTAGCAGATCGAAGCTTTAATGACCTGAACTGACAAGATTCAGATAAAACTGGGGATGAGGTCATGCACTGTAGATAGATAAGAATGTAAAAGCTGACCTGTAAGACTATTCTGGGAGTTGCCTGTAGTATTTAAATGGAAGTTGATGTCTTGAGGAAGTAACTTTTGTGTGTTCTCTAGGGCAGGTGTTGGTGTGGCAGAATAGACAGCAAGGTCTGAGGAGTTACACCATTGTCCCCTTTCCAATTTAATTTTTTAAAAGTTAGAATATAATAAAATTCTATCTTAATGAAACTCTTACTATCCTGCTGATACCTATGAAATCAATTTCTCAAGTTTTAATAGAATTATATGAAGTAGAGTCTTTAAAGCTTTAGCCCAGTGTGTCTTCTGTCTTAGAGTCTATGCAGGCAACAGAATGCAAACTCCTCATAGTTAAATAGGATCATCATACAAGTGCCTCTCAATCCAGAGATGGTCATATCAAAATGCTTATAGCAGAGTGAGGACATTAGGATTTATTGAGTCCTAATTCCTCTTACCTGCAAGTTCTAAACTTAATCATTTCTAAAATCTTAGAAGAACAACTTGTGTCATTGAGGGTTTATAGCTGATCACTGAATGACTTTGCTTTGGCATTCAATATATCTGCCTCCTTTCAGCTTCCCTCCCTCCATGCATCCCAGTCTGTTAGTCATGCTGGGCAAGCACTGTACCATGGAGATCATACCCAATCCAGAATGATATGATTGTGACATCATCTTCTCTCTACAACATAAATTCTCATTTGTGTTTGGACTACCACTCTTGATTGGCAATTGATGATGTCCTGATAGCTGGGGACCATACAAGAGCTTGGGTGATGCTGAGCTTTCTTTGACAATGGAAAGAGTCCCTATCTGGGATGTCCAGTGTGGTACTCTACTGCCACTGACCAAGAATGATATCAAGCATTTTGTATGACTGAAGGATTAACATTAGTTTAAAAAAATTTTGTTTTTAAGATTATAATTGTGACATTTCTTCCTTCCTCCAAGCCCTTTCATTTTCCACCCACACTCCTCCAAACCCATCACCTCTTTTTTTTAATCATTTGTTATTGCGTGCATGTATATGTGTGTGTATATCCTTAAATATAAACTGCTCAGTCTACATAATGCTTCTTGTATATGATGACCTTAGGTATCTAAGAGCTACACCATAAACACAGAAGCATCCTAAAGGGAATGTATCACAATTCCTTTCACCTGGAGATTGGCTTTCTCACGTGCTCGAGCTCTAAAACCTTAAGAGTTTTTTGTGATTTGCTTCACTGAGGAAGGCAATTTGTAGGCAATCTCTGAACCGTTATCCGGCTTGTTGAAGCTCAAGGTGAAGCACTCTTTCACCAAAACCTTTTCCTTTGAGGCGCTCCTGTGTTCCCGCCTCTTTATCACACGGTGTCAGTCTCCACATTCGTGATACACAGAGAGGCAAGTTTATAGGACACATGTTAGGAAGACTGGGCTTTTAGACACAGGAGAGCTTACAAAAGGCTACCCTATAAAGACTCACTTGTGAATTAGAATTTTGGAGGTTTAAAGAGGTTCCCATCGATTTCAGGGACCAGACAGTTAGTAGTTAGTACTACTACTAACATCAGTACATATCACCAGCGACGTTACACATATTTGCACACTAAAATAATAAAAAGAAATGTTATAAATCTAACAAAAATGTAAAGCTAAAAATAAACAAATGTTATAAGTTTGCTGAGTAGGGTGAGAGATGGACAAACAGCAGCAGCAGCAGGTGCTTGGACAGTCTGAGAGTGAGGGCGAAAGGATGAACGATGGAATAGGATCACCACAGTCAGCACAGAGCAAGTTCAGGCCATGGGCCCCTGTCCCGTGAGAAACCAAGGCTTTTAAGTTGCTTTTCCATCTGGTTGGGGAGGCGAGAGAGTTGCACCTTCACTTTCAGTAGCTCTTGAGTTTTACAGCAAGATTCTATAGAGAAGCATCTAAACAATAGGACTTAATTTCTCCTGCATAAGCTCAGGGAATTAGTATTTATTTATTTATTTATTAAAGATTTCTGTCTCTTCGCCACCGCCGCCTCCCCTTTCCCTCCCCCTTCCCCAATCAAGTCCCCCTCTCTCGTCAGCCCAAAGAGCAATCAGGGTTCCCTGCTCTGTGGGAAGTCCAAGGACCACCCACCTCCTTCCAGGTCTAGTAAGGTGAGCATCCAAACTGCCTAGGTTCCCACAAAGCCAATACGTGCAGTAGGATCAAAAACCCATTGCCATTGTTCTTGAGGTCTCAGTAGTCCTCATTGTCCGCTATGTTCAGCGAGACCGGTTTTAACCCAGGCTTTTTCAGACCCAGGCCAGCTGGCCTTGGTGAATTCCTGATAGAACATCCCCATTGTCTCAGTGTGTGGGTGTATCTCAGGGAATTAGTCTTATCAGACCCAGCTGGCAGACTCATCCTCCCCTCAGGTTTGAAAAGAAGATAAGGATGTGTAAAGAATGTCTTGACCCTAATCGCGTCTCCAACATGTGGCACAGCATCTAATAGGGCAGCTGCCAAGCAGGCAGTTGGGGTGAGAATGGCTCAGTGATGCTATGGTTCTGTGCAGAGTGGGCTGTCTGAGGGGCAAGTGAAGCCAGGCGTTCACTGACCTTCAACCTTGGAGCTGGAAGCTCACTTCTTGTCGCTTTGCCTTTTTATCTTTTGTCAACAGAATTCTCTTCCATCGATACATATTGTATATTTGCTTCTCTGGAGTCAGTTATAGCTCAACTCTATAGAAGTCGCTACTTGTACAGAACCCTCTCATCTCTTCTGGTTTCACACTCTTTTCTACACACCAGATCTGGCATTTCATTTGATAAATGAAAGACTCTAAGAGGCTTGTCATCACACTGACACCTTCAGTTCATCTCTCTGGGGACAACTTTGAGAGAGGAGAGGAAGGGACTTCATTCAACCAGGGGGTGGGCTGCTATTTTTCATGCTCCGACAGAGGCTCTAGTTAGCCCCAGTGGCTTCCTGGAATGTTCATATGGAAACTTAGCAACAGAACATTTTGCTTTAAACCAATTTGTCTAACAACACCGATTTAGCTAAACTCCAACCTCCTTTGAGAACTCCTAGATCCATCCAGGCATCCTCTTTTCTCCTGCCCCTTTGAGATTTCATAATTCTGCAGACATCTGTTTCTGGACAATCCAGGGTAATAGGGGCCAGATACATTCTCCTGCCTGAAACATTTTTTAAATGCTGACAAAATATGAAATAATTGTGTTCAGACTTTGGATATCAGACTGGTACAAAACACTGATCCCTAAGAGAAGGCAATTGAATAAATCTGATTTATTCTCTCCCCAACTTTCTTACTCAGAAGAGATTTTAGTCCACAGCGCAGGAGAGGGAATTTAAATTGGCAGATAATAGTTAATTCCTGAGTGCCATATAACCATGTTTGTAAAGTTTTCAGTGGAATTTTTTTCTAGGCAGATTTCCATAAAGAATCAAGTTACTATCGTGCCCACACCTTTCTCCTGGGAGAAGGTGACACTTTCCCATTGCTCTGCCTAAAGTTGATGCCATGTGGTGTGTGTGATAATCAGAGGATCTGCTCCTCACCCTCTGGCTTGGGTAGATTGGGCCCCAGGGATCACTCACTGTTCAAAATAAACGAGGCTGCTTGACAAGAGTTTTGCTCCCACAGTTTGCTTCATGTTGGCAACCAACTGAGCATTGGAAGTCTTGTCTTTAGAAAGTATAAATCTCCACTAAAAAGGTGGAACCCTAGAGCCAGAGGCTGTATTACTCTGGCTTATCATGAGGCCTGATAAGTATCCTAGTATTAAGTACCTCAAAGTTACTACATTGGTACTATGACGGTATTTCTGTTTTCATTATGACAAATCTGTATGAACCAAAGCAAACACCTTTATTTAGTTTCCTACAAACTGTTATATCTTCCTTATTCTTATTAATAATAGTTATGGTATAAGGAGTGCTTTCTGTGAGCCAAGCTCATTTATCTTATCCTATAGTCTTGTAGAAAAATGTTATTACCAATTTGCACAGATTAGAGTCTAGGGCTGAATGAGTAATAAGCATCAGAGCTTCAATCCAAACCCCAGTTGAAGTTAATGTGAATGGTCGTCACATGCCCTTTTGCTTCTTCTGCGTATGCTCCTTGTTTGCGGTGTTGATCAATAGTTCTTCCACCTAGGTTAACTAGGACAAGCCTAATAGTGGAAGATGCTTGGAGCATGGATTGGCTTTTTCTTAATATACTGGCTCAAAATTTTGTCTCTGGGATGCCTAATTCTTAGATAATTATTATTAAAACTGGATCCCTTTTCCTTGGTTGAGCTGTCAGTTAAATGCTATTAAAATATAAAACGCTAATTAGAATGTGTATGGATAACTATTTTGCGGCTAATTTAATAAGAGATGTTTTTTAAAGAAAATTGTTCATTGCCAGTAAACATGTTTTTAGCTAATAGATTTTAAATTAAGCACACTATAAGTGGTATTTTATTGCTATGGAAGAATATTGAAGTTTCATCATAAAAGAATGTTCATAATCAAGGGATATAAATAATTCTTTTTTTTTGGATAGAGGGAACTAAAACAAAAGATTTAGTTTTATTGTGTGTGTGTGCATATGTGATGTGTGTGCAGGTTCCCGAGGAGGTCAGAGAGGGCACAGATTCCATGTAGCTGGAGTCACAGTCAGTTGGGAAATGAACTTGGGTTCTAGGAAAGAGCAGCGGGTGCTCTTTCAACTGCTGTGCATCTCCCCATGCCTTAGAAGGAAATTTGTATGAAATTGTGGTGCAGACAAAGGAATCTGAAGCTGAAATCTGTTAAAAGTGGGGTTTGAAAGGAAATTTTGCAAAGCAATCAGTAAATTCAATGTAGAAAATAGTTTATTTTTCAGAAATGGTGCATATAAATACAACATAGATGAGCAAATCTAGAATCTTTACTAATCAGAGAAAGGACCATTAAGGTTAAGGTTGCAGAGAAGGTGGGAAAATGAGTTCTTGGACTAGTTGTTGAAGGGAAGTGGTTTGAATGCATTTTTATTTTTGGCAAGGTGCTAGCAATTTCTCTACTTTATTTCAATTTCATAAGGAGATAAGGCAATAAGTTACTCTGAAAATTCTTAAACCCATAAACTCTCACACAGTGTTCTGTACATTTTGTCTGAGATGATTGGTAAAGTGCTTGCTTTGCAAGCATACAAGCCTGAGTTCAGTCACTTAAAGAGCAGGGCACTGAGTGTTCTTGTTATACAATCACAGAAGGAGTGGAAACAGGAGGGCTCTGGGGATTGATGAACTGACAGTGTAGCCAATCAGTGAGCCCTGTGTCCAGTGAGAGACCCTGTCTAAAAAAAAAAAAAAGAAAAAAAGAAAAGGTGGAGAGTGATTGAGGAAAATATGCAGTGTTGATCTCCAGCCTACACACACACACACACACCTGTTAGTACATCAGCACTTTTGTGCTACTAGACAAAAAACAAGCATTAGGGTTGCCACTGTTCAAACAAAACAAAACAAAATGTGACAGAAGGTAATGATCTCATGAACTTTTAATAGAAGACCCCTTTTGAAGATTCATGTGCATATGAAATTCATATACTTAAAACTGGGCGTCTTTTTATGTCATCCTCAGGGTTTAAGTAATCTTACTATTATTAAACACACTTGTTAAAGTCAGTATTGGAATGTTGCAGCCCATGGTGAAAAGTCAAACACACTTAACAGGTGAAGGTGATTAGTGAAGCCCTCTCAGCCCAGATGCAGGACAGTGGTCTCAACAATTTCCATGTGTCTTTTCCCAAAAAAATCTTCTGACATTTCTATATATTTATTTTCATATACTGGAAGCATGACATGTTCATAAGCTATCATATAGTCATTGTGGCACAGTAGACCTTACAGGAATTATGGTATCTTGCACAACTAAGTGGCATCTTAAATTCCATTTTCACTACTAAATCTCAAGGGTGAGGGTTAGGTGGAAGCACTTCTAGGGATGACATTAAAAAAATCCAAGAATGAACGATTATCACTATGGGCGGTGGGACAGGGGAATTAGAGAAGAAATGAAAAACTCAGCCACAGGTGACACCTTGGGGGCTGAGGGGGAAGAAAACAAGTAAAACACAGACACAATTCAAGAAATGGGAAGGGAATGGATTATTGCATTGTGAAAGAGTGTTGTTTCGAGAGAATGGTGATGAAGAACCCTAGTTGATACTGAGTGATGCTGAAGGAGGGAAGGCTGCTGAAGCTGAGCCCTTAGCATCGCTAGAGAAACTACAGATTGGCTTTGTTATTCAGTAGACCTGGATTTGAATCCCAACACTGTCCCTTAGTAAGCCATGTGAGTTTAAGGACATCTCTGAGTTTGATGATATAACATGCACACGGGAATGATGGTGTGGCAGGTACAACACGGGTGAAACAGAAAGCACCTAGCACAAAGTAAGCCGTGATTGACAAGGAATAAAGATGTGTGGCAGATTAAAAGACCATTACGTGGTAGTTACTACACGGACATGCAGCTGGCCACCGTGCAGGGAACAAATATCTGTGGAATGCTCAGCCCTAAATGCAGCATCTATGTTACACCCAGTCTTTCCAATGCTCTGGGAACATTGTAGATGAGAACGCAGATAAATTCCAGAAGCCAGAGGCAGTGAATTACTACAAGGAGGGAGTGAATTTTTCAAAACACGTTGTATGAAATTCTCAAAGAATTAATAAAAAAGAATGTGTGTGTATGTGTGTGTACAGGAAAGAATTAAAACCCATAAAAGACTATTACAATCAAAATAGGGTTTTTTTAAGGCCACAAAAGAGTTCAACTGGCGGGTACAGCAAGGCGACAGTCTAGTAGATATGTAGATCCTGAAATCAAGAGAGGGCTGATGAACTAGATGCTCAGAGCAGAGTAGGTCAAAGCAGTGTGACAGAACAAAAAACTTGATAGAAGAAGGAATTTTTTTTTCAAGCAAACGGAAAAGTCATATTCAGGACCATTCAGCATGCTGTCTTGTATTTAACACTTGACATAAACACACATTTGAATTTCATCCTATTATGATATTTTATCCAAAAGGATATCATCAAAAAATTAAAATGTCCTTAGTAATGTGGGAACTGTATTGTAAATCTTGTCCTGTACCCAAAACTCTAAAGTAAAAGAAAATGTTAGTGTTTATAGTTTGGCTTAAGCTACCTGGAATGCTCACTAAATCAGAATCCCTTATTCCCTGTTGTGGCATAGAAGGAAACCTTTATTATAGCCTCGTGGTATATTTATTACATTGTTAAGGCCATTCTCAAGAGGAACTGGAACTGAATGGATGAGAAATCTGGAAAGACTATGAACTTTAAAAGAAGAAGAGAGAAAGTAAGAAATAGATCTCAGTTCTTTTTCTGGGAATGCTTCATCTTGTGTTGTCTGGTAAGCCAGAAAACCACAGACAAAATACAGAGACTCAATAGCAATCATTATATTTTCCTATTTCTTTTATCTCAGGTTTCTTCCAAAATGTTTTTAATTTTAAACAACAAGATTTTCTTTTTTAGTTTCATGCATTTAGAGTAACATTTACATGATGAGATGATTACAGGTGAGACAAAGAAAGACGGGAAGAAGGAATTGAATGGAAGATACAAGGAAGGGGGATGGAGAGAAGGGGAGAAGGAAGAAGGGATGAAGGGAAGAGAGGGGAGACCTTTAAAATCAACACCGAGAGGAAGCTATTCTGAAATAAATGGCTACCTCCGGTTCCCAGTGTTTGATATATTCACTGAAAGCACTTCTTTCCTCAGATAGGAACCCTTAATGCTTCTTATACATTCAGCCTACATGAGCACATTAAGGTCTCTGAGAAGGAATCAATCTGACTTTGTGTAACTTGACATTTCCCAAATCTATGTGCTCATGTTTCCTTGGGTAATGGCCATCAATAGTCACAATAATTGTACTCCTATCACATAGATTTTGGGGAAAATGGGACATTGCACATTTATTTGCACATGTGGCTGAATTTTATTTTTCCCTCTATGCACAGATTTTCTTTGACTGCTATTATGATGCACCATGAATATTACATGTCACTATACAAGGTCAATAACCCCGTTTCCAGTAACCTTGCTCATTAAGTATATATATACACGCTCTTTAAGGCACAAATTTACAGTATTTAAAGACGCAATCTTAGCTGATTCGTCACTAGGCCTGATTTTTGCAAAGACATGAGTAATAGGAAGAATAATCACTACTAAAGACGTTCATACAACAATTCTTAAAGTTTGTGGCTATTTTGCCTCATGTGACACACAGGACTCCGTGATGTGGGTAGTTAAAGATGCTGAGATAGATTACCCAGGTAGGCAAACCCCATCACTTGGGTCTTTGAAAGTAGAGAACCTTTCCTGGTGCAGACAGCCAGAGAACTATTTGGCCCAACATTTAAATTTAAAGATGACAGGGAAGGTTCATAAACTAAGGCATGAGGGCAGCCTCTAGGAGCTGGAGATGGGAACAGGTCTGCTCCAGAAAGGACTGCATCCCTGCTGACAGCACAGATTTATCCCAGTGACATCTGTCAGGTTTCTGTTCATCACCACCTTGGGAAAGTACATAATAGTAGCAATAGAAAAGTAACCAGGTGGTGGTGGTGCAGGCTTTAATCCCAGCACTCGGGAGGCAGAGGCAGGTGGATCTCTGTGAGTTCGAGGCCAGCGTGGTCTACAAGAGCTAGTTCCAGGACAGGCTCCAAAGCTACAGAGAAACCCTGTCTTGAACTCCCCCCCCCCCAAAAAAAAATGAAAAGAAAAGTAAACAAGAGTACAGGAAGATAGAATAGTGAGTGTTTGCATTGAGAAGCCCCTACAAGAAATAAATTCTCTCGATTCTCTCTAAAATTACAGTCCAGCAGTGTGGTTCAAAGTTCCACAGCACTCTGGAAGATTCCTGGCTCACAATGCACACAAGTGATTCAGGCAGAGCATCTTCTTGTGCCTCACTTTCTTCCCAAGGTTTGAATTAAATGGTAATATAATTCATGCTCTTTGATTTTGAGACTAGGACACAGAAAGTTGCAAAGGACCATTTCTTCCACTACAAAACGCCATTCTGTTTAGCTATGAGCTGGAGGCCAAGCTGAGATCTACCAAAATGAAACTCTGCTGGGCTGTGTAAAACAACCTCTGAACAACTTCTCTCACCAACTCCATGTCTACAAATAAGCAAATTGAGGTGTGGCTGTCTTTCCAAACAGCAATCCACTACTCATTATCCTTCTTAGGTATGGATCCTGCTCGTAGAAGGAGCACACAGCCCTTTTCTTATTGACTACTATCTGTCCACTTCCTTTTCTTAGGCCTGTCTGTTAAGAGTTGATTGATTTTTCCTAAACAATAGGTCAAGGGAATCAAGCTGAGCAGAAATACAGGCGGATAGCTCCACATTCATGCTTGGCACACAGCTGGCCAAGATACACTACCTGCCAGCATTTCCTGCCCAAACCCTCACTCCTCTGTTGGTGATAATGGCAAGCCTGCTAAAACAATCTGTTAGTTGCGTGCCGATATAAGCCATGTGCTACACAGTTTCTCCCTGTGCGCTATGCTTAGATCTCTTCTCACAATGTGAGGGGTGGAGACAGTGTTAATCTATTGATGAGAATGTATTTCATTTTGTCCATAAGTATACTCACTGTATTTTCTCAAGCACACATATAAAGGGAAAATCATAAGAACAGAGCTGTTTTGAGTCCAATATCTTGTAAATTGACCTCTAATGAGAAATGGGGCTTGGGAAGTGAAGCTTGGGCATATATTACTGTCCTGGCATCCATTAGGCTAAAACTTTGAGCCCAGTATCACAAATAATATACCACTACTAACAACAACCATAGTGAGTATGATTTGTATCTAACAAAATAAGGAGCTGTTAGCATTTAGAGACTCGTAGGAAGAATATCAGTTGCCTATATAAAATATATGACCATGAAAACATCGGTAATCTGAAAGCTTTGAGGCTTAGTATCATGTGATAGATCATCCAGATTAAATATGTAAATGAAAAACAAAGGCATTTAGATGTAAGACCTGCATGTCCACGTGGCACTCAATTCACCAGGTGTATTTATTCTAATCACACAACTTAAAAAAAAACTTAAATCCAACACAGGATATTTTCAATAGATAACTCTCACGAGACAAATTGGCTTAGAGGTTGACATTGTATTTATCATTTTCATCTGAGGATGAGAGCTGGGGCAAGTTTGAGTTAGAAATATGGGGAAGGGGTCATTTTTTTCTTGCTTTTTTAATGACACACAGTGTCCATTTTTATAAAGGCCTACTTAAATAAATTACCACGATTAAAAAACTAAAGTTGGGGTTGGTGAGAAGGTGTGACTGCTCCTGCTGGGGACCCAAGTTCAGTTCCCAGCACACACACGGTGGCTCCCAACCATCTGTGGCTCCAGCTCCAGGGGATCTGATGCTTTTTTCTAGCCTCAGTGGATACTGCACACATATATGTACTTTCACACATATACATTCATACACACAGAGCAAAAATAAATCTACAATAATTCTTACAAAATTAGAGGTAGCATCTGTTCTGCATCAACGCTGGAATTACCTTCTGAGTCTAAACCATGTGCCCCATACTCTGATGGAAAAGCAGTTACTTAGCGCTGAAATGATTGATTCTTGGAGACTAAATGGAATGATTCTCTTGTTTTATACACAATCATTTATTTAGAAAGCGTGAAGACACTAACGTATGACCTAATTTCAACAGTAATGTGTTCAGGATGGGAATTGGTGTTATTGTGGAAAATGGGGAGATGGTCTCACTGCCAGAATCTTCAGTGGAGTTTAGCATCCAGGTATGCGTGTCAATAATAACACCGAATCAGGATTACAATAAATTGTAATCTTCCAAGTTGATTGAACAAAAGTGAACAAAAATCAATTTTGGTGTCACCAGTTATTATACTAAGAGGTGCTGGGTTTTTAAACATGTATTTGCACATATGTGTACATGTGTGTGCATACATCTTTGTGTGCATGCATGTCACACATTCAAGTAGGAAAGAGATGACAAGCTCAAGTGTTGGTTCTTGCCCTCCACATTGTCTGAGACAAGGTCTCTTGTAGTTTACTGCTGCAGATGCCCGGTGAGCTGTCCTGGGAGCTTTTGATTCACTTGTCTCCCACTCCCATCTCACTAGAGAGCCCTGGGACCAGAGATGGATGCTACCATACCCAGCTTTGTGTGGGTTCTCGGAATCTGAACTCAGATTCTCATGTTTTCCTAAGTGCTTTACCCATGGGGCAGCTCCCAATATCCAGGATCAACTGTTAAATTGTTAATTCAGCTTTGCTGCTGTTACATTGTAGAGATAGTTTTCTTTGCATAGTTAGTGTGCACAGAATAGCTGGACAGAAGCACATGAGTGTGTGTATTTGTGTTCCCCAAGGGTATAGTTTCGATTTTTATGAGCTTGACCTTGTGAAGTTTCTATTATGAGCTCTGACCCTGGCAAACCTCTAATAATTTAATAGTGGTGAATGGCATGTGAATTATTTAAACACAGCAAAGCTTAGATAACAGAAAAAAATCTTAGAAAAGAGAGCTGTGTTCTCAGCCAGTGAGTTAGTTCTTAACACACCTTCCCAGGAGTTCAGGTTCTATGAGATGCACACTTAGTGACAATGAGGCAGAGATACTATTTTAACTTAACAGCATTGGGATACAGAGAACCAACCCTATTAAGCATTTATTTTGAAGGTAGGTTAATTTTTTTTCTAATATGAGATTTCTCTTTGGGTTTCAGACTGCTACCTAACGTGTGAATACTATTTCAACTTGTAAATAGTTTATTTTACTAATTTTTGCCAGAGGCTTTTCTCAGTTCACCCTCAGTGTCTTTAGCAGTAACAGTACACCTTGTGAATTCCATGACCAATTATTTTACAGAGAAGTAGAGGTGTAGTAGGTAGAACTCTTGCCTAATCTGTATGAGGTCTTGGGTTCCATGTCCAGAATAAATTAGATAGATAGATAGATAGATGATAGAAAATAGAAGACTTAGAAAATTATAAAATATTGAGTCTGTATTAGAGAAGACTTAGAAAACTACCTTCCTTTTAGGGATGGAGCTTTGTATTAGTCTGTGGTGTCTAGTAGGGACATTGTAACCCAATTACAATGCCTCCATTTCTCCATCCCACCGTCTCTCTCTGTCTCTGTCTGTCTGTCTGTCTGTCTGTCTGTCTCTCTCTCTCTCTCTCTCTCTCTCTCTCTCTCACACACACACACACACACAGTGCTTCTATGGTATTAAGTAGGCTTCCTTCTCCCCCTTTTCAAAAGCTCTTCAGTGGTATTTAGAATACAGGGGAAGCCCTGTCTTCTATCCCCTAACTCGCCCTTCTATTCCCCACCCCAATTTGCCCTTTTTTACTCCATTATTTCCCTTTAAGTCTTTACACCTTCCTATATTCTCTGCTTTGAAAGCCACCCCAACTTCACCTCTTACTCTTTTCCTGACCTCTGTGATTGTTCTAAATGAAACGCGAATGTCTGAAGGTTTAAAGAGAACATCCACAGATCAGAAAAAAAGTCATGTTTGACTTTCTGCATCTGGATCATCTCACTCAAAATTGTTTTTGGCCCCATCGTTTTTTTCTGAGAATTTCATGATTTCATTTTTTAATGTCTGAATAGTATACCATTGGGTAAATATGCCACATTTTCTATTATCCCCTCACCAGTAAATTGACACCATCTAGGCTGTTTCGATTTCCGGTTTCTTGTAAAAAAAAAAAAAAGCAGCAATGAGATCTACAAATTTTAATCTTTTTAGATGCTAAAATTTTAATGAATTAAAAATTCAGAAAGATGTCCTTCATGATAAATGTACTCATAATCAAATATATTTTATGTGTGCATGTGTGTTTTGTGCATGCGTGTGTGTGCCCATACAAAGACAAGAGGCTAATTCTGAGTATTTCCCTCTATTGGTGTATTATTATTATTATTATTATATTTTTGTGGCAGGGATTCTTACTAGACCTGGAACTCACTGACTTATCTTGATTGCCTGGCCTCAAGTCCTTATCCTTGTATATATCAAACATTTTACCCATCTCCCCAGATCAAAATACAGTTTCAAATGGAGATATTCACCTATGACTCAGGTGAACAGTGTTGTATAATGTTTGTGGAGATCTCCAAGGACCTCAATACTAGTTCACATGGACCCTACTAATGGGACCATTGCCGTATTTGGCCTCATTCATACCCATGCGATGGCTGGTACTGGGCTCTTCTCAATTAAAACTTGACTAGCGGTGTGGAAACTGCCTTTGGAGCCTTCCATCTATTTACTGGATAAACTACAACCCTAAGGGAGGGGTCTTCTGTACATTGATCCTCCTAACGACATGCTCTGACAAAATAACAAACAATTATGAAGAGAAAAGGGATCACTTTGCTCAGTGTTCTGTGGATTCTAAGCCAAGATCAAGAAGCGCCATTGTTTTGTGCTTCTGAGGACAGCAGCATGTTCCAGTGTGTCTGGCAGAGCAGTGTGGTCACTTGGGTCAGAAAGTGGAGACTTGAGCCTCAGGTCCACTGATATCCTTCAAAACATCCTGCTTCTCAAAGGGAAAGCCACCTTCTAAAAGTGTCACAAAATAACCAGCCTAGAGCCAGAATTTGTACACAGTGAACTTTGGGGACACCCACCCAAACTGTGGACCTGTGTTATCCTATAAATATTAAATATATTATGTAATATATAAGTATATTTTTATATAAATGTATTTGTTTGTAAATGTGTTCTTTGATAACTCCAAATCTACTGCCTGGCTTCATTTTATTTTACTTAAAGCTCAGGTTCATAACTTGAAAAATCAATACTTTTGGTTATTAAATTATCTACATCACATTCTAGAAGTGATTATTAATATCTTGGTATATTTATAAGACTAGAGCCACAAGGGCTTTAGAAATTGGGTCTTTTTATATTTGCTTTCTTAAGTGTCTTTTACATTATTTACCCGTTGACGTAGCTATTTATGTTGATTTATCATATTGAAATTTTATTAGAAAGAGCCATTGAACGAAAGGAAGAAAAGGGAGATGAATAGATGATAGACAAAGAGATGTGATCCGAGTCTGCACCTTTCAAATATATGATATGAAGATCACATACAAAGATATGAAGATCACATCAATTCCTTCCGTTTTCTTATGTCCAATAGGAAAAATAAGAAGAAAGCAGTGAACCTGCCAGCCCAAAAGCAGATCTGGAGCTAGAACCAGAACTCAGACTGCAAAGCAACAAAAGGATTCTGTTTCTGTCGGTGGGCATGGTAAGCTTTGAACACTTGGTGATGACACCTTTCCCTCTGCCAGTTTTTTGCAAGGACAGCTGCTTCTCATTATTGTTGCCAAAGAGGAATCTCCGCCCCCCCCAAAAGAGTAGAAAAATCCAAATGTGTTGTTGATAAAGAAACAAAATAATGTTCAAACTCATGGGGTGCTTAACTATTCAGTGGGAAATACTAACGAGGCAGAACCGCCAGGTGTGGGTCCCTGGAACGGACTGCCAACTTTCCAAACAGCAAGGAGAGCAGACAGTGGTCTGAAGACAGGAAGCGAGCTGGGTTGTGGGGTCTGGTGAAGGGGAATAATGAGGAAGGACGGATTCCAATTGTCTGCTGCCCCTTAGCCAGAGATGCTGAGAGATTTTGCCACGACTCTTTCACATAAGGTTATGTGAGCATGCACACACCAGACACTCCGCTAGGAGAACTGCACTGATCACGCTCCAAGTTTTATTGTGGCTAGAATATTCTCCTGGCCTGAGGAGTGGGGGTGGGAAAGGCTAGACTTGGATTGTCTATATGTCTTAAACACTTAATGGAAAATTACAATAATTCCTTCGCATGCTCTGTTCCTTGTCCAAAAGACTGGATGTGATTTAGGTGTCTTTATAAGCTTGTGCTAATTGAAATAGACATTTATTGGTTTTCCTTTTCACTTTCAATTTAAATTTTTTAATTTCAATTATAAGCTTATTGAAAATGGAGTCTACCGTTTATCGATCTTTTACTGTGTGCCATGCCTGTTCTAAGTAGCTTATGGCTTGCAATTTCTGCTATAAGGCCGTTACAAAAAGGCAATCATAAAAATAATATTTAACGAAGAGGAAATGGCCCCTCTTAAGGACACACTGCCAGTAAACAGCGAAACCAGAAGACTTATTAAATGTCTCAGTCCAAAGCTCATGCTGTTTTCCCTAGAAGAGATGCTCTGGGTCTCTGGCATTTGCTGTGGTTCTAATGAAGCTCTGCCCTAGCTCTCATTATTTACCCTGCGGCTTCTTTGACCTTCTACTCTGTGTTCTCTCTCTCTCTCACACACACACACACACACAAACACACTCCACTGAAGTTCTCTTCCCAATTATGTTCAGGCCTTTTTTGCTATTTCATATTCTTTTCTTCTTCCTTCCTTCCTTCCTTCCTTCCTTCCTTCCTTCCTTCCTTCCTTCCTTCCTTCCTTCTTTCCTTCCTTCCTTCCTCCCTTCTCTCTCTCTCTCTCTCTCTCTCTCTCTCTCTCTCTCTCTCTTTCTTTCTTTCTGTCTTTCTTTCTCTTTATCCCTCCCTTTCTCTCCTTACTTCCCTCCCTCCCTCTCCCCCTCCCTTTTTCTCTCTGTCTCCCTCGCTCTCCTTTCTTTGTCTTTTTGTCTCCTTTTTCTCTTTGCTTCTCCTGTATATGATTTTCTCACTCTTTCTCTTTGCATCGGTTTTCCTTTTCTCTTTGTTATTTGGCTTGTAGATGTTACCAGTCACTAGAGGTTATTCCATCATTTTGATAGAGTATTGAAAAGAGATTCCTGGTATTGTTTTTTAAATGACCATGTAAAATAAACTTTTTTCTAGGATTATAGCATAGTCTATATAGTTTCCTGCTTGTTACTTTGTACCCTGGGGAGCAGTTTGATGGTGAGGAGCTTCCAGTGAATGACCAATCAGAAACAGTTACAGAAATAATTTTCAACTTCTTCTCAGTGAAAAACTTCAACTAGTTAGTCTAGCTTATATCCAGTAATAGTTGAAAGAAAATATTGGTATGAAATATCCCTTCTTACCATGTCCCTGTCACATAACTGAGTGACAAAGCAGAAAGTTGAAAAGGACATGCAGAACACATGCTCTGCAGAAAATCTCTCTATTCTAATACATGCGCAGAATCTTAACTGTAAAATCCCATCCTAAGAAAGAGGAACAGGAAACGGGGGGACACTGAGGCCATGGGAAGGAAAATGGATGGGGTGGTTGTGAGATCCTGCCTCAAAAACCAAGGACTCATGGTGTGTCCCATGGAGCTCTGTCATCACACAAATGCACTGTGCACTTAGAAACTGTCTTTTCAAAACACCTTTAAATGCTATCAGTAACTACCAACGTTTAAGTTCCCAGTTGTGTGTGTGCGTGCATGTATAGACCAGAGGCCAACACTGGATGTCTTCCTCCATTGCGTTCCACCTGGCGCTCACCCATTCAGCTCATGCCACCCGTGCCCCTTTGTGTAGAGGCTGGGGATTCAAACTCATGTCCTCGTGCCTGCGTAGTGAGCACTTTCCCTCCTGAGCCATCTCCCTGGCCCCCGTTAGCTTTGCCTGGATTTAGCACTCTGAATTGTTATTTCACACAGTGCTTGGCTGACCTCGTGGAAAGCCTGCTGGCAGTCTGTGCCCTGATTTCTCCTCTTTGTCAGTGGCATCTCCTTTTACTCTGTGACAAGGAGTACTAGCTTTCGTTCCCGTGGCTTTGATAAAATACCTCGGCCAAAGCAATTTATGGAGAAGGGGTTTATTTTGGCTTGTAGTTCCAGAAGGGTAGATCCCATCATTGTGGAGAAGATACAAGCAAAGAAGGCTTGGTGAAAGGAACAGGAAGCAGAGAGGGAACAAGTGGTGGGACCAGGTGATCATTTCCTTAAAACTCACCCCCTTCCCTTCCACCCCTCCCACCCTTCCCGTCCCTTCCCTGCCAATAAAGACGTCATATTCCTCATGTTGCTTAAAGACTTTCCATTCTTTTTACAGTGGCGGGTATGCCTTTGTTTATCTCCTTCAGTGCTTAATATACTTATTCTAAAATTTCTACCAAGCTGTTCAATAACATTAATTTTATCTTGAGCAATTCCTATTCCAATTATTGATTGCAGTGGCTTTCTTAGCATTAGAATTCTTCAAGTGTTTTGTAAATATTGATTTATGGGCTTTTCTCAATGTTTCTCATTTCTCCAAACTGCATAAAAGAAAGACGGGTCAGGAGAGCTGCAGATTCGGGCAGGCTGTGATTCTATTGCAAGCATCCACAGTTGGGGAATATTCTTAGAACTCTGTCACTGTCAAAAGTTATGCGGAGTATGTGAAGCTAATCTTTTGTCTGAGATCCTATGCAGTACTTTTACAATATAAATATACTCACCAAATATTTGCAGAAATGATTTTTGTAATAGCCATGTTAAAGGAAGTTGCAAAATCTCTCTCTCTCTCTCTCTCTCTCTCTCTCTCTCTCTCTCTCTCTCT
>JABTXL010006712.1:11202716-11234090 GCA_025134845.1 Neodon shergylaensis
CTCTCTCTCTCTCTCTCTCTCTCTCTCTCTCTCTCTCTCTCTCTCTCACACACACACACACACACACTAAATAGATGATAGATAGATAGATAGATCGATAGATAGATCATACCCTTAAAAGGGAAATTAAAACCCCGAATAAATCCTTCAGCCTTGCAGAAGCACTGTACGTTTACATTATTTCCAGAAGGAAAAAAAGAAGAAAGAAGGTTGCTAGGACTATTAACCCAGGCCTGAAAGCCCCACACACTGTCTTAAGAAGCTAAGGGGCAAGAGCAAACACAGCTTGAATGTGCTCATTATCACAGCCTAGGGATGAGAGCCCCACGGAGAAAAGGTTGACAGCAAGAGAAGAAATAAACAAAAGGAATTAAGAAAGGGAGGCACTTGCGTTTAACACAGAGAGGGATTTACAGAGGACATACTGTGTTAATTAGAGATAGAAAAAAATGCAAGCAAACACTGAGACCAACTGGATGTACATACAAAATATCTGTGTGAGATGTCAGCCAAAGACCTGGGGAATTGTAGGGAAGGAAGTGAATCACAGAGGAGCTGTATTCCTGTAATATGCAGCTGATTTCCTTGTAAGTCTGTGAACTTTGTCTTGTTCCAACTTTATAATCAGCCTGTGAGGTAAAATAACTATTGTTTAGGTTCAGAGATAAGAATCGTAGATTTAGCATCCTCTGTGCGAAGACATGACACTTGCAGGCTTCACTGGAGGCAGAGTACCTGGGAGGTTGTAGGCATTGTCTAATGTCTCCTTGATTCAGTTTTTCAAAGTATACATGGCTGTGGTTTGCAATGAGTCCTTAATGGAAGAGAATACGTTGCATAAAGCAAAACCTAGTGATAAGAAGAACCTTTAGTTAATTACGCTACTAAGCATGGCAGTAGTCAGTTTATCTTTTTAAATGAAGCACTATGGTTTCAAGGTTTGTACTTGGTCAAGATAAAAACCCAAAGCTTGAGCTGGAGAGATGATGGCTCAGTAGCTTCGAGCACATACCGATTCTGCAGAGGACCAGAGTCCAGTGCCAACATGAGGCAGCTCCAAAGAACCTGTAATTGCAGCTCCAGGAGATCTGACATCGTCTTCCGGCCTCTGTGAGCACTTTTACATGGGCACATGCTTCAGTTGCTCAACAGAAGAGTGTACACTTAGCTCATATGAGACCTGGCCTGGGCTCAGTCCATAGAACACACAAGTTAGTGATGATCATAGTAAGCATCACGTTTGGTATGCATGAGAGCATGCTGTTTCACTTTTGTCTTTAGAGTTTAATGTAACAACTTGAAGCCTCCTACATGAATTAGAATGTCCATGTCTTGGTCATTTCCATCTAATGCTAGACCGCAGCTGGTCTCCGAGAAGATATCCCTAAACTACTGTCAGTCACCTTGTTGGTCTGAATAACCTATCAGGATTGTTCTGAGTGCTTGGCCCTGAGGAAGCAGACAATTTCAAAGCCTTTGCATATAAAAAAACATGGTTAAGATATCCAAGGAATAAAAGAGCTAAATACAGAATAATTTTAAAGTAAAAAGAGCTCATGAATGTGTCAGTTGAAAAGTTGTTATGGAACTGAAACAGTGCGGAATGAAATTAGCTGATGAAGAAATCCTGTCCATTCTCACTGTTCATCAAGGTACAATTTTAAATAAAACATTCGCATTAATAAAAAGTAAACTATATGCTCTTCCCAGGAATAATCAAGTGTATGTTTAAAAGCTGAAAATTAATTTCTTAATATGAGTTAAGATTTAAAACATGCCAATAACATTGTTTTTGAAAGGATATTTCCATGAATGTTGTCAGGAAGAAACTGAAAAGTCAAAAACTTAAAAACATGAATGTACATTTAATCAGAACAGAAATGTGAAAACAGCTTAAATTTCAACGAGGTAGTAATAAAATATGAGTCATTCACAAATTGTACTGTTATGTGATGTTAAAAAGAATATTGTTAGGACTGACATGGTACGTCTTTCGGCTACATGGTGAAGTGAAAAGTACATATATGTATGGGTCTTTTGTTCAGTGAAATTATATGCACCTTACTTTTTTTTTTTATTGTTACTGCTTTTCTAAACTTTCCAGGATAAACAATGCACTTTTGTTATAGGCACAGCAGCTAGGAGTTTAACAGAGCTGGTTATATTACAGTTCTTGAAATCATTTATAAAATTAATTTGCTAGTGTATAATCCAGTAACTGAATAAATATGCTTATCCATAAAATTGTTCATAATCATGGATTTATTTGTTTAATACCTTACTTCCTTGTCGAAATGCATGCAGTTATCGCTGTATTTGCAGTAAAAGTCTGCATGCCTAACTTCCTACATTAAGGATTTTCTCTCTGTTTCAGCTGCCCAGTATGGTAGCTATTATCCTCATGTAGTGATTCTATACTTGAAACGTGGCCAGTGCACCTGAAGGACTGATTTCTTTTTACCTTACTTAATTTTAATTAATTTAAATGTAAGCTTATATAGCTACACCCCGTATTAGGCTGTGTAATTCTGTAGAGTTCAGAATAGTGACAGACAGAGTACTCAATAAACGTGTGTGTGTGTGTGTGTGTTTGTGTGTGTAAAGAAGGGTGATACACAGTTGCTTCA
The DNA here is from genome assembly GCA_025134845.1 of Neodon shergylaensis. Lineage (NCBI taxonomy): Eukaryota > Metazoa > Chordata > Mammalia > Rodentia > Cricetidae > Neodon > Neodon shergylaensis. The sequence continues at coordinate 11,205,344 of JABTXL010006712.1, forward strand.
TTTCTTCATATATTTGTGGACCCTTAGGCAGATTCTGTGACTTGACTATTGTGAATAATGTAAGAGACATGGAAGTTCCTGTGTCTCCACGGTGGACTTAGAGTCCTTCCAGGTCTATGGTGAAGAGTGGTAAGCTGGACAGTCTTATGTCAAATTGACACAATCTAAAGTCGTCTGAGAGGAGGGAATCTCAGTTATGAAAATGCCTCAGATCCCCTAAAATCAGGATGTGGGCCAGCCTGGAAGTCATTTTCTTAATTAATCATTGACTTTATAGTCTCGGACCAGGAGTGTTCCCTCAATGGCTTTTTGTTGTTATTGTTTTCTTTTTTGCTGCTCCCACAAGGTGTCCAATGTGAAAATAAAATGGGAAATCATGAGTGAGGATAATAAAATTAATACAAATGCATGTAAGTGCTGTGTAAGAATAAATTCACTTAGTCCTTCCAAACTCAAGGGTTAAGTAGCTACTTTCTTTCTCTTACCACACAAGGGCATAAGCTACAGAGAGGATAGGTAGTGAAGTCAAAGTTCTACTTGTGTAGTCTAGGGTTCCTGTTTTTAGTCACCATGCAGTAATGTCTAGATGGACAGCTGCTTCTGACAAAGACTGAGGTGCTATTTAAAGTTAAGGTCGCAGTTTTGTGAACAGTGATGGATTTAGATGAATTTTCTAAATGGGATCTTGCTATGAACTGGGTGTTTGTGTTCCCATCCCCCAAGTCATATGTTGAAACCCTAATCCCTAATGTGGCCATATGTGGTGATGGGGCTTTGGGAGTTAATCAGGCCCTAAGGGCAGAGAGTGCATGTTTGGATTAATGGCCTCATAAGCAGAGGTACACTGTGCCATGGGCAGAAGCCAGGAGGGGAGTCCTCATTAGCATCCAAACTTGCTGGATCCTGATAGTACTTCAAACTTCCAAGGCATAATGGGTAATTCCTCTTGTTTATGCTACTTAGCAACCTCTTGTTAAGCCCTTCTGAACTAATACATCCTTCAATCTGTTGTTATGGTTTGTAAATGAGGTAGCCCTGTGTCTCAGTTGCTTTGTTTGTTGTTGTTGTTGCTGTGATAAAATACAATGGCTATACATATACGTATACGTGTACATGTACATAGACAGACACAGAGAGCGGTAGATAGGAATGAAGGCACCTTGTGGTCCAGGGCCCCGAGTCCACTGTAGTGGGGAGACATGGCAACAAGTGGCAGACAGTGTGAGAAGAGCCAGAAGCTGGAAGATCACATGCCCAACCACATGCAGAAATCAGAGGGCATAAACTAGACCTGGGGACAGGCTATAAACTCTCAAAGTCTGCGCCCACATTGGTGAAATTCCTCCAGTGAGGCTCCGTGATCTGCCAAGTTCCATAATCTCTTCAAATGTTCACTTATTGGAGCCTATGCAGGGCATTTCCAATTCAAACCACCAAACCCTGTGAAGGCTAATGTGTTGAAGGCCTACCTACCTGGTGATCCTATTTTTGGAAATTCTCTTAAGTGAGACCTCACCGGAGGGACTGGGTTACTGACAGTGTGTGTTGGGGGCTGAATCTTGTTGCAAGCTGCTTTTTGCTCCTCTCTGCTTTCCAGCAGTCACAAGGTTAGTAAGTTTGTTCATCTCCAAGGTCTTCACCATGATTCTCTGCCCGGAAGTAACCAACCACATGACCATCCACTTAGTCCTGTGACCTGTGAGCCCAGATAAATCCTTTCTTTCTGTTAGCATGTTTATATCAGGTGTTTTGTCAAAGTGATGACATGTTTCCCGCCATATTGCTTTTGTTCGGTTTGCTTCAGTTTATTGGGACTTTTGGCTCACCCAATCAATATTACCACATGGGAACACGATGCCAGATACTTTAGGGTCTGAAGATGAACAAGGCAGTGTTATCTTTTTGCTGGACACCAGTAACAGAAAGACTTCTTTGGCTGGGGATGTGAAAGGGGAGGAGAAGAAAGATGAGGAGAAGGAGGTGGAGGAAGAGGAGAAAGAGGAGGAGAAAAAGGAGGAAGAGGAGAAGGAAGATGAGGAGGAGGACAGAATTTAGACATTAAGAAGCTTTAGCTCCCCGAATTCAGGTGTTACCACTGTAATAGTATTAGAAGAAGGGCCCGTACGGTGCTTAGATGATGCAGGCTCCTCCCAGGTGAGTAGGATTCAGGCCCTTATAAAGAGAGGCTTCTCATAGTGTCCTGCTAACTTATGCTTGCCTTCCTGTCTCTGCCCTGCGAGAGAATACAGCAGCTACTCCAGCATCTGCTAGGAAGCAGTAAAGCAGCCCCCACCATAACCCATATCCACACTGCCTTCATCTTGGACTTCTAAGTCTCCAGAGTAGTGAGACAAACAAATGTCTGTTTCCATCCTTCATTTATGCCCATGTGTGTGCTCCAATACTTTGTTACAGCCGCACAAACAGACTAAGAGATATGTAAAAGGAGATGCCAAGGCTGGGTAAGCATAGGCCAGGCATGGTGGGGCATCCCTTCAGCCCTAGCACTCAGAAGGCAGAGGCAGACAGATTTTGGTGAATTTGAGGTCAGCTTTGTCTCCAGGACATCCATGATCCAGGGCTATATAGAAAGATCCCTCCCCTACCCCGTGTGTGTGTGTGTGTGTGTGTGTGTGTGTGTGTATAAAGTAGTGTTTTGGGAGCCTGAGGAGGTGGGGTTATATGCCTGCACTTGTGGGGAGTGTAAATTATGTTTCAGAGAGTGTGGAACATGCATGTGTTTGTGTATTCCAAAGGAGCGGGCCCCAACTTATACCCTGCATTCTGTTTTGTACTTGCGTCTGGCCTTTGTGATATAAGGCATCCTGGGATGGTGGTCAGAACTTGAAGGTTTATACTGATAAGTATCTACCTCTTGAGAGCTGGTGACATCAGGGTGAGTTGTTCTGAGGTTTACATAATGGGTTCAACATCCTACCCTGTAGATCTCTCAGGGTTTTCATGAAAGTCAAAATGAGATCTTGCCTGTGACAGAACAGCACAAAATGTATAGCATGATGCCGATGTAAGAAACTTCTCCAATTTAATCTTTTCCATCTAAAGGAGGGTAGGCGCTGGCTTTTATCATAAAGACCTGGGGTGACTAAGTGACAGACCCATGCATAAATGATGGATGGAATAGGCTCACTGGAATGTGTCTAGACTTCAGGGAAATATCTGATCTTGTATCCCAGAGGATCTCATTTGCAAAATATACTGTCAGTAACCGTGTGGGCAGAGACAGAGTTACAGAAGCCTGGCTGGAGATGAAAGATAAAAGATGGAAGCCAGGCACGCAACGGCAGTGTCTGGGGGGGCGACCACAGGTATGGACCTTCGATCTCAACTTAATATTGTCATTAGTCGATCACAGGAGGGAGAAGAGCTGAGAGTCTGAGAAGGTCTGGGGTTAAAATAGCTCAAAAACTAACATTTGTGGAGGACTAGAAGTGTAGACTCAGGGAAAAAAGTCAGGAAAGACCTAGCGTATGCTAGGTCCTAGGTTCAATCCCTGCTACTGACAGAAAGTATGAAAAGCAACACAGGATTTTAGAGACTCTCAGAAGGAAAATACATCTCAAGAGTAGGTTTCTATTATAAAGAAGCAATGATCCAGAGAAGGTCAATGCTTTCCCTCACAATAACACTAACAAATAGGAGAAGCTGTCTAACCCTTACTTACAAACAAGGTGCCCAATTCTGTGTTAAGCTCTGGTGCAGCTGCTGCTGTAGACAATCTGCCCCACTCTGTTCAGAAGGTTGGACGTTAGGATTTCCACAAAGCCACTGAAAACATTCGTGTTCAAAAGGAAACAGCATCTGCTAACCTGGCTGATAACTGTCTGAAGAATTGAGCGAGCGTCTCATTTAACATGAGATTCTAGCCCGGGAACTCTGCATTGCCAATCAGACTGCTTATGACTTTTGTCATTTGGTATTTATACTTGGCATTCACGGGGGACTTGGTGAATTAAACAAGAGAGTCAGCACAGCAGTAGAACTTAACACAGTCAAGCTTCACCCTGCCTCCCAGATCCTGGGTGGGAACTTTATTCTGTGGCCTTCCCTGAGGCAAGCTGTTCACTCTCCTGGAGCTATTGTCTGGGATGCCCAAGGCTGTCTTCTTTGCAACAGTGCTTTGAGACTTTGCCTGAAAGCGCAGACTCCTTGGGCAACCCCGGGGTATCTGACATCACTTGAAATCTTCCTAAGGAGGGTGGCTTTTGCCTAGAGCTCTGTCTTAGAAAAGGCAGGGGAAGCTGGCAGTCATTACCCAAGAGACTCAAGGGAGAGAAGTGAACTTGGCCTTCATTACCTAACTCTTCAGGCAGAAGGTTCCTAGAAGGCTTCTCAGTTTTCACAGGCAAAGGATCGCCAGGGGATCTCGTTAAGACGCACACTCTAATTTGCTAGCTTTGGTGTGGAAGTACACCGAGTCTGTATTTCTCAGAAGTTTCTGGAAGAGGCTGGGTCCTGGACCAAGGTGTCCAAGCAGCTGCTTATCTCTGGAATCCACACTCTCAAGATCTTCAGGAAACTAGGGAGGTGGGAGGTAGTGATGGGGAGACAATGACACACACACACACACACACCAGGTATGCTGGGGTAAAGCTTCAAGACTTGGCTTTTCTAGCAAGAACCTTGCTGTTTCCAGGGGCATTAAAGAAAAACACATTGAAGTTTACATAGAAATACGTGTCCCCAGTGTTTGGAACTAATAATTCTCAGCTGCCAAGAGGTTTTTTTAACCATGGGAAAAAAAAACAATACCAAGTGCAGCTGAAGAATATTAGTTTATAAATTAGCTTAAGACAAAGCTCGTGCAGGCTTCCACGCTGCTGGGCGGAGAGACCAGGTCTCCAGTTTCTTCTAATTATAGTGCTGATTTCCATCTGAAGGAGCAGGGCAAGGTCATAAGTAGCAGTCGACTGGGAGTGATATGATTGGCACCTGAGAGAACCGGGGTTTGCAGCAGCTGCACCCCCACCCAGGAGGCCAGCCACCCCAGGTAGACATTGGAGGACACATGGAGTCCCTACAGTCAAAGCTAGGTCATTCTTTTGTTTTCTGAATTACTTTCTATGGACACCCACTAGAAAGTTCTCTTCCTTTCTGCAGGCAGAGATCATTTGAGAACTCTGTGCATGATTGTGTGCATGTGTAACTGACTCTACACTAGCAATACAGAAGTAAATGAAATTGACTCATCCGTAAAGGAGCCCCATGGTCTCCTGTGATATCACGGTTCCTCTGTTTAGATGACCTGTCGGGATAAACAGGAATAACATGGTTCTACCTGCGTATCCCAAACTATAAGAGACCATGGGGAAAACTGGGTGAGGTTGGAAGGGCGGTCAGTGAAAATCCAGAGGGTTCTAGCTGCAGTCCAGGGACAGCCACCAAGTGGGTTTACCTCTCCTGCCATCATATTAATGGACCCTCATGTCCATCATCTACGATTCCAGCATTGAGCCAGACAACATAATGAAAGTCCCACCTCATCCGGGAATCCTGTGTGTTCATGACAGCTGCAGTCAATTCTTTTCAGCGGTTCTACGACCAACTGAGGAAACCTGGGGGAGAGCGCTCAGGCAACACCCACTGGAGAAGTTGCCAGTGCATTTTGACAGTTGTGACTGTAGACTTAAACATGTAACTTTCCAATTTCGTTATGGCGCAGTTCCGTGTTGTGCAAAGGCTGCTACTGAAGAAATGCTGCTGCCTTTTGCGCTCCATCCTTTCTCATTTCATGACTGCCAGAGAGCACCTCTGATCCCACAACACTGGCATCACACATTAAAATAAATCCATGAAACTTGTGGAGGCATCACAATCCCTGACTTCAAACTCCACTACAGAGCTACAGTACTGAAAGCAGCCTGGTATTGGCTTAAAAACAGACAGGAGGACCAAGGGAACTGAATCGAAGACCCGGATATCGATCCACATACCTACGAACACCTGATTTTTGACAAGGAAGCAAAAAAATTTAAAATTGAAAAAAAGGAAGCATATTCAACAAATGGTGCTGGAATAATTGGAATGAAAATAGACCCATATCTATTGCCGTGCACAAAACTCAAGTCCAAATGGATCAAAGACCTCAACATAAAGCCAGCCACACTGAACCTCATAGATGAGTAAGTGGGAAGTACACTTGAACGCACTAGCACAAGAGACCATTTCCTAAATATAACCCCAGTAATACAGACTCTGAGAGAAACAATAAATGGAACCTCCTGAAACTGAGAATCTTCTGTAAAGCAAAGGACACGGTCAACAAGACAAAATGGCAGCCTATGGAATCAGAAAAGATCTTCACCAACCCCACATCGAACAGAAGGCTGATCTCAAAAAAATATCCAAAGAACTCAAGAAACTGAAAAAGGACAAATAATTCAATAAAAATGGGGTACAGACCTAAACAGATGAATCTAAAATGGCTGAAAGACACTTAAGGAAATGCTCAACATCCTTAGGCATCAGAGAAATGCAAATCAAAACAAGTCTGAGATTCATCTTAGACCTGTAAGAATGGCCAAGATCAAAAACACTGATGACAACTTATGCTGGAGAGGATGTGGGGTAAAGGGAACACTCCTGTATTGCTAGGGTCAGTATAAACTGGTACAATCACTTTGGATTGCAGTATAGCGATTTCTGTGAAAAGTAGGAAACAACCTACCTCAAAACCCAGCAATACCACTTTTGGGTATATACCCAAAGGATGCTCAATCATACCACAAGGACATATGTTCAACTATGGTCATAGCAGCATTATTTGTTATAGCCAGAACCTGGAAACAACCTATATGACCCTCGACTGAAGAATGGATAAGGACAATGTGGCAGGTACATTTACACAATAGAGTACTACACAAGAGAACAAAAATAATGACATCTTGAAATTTGCAGGCAAATGAATTCATCTAGAAAGCACCATATTGAGTGAGTTAAGCCATACCCTGAAATACAAATAACATATGTACTCACTCATAAGTGGCTTTTACACATAAAGCAAAAGAAAAAAAAGCAACAACAGCAAAAAAAAAACAACAGCCTACAATTCACAATCCCAGAGAACCTATACGACAAAGAGGACCTTAAGAGAGACAAACATGGATCTAATGTACATGGGAAGTAGAAAAAGACAAGATTTCCTGAGTAAATTGAGAGCATGGGGACCATGGGAAAAGGTAGAAAGGGAGGAGAGAGTAAGGGAGGGGCAGAAAAATATATAGCTCAATAAAACCAATAAAAAATTTAAAATCCATGAAAGCTAGAATATAGGATAGATTTACAGTTCAGGCACTTAAAGGTATATGCAGGTGTATGTGTACATGTGCATGCATGTGTGCACATATTAGTGTGTATACATGTGTGAGTGTGTATATGTCTAAAGTTCTTGTGTTTGTGAGCACAACCGTGTACTAGGACATTGGTATAACTTATATCCGGGCAGACCTGGGGCAGTGGTCTCTTGCTCTTTCAGGCCTTTGTACCTCTTTGGGTATTCATCTGTATAATTTGAATTTGTAATTAAACTGGCAATGTCATCTAAGGTGTTTCTCTGAGCTTTACGCGGTACTATAGCTAATGATCGGAACAGGGGGTGGGGTGAGAACCCCTGAGTCAGAGGCCCCAGATGAAAAGCAGGAATGAGCTGAGAAACTGCTGCTTGCCATGGGTGTTGGAAGTGACAGAGTGTGTGAGCTCTGGGGGCATCTGTCCTGACTCTGTGCGGTTAAAATCAGATAAGACAGACAAATCTGCAGGGAACTGGAGGATTGCTGTTTGTAGAAGAACCACACATTTGTCAGGATGAATTTAGACAAATCTTCTCATTTATAGTCCTCTGTTTTCGTGACACTGGTGATTGAACACAGGGCTTCATTCATCGGGGCAAAATTTTCAAAACTACATACTTACTCGAACTACACAGAGTGTTTGGTGGGTCTCTCTCAGGTTGTCTAAACGAATTTCACAGAAAAACAGATATGTTAGTCTACAGTCTGGTTATTCCAATAACCAGAATCTGTGTTGAGGAATTTTCCTTTACACTGTGTGAAGATATGTCACTGTGACTGGTTTAATAAAGAGCTGAATGGCCAATAGCCAGGCAGGAGGTATAGGTGGGACTTCTGGGCAGAGCAAACTCTGAGAAGAAGAAAGGTGGAGTTGCCAGCCAGAGGCAGAGAGAACAAGACATACAGGAGGAGAGGTAAAAGTTGTGAGTCATGTGATAACACGTAGATGAATAGAAATGGGTTAATTTAAGTTACAAGAGTTAGTGAGAAAGCCTAAGTTATAGGCCAAGCTTTAATCTTTAATAATCAGTCTCTAGGTTTCTTTCTTTCTTTCTTTCTTTCTTTCTTTCTTTCTTTCTTTCTTTCTTTCTTTCTTTCTTTCTCTCTCTCTCTCTCTCTCTCTCTCTCTCTCTCTCTCTCTTTCTTTCTTTCTTTCTTTCTTTCTTTCTTTTCTTCCTTTTTTTTTTGTGAGCTGGCAGCCCAAAGGAAAAAAAAATCTGCCCACAAATCTGAGAAGCTAGAACAGGATATTTTCTCCCCATGTTTCTGGGAGAAGTCTACACAGATGCAAAAGTCTAGCTCATGACTCTGACAATACCAACTCCGAACTTCGGGGAGCACATCCATTTCCCTGACTCCTAGTTTCTTCAAATATAACAACACCAAGTCTTAATTAAAGAGCACATCGGCCTAAAACTGGACAGTGGGCTTGGAGGAACTCAGCACACACTAAATGTTGGAAATGACATTGGGAAGAGCACCAGTTATGCGAGACACAGCTATTGCCAGGTGGGAGAAATCACGGAGGTAAAATCTATGACCACAGCTGGGCAAGATGGAAGCTTAACTTAGGAATAAAGACTCGGGAGGCATTTTTTTCTGAATTTGTTGTGAAATATGCCCAACTCCCCACTCTTTTGGTTCTTTATGTAGGAGCTCCTGCCTAATCATTACAGTATATGACATGCCCAACCAATGAGACTCGGCTCAATATAAGAGAAGGCAAGAATAACTGGCGCTATTTCTTTCTCTAACCACATAAACTACTTATTTTGAGGCGCGCAATTATTAAAGCTATAATTGGCTATTGGCAGGTAGGAACTTGGAAGCTAAGACATGAATTATAAACGAGTGGAAACCCTGTGGATAATTCCTAGTATATGGAGTAGCTTGTGCTACTTAGCGGCCTTCAGAGAAACAGATCAATAACTGTTATTTAGAAGTCCCCTCTAGCTCCGAGCCGGTTAGGAGCCTTTTTCTCTATCAGCAATCCTGTAATTTCATCAATGTGGTATCATTTGCACTTCGCAGTTAGCAATTAACCTTTATCCAACAGGCTCTGGTTTAGCTTCAGGAACAAAACTGTCAGTCACATGGAATATGCTCAGATTTCAGCGGTGCAGCTAGTTCTATTTAAGACAGATGAAGCAGCTGTTGAAGTTATAGTTAGTCCGTATTGATTTGTGAGAGCCAATTTCCTGTTTTGAAGGCAATTCAAGGAACCATGGGGATATCTATATCAGTCATTTTAATCTTGGAAAGAGGTAAAGTGCTCCCTGGCAGGGCCATGGTGACATTCTGGCTTCGGGCAGAACTCCTTAGTGGCAGCTTTCTTTGAGATCCCCTATCAGCATTAACCTTATGCTCTGACACCACTGTGTTTGTAAACCACTCTGGCGACGATGCTGGTGGTAATTCAGTTATGGCCTTTAATCTCACTGGAAACCACAGCTCGCAGAGATTATGTCATTGTCTGTCCTTCAGTTACGAAGTCACGCAGAGTTTGCTCGTCTACGTGAGTTTTTAGAGTAGAAATATATTCTCTGAAAACTGCTAGGTGACCTTGAAAGTTGCCTGTCCAGCCCTTCATCGTCCTAACTGCACAATCAGCTCTACTAACTGGGATTTGGCTCACCGAGCCCCATCAGTGGATCACATCCAGATACACGATGTATCCCAGGCATCTCCAAGTTAACTTGGCATCTCAGCAAGAACATTTCCATGTTAATTATTCATGAAATGACATCAGAATGTCCTAGCAATTGTCCTATAGTATATTTGGTTAGAATGATGTTTCTCGTTCTATGACCATAAACTTAACAGCCTGTGTCGGAGTCTTTGCAAAGGGTGTTGTAGAAGTGCTCTTCATTCAGACAGTGTCCAAGACTTCCAGATTATTCTTGTAACATTAATCGAGTTTTCCATTTAGTTCTGAAATTTGTTTTTGACACCGCCTATAAGTAATAACTGAAATGATTTAACTAATAATTAAGAAATAAACAGATTTTACTTTCCCTGAGAAGTAGGAATTCATCCATTTTTTAATATTAATGTGAGTTGGCTGGCATATAAAATGCCATTAGTGAAGGAGAAAAAGAGTCCAGAAACTGAGCATACATCTGCATATAAGATGAAAGTGTTCCAAGTAGGGAAAGCCGTGCCCACTCGAATTAGTCACGGACTGAATTCAGAAGGAGTAGAAGCTTTTGTTTAGCAGATTAACATTTTGCTTAATACATAGATACAGTTGCTTTCAGAGATGAAAATTAAATAAAATCCAACTGAAAAACAAGTGACTGACTAGCCTTAAGAACAGTCTTTAGGGAGACGGCTCTGTGGGTAAAAACGATGCCACGCAAGTATGAGAATCTGAGTTTGAACTGCAGCACCCTTGTAAAAACTGGGAGCAGGGCACCAGCATCTGTAATCACCACTGTCCTATATAGCAAGAAGGGTGATGGGGACAGGAGAAGCCCTGAAAGCTAGCCTGACATACGCAGTAGAACAACAACAAACCCTGTCTCAAACAAGGTAAAGTGTTAGACCAATACTTGGGGTTTCCTCTGCTGCATACCAGGGCACATATACCACATTCACACACATGTACTCAAGTGTACATGCGCATGTGCACATAGACGCACAATATACTAATTGATATTTTTAGAGGAGAAAGAAAAAGCCTATAAAATAAGCTTAAAAGTCCCAGAGAAACCCTGGGTGTTGTCTAGTTCTCCGAAAGCAGAGCCCTTAGGCCTTACTCCTTTCTCTGCATGATGGAGCTTGTGCCCTTCTATTGCATTCTTTCCTCACAGACCACGAGGATGAAAACATCTGAGGGAAATGGAGAGATCTGGAATTCGTTTGAGACATGTGAAGGATCACTTCATTTTAAGAGAGGAGAAACCACTGGGTTGTTTTTGCAAAATTGATGTCACTTCTGAAGGCTTTATAATGATGCAAGTATGGAAATTACTAAATATGAGTTTCCCTGGAGTGAATTACTGATGGAACTCTCCCTTTTACACCAAGTTTGAGTTATATTATTTAGTAATCAAAGAGTTATTACTGGTTGTAGGTCTGCCTAAAATGCACAAACATTTCGAGTCTAACTGTGAATCTAGTGTATGTGTGTGGGGAAGTAGTTCTTATGAGATTTAAGAACTTTAATGATCTAATATATAAAGCATTATATGTAGTGATATTTCATTTTTACTTTAATAAATAATACTTGCCTGAAGATCAGAGAGTAAAACAGCTCCATTGGTCAGCCTTACAGACCAGGCAGTGGTGACAAACACCTTTAATCTCAGTAACCGCACTAGTTTTCCATAGAAACCGGGAGATAGTGGTGTACACCTTTAATTCCAGCCCTAGAGAGGATTATAAAATGGGAGGAAACAGCTCTCAGACACAATTCTGGAGGCAGGATTGCTATTTCAGACCGAAGTAAGAGGTAAGAGCCAGTGGTTGGCTATTTTACTTTTCTGACCTTCAGGTTGAACCCCAGTTTCTGTTCCTGGGTTTTTATTAAACATGACATAGATATGTATGTGTATATATAATTATTTTAATAAAATACCTCTATGGCCTCAGTACATACAATTAGAAGAAAACCCACCATGGTTGAACTGGGTGTAGAGGGACCAGGCACCTCTCTTCACTCTTGTTCTCAGCGGCGGGCACTGTGGTGCTGTTAGAGTTTGAAAAGCAAAGATAGAGGTCATGGCCTTCTTCAGCTCATATGAGGGGGGTACTGAGGCTTAATTATGCTAAGTACTTCCTCTAATAACAGCCACCCACTTATACACCTAAGACTTGGACTTAAGATGTCCCCCCACCGAACCAGGTAACAAGTTGGTCACAATCTCATTCCTTCTGAGCATGCCAAATCTTGTTTTCATTTCTTAACTGTGCTACTGGGTAACTTGGGGATATGACCTTGATCACAGTTAACTTTTAAAATTTCTGCTCTTTTGTCCTACAGTAAGAATGATGAGGGGAAAATACTAAAAATAGATCCACAGTAAATTTTGATCTCTCTGAAAAGGACTCGAGGCAAATGCCTGCAGAAATTCCCTAAGACAACTACAGAAAGTCAAATGGAGCAATTGCATTAACAGGAACTTCAAAGAAAGCAAACCAGAGCCACTGTTCCTCCAGGCATCTACACGGGCCAAGCCTTTGACATGCGCAGAATGCTGAGCACTTGCAGGAGATTAATAAGGGTTTTATTATGGTAGTGCTTTGCAAAGTATTTCCCAGAAGGACCTCGTGTGCAGGTCTGCTTTTCTGTCACTGCCACGAAATACCAGAGTTTTAGCAGAAGGGAAGGAGGAATTCTCTCGGTTGATGGTTTCGGTCCACCATAATAGAAGAGCATGGGTAAGCAGAGGTGTTCCGTTTACTACGGAAGTCAGAAAGCAAAGTGACAGGGGAGGACCAGATATGGCCTTTGAATTCTTCAAAAGCACACTCCAGGGACCTATTTCTTCTGACCAACCTCAGTGCCTAAAGTACTGGTTCTCAACTTTCTTAATCCTGCGATCCTTTAACACAGTTCCTCATGTTGCATGACCCGCAAACATAAAATTATTTTTGTTGCTACTTCATAATTATAATTTTGCTACTGTTATGAATCATAATGTAAATTTTTTTGAGATAGAGGTTTCTCAGAGGGATTGCAACCCACAGGTTGAGGACCAGTGATTTAAGCTTTTACCAGTTCCTAAAATAAGACTGCCAGCTGTTGGGGGGACTTTTCATACTCAAACCGTGACACGCCTTTGACAGCAGAGAAATGAGTATGTACAGCTCTCTTCCCATACCACCAAATGAGTGTGCAGATTGATGGAATTACTAGCAAACACAAATTATGTTGAGTATGTTTAGGTTAACTCTTTCATCAACTTGATACAAGCTAGAGGCATTTGGGAAGTAGGACCCTCCATTGAGAAAATGCCTCCATCAGATTGGCCTGTGGGGGCATTTTCTTGATTAATGATTGATGTTGAAGGAGGTCTAGGCTACTGTGGGTGGTGGCATCCTTGGGCAAGCGGTCCTGGGCTATATAAGAAATCAGACTGAGCAAGCTAGGGGCAACAAGTCAGTAAAGTAGTAGCATTCTTCCATGGTTTTGGATTCAGGTCCTGACTTTTTTTTTTGATGAACTTTATGTAAACTGTAAGATGAAATTAACTCTTTCATTCCTAAGTTGCTAATGGCCATGGTCTTTATCACAACAACAGAAAGTAAAATAAGATAGTGTCTCATGTTATATATCAACACATATATTTGTTATCTTATACCTCTCTTGCCTTTCTTTTCATATTTAAAATTACAAATTGGTTTTAATGAAAAAATGATCAATTTTATGATAATATATTATAATCTAATATATATCTAATATATAAGAATATAAAGTTAAAGACAAATCATATCTAAAAACTAATAATTACATATTAAGAACAAAACTCTTACATAAAAAACGCTTGCCTTCCTGCATACAAACTTTAAAAAGGTGGGAGGGGCTGGAGTGTGTTGGAGACAATGCCTATTGGCTCTTGAGAGGAAGCTGTAAGCATATTTTCTCAGTATCTCTTCCTTTATAATTTGTGTGTGTGTGTAAGTATGTCCTAGAGTAGCTAGTGTTTTTAAACACTACATGTAAGCACCACAACCAACATATGAGAAACATTTCCTTGGGCTCATCAAGTTTTTCCAAGTAGAGTTTCATGGTTCATGTATTTGATGCTAGTACTTAAGAGGCTGAGGCAGGAGGATTGCCATGCGTATGAGAAAAGCCTGGACTCTGTAGTGAGTAACATGCCAGTGTGAGAGCCTGCTCAAAAAAATCTGAAACGTTCCCCTGTACTGGCCTTTATAGTCAACCCCTTCCCTCCTACCAGAGTTCTGACTGTCATGATCCTGATTCGATCTAGTTTTGTCTATTCTAGAATGCTCTCTAATGGAACTATACAGGACCTAGCTTTGTATCTGGATCAGTCACTCATTGCACTGCTAAGATGCATTTAAGCTGGCAATGTACCTGTGTTTGTGTGTGTGTTTCCCTTTTCTGCTGGATAGAATTATACAGTATAGGTCTATCAGTCAGTGAATGATAGGTATTTGGGCTGCCCCTGATTTTAAGATACGGTTCTTTTAATAGATATGGTTTCATGTGTTTTGGGGAAATGTGCAGAAGTGGGCTTTGGATTACGTGACAAATGCTTCTTTCATTTTTGTTTTCAAATGTTCTGTACCATTTTGAGCTTTCATCACTATATGGTAATTCCAGTTTCTCTGCACTCACCCTATTATTTGACGCTGTCAACTTTTTTTTTTCAAACCTAAGCCTAAGGTCTACAATGGTATCTCATTGCGGTTGTAATCCCAAGAGTGCTCCAGATTCCATTGATACATCTTGAAAAGTTTAGCCTTGATCTGACTGAGCCATCGCCTCTCCTTGCCTCCACACCCTGATATTGTCCCATGCGCCACTCTATTGGTGAACTTCTCCACTGAAATTATATTTAGCTTCTTGAAAATTTCATTTCCCTCATAGCAGTTTGGCTTTCCCTCAGCCAAACTTTAATTCTCTTCATTAAATTCCATCTTTCATATCCTGAATTGACTCCTTTACTCTATTCAGCTGATTGTTTTTTGTGGGAAAATATTCACTCTGCGCTGAGTTCTTTGGACACATTTATAGTCATTCTTTGGTATCCGCTGGTTGGAACTTCATCCGAGTTACTCTGGTTGGAGCTATTACTAGGGGATTAGTAGTCTTGAGAGGAGAGATGCCTTGGTTTTTATGTTCCTTTTGTTTCTGTGGTGGGCCTTGCACACCTGGAGTCTGGGTGATTGAGTGAGGTTCTTTGTTCTCCATGTCACATTTCTTTCAAGGAGAGTTAGTCCTCATTATTTCTGTGTGAGAACTATGGTGGTTCCTTCCACTCCCAGAGGGGTCATTTATGACAGTTTTCTCAACTAGCTCTTTGTGTGCCGGTAGAACATTGAGTTACACAGCCCTGTGCTACCCTGTAGCCTGACCTACCTCTGATCTCAAACTTTGGGATCTCTGGCCCCTTTCTGGCTCACACCTAGGCTGGCCCCTTCTCTGCTGCCTCTGATTTGGGTCCCTGAACCTGTGTGTCTGAGCCTGCGGCATTGTCATCATCATCATCATCATCACCACCATCATCATCGCCGCCACCACCACCACCACCACCACCACCACCACCACCACCACCACCACCACCACCACCATCATCATCATCATCATCACTCTTGAGCTGTCTTCTGCCTTTACCATTGGGTGGTGTGGTCCCCACACCAGTGTGCCCTACCCAGGTTCACCTTCAGACAGTCCTAAAGAGTCTGAACCGTTAAGCACTATATTGCACAGTTTCTCATTAGCATAAAATAGTGGCCATGCATTTGCATAAAGAAGGTCTGCCTCTGTTACCATTCATCAGTTGTCTTCGCAGAGCCTGCCTGTTGACTGGCATATAAAAATACTGAGTATGGATCTCGTCTGTGTAGTATATTTACTTCTACTTCTCTATAATGGACCTAAATTGCTCTAATCTTTTATTTGGAGCAGAAAAAAAGTCTTATTTCATTCTTGCTTTCCCCACCTGGCACTTTTTGGTGGTTGCCACACCACTGGGGACCTCAGGTACCACCTTCCAGGGTGCCATCAATTCCAGGCCCTGTCTGAAATAGTCTTGACTCTATCCAGTGCTTAGCTGTAAGGAATACTGTCACTGAATAGCAAGGGATCTCCAGATCTGTGCCTTTGAGCCTCTCCTATCTCTTAGAAAATCATCCCATTGTCCCCACCCCTTTTGGGGGCCACAACAAAAGCACAAGTGAAGCTTCCTAAGGTTCTTTTTACCCCACAAGCATTTCCACAATGGGTTCCATCATTATCCCAGAGCAGGAGAGCTCTAGCCTTGTCCCCAGGCATCCTGTGTTTGGGAAGGAAGATGGAAAGCAACCCTGGGTCACTTTGCTCTTGATTTTGTCAATAGGTAGAATTTCTATTACATATATTTCTTCCTTCTTTCCCTCCCTCCCTTTTTCCCTCCCTCCCTCCCTTCCTCCATTCTTCCCTCCTTCTCTCCCTCCCTTCCTTCCTTTTGACATGTCCAGTGGTTGTTTTTTTTGTTTGTTTCTTTTTGTTTTTGTTTTTGGAGACAGGGTTTCTCTGTGGTTTTGGAGCCTGTCCTGGAACTAGCTCTTGTAGACCAGGCTGGTCTCGAACTCACAGAGATCCGCCTGCCTCTGCCTCCCGAGTGCTGGGATTAAAGGCGTGCGCCACCACTGCCCGGCTTGCAGTGGTTGTCTTGAGTGATTTCTATCCCATGTGCCTCCTCTCTCATATACTTTTATTCTCCTACTTCAGGGAGACATTCGTTCTAGCTAATCATATGTTAGGACTTCAATTTTCATGTCCTGCCATATCCTTACAGCAATGAAGATAAGAAATCTGAATTTACTTGGATGAAAGAGGGACCATGATGTGTAGAAGCAATAGGAAAATGCTTTAAAATCTCAGCTTAAGTTCCAGATTCAAAGACATTATTCAGCACATCCATGTCATTGGTAGTTTATTGAACCTCTGACTCTTAGGTGAATTTTAACCTCATGGACCAGTCTCTACAATGATGGATTCATCGATGGGTCTAAGTGCTAAGGTGGTTCAGAGTGATGTTCAAAATAGTACCCAGTGTGGTATACAAAGACAGCTTCCTAAAGACAGAAATGGGGGAGGAAGTAATCCTGGTGTCCTGAGCTGCAGCCGGGGACCGTGTGGCCTAGAAACCTTGCAGCCATTTGGACCACAGTCAGGATGGAAGACTAAGCAGATGTCTTGGAAAAAACTGAAACTTAAAGAATTGAAGGAAAGAAGTTTTG
The DNA here is from genome assembly GCA_025134845.1 of Neodon shergylaensis. Lineage (NCBI taxonomy): Eukaryota > Metazoa > Chordata > Mammalia > Rodentia > Cricetidae > Neodon > Neodon shergylaensis. Next base: position 11,222,569 of record JABTXL010006712.1, read on the forward strand.
ACATTAAAACCTTATGACAAGAAATGTTGATTCTTGACTGTAGCTCAGGCTGGCCAGAACCTCAAATTCCCCTAACTCAGCATCTCAGTGTTGGGGTTGAGATGCTAGGCATGGACTACCTGTTTATTTTTCTTCTTGAAAGCCGAAACTATCATTGGATATTTGTTCTGGTTTTTGTTCCATTTTAAAATTAATTTTATTTATTGGTTTTTTTTATCTGTATGTATGTTTGTGTGAGGATGTTGGATCCTGGGATTACAAACAGTTGTGAGCTACCATGTGTGTCCTGGGAATTGAACCTGGGTCCTCTGTAAGATCAGTCAGTGCTCTTAGCCACTAAGTCATCTCTCCAACCTGGTTTTTGTTTCTTAAATGGTTTTATACCATTTTTAGGATTTTTTTCCTAGTTCCATGAATGTTATAAAGATTTTTAAGAATAATTGTATTGATTTTAGACATTACTTTTGGAGCATGGGTATGTTAGAAATATTGATTGTTTTTTCTCTCTTCAATTCATTCTAAAATTTACATTGTAGAGACCTTTGCTGACTTCAATTAAATTTATTCCTGCACATGTTGTAGTATTGTAAATGAGATGGCTTTCTTGATTTTATATATTTCCCCTGGTGTCATATAGCAGTGTTAGACTCAGGAACTTGGCTGGATGTTCTTCTTGATGTGGATTTCTGTCTTTATTGCTTTGTGTTTAATTGATATTGAGTAGGATTTTATGATTTTTTAAATTAAGTCTTTTGTGGTCTATCATATGATTTATCCTAGAAAATGTACTTTTGAGAGGAGTGTGTAGTTAGCAGCTGTTGGAAGGAATGTTCTGGAGCTGTCAGGTTCATTTTATCTAGACTGTAGTTAAGTTTGGGTGGTCTGTATACCACTGGAATGTGGGGTCTTAATGCCTCTACTATGACTGTATGAGTCTATTTCTCTTTAAGTGCATTCATGTGTGTTTTTTATATATTTGTGTGCCCTAGCCCTGGGTGTTTATACTGTGACTGTTTTCTCTTGCTGAATTGATCTTTTTATTATTATATTGTGACCTCTGTTCCTCGTTTTAGTGCTTTAGATTTAAAGTCCACTTCATAGAAGTATGGTCACTCTGGCTCTTACTGGACTCCTTGTGTGAAGTACTGATTTCATACAGTACACTCAGCCTATACATTTCCTTAGAGCTCAAGGGAAATTTTTGTGAGCAACATTTAGTTGGTCTTAAAATTTTATTCATTCATCTCTTTGTATATATTAATATAAGAAGTTAATCTACTTACTTCTGAAGTGATCTAGGCAAGGAATCACAAGTATTTTGTAATTTGGGTTGTAAGTTTAACATAGTAATTTTCTCATAGTATCAGTGGTTCCTGTTTATTATTTTGACTCAAATGTAGCACGATTAATAAAAGCTCAGGAACAGATATTGGGGTTCAACCTGAAGGTCAGAAAAGCAAAACAGCCAGTCACTGGCTCTTACCTCTACCTCAGTATGAAATGGCGATTCTGCCTCCAGGAATCTCAGAGTGAGAGTTGTCTCCCCTCTTTTTTAAATCCTTTATAGTGCTGGGATTACAGGTATACACCACCACTGCCTGGTTTCTATGGCAAACTAGTGTGGGTACCAGGAAAAAAGGTGTGTGTCACCACTGCCTGGTCTGTAAGGCTGACCAGCGGGGATATTTTGCTCTCTGATCTTCAGGCAAGCTTTATTTATTAAAATACAAATGAACCATGACTACATTTTCCCAATAGATATGAAGAGATTTACATGAACATCTTGATTACAGAAAAATATTCGTAAATTTGTGCAGCATAATGTTACAATGATTAGAACAAAGATAATGAAGGAGAAAATACTAATAAAACATTTTATATTTGTGCTTCAATTCTCACATTTTAATATTTTATTCTTTTGGTGGTGAAATCTGAATCCAGGGGCTTGTAAATGAAGGCAAGTCCTCTACTATAGACTTCATTCCTGACCCCACACTTAAAATTATTGAGGCCCCATCTTCTGTGCTATATATGAGATATATTTATTAATGTAGTTACTATTATTTTTATTTTTGTTCTTCATATTAAAGATGTGAGTGGTTTATGCTTCACATTTCTGTTAAGACATTTTGAATTATTCTGTTATTATTAAATGTGAGTTTGCTAATTTTCTGAGAACTTGCCATAATGCTATCCAGAGCAGCTGCACCAGCTTGCACTCCCACCAGCAATGGAGTGTGTTCCCTTTACCCCACAACCTCTCCAGCATAAGTTGTCATCAGTGCTTTTGATCTTGGCCACTCTTACAGGTCTAAGATAGAATCTCAGAGTTGTTTGGCATTTCTCTGTTGTCTAAGGATATTGAACATTTCCTTAAGTGTCTTTCAGCCATTTAGGATTCTTCTGTTGAGAGTTCTCTGTTTAGATCTGTACTCTATTTTTTTTAAATTGGATTATTTGTTTTTTTTTGATGACCAATTTCTTGAGTTCTTTGTATATTTTAGAGATCAGTCCTCTGTCCAATGTGGGGTTGGTGAAGATCTTTTCCCATTTTGTAGGTTGCTATTTTGTCTTGTTGAACTTGTTCTTTGATTTACACTTTTAGACATAATGCAAAAAAAAATCATCCTACAATTCACAATTCCAGAGAACCTATACAGCAAAGAGGAGCCTAAGAGAGACATATGTGGATCTAATTTACATGAGAAGTAGAAAAATATATAGCTCAATAAAAAGAGAAGAATATATAGCTCAATAAAAACAATTTTTAAAAAAGTAGGTTTGCCTCTGTTTTCCCTTTACCTTTGTGTCTTTGTTTGAAGAACTACCTTTAGAATTTCTGATGGCCTGGGTCTTGTAGAGACATGTTCTCTCAGCTTTTGTCTGGAAATGTCTTTGTCTCTCCAACATGAACTATAGTATTCTTGGTTGGCCTTTCCACTTTTTTTTTTTTTACTACTGTGAAGATTTTGTGCTATTTTCTCTTGCCATGGAATGTTCCTGCAAATTACTGTACTCTAAGCAAATTAAATCTCTCAGACAGTATTTGTTGCTCACGCTCCTCTCTTTCACCCCCTTCCTTCCCCCTCCATCTCCCTCTTTCCCTCCCTCCATTCTTCCCTTCTTCCATCCCCTCACTCTCTCTTTCTATGTATTTAGTTATTTTTGTGCACACTTGTAGAGATCAGAGAACAACTGTCAGGAGTCAGGCCCCTTCTTTCACTGTGTGGGACCTGACATTGAACTCAAGTCACCATGCTTGGGGACAACCCCTTTGCGGTGAGTTTGTTCATTCGCCTTGATGCTTTTTCTTTTTTATTCTCATGAATCTACTCTTTACTACTTATGTTTGGGGCTTGATTATTTATTATGGGATGTGTTGGTTGAATCGGAGTGGTGACTTTTGATCTTCTTGTGGCTACATATTAGTATCTTCTCTAGATTTAAGAAGCATACGGATATCTCATTGTATCAAGAAACTTAAAAGTTTTTGTGGAGTTTATTAATTCTCATTTAATTATTCTGCTCTTGATGCTCTCTATTACACTCAAACTTTCACTTAGTTTATTTTTCAGCTCAAATATTTTTATTTTTCATTTCTATCTCTTAAGTTTCTATGAGCTTATTGAGTCATTATGTGTTCTTCTTGAAGCTTTTTGAGTTTCCTTGGGTTAAGCTGTTGCATATCTATACGAGAACTCATCCATGCTCATTACTCTATGATCAATTTTTAGTGGCTACTAGATAATAATTTTGACTATTAGATAATAATTTCATGAAAGCTCTTATGCTTGCTGTTTTGTGACACCACTGGAACATTCAGGAATTAAGTATTATACACCATCTAACTTCATTTATGCTTGCGTTTTGGAAGTTATAAACAAACTGCCAATTTTCTGGGCCATTGGTCACTTTTGCCATTTTAGCACTGCAAATGATGTTTTCAGCCCGATGGCTGTAACTTCAGTTTTAGTTAGCAGTGATGATGGTCGAACACGAGTCTCTCCTTGTGGTGACACATGAGCATCTACTCAGAGCCGGGACTTGTCCAGACCATCCCCATGTGAGCATGAGTTGAGGATAGATGATCATATCGCCTGAGATTGGGTGTAGACACATGATGCTAATGAGGGTTGTGCCTGACTTTTATAGCTGTAGGATCCATGCAATCCAAGATACGATATACCTCAGGCCCACTCTAACACTGGCCATGATATAAAATAAGCCCTGAGTCTACTCCACTGATATGTAAGTCTTTATATGATGATGGAAAGGTCTGGAAGTTGTGTCTGTAAGCTCTGGTTGTGCTTGGCGATTTTTTAAAAAAATAAACCCATTCTATGTGATCCTCATGAGCACAGGGGAGACTCCAGTTAATGACTGGTACTAGATCTCATATCATCAGGGTTGGCGCCGAGCTTCATGGCAAAGGCCGTGGGGCAGCTACCCTTTCTTATTCCCTAGTGAAAAAAGTTTTGCTCCGTCTGCTGTCTGCTTTCACGACCCCATTCCTAAACTCAATCCTAATCAGGTTCCAGAGGCTTAGTCCATAGTCACTGGCCAAGAGGCAGGCAGCAGTCATGGGGTTCTGTTTGGCCCTCGCTGTAGCAAGCCAGATAGATCCTGGAACTCAAGTTTAAAGACTAGATTTAATTCCTTTCCATCCCTAAATCAAGAACTAGTTCTCTCTACATCACATTGCTTATAGTTAGGGAAAGGATGACATCGTGTAGTGGCATTTCAATAAATGGTATTTTAATAAATAAAGACTGCCTGAAGATCTGAAAATAAAACAGTCCCACTGGTCAGCCTTACAAACTAGGTTATGGTAACATACACCTTTAATCCCAGTAGCCACAATGACACACACGTTTAATTTCAGTAGCCATAATGATACACACCTTTAATCCCAGTAGCCACACTAGTTGCTATAGAAACTGGGCAGTGTATGCCTTTAGTGATGGTGGTACATGTCTTCAATTCCAGCCCTAGAGAGAAATATAAGATGGGGGAAGATCACTCTCAGACACAGTCACCTCCTGAGATTCCAGGAGGCAGGATCGCCATTTCAGACTGAAGTTGAGGAAAGAGCCCGTAGCTGGCTGTTTTGCTTTTCAGATCTTTAGGTTGAACCCCAATTTCTCTGAGTTTTTATTAATCGTGCTTCAGCATAGGCAGCTCTTTCCTCCTGCCACTTTTGTTACAGTTTCTTGCTTTTTTCCTCTACTGACTGAAACCAGGCAATGCGGGCCCCTACTTGGTAGCTGGGTGCTTGATTGGCTGCTTAGATCAGGGTGTCAGAGATGATGGCTGGAGGGTCTTCCTCAGTTGTCTTTGTTGCCCTATCGTGCTCATTAAAGTTTATTGAGTGTGTTGCTTTCTAGAATGTGCACTTAGGAGAACAGAGCTCACGTTCTCATGCTTCCCATACTCTCATCAAAGAGCAGAAAGTAACTTAAAAGTTACTAAGATAATAACCCTAATTTGTATATTGTTCTAAGGTGAGATACATGTTCTAAATAATGAGAATATTAATTAAGGAAGAGAAAAGTAATTGAACCAAGACTGGCATATAAATGAGGGTTTATTGAAGAGAATATTTCAAATAAATTGTTGGAAATATTTCAATATGCATTTCGATTTTCATAACATTTCACTTTAAAATTGTGTGTGGTTAGCACTAGCCACACAGTTATATTAGCCGTATATAATAGGTAATAGATGTATTTATTATATATTAGATGATAGATAGTCATCTCAATAGATCATAAGAATCTTTTAGTAAAATTCAACTCTTACTAATAAGACCTGTATATTTGTGATTTGGATTGTTCTTAAGCATTTTTAGCTTAATTATTTTTTCTTATTTTTCTTTTCCAGTGTTTTTCCTATTTTATAGGACGTTATTCTCCCTCTGCATGTATATGTACATGAGCACACATGAACACCCACACATTTCTATCTATTGTATAAGCCCTCATGTTTGCTTTGTTTCTCAGGTTAATTTTGTCCAGTAAGCATTATTTATGTATAAAGAAGTCCATGTCTTCTCTAAATATCTATTTTACTAATTTTATGTCTCCACATGTGTGTGTCTGTTTGAGTGGACAGAGGACTATGTGAGTTCTGGTGGAGATCAGGAAATGCCCTGGGTCCCCGGGCGCTGGACAACCATTGACATGAATGCTATGATTCAAGTCAAGTCTTACGCAGGAGCAGTAAACATCCTTACCAGTTAGTCATCTCTCCAGCTGAGTAAATCTATGTCATATTTTATTGTATTGCTTCGGGATTCAAGTACATGGCTGAATTAATAGTACCAATGGCATAAATGCTGCCTCTACTACTGGAAATAATTTGGAGACATCACAGGGCTTTATAATTGTGGTAGTGCTCCTGTCCGGATCCTTCCATTATGACATCAATTTTCTGCCTGATGTGCTTTTGTTATTCTCAAGAGTGACTGCGGAACTTTAGGACATGTTTCTTAGCATTGGGTGAGGTACCCATATGGTTCTACTTTCAAGTTTGCTGAAGTTACATGTTACTAACGTGTAAGCATGTGTTCAGTCATCTGTGCCTTCGACAGAAGCTCCCCTTTCTCATGAAGTATCACTCCATGTCTGTGGAAAATGTCCAGGACCCTTAGTTTTGAAAAGCCATGACTGAGTTTGAGCGTTCTGCTTGTATTTGACTATTGTGCCATTTAGTTCTCATTAACGTATCATGACTACATCTATCGTCACAAAGTAGCTGTTAGAATTAAACAGAATGGTAAAAGACTTATATACAAAACAATGGAAACCATGGACCTAAAAAGCTCAAGTGGAGTTCATTGAATCCCTCCTTTATGCAGATATCTTTAATTCCAACAGCATTGGAGACATCCAGCGAACAGATGAGGAAACTAAAGTCCTTCATGCTGTATATTTCTTTCCATTATGATGGTGTCAGTGATAGAAATGCTACATAGAGTTATTAGACAGTTTGGAGATCCTAACCTATCATTTTTGGTTAGTAGCTCTGACTACCTCCTCAAGATTAAAGCCTGTTTGGATGGTTAGAAAATTAAAATGGCCAATGGGGGTGATATTTTAAAGATTTTCCACTAGATGGCATCATGAGCCTATCAGAATTGCTTGAACTGGGTATTTAATCACCAGTTAAATACTAATTAATTAAAGATGCTGGTAAATGGACATCACTGGAAAGATCAGCATCTGAGAACTGAGTTGCCTGTTCCACTTTTTTGGCACGTGTTAAAGGTAGTACCAAGAGTAATAATCGTGCTAAAGGTAGCAACCGCAAAAGCTAAGGACAGCGTTGTTGGGTCCTCACATGAATAACTGTGCTATAGCAAAAGCACAGATTATAGTCTTATAATAAAATATCAATAATATCCTATATAAATAACTAAACATTCTTTTACTCAACCAAATTACACATCCTCTTCATAAGCAATTCCAGGAGAAAGGAAGCTGGATAGGACAGCAATGCTTAAATCATTTTAGGTTTAACTGATAGTTGTCATATTTGGTCATCTTTTGGGGATGACTGTTGGTGGTAAAAACACTGGCATAGAATTTAGGGAGTAAGAATAGTTCCAGGTGCTCCTAATTCTTTCAATACTAACTGATCCTAGAGCCCAGACAGTTCAATGGTTTCCACTTACACACCTTCCACTATGAGTTGTGCTGCTATATTAGGATGTGCACTGCAGGGGTTGTATATTAAATGCATCATTGAACTTAAGATAATCTTAATAAATAGGAGAGTTTTCCATGTCACTCAAAGAACATCTGTGTATTGAAGAATGTTCCCTTCATTTTAGTTTCTTGGGAATGAACACACAAGTGAGCAGCTTGCACATAGTCATTCTGTGTATATTCTGATTATCAATGACTTGAAATGATTGATGGCACAATAGCTTTCAAAGGAAACTCCTCACAACTGGGAAATAAGTAGGCTTTTTGTTAGCAATTATTTAATGATTTTTATAAATGTACATGTCTGATAAAAAACAAAAATCACTTTCAGATGGCCAGCAAGTCTTGGGCAAGAACAAGAATAGAAATCCCTAAGACAGAACATTATCTAAAGTAAAAACTTCAAGAAATTAAGGATAAGGAAGAGAATTAAGAAAGCTGCCCTGTGTTAAATTTTTAGTTGCAAGCATTATTTCTGTTTGTGTAATTCAATCCTCTCTGTTAGTTAGTAAATGGACGAGGCTGAAGTCATTGAGGTCAGGCCACTCTTTTGAAATCAAAGGTCAAGTAGAACATTCACCGTCAGGTTGCCTAGTTTTCAAGTGTTGAGTCATGCTGGCTAAAGGGCAGGGATACGAATGGTAGGAGAGATGGATTCACACCTCACCCAGGTCATGTGAGCCGCAATCAGTTCATTCTGGCACTGGAGAGCTCTCTTGGTGTCTGAGTCAGAATTCCTAACCAATAGGAACAAGGGAAATTCAAGCTGCCCCCTTTAATTCAGGAGGAGAAAAATGTGTGGAATGTTATTTGACTCACTGTGACCTCAATTCAGACAACATGCCCAGGCAGGTGAGGCCACCTCTAGCATCCAGTAGCTGGAAGCACCAAGGGTACCTTGCAGTTCTAACATTTCAAACACAGAAGCACTTGCCATGAGAAAAGAGTCTCCCCTGCACTGATGAGGATTTCAGACAATGAGATTCATTTAAAAAACAAATCACCCACATAGCAGAGTATGTGATATCAAATAACATCTCATCCAAGAAGTGACAAACCTTGTCTTTGAGAACAGTTTTTGACTTTTGTCAACAGGCCAAATGCAGGTAGCTTGGAGGGAACAAAGGATGACTTTAGAAGTCTGAAGAACTGGAAAAGTGAACACTACAGTACTCTTTCCTTTTTCTTTCAGTTTCCACACTTTCCCTGACTGTGGTAAGGGCAGGTTGAGGTGGAGAGCTGTTATGATTTGGTAATGTATGTGTCCCCTCATTAAAGGAACAAAATGTGACCACTTACATACTCCACTTGGTGGACTTTGGAAGGACCTGGCATACCATGTCTGGATATACCCACTTGAGGATGCCCAGATCTAAGAGCTGGGTTTTAGTTACTTTCTGTTACAAGAAATTTCAAAAATCACTTGAATTTATACTATTGATACTGAACCTATAATTTCATGCTATTTTCTTCAAAAATAATCTACTGCTCTATCTAATCTAATATATGGATTAATTTTACTAAAGTGAAATTCATCTCATTTGTGATAATGGGATTTGGCTTAAAGTGAACACGAGAAAGAACTGAAAGGAAATCCATGTTACACTAAAGCCAAGTATGAAGAATTGACTCAATAAGTTCTCCATCTTCTTCAGTTCTAGGATTATGTTATTTGGACCAATAATGCAAGATAAGAGACTTAGACAGACAGGTAAGATAATTTTACAGGTAAAATTTCATGTCTTGACTTGGAAGCGTATAGCAGTTTCTAGAGACAGCTAGGTGGAAAGCCTATGGCGTCTGCTTTTACTTCATCAGTAGCGAGTCATTGCCATCACTGCTCTTGAATTTCACAGATGAGAGTTATAAGTCACTACCAGAATATTAAAATATATCTTAGGAGAACAAGAGGACATCTGGAGAGATGTAGACTGGGAAGAGCCTGAGTGTGGGAAACAACCCCAGCTTTACCTTTGGGAAGCTCATGACCTACTCGGGCTCCAGTTTCCCTGGTCATACGAGATACAGTCACATCAAAGTCTTAGAGGTCTTAGAGGCAGAGAATTTCCACCCAGTCTGTAGAGTGGGATCACAAGGGGTTTTGAAGAAGATTAGGTCCTTGAAGTAAGGCATGGTTGAATCCTCAGGGCTTATCATAGGATGGACCTTAACTAAAAGAGGTCAGGCTTATCAAATAGTAACTCTGAATGGGAAAGTAAAATTTGGATTTTTGAGAAATTATGAATAAAATGTTTGCGTGAATATATTCCAAGTATTTATCTGACAACCCTAGACACATTAGGAAGTTGATATTTATTTGCAGGAAAAATGATCCAGCTCCCATGGTGGGAATTTTAGTATAGAGTGTAAAGTGGGTGTGGTGGGGTAGTGGTGGGGGGGGGTATATGTTTCAATTGTTTGCCTTTACTTCCTTTCCCCCAATCTCTATCAGTTTGAACTGAAACTTGTTTTTATCATCTGGCTGGAACTTGTAGATCATGAAATACCTAGTGCTGTAAGGAGATCTCAGTTAAAACAGCTTAAACCAAAAGGAAGTATAGGGCTTACTCAACAGAAGGTCTGTAGCAAAGGGCTCATAAAAGACTCACGGTTTCCCTTTACTCTTCTGTCGGGACATCGTCAAGATGTTGGTTTCTGCTTTTAGAACTTGTCATTTATTATTATTACTATTTTGGTTCTGAAATGGCTAGATTAGGCATTCCTATATATGTTTCCAAATGAAAGGCAGACACATCTGCCTGTCTTTCTGAAGGGAAGAAATGTCTTTCCCAGGTATTTCTTCCCTAGTGGTCTCCGAGAAATCATTAGGCTGAACCATATTTATTACATGGCCACACCCTAGCCAGAGAGAGGCTGCAACAGAAGTTTCAATGTTTCTGTCTGTTGGAGGAGGCAGCTTTGATAAGTTTTGAAAGAAGCATAGGGAAATTGTTATGAGAACATGGGTGTCACAGTTGTCATTTTCAGCAAAGACTTCCTTTCTTGATGAGTAGTATCAATCATGATACTTGAAAAAGTAAGCAATGTTTTCTTTTCTCTCTTTGGGGGAGGGTGCAGTTCTTTTGAAGGACATTGTACATTGGACGCTCATCAAAATAGGAAGAGGTCTATGTCAACCTTCACATAGCCCTTTGTCATGCTATGATATTATCAGAATGAGTAGAGATAGAGAGAGACAAGTGTGAAGATTGTTCATCCAGAATAGGGCAGAGGAGCTGGGAAGACAGCCCGGTTGGCAAGGAAAGAGGTTTAAGTCCAGTCTTCAGAACCCATGTGAAGCAGCCAGGCAAGGGGGCTCACACATATGTAATTCCATCCCTAGCAGGTGGAAACAGGGGGATCCCTGGGGCTTGTTGGCCAGCCAGGCTAGTCTACCATGTGACTCGTAGGCCAGTGAGAGTCGCCGTTTTAAAAAGTAGTGTAGATGGCACTTGAGGTATAACAATTGAGGTTGTCCCTCAGCTTCCACATGCCCATACACACATGGACACACAAATACACAAAGAGTAAGGCACAATCCTACCTACAGTGTACACAGAAATGTCAACAAAAGCTGGTAGGATCATTTTGTGGGGAGGCTTTTCCCCTGTCAGGATTCATCCTAATGCTGTGGCTTTCCTAAGCACACCATTCACAGAAAGGCGGTTGTTGAAATAAGAGCGGCGGGGCTCCGTCCCCAGCACCCCAGCCGCCTGCTCAGCTAGCTTATGCCCCGAAATAACAACACACAAACTGTATTCTTTTAAACACTGCTTGGCCATTATATCTAGCCTCTTCTCGGCTAACTCTCGCACC
>JABTXL010006712.1:11234100-11303060 GCA_025134845.1 Neodon shergylaensis
CTAACTCTCGCACCTGGACTAGCCCATTTCCTATATTCTGTGTAGCATCCAAAGGTGGGCTTACCGGGAAGATTCTAGCCTACGTCCATGCTGGGTCGGAGCTTCATCGCATGTCTGTCCGGGAGACTGGAGCATGGCTTCTCTGCTCCCGAGAGCAGAGCTGTCGAGTCTGAGCTCACTTCCTCTTCCTCCCAGTATGCTATTCTGTTTACTCCTCCCACCTATGTTTTAACCTATGAGGGCCAAGCAGTTCCTTTATTACTTAACCAATGAAATCAACAGATTGATATATGACACTCCCACAGGCGGTAATAGAAATAACTTTCCTTTGATATCAATGACTTCTCAGGTGTTCCATATGCTTGCTTTCACCTCCGGCTTCTGTGATGAGGGGAAGCAGGGCAGTGTGTGGGGAATGCCTAGTTAGTCTCATGACCCATGAAACAGCCCTGACCTGCTCCTCACCTGGTTCAGCGTGCCTTTGTTTATCATGTAACAGGGCATGCATGCTCTGTCAAAGTGCTCCGAAAACACAAGTAGCCAAACCTATTCCCGAAAGCCTATCTGAAATTCCAGGTGGCATACCAAGTGTGTCTACAGTGTCATATGTGGAGAACAAGTGGTGAACAGCTTTGTTACGCTAGACACAATGTTGTGTATCCGACATCTTGGATTTATTTAATTTTAAAACAACTTACTGAGTTATTTATTTTTAGGCTATTCATTCAGGGTCTTATAATCTAATGGACACCAGCAACATAAGAATTATTGCCAAAGACTGTGTCTGTAAGGGAACATATGTAGATGTTTTGCAAATGCTTGATAGATGTCCCCCTCCCTGCTTAGGCTGTATCTCTGTCTACTAAAACAGAATTTCTGTTTCAGCTTGAATTTTTAAACCTGATTCTTATACCCCAAACAGAGCTCATAATTATTAGTGAGCTAGCTAATCAGATACTAAAAATCAGTTGCCTATTTTCTGCTGCCCCTGGCAAGGAGAGATACATTCTTTGCAATTGCCATTGTACATTCCAAATATGTTCTCTGGGAGGGTGGTCAACTTTCCCTCCCTCCTTTGGGTGATAATGATACAACAGTGGAGATCAAGTCTCTGCATATATAGGAGCTAAGCAGTGCCTACTACAGCAACCCCTGGGGAACGAGAGCAGCTCCGCCTTTGGTCCTTCAATGGAAGAAGGGCCAGCTTGCGGGGACACATGACTTTTGAGCTGTCCTAACCTAACCCAGTAAACTTAAAATGTAGCACGGAATATACCAGATATCTTGAGCTGTGTACTTGCTCTTGAGGAACTATGAAGTTCACAGGAGGGGTACGGCGGTCCCTGGAACTGAAGGGTTGGGTGCGGAGGAAGTCCAGCTCAGAGTATGATGAAGAAATCAAAGTGATGGACTGTAGTCAGCTCTGGAATAAAAGATGTGGAGGAAAGGATTTAGAGGTGAAGATTAGACTGCAAAAAATGCTACATGGAAATTCTCTTTCTAGATGTGTGTTTTCATTTTAATTTCTTTCATGGTAGAAAAGTCACTTGATCTTGTGTTTAAAAATTAGATACCATTATATATTCAATAACTGTTGGCTGAAAACTGTGCATATGCTTCTAGACAAGATCGGAATGAGTTAGAACTGCAGTGGGGACATAGGATGGGAAGCCACCGGAAAGGAGAGAAATGAGAACAGACATCGATGTGCTCATTCTTTCCCTTCACTCTAGCAGTCAGGGCCCAAGGCCTTTAAAAGAATCTTGCTCACTTAAAGAAAAAACTTTGTCTCTTTCCACAGTTAATGATGGGCAAAGAACCTGTGAGAAACATGTTTTTCAATAGAACCATATTTAGAAAGTATGCTGCTGCTGTTTAAATGAAAAAAAAAAACTGAGGCTAACAGCTTAGATTTCAGATTACAAGAGTGTTTAAAAAGCTCAGCATACCCCTCCAGGACTGCAGTTTTAAACTAACCTTTACTCAGAAAACTGTATTTTAAAGTCTAACCTGACTTAGAGGAAAACTTCCAGGGATGATTTTCTGTTTGGGGAATTTGTTTACCTCTCTCAGCATTTCTGTTGTTCCCCAGCTCTTGGCTGAGACAAATTCTGTGTGAATTCAGAGCTGGGCAGGGTACCACCAAATCCCTCAAACTCACTAGCATTTCCTACAGTCGCAAATCAGGCATCCAGAGGGCAGGCCTGCCTGTGAAGGCAGACAATTCAATCTGATCATGAGTTTCCTAGTAATTCTGTTGGGAGGAATTTCCCAACAGATGATCCTTGAGAATGGGAAAATTAGACTCCCTGTCTGATTTAGTGAAAGGGTCACACTGGTATGCAGAACTGAGTTTCCTTCATGCCTTGTGAAGCCAGGAAGAGGCTAACTCAAAACTGGACACTGGATTACCCTCAGAAAACATGGAAAGATTTCCAGTGATCATTTTAGGGTTTCTTTTGTAAATAAACATATATATATATATATATACTCCAAATGAATCTTTAGCACAAACACCTGGTAAAGAATGGTTTGTTTGATATCCTTATAGAAGTCCTTAAGTCTGTCCATCAAAAACATGACCAGGAATCTTGTGTGAATAGATGGTAAGGGTCATTCAATCCTACATGCCTTGTCAGCTATGCCATATCCCTTGAGCACATTCAGATACCTTAGTGTTCTTCCAAAGGTTCCTTTTGTTCTTGGTTGTCCAACCTCTTCCCACTAAGTTTCCCAGTTGGTGTGTGAATCACTCACTCTCTTTGCTCCTTATATATTGGGAGTGATTCTTTGCCATTTGTGAAATGGAAACCATAGGGCTTGTTTTCCTTTTATAATAAGGCTTTGTAGACAATAACTTACTTTCTTTATGCACCTTAAAGTAAGCCATCTCATATCTCCTGAGAATCATGGGGAAAGGCTTTGTTGTCTTACATGACTAGTCTTCTCCAAGTTTTAAGTCTGGTGTCTCATTCTCCATGTTTGGTTGTTTTTGTTTTCCTGAGATAGAGTCTCAGATAGCTCAAGCTGACCTCAAACTCACTATGTATTCAGTATTCACCTTGACTCTCCTGAACTTCCTGCCTGCACCTCCTGGGTACTGAAATTATAGGCATCCACCATCATATAAACTCCATATGTACTTAAACTGTACCATTAAGAATTTGATCTGTGCTTGTATCATTTCTATCCTGATTTTTTTCTCTGATGTGTTCTGTGCATTTCTGGATCATACATTATTAATAAAATGCAAAGGTCTCATAGTGTTCCCTAATGGAGCTTTATGTGTATATATTGTATATATAATGAAATCATTTTTAACTTCATATAGTTGTGCAGGCAGCTTCTGGTTTGTAATGCTTCTAGAAAACTGACAATATTATCTGAGACGGGAAGACCCAGCCTAATGTAGACAACACCATTTCATGGGCTGAAGTGTGCCTTACTTCTCTTTGTGCTTCCAAGTCCAGTCAAGTACATAACAAAGATCAGCTATCTCAGGCTGCTTTGAGAGAAAAGACACATTGAGCCCAGATACAGAAGTTTGCTGCTGTAGCAGAACCTGGAGATTCTGTACTAGTTAGAAGTGGTCTTTTTGCCTGCCGTTGTTTGAAGCTTAGAACACTAGGTGGCATGGGATGCAGAAGGGAAGGAAAGACAAGGTGGTGTGAAATGCAGGACGGAAGGGAAAGGACAACAGATGGGGATAGATCTCCCCTTACATGAGCCTGGGAAGGGAATTTGTGTTATTTAGGAAAACTTGGGTCCCGATTCCAGTGATTAGTCTGTGAGCTCACAACAGTTTACTTTGCTTTAGAAATCAGCTGGAGTGAAATATTCCTGGTGAGTGATTTGCTGCTTTCATGTGATACGCACAGCTCCGCATGTGTCTATGAGATCACTGCTACAGCAAAATGAAGACTGTTCTTAAACCCCCAGGGGTTTGTTCTTGACTCCAGTCTATTGCTATTCATGTCTTTGCTTTGAACCACAGAATGGCTTTTCTGTCGTAACCCTATTGTATTGAGTAAGATTTTATAGAAATGGGACCACAGTCTTCACTTCAGTCTTTTTCTTTCTTTTCTTTTCCTTTCTTTCTTTTTTCGAGGCAGGTTTCTCTGTGTTGTTTTGGAGCCTGTCCTAGAACTAGCTCTCGTAGACCAGGCTGGCCTCGAACTCACAGAGATCCACTTGCCTCTGCCTCCTGAGTGCTGGGATTAAAGGTATGTGCCACCACCACCTAACTGCTTCAGGTTTCTTAAACTAAACATAAAATGATCTTGGTGGTAGTTCATTTTATTTTACATATTAGAAACTTGTTTCTTTTTGTTGTCTAATAATATTCCCCTGTTTATCTATTACCTGTTGGAGCATCTGGATTACTTCCATTTTTTGCTAATTGTGCATAAAATTGCTATGGAGTGTTTCCAGGTTCTGTTATTGTGCACAGAGCTAATATAAATATTTGTGTACAAGTCATTGCATGAACATATGTTTCTGTTTCTTTTGTATAAATACTTAGAATGGAATGTCTGGATCATATGCTCTAACTTTTTAAGAAATCAGAAGTTTCTTCTAAGTGATTATGCCATATTTCATTCCAGCAGGGTTCCTGTTACCTAGCATCCTCATTAGCATTTTGTAATTCCCATCATTTTAATTATGGCCATTCTAATGGATATTCATGACTTTTCATTATAGTTTTAATTCCCACTTTGCTGATGAATATATTTCTAGGCCATCTCTTGCCTACATTTTTGAGGTATCTGTTCAAGCTCATCATCTATTTTTTATTGGATTTTCTCTCCTTTGCTTTCTCCCCCCTTTCCTTCCATTTTTTTTTTTGGTGGTGGTTTATTTGAGTCAGGGTCTCACATAGTCCAGGCTGGTCTCAAACTCATAGAACTAAGGATGACCAGTCTCTGTTTCCTGAATGCTGGAATTCTAGACATGCACCACCAGGCTTAGCTAGGTTCATTGCTTTCTTATAAATTCTGAATGTGGATTCTTTGAGTATGTCCATTGTGAGCACTTTTTTTATATACTTTTCTGGCTGTTCATGCTTAACAATGTACTTTAAAAAAGAAACTAATTTTGGTACATCCTACATATAATTTTCTTTGGCATTTTTTTTGGGGGGGGTCCTATTCAGATGTCTTGACAAAACTTAGTATCAATAGAATCTCATCCTTGTTTTCTTTTCTCTAGAAACTTTATTGCTTATACTTGTATCTAGGTCTGTGGCAATTTGGAGGTGATATTTTTAGTATTTTGAGATATGAAGGATTTTCTTTTAAAAATATGTGGCTATCAAAAACCATTCCATGCTATGGTTTGAATGTGGCATGTTCTCTCTGAGGCTCATGTTGACATTTAATCCCTATTGCAAGGCATAAAAAGGCTGGAAACTTAGTTTTATGTTTAGAGGTAAGGCCTTTGCAGTGTGCTTAGATTTGACAAGGTCATCAAGGTGGAACTTTGGCTCTGATGGGTCCCGAAAAGGAATGTGGGATGCCAGCTAAAGATATACACATCGGTTCCCTGTCTTTCACCCTGAGATTTCTTCACCGTCTTGATACTCTACCAACCAGAAGGCCATCATAAGATGAGGTCCCTTGACCTTGAACCTCCAGAACTGTGAGTTCAGGCATTTAAACTCATCTGTGGCAATGTGTTATTTGGTGTGAGAGGTCCTTCTGTCCATGTGCTTTTATTGGTTAATGAATAAAGAGCTGGCTTGGCCTATACCATGGGAGGAGGAGGGCGGAGTCAGGAAGACACCATGGAGCTACCACCAGAGATAGATGCTTGTTGGAACTTTAGCTGGTAAGCCACAGCCACGTGGCAATATACAGAATAACAGAGATGGGTTAGTTTAGGATATGAGTTTAGCCAGAAATATGCTTAAGTTATTGGCCAAACAGTATTGCAAATAATATGGTTTTCTGAGTGGTTATTTCATGGCTGGACGGCCAAGACAAACAAGCGACCCTTCCCCCAACAGTTATTAGCAACAGAAGTTGGTCTAATGCATTCTGGAGTCTCCGACTCTCCTTGCCATGTTTGCTCAATGTCATGGACTAAAGAAGTATGCCTGTTTCTGGCCTCTGTTCAGGGACTTTCACCCAGCAGTGCGGCATCATCCTGATTACTATGGATGTCATCTTGATTGCTATAGATAGCATGAGTTCCCCATCTTTCTTCCTTTTCAAATTTGTTTTGGCTTTTCCAGATCCGTCAAATCTATAAGGGAATTTTTGAATCATCATGTCAGCTTCAGTGACGAGGCCTCTGCTGAATTTTGACAGGGCTTGCTCTGAATGCACACAACAATTTGGGTAGAATTGACATCAGAACAATCAAATCATTCAATGAACTTATGAACTTCCAATGAACTACAAACTGAAGTCTTTCAATAAAACCTTGAACATGTTTTCTTTTAACTATTCAGAGGATTCTTCCTTAGTTCCTCTCAGCAATGCTCTCCAGTTTTCCTTGAGAGCTGTCCTATGTCCTTCATTATGTGTGCTCAAAGGGTGCTGTCACTTTTAGGTGCTCCTACAAACAGAAGTTTAAATTCTAATTTTCCAATATTTAGTACTAGCATACAAAACAAAATTGAAGCACTAAGTTTCACATTAATTTCATAGTTGTGTTGATTCCTTTAGAATTATCTACATAGATTCTCATGCCATCTATAAGTAGAATTCAGTTTTCTTCCTTTACTTCTGATGTTATTTCCTTCACTTGTTTCTTCTTTTCTTCTTTCAATGTTAGTTTTGCTCTTGTTTATAAGGGGTGGACTGATGGCCCACAGTACATAAAAATCTTTATATTGGAGTGACAGGAAGAAGAGAAAAGGAGCATAGAGAATCCATAGGAGAAAGTAGGTGTATCTGACATTTTTGAATAGAAGTTTGTATTGACTTTTAAAGGAAATTTCTTAAAATATTTAGCAGATATCTTAAACTGTTGCTCTTTGAAAGGCAGGGTGGTAGCTAATAGAACAAAGACAATCAAGACATGGTGAACAGACAGGTTTAGAGTTAGGAAGCAAAGGTCAGCTGCAGCCTATTTTGTTGTTGCTCTTGCTTTCTGGAACATTCACGTAGAAGCACCTTAGAGGTAGTTTTACAGAAAGAGAAACATATTAGAAATATGAAGAAACTGTGTTGTTTTGGCTGGAAAATATTGTAAATGTCAGAACCTTTAGTGATTGTTCAAGTAGGTAGATGAATGTTAGTCAGTTCACGGAAAATGTCACTCAGATCCCCGAGCATTTTTTTTCTGAGCCCAGTGCAGGCTGCAGAAGCAGCCTCAATCTCCAGACTCCATTGCTGGATTCTTTTCTCTTTTTCAACAGTATCTTCCCTGTTCCAATACTCTTTCCTATTCCTTCCTAATAGCAGTTCTTAAGAAAACTCTGACAGTTTTTTTGGTTAGAGCCCTCACACAGGTTGTCAGCCCTCACACATGTACAATATAATAATCTTGGTTGTTTCCCCTTTGCTACACAGTTGATTCTTTCTGTAAACCACCACACTTCTTTACAGGACGCACACTTTCATACTAAGGCTTATTTCAAGTTCTGTGTATTTCTGGTAACAATATTCTTCTTTACTATTCTTCCTACTCCAGTGAGGAATAGCTGTGTGCCCTATATTTGTATAGCTACCAGGACGAATATACATGCTAGGAAGAGATGGAACATCAGAGAATGACCCTCAGCAGAATAAAAGTGGTTCATTTGAGGGTAACCTGTGCTCTTAGGGTGTTTTATAAAGGAATACTTTCTTTCACATGTATGTGATCGTGCCCTCAATTATTCATTGCTTCCCTCACTGCTCCAAATCCTCTCTCCTAAGAACGATGCTTTATGTGGATAGCACCACCAAGACATCTCTGCCTAGCATTCATTCCTCATGACTCTAGGTGATAGTGGGACACATGTAAGAAACCATGGGAATAAGAAGGGGCTCAGGGCTTCTGCCCCTACTGTCTTGCTGCCTTCCAGCTGCTACAGGAAAGAGTCATCCATCTCTAGCAAAGGGCACCCCCTCCTGCACTCCAGCTCTCTACACTCTGTCTGACCAGTCTTTCCAAGATCAGTAACGGTAACAGGCTCTGTTTCTGCTACACTTAGACTTCCCTTGATGTTCTCTTTGCCCTGTTCATTGAACCCCTTTGTTAAGTTTGTCGGCATGCCCTGGGGCTGCTACGTGGATCCTAATTAATGTAATGCCCATTTAGACTTAACTTACCTCTTCAGTGACAGAAGTGGGTTCCCGTGGCTTTCCTTCCCATGGTACTCTACAGGATGACCGACCACCACAAAACTACTAATAACCCTAGATTACAAAAGACAGAAAGGAACCAGACTCAGTACTTACGAGTGAACCCAAGGTTACTTTTGAAAACCCGTGCTTCCAGACACAAACCGTGTTAACGCAGGTGTTCTGAGTTTATTTTTATGTGTGTGTGCTTTGAGCTTGACCCTTCTCCTTGCAGGGTTCCCAATTAACTATGACGGATTGCGACTGTGTTATCTTATTCCCAGAGTGGAAGTACACTGGCTGGACTATGCCCGTCTAAACCACAGGGAAATGACTCTGACCTTACCCCTGTAAGATACCAATGGAAATCTCTTTGTGCACCAGCTAGCTTGTCACTGCAGGGTGGATGTGACAGGTATTCCATGAGGATTTGTTTCTGTGCCATCACTCTCCGGGTAGTGTGGAGCTACCTGCAGCCCTTTTCTCTGCTCGGCAAGGGCAGCGTTCACACTCTGAGCTGGACAAACTATTGAATCACCAGATTGCATCCGAGAGAAACTTTAACCAGGGGCCTGAGCGGAGTTCACTGTTCTTAGGAGGCCCTGGGTGATCTGGGTTTTAATACATTGGTCTTCATAGATGATGGTCCTGAAAGAAATTTCTAGGCGATTTCTAAGTTATTTTAGCTGGTTATTTTCTCTGCCAGTCTGAAAATCCATCCTCTGCTCCTTCCTTCTTCATGATTTCCTCCCAATAAAAACAGTCATTTCTTCCTTCAGAGTACATTAGAGCAGCCTCTCAGGGAAGGAGGTTTTTCATCCACATGTTAAGGTTACAGGGTCCAGCAGGGTCAGCAAATGCAAACCTGGAATGAATGTCTCCGAAGCAGAAGTCCTGGACCAATCCTGTCATAAACGCATAAAACAAATGGCCCGGTAGAAGCACATGTAAATCACTCAAGAGAGAGTGCCAAATCATTCACTGCATTCCTTCCCCAATTCAAAACTCAAACAGCCCAGTTTTCTAAACCCTCACCTAGAAACTGGGGAGAGAAAACGAGCTGTGAATAACTCTGGGGGGAGTGTGAGGGGTGGTGGGAGCTGAAGGGACCACCTGCTAATCTGCATTCACACAGTATTTTGTATCCAGCTATGAATCAAAATTCTTGAGCTCGGTTTATGTCTTTAAAGACCCCAAAGTACTGTTGCCATCATCACTATTAGTTACCAGGGATGGAGCCAAGACGTGTATGAGCGTCTATACTTCTTAAAGGATTGTCGATCTACCTGGGTTCGATCTGACTTGGGGGATCGGTGTAGGTGGGTTTCAGGTGCCAGAGTTAATGGGTAGTACAGTCTATTACAGTCTTGGGAGAAAGGGTTTTGGTTTCTTAAGCCACTGTATGCCCAGGGGAAAGAGAAATGTCATGTTATATATGGCTAGGGAAAGGCACTTGGACACATTTTTAAAGAAACGTGCTCTTTTCCAAAACCAGTAGTTTTTTTTTTAAACTTTTCGAAATGACCTTTTGTTAGTGTTTACAAGAAATGATTTTTGTAGTGGGGACAAACGGCCTGCCCTGTCAGGTATAGGTGGGGGCGGGATCTGAAGCACTCCTAAAGATTGGAAAGAGAGATTGATTTCCTTCCAAGGGTCCAGCTATAACAGCAGCAGCATGAAATAGATCATGTGTGTATAGAATCTTATACTGAAACACAAGGTTTAGTTCAGTATTTTATGTTTCAGAGCTTTATTACTGGTACGGCAAAGGGTCACAAACTGGTTGGCTTTGGAGAGGAGAGATTGATAGTGTCACAGTTCTGGGGAGCAGAAGTAGAAAATCGGGATCACAGCTGGGAGAAGGCATCATCAATGGGATGGTGGAAGCAGAAGACACCTATCTTCATCTCTTTCCATAAAACAAAAGGTTTTCTGTGAACAAATATGGCCTTGGGAGGACCTTTAAAATAAAAGCCACAACACAAAGTGAGCAAACTCCCAAATCGCCATATACAAAGAATTACTGGGGAGAGACTAAGATGGCTCGGGATGGCTAGGAACAAAGAAGCTACCAGCCACATAGAGTGTGCCGCCATGATTCCCAGTAATGTGCTTTTGATGCAGAGAACACTAGCATCTTTTGCCACTTGGTCATAAAATGCATCTATGCCACCGACTTCCATGAGAATGATGCAAACCCATAAGCTCCAGGAAGGCACTACTCACTTGATACCCTGAGATGGGATCTCTATACCTCCCAAATCTGCGTGTGTTCTAGCTGTACGTTGCAAGCTATAACCTGTTAGAGTATGCTATAACTCCATGACCCGACTCCACAGCTGCTCTACAGGTGCCCACATACCATATTCTGGATTTGTACCCACTCTTCTAACCCCAGAACGACTTCCGTGGGCAGTTTGTGGAGTCCTGGTTACTCTATGCATGCCATTTTGCAGCTTCTAGCTTTGAAGCTGTCCCATAAGTGCCTGTGCCTTGGACTTCTAAGATAAAGTGCCAATCAGCCCATGAAGCTGCTGAAGCAGCTTGGGTATCTGGACTCAGTACTTGACTCTGTGTTTCCACAGTGTCAACTGCAAGCATATCCATGCTAGCCCCATGCTGGCATGGGCTACACTGAATCCTGGGTGAGGGTATTTGGTTATTTTCTGGGCCCGCCTGCCCTCCACACTTTGGGCAAAGATTCTTCTATTTTTGTGAATTTGAGGAATATTGGCACTAACTCCCTGAAATCTGGGAGAATTCTGTGAAATGAACACCTGGCCCTGGTCATTTTTTTTTTGGTTAGGAACCTTCTTTCTTTCTTTCTTTCTTTCTTTCTTTCTTTCTTTCTTTCTTTCTTTCTTTTCTTTCTTTCTTTCTTTCTTAGTTCTACATTTTTCTCAGCTCCTCTCCCTGACTCTCCCCTCTGCCCTTTAACCTTTCCCCAAGGTCCCCGTGCTCCCAATTTACTCAGGAGATCTTGTCTTTTTCTACTTCCCATGTACGTTAGATCCATGTATGTCTCTCTTAGGGTCCTCATTGTTGATTAGGTTCCCTGGAATTGTGAATTGGAGGCTGTTTTCTTTGTTTTATGTTTAAAAGTAAGTACATATGATATTTGTCTTTCTCAATCTGGGTTACCTCACTCTATATGATGTTTTCTAGATCCATCCATTTCACCACAGATTTCAAGATATCATTTTTTATGCTGTGTAGAATACTATTGTGTAAATGTACCACATTTTCCTTATCCATTCTTTTGTAAGCCATAGAAGTGTTAATGCCAAATGCGAGCCCATTCATTGGCTGTTTTTTTTTCTACCAGATAGTCTAGAACTCATTGCCATGGTTTGCTGATTTGAACATGGCTGCAAAAAGTACTCCCCAAAGCTTGAGATGTGAGATTTCAGTCATCAAGGCACATATAGCATTGACAATGATGATCAAGGAGGGAGATCTGTACTCAAGAGCTGAGGGTACCCACAACCTTATGAGACCTTATAATCACTGATGTAATGTCTCTTCAAATATTTAATGCCATTATGTATTTATTGCCCAGCTACTTGTTATCTAAACCTGCCTTGAACTTGTTTATATTTTGGCTTTTACAACTGGCTCAGGTAATGTGTTCCATATGTGTGCTTTCCTTCTAGACTAGAAGGGCCTTCTTGTGAATTTGGAGCCTATATTTTATCAAAACTGTTGCTGACATTACTGAGGGATTTCGAGGGCTGATTGTCCCATAAAGCTTACAGGGAGAAAGTACTCTGAGGAAGTCCTTTGCAAAATAGATGTTTGGGTAGCTTTTTACCAAAGCAACATAATCAGACAATACATTTCTGCAAATTTTATTCACTATACCTTTCTGGAGTAGAAACAGAATAAAACAAACAACTCTGTATGGCCTATCAGGTAACAGACTTAACAGATGCACTAGCCAATATGGCATACTTCCCATAGAGGTTAACTTGTCACATATTCTGTTATCAATTTGCCTTCCTCTACTAAAACATCAGCCCTAAAGATTCATATGCACAGTAATCATGTGATAAACATTGTTGCTTAAATGAAGCTGTGTAGATATAAGAGCCTAAAACATAGCCTGGACCTGAGGCTCCTGTGGGCCCTCTAATGTCATACCCGGGGGTCCTCCATGGAGCCTGTTCTTCTCTGGGGATGGAGTTTTGACGGTTTGCAATACAAATAGTTGGAGTACAGCTTACACGTGTGAGCTTATCGAGGGCTTCTCAACACAGGAGGAAAACAAGTCATGGATAATGGTCAGGTTGCAGATGAACAAATAGACCCAGAAAAGCATGGGTATGCTCATGTCATATTGATAGAAAGCTCCCTGTAGATTCCATATTGGATCATTTTAAACTCTTGACCACAACTTTGAAAAAGAAAGGACATTATGATCCCAAACACCAATGTACATCCACACAATTGAAAGCTTCATAAAAGAATGCCAATGCTAATATAATATTCTTAACTCATTAAAATTAATAATTTTAACAGACATGGATTCTAACATGTGTGTATATGTATTATACATGTGTGTATTATATACATATGTGCATATATGTATTATATGTGTGTACGTGTATGTGTATTATATATGTATGTGTGTATGTGTTCTGCACAATTCTCTTGTTCAATCTTTTCTCCACTTTCAGAATTGAAAGAAAAGTTACTTCATCCTCTTTAGGGATTGTTTGAGGTCCCCTAATTAGGGGTGCAAAATGCTTTCTCTCAGCAGGAGTAAGAGCACAAAAAAGTCAGAAGAGATGAAACTTAAAAGTTTTTGCAAAATAAGAAGGG
Organism: Neodon shergylaensis; assembly: GCA_025134845.1. Lineage (NCBI taxonomy): Eukaryota > Metazoa > Chordata > Mammalia > Rodentia > Cricetidae > Neodon > Neodon shergylaensis. The sequence continues at coordinate 11,247,195 of JABTXL010006712.1, forward strand.
GAAAGGAATCCAGGCCCGGATGGCCGGATGATCTGGGCAGGAAGCAGTTAAGGGACCACGAGATGTGCCGAGCTGCCAAGACCACCTCCATGTTCCTGCAAGATTAGAAGAGAACAGATGTGCAGCGAGCCAGAGGCCTTCAGAGGAAGATAGCGATGACATGCAGTGACCTTGTCAAGGGCCTGACAAAGGGACCCCGAGCTTTTTGAAGTCATAGCAGTTGGCCCATTTTTTATGGACTCTCCAAGGTTATATGGACTCTTTTTTTCCCCCAGCAGAAAAGGTTTAATTACAGCCAGTTGTTTACAAGGAAGGGAAGTGAGCCCAGTGGGGGCTATCAGGGTGACTGCACAGAAAATAAACAAACCAGCCTGCAAAGCAGCTGAGCTTTCCTTGAGTCCTCTGTGACTGATAAGAGTCCCATCATGCCTGGGGATGACTTTTGTCTATTTTGCTGAGAGTGGAGATATATTGAGGTAAAGATGTTCCAGGATAATCCTCCCACGTTGTTGTCAGGAGGTTGGTCATGGTCTCATTTGAAATTGTCCCTTCCAGCAGTGAGGCAACCGGGGACTCTGGCTTAACTTTGCTTACAGGAAGCAGTAGGTCCTATATGCCCATGGATATTACCACAGGGACTCTTGGATATGGAACTAACTATTGGTGGATCTTTAAGCGAAGGTTTTGAGAAAGACTTGTTACTGCATCTCCTATAAGATGGCTTCTATTCAGAGGAGGCCTAGCTCGAGTGGAATGTGAGCCAGGGAAGAAGATGAGGGATTCAGTACACCTCTGATAGGGTCTTGTGAACCCAAGGACTTCTAGAAAGTTTAGATTGGACATCACTTTCCTAATAGGAGAAATTGCCCTGGATATCTATGTCATGTCTGGTTCCCTGGAGAAGGAACAAGGCACTTTAGGAAGGTATCTACCTGTCTAAGGTAAGACGCTTGTCCAAGGGATCTGGGCTTCCATGCCTCCATGGAAGAACACCCTGGGCTCTAGGTTTGGGAAAAGAAGTAGGACGCCTTGGGCACATGAGACCTTGTTAGCCTTTCTTGAAGAAAGACTGACCCCAGTAGCCAGAATGCACCGTAAACTAATAGGGGCAAATTCAATAGCAGGTTCTGCCTCCTCTCTCAATAGATGTTAGACAGCAGTAAGGATGCTGTGCATGAGCTGTGACTGTAGGGAGCATCCTCCAAGGAAAGCAGAGACCTGTGCTCTGCTTGGAGATGGTAAAGATCATTAAGATGAAGCCATCCACTCCAAAGTACAGAAATGCCACCCAAGATATTCGGACCTGAACAGTGAAGCCGAAAGGGAACATAAACAGTCCCGAGGAAGATCTGAGGACATTTCAGTTTTTCTAGCCCCACTAAGAGCAGGGCGACTTTGCTTCGTTTCCACTTACTGTTAAGGCTAAATCCTTGTAGTTGAAGGCACGGAAAACTTGGGGGATCAAAGACACAATTGGAGTTGTTGCTGGGAAAAGTAAGCTAGGATCAAGGTGGCTATGGGTATTGGCATGGGAGATGAGCCTGTGTTTACAGGGAGGGTGGTTGTGAAGCTGGGAAGAAAGCAAAGATCAAGAAGAATCCACAGAGATAAGAAAGGGCTGATAGCCATAACTGACTGTTTCACTCTAGGCCTAAGGCTTACCCTGCCCTTCTGTTTCTATTCATTCAAATTCCTATCTGGGGATACTAGAGTGGCCTGCTCTTCTCCTGTGCAAGAGTAGGGCCCTTTCTGTTTCCTGCCCTGCAGCCCATGCAGGGGAAACTCTCCTCAGAGTGGTGAGCTTCATTTTGAGCCCATCTGTGTAAGGACTATATGGGACTGATATTTGTATCACCTCACCCAGCTTGGACCCTCACTAAAGATACACTGCGATGCATTGACTCTCACAGTAGACCAGGTAGGCACATTACACAGAAGTGTGTGGTCTGGGGCTTTGCTCTTATTGTCTCATGTTTTGTACTTGGTGAGCTTCTATTTCTCCATAAGACCCAAATCCTGTGTTCATTTACCATTCTTTAGTTGTTGTCATATGATTTTTGACTACAGGGACATGTAGGTGTCATATCTTTAACCCAGCCTGGCTATAGGCCATGTGTATCTCCCTTTCAGTACATGGCATGCCGTTTGGTGCCTAGTGTGTACACTTGCTTATCTGGTCCAAAGAAACCTGCTTCTGAGGGATATCAAGAATGCTCCTAGTGGAATTTTTGCCGTTGTGTGGCCACACTCAGCAGCAGAGAGAACAAGTGAACCCTGGCTAGCCTGTGAGCAGGTCCATCTTCACCCACAAAAGACAACCATGCCTGCTTCATGAGTAAAATGCCCTAATGCCCCAACCACAGCCCCTGAGCTCAGCATCTGAAGACATTAATGTGGTATGTGACAAGCTCACACGCATTTCTGGACCTAGTTCATAATGAAGGGTTTTCAAGCAATGCAGGCAAATGGAATTTGTGCAATCTGACTCTATAGTTGTTGCCAGGGCAGCTGTGCAGAGAGGAGGCATATGTGTGGTTTTGCCTTTCTGGCTGGACCAGATGGACAAGGTGGGCATCATGACTTGACATCTGAACTTTTGCCTCTGGCAGTATACCTACTCTTCCGATAAAACTTCTCAAAAGTAGCTACTTACTCCTAAGAGCGGAGGCACTCTGTGAATTGATTTCAGCAAAAGAGAGAGGCCCATGTTGACGGTGGAGCCAGCGCACAGGCTGCAGACAGATAACTGCACCGCCTTTGCTGTGGCTGCTCAGAGAGCTTGGAGACTCTGGTCAAAGAACAAGGAGATTGGTTCTTTGCCATTGGTGAAGGCCAACCTCTTACACACAGATATAGGAGGGATGCACATGGAGTGGGGATGGAGGAAGGCAACACCTGCCTTAGCCAGACCAGCAGATTCAACCCTGGAGAACAATGGCCTGACACATATCACAGACAGATTGCCCTCACATCCAGGGATGGCCAACTCTACCCTTCATTTGAGGATGAGTGTTTGGTCCTTCTTTTCCACAACAGGAAGCCTATTTTTTAAACCTAGTTTTCTTTCATATTATCTTTCTTCCTCTCTGCGCTCTCTATTATGGATGATTACAAGTGCACAGAGCTTAGTGGGAGCATTATAGTGAACCCCATCTGTTTCTCTCACCCAGCTTCAGTAACGATCTGCACTTTGTGCTCTCCTCTGTAGGACTGACAGACTGTGTAGCTCAGCTCAGTTGTTCCTGGTTAGCAATTGTTTCTCCATTACAATTAAAAAAAAAAAACAAAATAAATTGAAGGCACAAGTCTACCCAAGCTGCAGAAACTGATCTAAAAGGTAAGGCGAGGTGCTTTAGTCCTGAGGACACACAAGTCCCATGCAGTCTGAGGCAAATATAGGATTGCTAAATGTAGCCTCAGTGCCAGCTCAGAGCTGCTGCTTTGAGTACGAGCGCTGCAGCCACATTGCTTTTAAGATAAAATTGTCATAGTCCCACCAATAGCAGGTGATACTACCATGAAGCTTCTGGATATCCCCAACACTCTGTCAAGAGACTATTTTTCTTTCCCAATCTTCTACCTCCCTAATTGTCTGCTGCATAAAGAAAGACTATTTAATCTCTTTAAGTTTTTCCTTTGCCTTACCCTTTTTAAAATTTCCATCCAAGAATCTATTGTTGGACATTTTTAGCTTTTTCAAACTAAAATTGCTAATGGATTAATGATATTTGAAATAATAGTTTGTATCTGGCTTTCAATCACTCTGGTCAAGCGTATAGTAAAGATTCTGCCTGAGCAACCTGGCATGCTTTATCCTCTTGACAGCGTATGGCTTTTGTTAGTAATGTCAGTATTCCTCAGAGGAGTGAGCTAGAAGAAGGATGGGTAGGGAGAACATGCCGCTTATGGATTTTTTTTCACCCGTAACTCCTGACTTGTCCCTGGAAACATGTTAAGATATATCACTGTGTTCTTACCTGTAAATCATGGGAACTATCACTCATTAGCGCTTTCTCTGCTGGAGAATCTATATGTTAGGAGGAAAACCTTTCTTAAGGACACTGCAAGGTAGTTAGTGCTTATCAAATGGAAACCAAGCCCAGTGCCAAAGGGCAGGACACAGAGTTCTACTGTCTGTGCATGGTAGGTCTGACTATGTTCCCCAACACAGGATCAACCGTCTAATATGCAAGGGAAGAGAAAGCCTTTCATTAATTGGCTGAATATTATTTCAAAATTACTAAATTATCATATGTTAATGAGTAAATTAACATGTACTTATATTCCAATAGTATGTGTGATGCATTGTCCTGATAGACTTTGGGAAGTGATGGAGTTTGTTGGAACTCTTGGAGTTTGTTGGAACTCTTGGTCTTATAGATGAAGGAAGTCAGGACCAAAAGATTTTTGTGTTTCCTTTGATAATGTCTCCTGTGCTTTAAAACCATGACCGTAGGTGCCTTACTTAATGTTCTATTACTGTTCTATTACTGTGAAGAGACACCATGAGAAAGGCCACTCTTATAAAAAAAAAGCATTTAGCGGGGTGCTTGCTTATAGTTTCAGAGGCTTAGTCAGTTATCATCATGGCAGGGAGTATGGGGGCACACATGGTACTTGAGCAGTAGGTGGGAGCTTCATCCTGGTATGCAAGCAGAAAGAGAGAGTGGGGCGGAGATTCTGGGCATGGGATCTCAAAGTCCACCTCCAGTGACACACTTCCTCCAACAAAGTCACATCTAATCCTTTCAAATGGTGCCACTCCTTGCTGACCAAGCATTCGAATCCATGAGCCTGTGGGGGCTATTCTCATTGAAAACCACGACAGGAGGCTGAGTCAATTTTGTCCTATGCTGATGGCATCTAGTAAGGACATACACACTGAGATCAATAGCCTAGAAGTGTCCCCAGAGCCATCAGAGACCTCCCTGAGTGTCCTGAGTTGGTGAAACAGCAAGAATTATTATGTATGCATCCCACACATGGATTTCAGATGCCTGTGCTCAGCGAGGATCTGGTTTCTGTGCACAAGAAGGCAAAAATACCTGGTGATCAGCTATAAAAATGAAGGAGTGAGATGGGGACAAAGAAATGAAGTGAACGAAGCAGTAACAGGCTGAGGGGACTCCTATAGTGCTTGGGAAGGGAGGCTCTGTGGAATCATATTTGGGAATGCGAATAGATCGTAAAGACTGAATATGGCATGCAAAGATGAAGAAGTACAGAAATCAAACAAAAGCTCTGGCAAGTACAAAGGTCCTGAGGATGAATGTGGGAGAGGTGGTGGGGGAACAGAAAGAGAAGGTGTGTGTGTATGTGTGTATAAACATTTGGAAGGAGAAAGAGCAAGTGCAATATGGAAACAAGGCCATGGGAAGTTCTGTAACACTTAGAAATTTGTTCCTAGAATAATAGTTGGAAGTGTGTTCTGAATAATTATTTATAGGTTCAGTAAGCTATTTTGAATGGTAAATATCCCATAGCAGTAAACAGCTGAAGTAAGACCCAGTGGGGTATTTGAGCAAGGTCAGGTGAAAGAGAAAGGTGACTTGCGCAAGTCAACTGTGCAGTAGTTGATGATGGGCTAAATGCAGGTGTTAAGAGAAAGAAAACTCAAGAACAATATCTAGAGTTGGCGCTCAGGCACTTGAAGCAAAAACACAGACTGAAACCACAGTCACAAAGCCTACACTTGACTGGTGGGGTTAGGGATTAATATGGGGCTTACCTTCTGATTCAGTAGCTTTCCTGGATGCTTGACTCTGAAATCTAGAGGAAAGTCTGTGTAGACTTGGACTTGTTGAGGTACAGTATCTCCTCTGGAGAGTTCACAGAAAGAGAGGGTCCCAGGGGACATCTTGAGATACTTCAGAACTTAGCCAACAGTAGAGGAGACAGAAAGGATTCCAAGACCTGAGGAGGAAAGCCAGGCAAAGCCTCTGATCTCACCAGTGAGAATTAAAACTATTTACCAAGAAATGAGTAGTTGTAACTCAGAACATCTTGATGCCATTTAGGATGAAAAAGTTCTCTAAAGGCTTTTGTCATTCTCCAGCAGACTCCCCCATTGGGCATGTCTTTGTCTTGAACCTCAAATGGAGGTGGGTTTTATTCCTATTATCGCTTGGAAGCCAAGCCCCACATTGACTAGCTTTAATTTCTCCACTGGAAACTCATTTTCTCTTGCTTAGGCTCCGTATTCAGCCCTACCTAGTATCTCATAGTACTATCCTTTCTCAGTATACTCATGTAGTGGTATTTAACTTGTATTTTAATAAATAAAGCTTTCCTGAAGATCAGAAAAGTAAAACAGCCACAATGTCCACCCTTGCATACCAGGCAGCAATGGCAGACACCTTTAATCCCAGTAGCCACAATGACTCTCACTTTTAATCCTATTAGCCACACTAGCTTGCCACAGAAACCAGGTGGTTGTGGTATATGCACTTAATCCAAGAACTAGAGAGAATTATAAGATGGGAGGAGTTAGTTCTCAGTCTCATTCTGAGGTTTCCTAGAGGCAGGATCACCATTTTTGGACTGAGGTCAAGGTGTAAGAGTCAGTGTCTGGCTGCTTTGCTTTTCTGGTCTTCAGGTTGAACCCCAATATCTGTCTCTGAGTTTTTATTAATCTTGCTTCACTCATACTCAACTAGTCCTTGCCTTGTAGGTAGAACCTGTCAGCAGAGTAAATAGAGGCCAAGGCAAAGGTTATGCCCATTGGGGTGATTTGCTGCTTTGGGGCTACACCCTTCTGCAGACAGCTACTTGAAGACAGCGATGGCCAAACGAAGTGCTGCAACTCTTCCACAGAGACAGGCATTGTCAAAAGCTGAAGAGAAATTCATAGTTTAATTTGAAAAATTATGAAAGCATTCAAAGCAGAAGGATTTTACTATCTATGAGTAAGCAAATGAGAGGGCCTGAAAATACACACGGGGCTAAGGGATTCCAATGACCCCAGAGGCTGCAAGAACATGTTTTACCACCTTCTTCTTCTACATTAAAAAGGAATCCTTAAACTTAGTAGCTCCACAAAAGAGGCATTTATTGTTCTATAGTTGCTGTGTGTCAGGAATACAGGAGCAGTTGAGCAAGGTCAGTTTGGATCAGGGATTTTTATGAGGTGGCAAAAAGATGTCACCCAAGATTGTGATGATTTAATGGTTTGACTGGAGCTAGAGGGTCCTCTTCAAGATGGCTGCCTCACACGCTGTTGGAAGAAAGCCTACGTTTCTTGTTACGTGGGCCCCTCTTCAGGGTTAATTCAGAACTCTCGCAGCAAGACACTTATCATTCCCACTCCCAATCCACCGAAGTACACAATCCACAGGACTGAGCAAAAACTAAACACGACACCTTGATGCTACCTATGGGCAGCCCCAAACCATCCTCATCGCCGTGTTCTGTTTGTTAGAAGCCATTGGAGTGCAGCCCTCTGTCCAGATGAGGGGGATGAGACTCCATCTTTGGAAGGAATCCAAGCATCTGCGGATGCCTTTTAATCCCCCACACCAGCTGTAATTAGACAGCGAAGCAACAATTAGAAGCTGCACTGTTAGTCTGATGAAAGGGTCTTGGAACACAGTGGATGTTAGGGATGGAGTGTCAGGATTCAAAATCCTAAATTCATAAATTTCAAGGAGAATATTGTCAACAAGTGTTCCTAACAGTCTCTGAAGAGAAACTGGGCTAGAACGCAAGACTAAGCATGGCTAGTTTTGCAGTAGAGATGTGCAGTCCTTTTTCCTTTGCTCTAGCAGATACGACTGCAAGGGACTCTTACTGGTTCAGAGGAGAACATTGTGCTTTAGTCCACACATGCGCCTCTGAGGCAGAGGTCTCTGCCTTGAAGAACACACTGTGTCAGGCAGCGAGGGGATTAGAGGACTGACAGACCTAAAATATGGTCAATTATAATAAAAGTTAGCTAGAAGAAGCCCCGAATTTGAACTCTGTAGTAAAGATGCAGTTCTAATCTATCCCTTCCCCCATCCTTTACGATTTAATACTTGGCAAGGGAAAGGCCACTTGACAGTATTTATGAGCTCATTATCTGTGTGTGTGTGTGTGTGTGTGTCTGCTGCCACGGGGGATATTTCTTGTAACAAGTCTGTTCCATTGTAGGAGCTCCACCGCAGGTGTCTCTCCATATGGAAATAGAACCGTAAGCCTAAACTCTGTGGTGTCCCAAAGCTGTAGCTAAATGCTACTTTCTGCAGCAGATACAAAAGAATGATCAGATTGAGTCAGCATATACTAATTGAAAGGAAGCCAGGGAGGCAGATCTATATATTGCAGGAATATGAGCGGAGCATTCAGGATGAAGAGTTGATGGCACTTCTTTCCCCTAACACCTCCATCCTAATTGCCAAGGGAGAAAGAGAGAATAGCATAGACCCAGTGGCAGATACAGACAGTCCTTTAGGTACACTGCTGAACTAGATTCTCTGAAGAGTCTATGAAAGACAAAAGGAATCCTATTTTGTCCCCATCCAGTTTAATGGGAACTGAGTTATTATAAACTCAACATGCTCAGCTGTAATGTGAGCAAGCTGGGATTCAAACTGGACATCTTTTTCAAATACACTATTTATTCTGTGCTAAACAGCCTATGTCCACATATGTTGCACCATCTCTCATGTGATTTGTGGAAACAACTGAGCTTGTATTTAAGCGATTTAGTCCTAGTAACAGTATAAAATGTCATTGGACCTCTCATTTCCTAAAAGTTTTTCTTAGAATTAGAGACATTATTCAACCAAAATATATTTTAATTTAAACGACGGTGATCACAACTTAGTTCTGACTTAAGTTTCCTTCTTAATGGGGCGTCTCACCCCACATTTTCTCAGTGAGTGGGGTCGATGAAACCTCCCATGGCTTTGCTATGAGATGAAAGACGCTTGGCATTCATTTATGTCATTGTATGGATGTGATATTTACCCACAACCAGAGCTGTTGACAATTTCTGAAGAAAATAACGTCCATTGGAAGCTGTGCTAGCATGTGGGAGTTGTTCATACTACACAAAATCTAAAGCCCACGTGACTGTCAGCTGAGCACAGAGTCCTGGGTAGAAAGTAACTAACCATGATGGTTGATTGGTTTAAATTAACTTCTTAATTTCCAAGCTTTCAAGTTAATGCCAACTTAGAATAGATCCACTCAGTGTTTCCAGAAGGCGACACCACAGTACACTGAAATAAAGTTGTCCTTTACTGTTAAAACTGAAAGCCTTTGTAGGGTTTTGGAATAAATTGATTTTATATGATAACTCACCTCCCCACTTACCCTGTTCATTGGATTTGAATGCCGCGAGTCACGGCTTTTAAAGGACGGATTATTCATCGAAATGTTCTCCACTAACCAGGATGGGAAAAGGGATGTTTCTGCCTTGCTTTATTGCAGCTATGAGCAAAGAGACTCTAAGAAGTGCAGAAAAAAACGAGACAAAGTGGTCTGCAGAACCAGTCTGAGGTTGGTGGGGATGGCAGATGAGCAGGAAGGTACTGGAGATTTTAAAGAGAGTGCTTCCATAAGGGGAAGCACTTACTGAACAGATTTCAGGAGAATTACAGAGGTAATTAATATTGGCAGTTGTACATGTATTTTTGTAGGCAGTACTTTAAGCAGTAATTGACCAGGTGCCAGTTGAGTGAATGCAAGCATCTTTTGGATTGAAATGGCCACATGCATTTATGTGAGGGAGACTCAAGGGCCCCCCATTCAGTGGGTGTCCAGTACGGGCAGCTACACTTGTATAAATTAGCAGCCGCTACTTCTCCTTCACAGAGGGTTTCATTTTCTTGTCTTTTACAATGTCTCTTCCTTTCCAAAGCCCCCTAGCCGGGACAACCATATGCTCTAGAATTCTCAGAACAGTTCTAATTTAAAATAACCCACAGGGCTGCAGTCTTCCCATGCTCGATCCTGTGACCCATTTGGGGTTAAGAAAGGATGGTCACCACGGATTCAGCCATTCCAAACGATCACTCGCATTCCATTGACTCCCAGACGATTTGATCATCTTGTGCTGCTCGAGCACCCCCCTCCAGCTTGGACCCCCAAGAAGAAAGAGAAGGGCACTGCTCCCTTTCAATATTATGGAATACTTTTCATACAAGTTAAAGCACAGGAAAAAAAAGGGACTTGAGTTACACATGCATATTTCAGGAAAGTTAGCAAGGCTAACCAAGAAAATGGGGAAACAACACTGCCGTTCTCCCTACGAGAATTACTGTTTAACAGAAAATGATCATGCATAAGCATGGTACTGATATTAATTTATTCAAAACGAAACATAGTTCTAATGTCTGGCTACAGATTTGTCACCTTTCAAACTTAAAAATATAATGTAAACATTTTTCCTATATTATTAGATATACGTTGCAATCACCATTTAAAGCCCTCTCTTGCGCTTTACCGAAAGAACTTGCAATGCATTCTTAACACTCATGGAGGCTATTTTGATCTTGCACTAACTGCTGAGACAAGACACAACATTCTCTCCATGGAATGTTGGGGTGGTGATAGATGGCTATGTCCCGTAGAAGATCTTGGAAGCTGCCACAAAGGATAGCTTGGCGTAATGCGTATGATCTGTTCCTTGTTTGCTCAAACACTTCACTTACATAGTAATGTAGCCCACTGTAAGTTTTGCTGCCTTTGCCGTTGCCGGTTCCTGCATTTCTCGAGGATCCTCTGGTGTCCAGACCGACTTTTCTGATCATCTCGTTGCCATCAGTTTCTTGGCTGGCTGTGGCTCGCATTGTTCTGAGGTTGGTCTCTGGTGGAGGCGGTCTGGATCCCTGCTTCGCGGGTGCATTACACACCATGTCTGCTCCCTGGCTCCAACCAAGACTTTAAAGAGATTTTTTAAAAGGCTCAGAAAGTTTCTTGGATATCAGGCAGCTCTTATAAAAATAACATTTTTATGACTTAAAATGTAAATGAATAAGGAACATGTGGATTAAATTTCCTTTGAAATGCCCAAGGGCTTAAAAAGCCAAAGAGACGAGCACTTGCAGAACGAGCTAACTCAAGTTTGGCCAAAAAATAAAACACTTGAAAAATTGTTTGGGATATTTTGCTGATCCCCAGGTGCTCATGGGCTCTCCTTTCTAAATTTGGGAATGACTTAGATTTTAAAATGTAGGTCAGCCAATGAAACCCACTTCCAACCAGCTCAGTGGGCACTTGGCTCTCGAGTTGAACAGATGTGAAAAGTCAGTTTTCAATCATGGCACTTGAATGCTGTCTACTTCTTCAGCATCCTGCAGCCTCCTCCTCCCACTGTGATCAGATCCTGCCTGTGCAAACAGTGCTCGGGGAGGCTGAGACCTTTAGAGAAAGATTGATAGCATCTTTCAAAGTCCAAATTAACACTCCTCTCCTGCTCGCTCTTCTGTCATTTGCCCTCACGTTTCCCTGCTTCTATCTTCAGGCGGTTCCCATAGAAGCCAAGACCCAGACGGAGATTTTTGTGTAACTGATTTATTGTGGAAGCATTCTCCGAAGTCTGGAGGAAGGGAGGCAGGAGGAGAGGCTAAGTAAGACATGGTTTCTGATGATGTCTACCTCAGTCTGATTGCACTGGGAGCTCAAGGCTTGCTGAGCAGTCTTCCCTTACCTTGAGGGGCAACTCAAGGCGTGGCTGCCCCAAGGAGGAAAAGCCTCATCTCCTGGGCACTTGGGAGATGGACAGTTACAGCCACTGTGCTAAGAACAATCCTAGAGGACATGTCTCCAGGTCAGAGTGTAACTGGGGCTTTTAGGCAAAATCTAAGGCAGTTGGGAGGCTGACTCACATCTGCCTAGGAGTGGTACAGGAGCCAGACCCAGACAGAGCCTGAACAGGGTCCCCTGCATCCCACTGATGGCATCACTTTCATCGGCTTTCACAGAATCCATCATTTTCCAGGTTTGCTGTGCTGTGTATTTCCTACCACAGACACGTGTGCCTAACCCTTCTCATCTTCTATAGCCTGCTGCTTCTTTACTCCTTTCCCAGCCGAGTTCCAAACTTTAGGAAATTCTTAACTCAAGTTTTCTCACACATTGCTGAATTAAAATTCACTTCCAAAGCCACTTTCAAGGGGTTTGAATCAACTATGGCCCTTAAAGTTGTAATATTCTCTTTGGGGGCCCATTCAATGCTAACATCGTAACTTTACAACAAAGCTAACATTTCTATAAATAATAATATGTGACAGCCCATGATAATACAGAAAACCAAATTTTCAGAAAAAAAAATTGAAAACATTTGTTACGTTTTTAGAGTGCCATGTTTAAAGTTTTGAGAGTGGGGCTTCTCTTTGATGCATAGCTGACAAAGAGTCTCTCCGATTATGGGGTTTCATCTTTACTAGGTCATTTTTGAAACCGTACAGAAACTTTTTAGTCTTACGAGGTCCTGCTTGTTAGCTTTAATTCCTAGGCAAATGAAGTCGTATTCAGAAAGACCTTTCCTATCCCTGTTCCTTGAAGGCCACCACCTTTTATTTCTCTAGCAGTCTGTGTTCCGTCTTTCACATTTAGGGGTTTGATCCATGTGCAGTCAATACAAGGTGATAGATACAGGTCTAATTTCCTCCTTCTGCGTGTGGACATCCATTTTCCCCACAGATCCACTTGTTGAAGACGTTATCTTTTCTCCAGCTTGTTTTATCCACATATCTGTTCCATATTAAATCACTGTGCCTTTATATACTCATGATTGTGCCTTTGTTTTGGTTCTTTTAGTTTACAGGTCAGTTTCTCTGTCAGGACCACATTTAAGAAACTTTTAGAACACTGTGATAGATACTGAAGACTGGGCTGATAACCCCTCTGTCATTTGTTCTTTTCTTTCCCATTTCTTTGCAAAATGAAAAGGAGATTTTTTTTTTTAAATTAAGATTTCATTGAATCTGTCAATGGTCTTTGGTGGACCGATCAGTTTCACAATATTAATTCCACCAATTCTTAAATGTGGAATATCTTCCCATTTATTACTATCTTTCCTTATGTCTTTCTTCAACTACTTAGAGTTTTCAATGTGAAGGTCATTCACCTTCTTGGTTAGGTTTTTCTTTTCTGTGAGAGTGTCGTAAATTGGAGTATGTCTGCGATTCTTCTCTTTGTGCTTATTGTCAGTACACAAAAACAAAATGTATTTACAAGTTAATTCTGTATCCTGCAATGGTGTTGAAACTGTTGTTTCTAGAGAGTTTGGTAAAATTTTTGGAACTTTCCTATCTAATCATGTCATCTTCAAATGGAAATAATTTGACTTTTTTCCCCTCTATCTCTTTAATTTCCTTCTTTTGCCTTGTTGCTTGGGCTGGTGCTTTGAGCATCCCTGCACCTCTAGGATTAAGCCAACTTGGACCCAGTGCATGATCTTTTTTCATCTATATCTGCATTCAGTTTTCAAATGTTTTATAGAGGAATTTTGTATTTTATGTTCATCAGCGATATTGGCTTAGTTTTCACTTGTGTTGTTTGGGTATTAGAGTGATACTGGCTTCATAGAAGGAGCTGAGGAATGCTCCTTCTGTTTCTATTTTTTTTTAATAGTTGAAGAAAGATTGGCTATAAATCTTCTTTGAAATTCTGGTAGAATTCTGCTGTGAATCCATCTGGCCCTTGATTTACTTTAGCAGCAAGTCTTTTTTATTATTGGTTCAAACTTTTCATTTGTTACGGTTCTGTTCAGGTTGTTGACTTCTTGGTTTAATTTTAACTTAACAGAGTACATATTTTTAAGATAGTATCTTATAATGTTCTGAATTTCTTTGGTGCTGATTGTATTGTAATTTCTGTGTTCGTTTCTGATTCTGTTAACTTGGTCCGTCCCCCCCCTTCTTTCTTCAGTTAGCTGTGCCAAAACTCTGTTGATCATATTTATGTTTTCAAAGAATCAACTCTTAGACTTATTGATACTTTGCATTAATTCCTGCTTTTATTTTTATTTCTTGTTATGTTTGGCTTGTTTTTGTTCTTCCAAATCTTTGGGATTAGTCATTAAGTCATTTATTTCTGCTTTTTTTTTATTGATGTAGGCTATATGTAGAGCTACACATTTCTATAGTAGGACTGCTTCTAAAGTGTACCGCAGGTTTTGTTGGGTCTTTTTTTTAAATCTTCATAACAGAACATTTAGTTCCAGGAAATATTTTATTTCTGTCTTTCTTCTTTGACTCATTCATCATTCAGTAATGCGCTGTTTAACTTTCATAAGTTTGTGTACTTGTTTGCTGTGATATACTCGTTTGCTATTTATTTTAAATTTTAGTGTAGTATGGTCAGATAGGGTACACAGAATTATCTCCATCTTTCTGAATTTGTTAAGATTTGTGTCCCAGTATGTGGCTTAATTTGGAGAAGATCTCAGGTCCTGATCACTAGAATGCATTTTTTTTAGTGTTTAGCTAGAGTATTCTGTAGATAATCTGTTATATCCATTTGCTATAACATATTGTTTAATGTTTCTCTGCTTATTGTTGGTCTACATGATCTGTCTATTAAAGATAGTAGGATATTGAAATCACCTACTATTAATAGGTTGATGATAATGTGTATCTTTAATTCCTGTAGTACACATTTTAAAAATCTAAGTGCAATAGGATTTGGTACATCTATGTTTAGGATAGTAATGTCTTCTTGGTTAACTGTTTCCTTGATTAGAATGAAATTTCATTCTTTATCTCTTCTGATTATTTTTAATTTGAATTCTATTTCATCATTTATTAGAATAGTGATACCTCTTGCTTCCTGGTCTCATTTGGTTAGAGTGCTTTTGCTTACTTACCCTTTTTCTCTAAGATGGTATCTATCTTTAAGTTAAGAAATGTTGATTATAAAAAAATAGATTTTTGTTTCTTGATCTAATTAGCCAGCCTTTGTTATTAAGTATTATAGGTCAATAATCATCCATGTTTAGTCTAACTACAAGTATAACAATCAGGCTCTTTAGATATGTAGAGATTGTTTTGTGCATAGATAGGTAATCGTCAACCACTTCAAAGAACTGTAGAACATGGCATTTAAATAACTTAGGGTTCTGGTGATGTGAGACATGATTGCTCTTGGCAGCACCTATCTATTCCTGAGAGAGTATTGAGCACCAAAGACACTCCACTTGGAGCTTCTTGGCAAAACTGGCTTTTGGGCAAGGAACTGCCCATGCCTCAACCATTGACAAAATGTACAGTGTCCGGACTGGACAAGAAGGATACAAGAAAAAAGCCTACCAAACCTTGCCAAGATAGGGTAAGAAAGTTTTGAAAGTCTTCCTGCCTCTGTCAGCTACTCTAGGCATTAGCCAAAGCTGGTTGCTCCAATGTTACAAATGAGACTTTGGGTGATTGTCCAGGTAGCTAGTCATCTACTGCATATTTGGAAGCTGCTTGATTGTACTTCCTGCCTAATCAAGTAATATTATCTTCCTTCTCAGGCCTTCAACGGGGCACCATCCATATGCTTATGACCTACACAGAAGAACAGGGACAGAAGAGTAAGACAGCCGAGTCCCAAAGGTCCCCTGCTGCAGACTACCCCAGCTATACTTCTCCTTTTGCACCATGATGGACTCTATCCTCCGAAACTGTGAGCAAAACAAAATCATTCCTCGCTTAAGCTGCTGAAGTCTGGCATTCTCTCATGGTAACAAGAAAGCTCACTAATGTACACAGAAAATACACACCATGGTTGAATGGGATTCATCCCAAGGATTCAAGGGTTGTTCTATAATGTGTACCATGACTATGACACAACATATCCACAGAGTGAAGAACAAAATCATACAGTCGTTTCAGTTGATCAGAAAAAGCATCCGATATGATTTCCCACTTTATGCTGGAAAATGAAGACTCAAACCTCAAATGAAAAACTCACAGTTGAGCCTGTTTTCTCTAAGATCACAGATACAATGTGAATGGACATTTTCACCACTCAGTATAGCACTGAGATATAACAAGAGCAGTTAGACCAAAGAAATAAAAAGTTAAGCTATTCATGTAAGAATATGACCCATTCCTCACATTGAAAAAAACCTAAAGACTCCATCCAAAAGCCTGAATGTACTCAAAAAGGTATAAAGTCCAAAATCAGCATTCAAAACCACCAGTACTACTTTTTAAAACACAAATTAGGAGCTTGCTGACAAGAAATTTAGGAAACAATTTCATCTACAAATAGAAAATATTTAAAGATGAATTTAAGCAAGGAAGTGAAATCTCTGAACATTGAAAATCGTCAAACACCAATGAAAGAATTGTAGGGAAATTACCCATGTGTGTTCATAGTTCAGAAGAATTAATACTGTTACAATGTCTGTACATACAAAAACAATGGATAGATTTAGTGCAATTCTCATCAAAACACCAATGCTTTTCTTCACAGAAATTATGCTGAAAGTCATAGGGAAATGAGAAAGATATTGCAATAAAAATCAATTCCAAGGAAAAAGCAAAACAAAACAGTAAAGCTGGAAGCATCAAAATACTTGACTGCAAAGCATACTTAAAGCTTTAATGGCCAGAATAGCATAGGACTAGCATAAAAACACACAGACCACACCACAGAAATAAGAAACCAGAAATAAATCTATACTCACATAGCCAACTAATTATTTACAAAGGTGCTAAGAACATAGAATGGGGAAAATGTGTTCTCTTCAATCAATAATGTTGGGTAAACTGGATATGCATATATAGAAGACCAAAACTAGAATCTTCTTGCTGTACACAAAAATCAATTAAAATTAGTTCGAGACTCAAATTTCCGAGTCTATGAGATTACTACAAAAAAAAAAAACACATCAAGACATTGATATAGGCAATTACACTTTAGAGAGAGGACCCAAGGAAACATCAACAGTGAAGACAGACACATGGGACTGCATGTAGATTGAAAAGTCTATTAGATCAAAGGAAATAGCAGGATTAAATGGCAACATACAAATGGAGGAAATATTTACAAACAATTCATCTGACAGAAATTCATATCCAGAATACATAAGGAACCCATGAAGCTGAACATTAAGGAAGCAAGCCAGTTAGTTACAAAGTAGCCTAAAAAGAACCAAATAGACACTTCTCAAAAGTCATTCAGACAGCTAATAGTACATGAGAAAAAAACTCAATATTATTAGTCAGAGAAATGCATCAAGATCTCAGCGGGAGAGTACCTCATTCTAAATTATTAAAAACTACTAAAAAGACAAAAGTCCTGGAGAGTATGCAGACAGAGCTCATGCACTATTGGTGGGAATGTAAGGTAATACAGACATGGAAAACAATATGGAGACTCCTCAGACAACTAAAAATATAGCTATATGATTCAACAGCTTTACTACTGAGTGTATATCCAGAAAGAACCAATTAAACACACCTCTGTTTTCCCATGATTTATGTAGCACAATCCATGATAGCTAAAAGATGGATACAACTAAGATACCCAACCGGGGGATGAATAGATTGTTTTTAGGTGGTATGTGCTCCTGCTTTGTCCCCAAAGGGATGATGGTTAGCATCCTTTAGAGCAGTGGTTCAACCTGTGGGTCATGATCCCTTTGGGGTAGTCACATATCAGACATCCTACATATTAGATATTTCCATTAGGACCCATAAAAGTAGCGAAATTACAGTTATGAAGTAGCAATGAAATAATTTTATGGTTGGGGGGTTACCACAACATGAGGAACTGTATTAATGGGTTGCAGAAGCCAGGCAGTTGTTCTGCACACCTTTAATACCAGCACACAGGAGGCAAAGAAAGGTGGATCTCTGTGAGTTCAAGGTCAGCCTGGTCCACAGAGGGAGTTCCAGGACAGGCTCCATAGCTACAGAGAAACCCTGTCTTGAAAAAAATCAATCAAATCAAATAAAGGATTGTAGTATGAAGGACACTGAGAACCAATGCTTTATAGATGCCTGCATGCCTATGTTGAAGTGTTATCCAGTCCTAAGATATGTAATTAGCCTTGAGGTATCGTGACAGAAAAACAGATGAAACTCAAGATCATCATGTAAAGCAGAGTAAGTACAAAGGTCAGTGCTGCTTGTGGGATTTAGAGGGCCAAATAAAGATGACGAAATAGGAGGATGCTAAGGAACATGGAAGCAGGCAGGGCCTGCATCAATTCTCTTTCGTCTAAAGCACGATAGAAGAACTCCTGGTTAAAACAGTCTGACAAGATTCAAGTGGATCAAGAGTATATACAATGGCCATCTACATAAATATCATAGATGAAATGGAAACATTTATGACCTTGATTTATTACATTTTATTTGTGTATACCATAGAAAGTTATGCAAATACACATTCATTGATTAAAATATAAAGACATGGGTGTAACATGAGGGCCTACACATGGGTCTCTGTATCACTTCTGCTTCTGTTTCCAAATGGGTAAAAATCCATTCTACATATAGTTAACCAAGCCCCTTTCCCAAACCTACATCTTTCCGAGGCCTGCACTCAGAAAAATCATCTCATTAATGCTTTTGTTTATTATGGATTTCATTTTATGTTTCATGAGGATATTTTTAGATACAGATATTCCTTTTTTATTAAATTAGGGTTGTCAGAAAAAAACAAACTATAGATTTTTAATCCTTCTTGGTCTACATGCGTTAATTATGTACATGCTTAACACTTCTAGGATCCTTTTGGATTCAAATTAATGAAAATTTCTTAAATTATTTCTTCTCTTGTGTTTTCTAGTAGAGTTAGGATTTCAATCTCCCTGGATGGCCTTTCAAAGGAAACTCACAGATGGCATAGTAAACACAAATGGTATTCTGCCATTTTGAAACAGCCATCCTTTTGCTAATATGACTTCATTATTTTTTTAATTTTTTTCACTGTGCATATTCACTTTACACATAGTATGCTACATACAAGTGTAAATTGTCTGTTGAGCATAAACCATCCCCCAGCCTCCCTTTTCTACTTATTCTCATTAGTTTCCTTTGTTCCCCTAGACAGTACCACTTCTATGATGTCAAATATACATATCATGTATCTATATATATGGTCTAAAAAGTACAGATGAGAGAAAATACGAGATTTGCCTTTTGTGGCATTTATCTTTCTGAGAAGGGCTTAATTAGTTTAATATGATTATCTCCAGTTGCATCCATTTTCCTGTTTATGGATGAAAAAAAAATCATGAAAGTTGGTTTCCAAAAGAAAAAAAGAGGAGTCTTTAAGATGGCTCAGCAGACAAAGGCACTTGCCAGGAAGTTTGATAAACTGAATTTAATTGATATTAGTCCCTAATCCCACATAGAGGAAGAGGAGAACTGATTCTGCAAGCTGTCTTCTGACTTCTACAATTCTCTGTATGCAAAATAATAACTAAATATATAGAAAATAAATAGAAAACGTATAGAAAACAAACCCCCAAACTGTGCAAGCATGAAAGTATCTTAAAGGGATACCAAAGCCAGCTGAAAATTCTCCAACTAGTTACATCTGTAATAACCTCAGCAACAAAATACTGGGGTGTTACTCAAAATAAAAATTTCATTCCCATGAGGTCATATTGATGTAACTAAACAACTGATTACATTAATATAGAGCACACAAATCTCCCATGCAGAAGTCCAACTACTCTCTGAACATAAGCTATCACTGCTCAGTTCAATGGAGCATGATCTCCATCCTCATGGCTGAGCAGTGGACCGAGACTTCTCTGCAAGAAGCACAGCATTCATTGGGGGGAAAGAATAATATTGACTCAGTCACGTGGACAAGGTCAACACTCAGCAATGAGACAATATGCTGTCAATGTGTCTTTAGGGTGACTAACCTGCCACCTCTTGATCTTCTTCCTCCCAAAGCCACATTCAATTACAAGAAAAATCAGGTGAAGCCTAATAGAAGATTATCAACAACACGTGATTGTTACTTCTTATAAACAAGAAAAGACAGAGGCTATGGCAGCCCAGAGGACTCTGAGAAGACAATACAGTGAAATGTGAAGGTATCCTGGAGGCACATGATGTTACAGTCAAGGAATTCGTAAGAAGGTAACAGACTCTGGTCAGTCATGATGTATCAGTGTTAGTTTTGCCACCCTGGTTAGTCTACCATGCTGATATAAGGATGTCAACCACAAAGAAAACTGGCTATGACGCAATGGACTATGCATTATCTTTGCAAGTGTCTTTTTATTTTTGTTCCCATTCTGTAAATCAAACTGTTCTAAGGTAAAAATATCTCAGGATAAATAAGCGGGCGAAGGCACAAGGCCAGGGAGTCCTCCTTCAAATCCCAGTGCAGGGAAATCTGTAGAAAACAATACGTTTTACTAGTTTGAATGTAGACTCTAGAGTTATTTATTTTTTTTATCCATTGAGAGAAATAAATATAAATAAGGTAAAAATAAATTGGACATTGTAAAACACAGCCAGCACCGAGCAAATAGCATTAGATTGTGGTAAATAGCTTGTAATCACAGTAATCAGGCTAAGGTTGGTGAGCCAAGCTATTAGAAATAGTTTTCTAAGAAAGTAATTGCCTTAATTTGAAGCCGGGATATATTTGGGAGGGGGCGTGGCTTAGAATGGTAAATAAACCCATTCAATTATTAATTAGTTTTAAATAGCCAGGGCCCCAAAGCGCAGAAATTACTGATTCATATTAGGGAATAAATTAGAAGAGGAGATGAACAATTTTTCAAAATTGTATTGGTATGATTACCAAAAGCTCCATTTTGAATTCCCATCTGAGACAGGATCATCACAGAACAATGCTTCTATGTGATTTTAAATTGGTTTATACTGTGGAGATAAATGATACATTAACTTTTTACACTTGAAAATGTTTCCCAGTAACCTGATATGGTAGTTTACAAGTTTTTTTTGTTGTTGTTATTTAATATTTGAGGTACTGCTGATTTACTTTTTTGCCATCTGAAATGAAAATTTACTTTTCCTCCAATATAATAAGACAAAATAAAACAAAGTATTATCAAAATCTACTTCTATGTAGTCATATCTGATTCTGCCAGTTAAATTCATATAGATGAAGAAATCAGCTACTCATGATACCATCATATTTTAAAATGTAAATTTTAGTTTGATTTTAATTCTGAACTGCAACTGTGACCTTACGTACATATAATATGTATACTTTCTATTCTTTTCTTACTCAATAGTTTACCATCAGCATTTACTTAATGTCCTTTACAAATATGTGTGTGTTCATGTGGAGGTAATAGTTAGATGCTGGCTGTTCTTCACCTTATTTTTTGAGACAGGGTTTCTCACCATACCCAGGGCTTATAGATTTGGCTATGCTGGTTAGCCAGCAAGCTCCAGGATCCTCCTGTCTGCATCCCGGTGCCGAAATTACAGCCATACACTGGTACAACTAGCTTTTTTTGTGAGTTGTAGGGGTCTAATTTGATGCACATGCTTGAGTTGCAAGGACTTTACCAAAGGAGCCATCTCCCTAGACCCCTAAAAGTTTTACTGATATCTGTTCTGAGTGCTATAATATTCTGTCTCAGTCACTGTTCTATTGTGAGGAGACACCATAACCCAAAGCAACTATTATAAGAGAATACATTTAATTGGGGCTTCCTTATAGTTTCAGAAGTTTAGTCCATTATCATAATGGTGGGGAACATAGTATCAGGCAGCTACGGTGCCATGTAGGCATTGTGCTGGAGAAGTATCTGAGAGCTGCATCCTGGTCCATAAGCAGAGAGTGTAACTCTGGGTTTGGCATGGACGTTTGAAACCCCAAAGCCAACCTTCAATGAGACATTTCCTCCAACAAGGTCACACCTAATCCTTCTAATCCTTTTAAATAGTGCTACCCCCTGTGACTAAGCATTCAAGTATATGAGCCTATGGGGGGCATTCTTATTCAAACCACCATATCTCGTAAATCAGTTGCCATATCATGGTTTACCACTAAGCAATGACCCTAACTGGAATTGCTCACTTTAGCAGGAATATTTGATTCACTTATATATTTTCCAATTAAAGAAGAGAACCTAAAGGCAGAAATTTGTTCTGTCTTTATGTAAAACACCCTCACATCTATAACTCCAGAAGGAAACTCTGGGTCCAAACAGTCAAGTATTTGGGTTGAAAAAAAAAAACCCAAAAGATTGGACATATTTTCTATATAGATACTCTGATTCATTTTTATTGTCAACTTGACATAACCAAGAAGTCATCTGGAAAAAATGAGTCTCAAATTGAGGGATTTCCCATATCAGATTGGCCCGAGGACATGTTTATAAGTAATTGTTGTGATTACTGAAAGGGTCCATCCCACTGTGGATACCCAAGGGGAGGTGGTCCTTCCTTGTAGGACTGAACATTTGCTAAAGAGAACAAGGCAATGCACAGCTTCCATCTATGGCTCCCGCCCAGAATACCTCACTGATGGACTCTTCTTGGAAGTATAAACTAAATAAACCTTTTCCTCTCCAAGTTGCTTCTGGTCAGGGTGTTTATCACAACAGTGGAATGCAGACTAAGATGGCATGAAAACGGCATCCCCACTATGTCACAGACAGCCAGAAATAATTTCCACTAACACCGAGTGCCCACCCATGTCCTTGCACAGGGAACCACTGTCGGGAGAACATTTGTCTTAGCACCATTTATCCCATGTTCACTGAGCCTCTGAAGGTGGCTGTTGACAGCCTCAATGTCAGGGCTGCCAGCTCACTTCCTAGGGAGTCAATGGTCGGCCTTTCAGAGTTGCTGTTTCTCCTGGCGGAAACAGCACAGTGCAAAAGATTCTTCTTTCATTGGAAGATGATAAATTTTGTTCTAAATCTCCTAGTCATTATGTTGCCAAGCAACATCACAGGATGCTTTCATCTCTTTCTCTTGTGATGTTTAAGATGTTTAAGTTCATGTTTAAAACTCCTGGTGGTAAATAAGTTTGGATACAGTAGAAATTTGGTGCAAAGTGCAAATGTATGATATTGAATTTATTGCATGCAGGTTGATTGTAAGAGTGAAACAAGAAATGGGCTTTTATCAGACAAAGTGACCACATGGTTCTCTAATGAATGTGTGATATGCCATTTCACAACTATGGTTTTCCACAATGTCACAACAATATTTATATACAACTTCTGATTCTCCTTGGGCAGTTCTCATGATGTTTCTTTCAGAAGTCTCTCATCTGACACAGCATCAGTTTGTTTTTGTTACAGGTTTTAAAGATCTTATTTCTCACTTCATGTGTATTGATGTCTTACCTACATGTTTATCTGTGCTCCATGTGCTTACCTCGTATCTGTAGAGGCCAGAAGAGGGCATCAGATCCCTCGGAACTGGAGTTACAGATGGCTGTAGGCTACCTCATGAGTGTTGGAGATATAACCAGGGTACGCTGGAAGAGCATTTAGTGATCTTTGCCTCTGAGCCACCTCTCAGTCCATTCACTAATTCATTATTTTTAAATAATTTTACTGATTAATGATATACAAAAAACTTAAATTATTTTTTCAGGGAAATGCCTTCAGATGTTTTTTATGATTAAGTTTAAAGAAATATGAACTATTCTCCAATTCATAAACTGATGCTTATAAAAAATATTGCCAGGCAATGGTGACACACACTATTAATCCCAGCACTTGGGAGGAAGAGGCAGGTGAGCTTGAGGCCAGCCTGGTGTACAGAGAGAGTTCCAGGACAGCCAAGGCTACAGAAGAAAAATCCTATCTAGAAAAACCAAAACAAAAAAAATCTACCAATTTATATAATATACAATATATATGTATATATATTAAAATTTTACTATGAGCCAGGCACTGTTTTAAGTATTGTAAACAAAGACTATGAAAATTCCCACATTTGTGGAACAAAACTTTGTCACATCTCAGAACTGAAGGACTGTTGCCCTTTAGGGGATGTTTGGTGATTCTAGGAAGATCTATGATGCCAGAAGACGGACCTTGACCAGATAAGGGAAATTCTCTACATTACCCTTTTCAGTTCACTTTCTTTAGCATAGAGTGAGCAGACCCCAAACATCAGAAAACCAAACATCTTAGATGAGTCAAGGGGCTATGAATACAGAGGACTGATGGAGGGACCAGCGAGCAAGGTCTGAATGTTCTTGTGGCAGGTGGGCTTTGTAGAAGTTATTTGCCATGGGGCAGGGGAGGAGAGAGGCAGAGAGAGGCAGAGGGGAGGAGGAAAGGATAGATGGAGATTGAGTTAAGATTTCCTACAAAAAACACAAAGTAAGTAAAAGGGGCTTTATTTGCATTAAAACCTGAAGCAAAAAGTCACCAGAGCCAAATTATGCCAAAATAGAAGCAAAAGTCAGAATCGCTACATTTTGTGACTGATTTAGAATTAAGTTGCTTAGGCTTTTTGATGCTTGTGTGGTGATGGTGGGGTGTGTATGTGTGTGTTTGTGTGTTGGAGAACAGTGAGCAACATGCTAGAAACCCAATGGAGCCCCTAGGTGTAAGGGACGCTGGTGGCAAGTCAAGAGTTCCATTTTTTTCTGGTTAGATCTTCCAACCAAACAAGAGCAGCTCCCTGTTCAGCACTTCAGGAATTAAGAGACCAGAACTGTTGGAGAAGTGGGGGGGGGGGTAATATACGTCTTTATATATTCCTGTTAGTCAAATCTAGACATTGGTCATGACAAAGCAAAGGGAACTGCAAAGTTGGTTTAAAGGAACGAAATGAAGTGTGGCTTGCTGCCTGAGAGCAATCTCTGTGTAGCACCTCTCTCTCTCTCTCTGTCTCTCTCTCTGTCTCTAAACTTTTATAGAACGATGCCTATATATAGGATGCACGACACAGCTTTCTCTCTAAATTGCCTTAATATAGAGAAAGGTTTATTTTATTTATTTATTTATTTTTTGGTTTTTCGAGACAGGGTTTCTCTGTGGTTTTGGAGCCTGTCCTGGAACTAGCTCTGTAGACCAGGCTGGTCTCGAACTCACAGAGATCCGCCTGCCTCTGCCTCCCGAGTGCTGGGATTAAAGGCGTGCGCCACCACCGCCCGGCTGAGAAAGGTTTATTTTGTCTACACCAAAGGACTTTGACCCTTTTTAGACAAGGACCAATCAACTATTTATAAAACTCCCAGAAACACCTAACCTGTGTGGCATTTGTACTTTCTTGAGTTAATACCAAATTTCAGGCCTTAACGATCTAAATACACATCCTGAGAGTAGGCAAGAGCATTCTGAAAACTCTCTTGCCTGTGAAACATTAAGTCAAACAAAAACTTATCTGATGCTCCCACCACAAAATAAGGGTACACATTGCTGTGTGTAAACACAGACTGGAAACCTAGGAAGGTCTGCTGGATCCACCAGCCTCACACGGTTGCTAAATATTAGCTTGCTACAAAGATTTGTTCTTAAACAAGAGAGCTTATCAGGTCCTTCAGGCCTCGCCATAACCAACACCTCACCCCACCCCCTCCCTCTCTCTCACACACAGACTACATCCAACTTCTAATGACATCAGCTGGAGCTTCCTCTGAGCAACTGGGAAAGGGAGTTGGCCCAGAATTCCACAAAACTCACCTGAGGTTTTAAACCATACTTATCCCCAGTGTTCCACAACTGGTTCAACTCCTAACAAAATTATCAATGTGCGTGGTTCCAAACTGAAGGGAGAATTGAATTAGGAAGGAGAAACATTTTGTTGTGGGAAAAAAAAATTACATTACTCTGTGAGAACGTTGCAAGGAACCACAGAGAGGCGGAGTCCAAAAGTGCTATTCCCATGATCATCCGGTTACCTGGAAACAGATGTCCCATTGTCAGGAGGGCGGTGGCTGGATGGGGGGTGGGCAGAAAAATGCTAATCTCTCCTCTTTGCTTCTATTTCCTGAAACCAAAGTTTGGTTTTCTGTTTGGCTCACAGAACAGAAGAGGACAGGGGATGTCATAGGAGTCTTTCTATTTCATGTCCAGTTTCCTGTCCCGTATTGGGGAAAACTGAACCTAGAACCTCCCGGGAGTTCTGCTTGGCAGAGACAAGGAAGAAGATTGTGTCAGAGGATGGCCTGTATCCCCTGACCCATATTCACTGCAACGAGAAACTGGGAATATAGCACAGGAGGAAAAGTATTTGCCTAGGATGTAAAAGATCCTGGTTTCAACTCCCAACATGGAAAAAAAATTCAAAATACTATCAGTTTGTAACTGTATTGTCTCTGTGTCCTGTGTTACTTAATAAGGTTCAGGTCTCAGTGTTTTGCCACATATTTTTAATTTCAGCCCTTAGGATACAGAGGCAGGCTAAGCTTTGTGAGTTCAAGGCAAGACTGGTGTACGTAGGAGTTTCAGGCCATTCAGGAGTACACAGTGAGACCCTCTTTCAAAACAAACAAACAAAGCAGGAAAAATAAATAAGGGCTTAGAACTTCAAGCTGGTCCATGAGACTGACAGAAAACAGAGTTTCCATGCTCCTGCAGATACACTCTGAATGCTGAGAATTCTCCCGAGATAACAGATAAGCCATCCAGGGCTACCTTAGTAGGATTCATTGGATTTGCTACTCGGTTAGCATTTCTTTGTAGGAATGTGACTTACGACCCTTTAGTCCGATGACTTCACTTCAAGTATGGGAAGAATCCAGCCTCACAGAACTTCAGAGACATGCAGGGAGATGATGGATAAACAGAATGAGGCACAAAGACCAACACAGAAGCAAGGGAGGGAGGAAGCCTCTGAAAAGAAAGCATCTAAACAGTGTAGGAAAGCAAACAACAGAGCAGTGTATTCCATGGAGATCAGGAGACAGGTCATACATATAAAACACTATGGAAAACCACCAAAAAGTATAATGGTCATATTATCTGAAAAAAGCCAGTGCACATGAAAAGCCAATAGCACAGACTGGATTTTCCAAAAGAGAAATTCTAGGAAGCGTAACCACTGCATGAGAGTGTAAACTGTATTGCAAAGGAGACGATGCATTTGCTCAAAATTAGGAACACAAAATTAACACCTTGGTTATTGTTTTGGGGCAACTGTGAGCCACTCAGAGTATCATGAGTTATCAGCATTTTTGTCTTATCTCTGGATTTATTGACGCATGGATTTGGGTTATTTGACTACGTGTTAACATTCCATCAGCAGAATTTAATGAAAAGGTTCAAAGTGAGATAATCTCGACTTGTCTGGTGGGTATAATGACGATCAAAGGAAAGAATGAAGACCCACAGAGACTTCGCCATCGGGTCTCAGGCACCAGTTTTGCTGCTGGATTATTGGGCTATTTTGATGCCGCCCCTGCAAATCCAGTGGTATGTTTTGAGGAGACAGTGATTTCAGCCAACAAGTCAGTGGTGCAGAGGACCCTATTATGTCACACTCTATGAATCTGAGGGCAAAGGTCAGAGAGTGTACTGAGAGAAAGTCTGGTAACAGCTAAACTACTCTGGCAGACATACATAGAGAGACAACGCCAGGACAGGGATCTTCACTTTGGCCTGCCACATCCCCAGGTAAGAGAAGGCCCAGAGAGGTGGTTGTGGAGATGAGGAGAACCAAGCACTGATAAGGGACAGGAGGGAGGAGGGTGGGCTGAGGCTGGGGAGTATACAAAGACAGATACTCCTAGCTTTAGAGGGCAGGAACCAATCTTGGCAACTGAGAATAACCCTAGAGTTTTATTGTTTTGGGCCTGAGGGCATCAGAACTCTGGAGCTGCCTGTCCTTCATTGACTGTAGTAGGGCTTAGGAAAGCCCAGGGACATGCATGCTACCCACAGCAGCATCCTCCTGCTAGGTGACAGACTCTCAGCAGGTCTTGAAATGATGAAGGCAGGCCCTCTGCCTTGGCCAGCTTAGTGCAGAGACTGCATCCCACACTCCTATAGCACTTGGGAGATAGTCTTTGGTAAAACACCAAATCCATCAACCCATAGGCTATGGTCTTAGGGTGTGTGTGTGTGGGGGGGTATCCTTAGCAGGCTGCCTAGACCACAGAAGGCAAAGGGAAGTGTGCTCCTCAGAAGATCCTGAGTAACAATGAAGGGAAATGACCGCAGTAAAGACAGCTCTGGTAGACATCAGACAAATGCCCAATAAAGACTCAGCAAGAGTGGGAACCACAGGAAGGAGAGCCCACAATTTCAACCAACTCTCCTACTCTTGACACACACAAATGACTGTCTCCTGCTTTTGAGGACACAAATGGAGCAGTCCCAATGCCTCATGCT
Source organism: Neodon shergylaensis (assembly GCA_025134845.1). Taxonomy (NCBI): domain Eukaryota; kingdom Metazoa; phylum Chordata; class Mammalia; order Rodentia; family Cricetidae; genus Neodon; species Neodon shergylaensis. The sequence continues at coordinate 11,275,366 of JABTXL010006712.1, forward strand.
TCTTCGTTCACTTGCATTATGTTTAACAGGGTTTTTACTATACTGTTCTCTTTCAAACTAGGTCTTTATTTGTTATTCTCCATCACGCATTCATTTAATTTTGTCTATTTTTTATTGGGGCAGTGGTTTTTGTTTTGTGTTTGCTTGTGTGTGTGTGTGTCTGCTTTCCTATCTCTTTCTTTTGTCTCATTCATTTCCTATTTCTCCCTTTATGCTTTAAATAGGTTTCAACTTTATAACATATTTTAGTTTTATGGTCAGCAGACATATATGATTGGGTTATAATAGATTTTGAGTATAATTCTATGTGAAAGTGGTTTACTTTTGTTAAAGTTCATTTTTCTCCTTAGGGGGAGAAGGGGTTTTTGGGGGCTGGAGAAATGGCTCAGGGCTTAAGGGAAGGAAGAGGACCTGAATTAAGTTTCAAACACCTATATCACGGTGCTCTCAACTGCTTGTAGCTTCAGCTACTGGGGATCTGAAACCTTCACACATGTGTGCCTGTACACACACACACACAACATTTAAAAAGGAGTAAGTTTCTGAATCACGCTTCAAGACTTTGGGCTCACAGACCATCTGTCCACAGTTCTCTCTCTCTAAAGTCAGAGCAGACCACCATCCAGTCTTCCTACCCAGAACTGAGAAAGTTTGTTGTGACCTGCAAGCACTCACAGAGGTTACTTCTCTCTCTCCCACTTACAGGCTTGAGATGACCTTGAATTACAGTTTGTCTCTATCAGTGTCCATCTGATATCAGGCTAGGTTAAGTCATAGGGTACGGAGTTTACCCACCTTCCCTGAAAAGCTGCAGATTGAAGGCTCTCTCCTTCTTTACGACCCCGTTGCAGGGTCTAGGTACAATGCTCTATCTCTCCTAATGTCCTCCCACTTAAAGGCCTCAGCATGGTTGTCATGCTTATGAAGTAGGTCTCTCGAAGGGCATTTTCATGTCATCTCCTCCTATGAACCTGCTTTCTTTTGTAAGTTATGACCAAAGTCAGAAGTCTCTCTGAGCCAATAGAACCTACAAATAAAAGACTTTGCCAGATAAATCTTGTACCTAATAATCATTCTCAACAAGGAAGCAGAATGCAAAAGCAACGTGTGAAAAATCAATAGCTTTTTTATATACCAATAATGAACTTGCTGAGAAATATATCTAGGAGGAAAAATCTATTCACAATACATACATTACATAAATCATAGAAACAAGAAAAATGGAAACACGAGGCAACACAGCTCCTCCAAAGAATCATAATGGACTTAACAGATAGGTGTGCAAAATTTCATTCAACAGATGGGAACTTCTTTAGAATAGACCACATTCAGAGGGCCTGCATGAGTCAGCTTTTTGGAACCCAATCCCTATGATGGCAGACCTTGTTCAGCCTTGATACAGGGAGAAAGCACTTGGTCCTGCCTACACTTGGTATGCCAGACTTTGTTGACTCCCCAAGGGAGGCCTTACCCACTCTGACGAGTGGATAGGGAGAAAGTGGAGAGGACAGGAGAAGAGGAAGGAGGGGGAACTGGGGTTGGTATGTAAAATGAAAAAAAATTAAATATAAACATTAATGAAAAAAAGAGACCACATTCTAGGCCACATGGCACATCTAACCAATTACAAAAGTGTAGATGAATTTTCCTTTGGGCTGCCAGCTCCCAAAAAACAACACAGAGATATATTATTAATTACGAAAGCTCAGCCCATAGCTTATGCTTGTCCCACTAGTTCTCAAAACTTAAACTCACACTTAATATTAATCCACGGTTTGCCTCATGAATTTTTACTTTTTTGCCATGTTGCACCTGTTTCTTCTCTAAGTCCCTTGGCATCTCTCCCATGCTTAGATTCATCTCCTTCTCTCTCTCTATCTGGAAGTTTTGCCAGGCTAACCTCTTCCTGTCTAGCTATTATTAAACTAGTCAGAAGTCACCTTGGCAAAGACAGATCTTCAGTGTACAAAATGGTTATTTTGGAACATAAAAGAATTGAAGTAATCATTGAAGAAATTAGAAAAGAAATGTTAAAAAAATATCCCAAGAATCAAATGAAAATGAAAGCGCAACTGGCCAGAACCTCTGGGATGAGCTGAAGAGGAAAGCTGCCATCTGTAAAGTGTTTCAGTCACTGAATCAGGGAGGTTCAAGTGAAGACACTGTTATATCTCAGTGTCCTACGAAAACAAGAACTGAAACTCCAAATCAGAAGGTACCAAGAACAACTGAAAATCATGACAAAAATTAAAGGACAGAAAATAGAATTGATTCTTTGAAAACAATAAGCAAGATTGACAAATACCTGCCATGGTGGTTTGAATAAGAAAGGCCCCAATGGGCTCATACACTTAAATTCCTGGCTCCTACTTGGTGGATCTATTTTGTTAAGGTGTGAACTTATAAAAGTAGGTGTGTCACTGGCAGTGGGCTTTGAGGTTTCAAAAGCCAAGCCCAGAACAGGCCCAGCCTGTATCTGCCTCCAACTTGCAGGTAAGACTTGACCTCCCAATTACAGCTCCAGAGCTTGACTGCTGCTGAGACATTGCGTAATGATAAAAGGGTTCACCAGCAAGTCATAGCAGTTACAAATGTGAGCACGGTGAGTATCAGAATTAATGAATGGGAAAATCCACGAGGACAGTGGAAAACATGGTTCCTCAATCATGGACAGAGTGACCGCAGAAAAGCGCCAAGAGGGTGGAAGCACTCAGTAATATTCCATTGAAAAGATTCTAGCCAGCAGATATACGACAGTCAGCTCAATAGCCTCAGAAACACATTCAGTGTATTCATAGAGCACATTCAAAAAGACACATCCTAGTTGATAAAACACACTCAAAGAAGGTTAAAGTTTGAAATGACGAAGAAATGTTCTCCAATCACCAACGGATCCAAGCCAGAAGCTGATAGTAGAAAAAGGGAAATTTCCAGCCAGCCACAGTGCATGTCTTTACACTTGAGGTGGGTTTCTGTGAGTTCAAGTCCAGACTACTCTACATAGTCAGTTCCAGGCCAGCCTGGGCTAAATAGGGAACCCTGTCTTAAGTCACAAACATCTGTAATTCCAGTTCCAGAAGATCCAACACCCTTTCTCTGGCGTATGTGAGCATCAGGCATGCAAGTGGATTACAAACATCCAGATAGAACACCCTAACACATAAAATAAAATTTTTAAATTAAAATATAGAGAATTGGCAATAAGGACTTATCAAAAAATGTAACAAGAAAAATAACATTAAACAGTGGTAAATAGCTCAAGTCATCAATAAATATTTCTGCACCAAATCTCAGAGCACTCAACTACCTGAAACAAAGCTCGAAAGAGTCAGTATAGAAGATCACTAACTCTGTACAGTAAAGGCCATCTGTGGAAGCCCTCCTACTCAGTGATGAAAGACAGGACACTTATTCCCTCATGGTCAGGACCAGGGAACAGCTTCTCATTCTTCCCACTTGTATTCAGCATAGTATCAGACTTCCTGCACAAGGCACTTAAGGCAAGGAACAAAATAATTAAATCAAAATCAGAATGAAGAAATACAGCTATCACTAATATAACATGGATGAGACTCCAAATGTTTCCCAAAATCCTGTCAGAACTAATAAACCCAACAAAGTCCATGATATAAAACCAATATGAAAATATCAGCTGTATTACATAGCTAACAGTATAAAACATAAAAAGGAAAAAAGTTTCATTTGTAATAGCATCAAAAAATATTGCAATAAAATATTGCAATAAAGGTAACCAAGAAGAGGAAAGACACACCTGTTTGTTGCATTATTTTGTTCTCATGACAGAATGTTGTTATGGAAAATGAGCTAGCCTAGAATTCATAATCCTACTGTATCGGTGTCTCTGATTCAGGCATGCACAACCACATTTGTCTCAAAACACACAGACTTAAAGCAATAAATATTTCTTAAAATCTCTGGAGACACAGATGAATTGAAAGCCACCCTGTGTTCACTGGAAAACACTATGTTATGATCCTCCCACTGTCTACCATGACTTACATATTTAACACAGTCCCTAATCACATTCCCCAAAGCATTTTTATAGAAATATTAAGAAAAAGATCTATAGCTTATTTATACCAAGTCTTAAAAGACTCCAAATACCTATAACTATTTTGGAGAGAGAGTGAGAGAGAGAGAGAGAGAGAGAGAGAGAGAGAGAGAGAGAGGTGAACTTGGAGAACTCACGGTTTCTATGCTGCTTAGTTTTGTCAGTTTCACACAAACTAGAGTTACCAGGGAATAGGATACCTTAACATAGAAAATGCCTCCACCAGATTGGCCTGTAGGCATGTCTGTGTGACCATGTGGGAAGGTCTAGCCCACTGTGGTCGGTGCCATCCCTGTGTGTTCCAGGTGGTTCTGGAAGGTCAGCTAATTTTCTTAGACAAATAAACTCTTTGTTCCCTAGGCAGCTTGCAGTTGTGGTGTTTATCACAATAATGGACAACTTCCAATCGCAAACCATATTAGAAGGCAGTAGTGATCAGCAGTGTGGACCAGAAGGAACACATACAAATGGGCCAATTGAATACCCCAGAAGTAAATATGCAAATATGAGCAAGTGATCTTTGGGAAAACATGCCAATATTGCTGAGCAGGGAAAAGTAACTTTTCCTTAGACTGGTATGAAAAAACCAGATATACTCCTTTAGAAGAGTAAAGATAAACCCTGTCATATGCCATAGGATAAACGTGACATTGGGCTTGGCAATGCTTTCTTTGACATGGTATTAAAATCATAGGCGACAAAAGCCAGAGACACACAGGCTGGCAGGCATGACTTCATCAAACTTACAATCATTTCTTCATCAAAGGACACAATCATTAGTAAAATGCCAGTCTTAAAGAGGGAGCAAATATTTGAAGTAATAAAGGTTAGTGTTTAGAATGCAGGTGCCATGGGGTTATGTCCTGACAAACGCATTGCAAAATGAAGTATCATAAGTTAAAATTTTCATTTAATAACCTAATCACTCTGCAAGGCAGTGGTGGCTCATGCCTTTAAGCCCAGCATTCAGGAAGCAGAGGAAAGCAGATCTCTGAGTTCGCGGCCAGCCTTATCTATACAAAGAGTACCACAACAGCCAGGGATACACAGAGAAACCTTGCTGAAAAAACCAAACCAAACCAAAACAACAACAAACCTAATCATTCAAACAGTACAGTTAAACTTGTATTCCTGATATGTTAGAGCAAAACTGTATAATAGAAAACCCTCTTATAATAAAGCATGCATATCTTGATGCATACTAAGTATTGGCATTTTGTACACCTGATGTATTGTAAAACCACAAACATATGTCAGAAAGCACTGGAAACATGAAACACTTACTGCATAATAGAAAAAAAGCACAACTCCAGAAGCATTTTACCTTTAATCATTTAAAGGTAAAATTAGTCAACTAAAGGTCATCTAAATTTGAAACATCACTATTATAAAGGCCTGAGAATAGCATGACTTAATGTTCAGCTGGAGACCAAACCCAGGGTTCTGCACTACCTATTCAAGCATTCAACCACCAAGATATGCAGCCAACCCCTTGGGATTGGGTCTAAAATCTCCTTCCTTTGATTTTGATCTCAAAAATTTCTTGTGTATTTTTCTAAAATTGTCCTTTAAATATAAGATTTTAGGTGTGAGGCTTAGGGGGACTTAGGCAGTCTGCTGGAGGGACAGGGAGCAGGGCTCTGATTGCCCCCTTACTATCTGTTGGCAAAGCTGCCTTTCTTCTCTCTAGTTGCTTTCCTACCCGTGTGACAATCAGTGGGTCTATTTCTATGTGCCTCTTTCTGAGTTACCCAGTCCACGTCATTGATCCATGTTTCTCTCATTGCACCAATGTCACAGAATCAATTATAGTTTTTATCAGTTTGAAAGTCATAGATTCCTTTCTCCTCAAAAATTATTTTTTATAATCTTATAAGTTATAAAATAATTATAACACCTTTATAAACCTTCACACTACTGGCATTTGATTTAATTCCTTTAATTTCATCTGGAAGAACTTTCTCGTAGGACATCTCGGTGGCGACAGACTCCCTCGGGCTTTACTTATCTGATTATCTTAAATTACCTTTAATTTTTAAAGGATAATTTGGCCAAAGACAGTATTAATATTCTTGGTTGTCAGGGTGTCCTGTCAATCCTCTGACCACATTATCCTTTGCATTCTGCTCTGCAATTTTTTTTTTCTGAGAAGTCTGCAGATAATCTTGCAGGAGCCCCTGTGCATGCCACATTTGTGTTTCCTTTCTGGCTTCATGACTCCTATCTTTGACTTTGGACAGTTCAAGGGTAGTGTCTACTAGTTATCTGTGTTTCACAGATCTGTGCGGTCATTTCTTTCACAGATTTGTGTCATTCAGCCATTATTTATTCAAGTAAACTGTCTACCCTTTTATGTCTCTTATCTCTATCTGGGATTACCATAATGAATATAATGTTCAGTTTAGAGTGCCATATAAGTACATCAGGTTTTTCTTTTTCCCCCCATTCTTTTCTGCTTTGCTCCCATTACTCAAGAATTTGAACTATCTATCTTAAAGCTTGTTGGTTCTTTCTTCTGCCCGATCAAGTGTGATCCCTAAACCTTGCTATAAATCTTTCTGTTCAGCTATTTGATTTTGCTACGTCCAGAATTTGCTATTCTTATTTATTCCTTTGATTTATTTGTTGATATTTTCATTTTGTTTGTGGACTGCTTTATTTATTCCTCTGTGTTGTTTTCTTCACGAAGTGTCTTAGTGACTGTGACTTCACAACAGTGCCTAGGCGGCTATGGTTCTGCTCCTTGGTGGTGGTTTCAGGAGCTGCATCTCCTCCATCTGAGTTGTATTTCTCTGTTCTTAGTGTGTCTTATGATCTAGATCTACGCGTATTCAGCTGAAATTGGGGCATTTGAAAACACTGACATCTTTGCATACTGTCTTCCATGCAGGAGACTTTTGGGAATCATCCCAACTAGATGGATCTAGGAATTTGAAACCATTGTCTTCCAGGCAACTAACTCCCTGTGAAACTGGTTTCCTCGGATGCGTTGCCTCTGCCTTCAGCAACTGCTGTGTTCCTAGTCTCCTAGATGTGCTAAGTTAGAAGAGACAAATCACCTCATTTGTGTGGCCAGAAGACAAGTTTGAGTTTCAATCTCATGGCTAGCTCTTTTTTTCCCATCTGTTCCAAGGATCTCCAGAATGAGGCTCCACGGTTTAAAGTGACCTGTAATTACAGTTTCTTAGGTAGACTCTAGGATTCACCATAGACACTTCTTGTACCTTCAATTCAGTGTTGGTGGCTTGGTGCATGCTGCCATTCTCAATCTTCCAGAAAGCATTCAATCAATCATCTGATCTTTGAGCAAGTTGCTAAGGCAACCTAATAGAAAAGGATACTCTTCAACTTGTGATACATCAAAATGGGATCAGCCAAGTGTCAAAAAGGAAGACTGAACTGAATTGCATGATATATTATATCTTAACTCATAATTGATTATAAATTTAGAGATGTATAAGTAAACACACTTGCTTGTGTTTGCAAATTCTTAATAATGGCATTTAGCTAGGCAGATAAAAGTCCTAGAAGAGCCGGGCGGTGGTGGTGCACGCCTTTAATCCCAGCACTCGGGAGGCAGAGGCAGGCGGATCTCTGGGAGTTCGAGACCAGCCTGGTCTACAGAGCTAGTTCCAGGACAGGCTCCAAAGCCACAGAGAAACCCTGTCTCGAAAAACCAAAAAAAAAAAAAAAAGTCCTAGAAGAATCAGCACAACTTTTTAAAAAGAAGCAATGCTTAAGACTGGCATACCATTTTTTTTAAATATCCAAAACTACCACAAAGATAGTATATTCTGATTTAACCCTAAACAAGTAGGCCCAAGAAGCCGCGCAAAAAGTCATCGATACAAACACAGAGATGCCTAAGCTGTTTGATGAAGTTGCTGTCATAATTTAGGGCAGAAAAGAATCCTTCCACCAATTTTATTCCAACTGGATACCTTTACAGGAAGGGAACTCTCTTGAACCCTATTTCAAACCATTCAGAAAAAAAAAACTCAAGACAGATTATAGGCCTACATATAATAGCTAAAAACATACAGCTCCTGCATTGGGCTGAAAATCAGCAAAGTAGATGAAGGCCAACATGAAGAGAAACCACAGATTTGAAGCAGTGAAAAGGCATGACCGCGCACGCTGTACGTCACTCATCTACGGTTGTCTCGGCACCTGCCTGGTCACCTGCAGCCTACGGTAGAAATGCCTCCAGGCAGCTCCACTGTCCACTTTCCACCCACACCGGTTCCCCGACCTTTGCATTTCTAAAAAGTCAGGAATGAATATTCCCCTTCAACATAGTTTTATTTTAAGAGCTATAACCAACACTTAGCATGCTCCTAACATTCTCCCAATGGAGGACTCTGTAAATGTTATGATGGGGGAGTTCGTCAAACAAGGAAAGAAACGAAGCACCGAGCAAATGAACAAGTGATGTTCTGGCACTTAGGCAAGTTGCCCAGTCAGGCTTCACTTTTCACAGCACAGGGAGGCAAGGTCAAAGGTGAACCTGAGAAGTCAGGCTATCTCTAGACTGTGATGGACGGTACGTAGAGATGCTCAGATTTTCAACCGTGTTCTAAAATAATCATCTCAGGGCTTAAGAGATGGCTAGAGAGTAGTTAAGAGCACTCACTGGCTGCTCTTCCAGAGGACCCAGGTTTGAGTCTTGGCATCAATATGCAATCTCAGAACCATATCTAACTCCAGTTCTAAGAAATCTGACACCCACTTCTAGCATGTGCTTGATGCATAGACAAAACACCCATGCACATAAAATAAATTATTTAATTAAAAATTAGCTAATCATTTTTAGCTTGTAGCTATTCTCTAGATCAGTGGTTCTAAACCTGGAGGGGTTGTGACGCCTATGGGGGCTGAACAACCCTTTCATGAGAGTTGCATATCAGCTATCCTGCATATCATATGTTTGCATAATGATTTATAACAGTATCAAAATCACAGTCATGAAGTAGCAACGAAAATAATTTTATGGTTGAGGGTCACCATAACATGAGAAGCTATTAAAGGGCTACAACATTAGAAAGGTGGAGAACCGCTGAGCTAGGTGGAAAGACTGAAGATTTTAATCACTTCTGCACTTAACCGAAGATGCTCTCAAAGTGGGTGGTTTCCAGTAGTTTAATGACTGTCTCTCTATAAACCTGTTTACACAAGGAATACAAAACTGTACTACAGTTTTTTCTTTCCTATTTAATCTCTAATGACAGTAGTGAGGAAAGATCCAGAGTTGTGCACCAGCTCTACATCCCACATCAGAAGCACTGACCTGTTTATCCGCAAGTCCTCGCTCTTCCTTGTCTACTTCCTCTGCAGGTTTGTCGAGGTGTTTGAATAAGTCAGTCTAGAGATGCTTTAGTACAAGGAGGGCTGAAGTCAATCTGCAAAGTAGAAAAAAAGCAGTGTGTAATTCCATCCTGGCTGCCCCATTCACTTGCTTTGCAGATCTTGGGCTTCAAAATCTGTACCACACTGATCTTGCCCTGTGAAATTTAGTGTGTGTGTATGTGTGCTGATTTTTTGTTAGCTAGATAAGGCCTGCGTATCATCCCTTCAGATTTTCTTTATGGTATAGCCTTCAGATTTTACCCCCTCTGTGTCTAGTAAATAAAATCGAAGTGAGTATCTTCAAGTCTAAAAGAGGAAAGAGAGGTAAGAATGAAAAGCATTTTGATGGATACTGAACTGGATTATAGATCTCAAAGAGAATTCAGGGATTCATATATGACTAAGGAATGACCAGTTTGTCAATAATAATGGAGCCCGAGGACTTAATTAACCTAAAATGAGAAATGTGTTGAGAAAAAAAGGACTCAATGATCAGTCATGAAGAATCCAGGAAGGAGGACACACCAAGAAGGCAAGATAAGAAATTAAACCAAAACCACACAAACAAAAACCCAGAACAAGCAAATCTTCTCCTACAGAGGGCTTTAAAAAGTAAGTATAGAAACAATGAAGAATTAATTACAGACTCCACGAGAGTATCTAATCATATGGAGAAATAGTAACCAGTGTGTAGTCCTTTCTCAAGCGTCTATGATAAAAATGAAGTGTGCCAGGAAACAGGACACTAGGACTATTCTAGGGATCCTCAGTATTTGGAAGCTGGCAACAATCTGCCCCTGGTTAATGATGATAAGAAAAACTTAAATGTAAGGAAGTATGGGAGACTGGAAACCTAATGGATTGGAAACTCTCCCAGGTAGGAAAAGATGGGCCAAGAGTCTATGCAAGGAGATGACTTTGTGACTAACAAGAATTTCCTTGTTTCACATGAAAGGAAAGATTATGGATGAAGGGGCTACAGACGTGGAAACCTCTGAGGTTTGGATTGGAAGGGGGCATAGCTGGGTTACCTTCCTCCAGGGATACCTGTCTCGTGTGAGTTTTTGAAAGGAAGTCAAAGCAGAAAGTCAAGGTCAATGGCTGAGAGGAGTCAGAGCAGGGGAGAAGGAAAATGGAGCTAAGGACCCAGCTTCGACTGATGAGGATGCTCAGTTCAGGTTCTTGGCTCTGTTATCCTAAGACTACCACCTGGGAAACTTCAATCTGTCCATCCATCTACCCATCCATCCATGCATCCATTCATGCATTTATGCATCCATCCATCCACTCATCCATCCATCTATTCATTCATCCATGCATCCATTCATGCGTTTATGCATCCATCCATCCATTCATGCATGCATCCATCCATCCATTCATGCATGCATGCATCCATGCATTGTTCTGTCAGTCAGTTTTAGAGTTACAGTCTCATCCTGTGTCCAGTGATTTGAATGTACAGTGATTCTCTTGTCTCAGCCTCCTGGGGATAAGGAATCATGTGACATATATGGGGGAGGGGTGTTAAAAATATTTGGTCTCAGTTTGCAACACCCAAAATATAGATTTAGCTGTTCTGGAATGAATTGTTTGTAAATGATATTTTCCTTCCCTCCCTTTCTTCCTTCCTCCCTCCCTCCCTTCATTCCTTCCTCCCTCCCTCCTCCATCCCTCCCTCTGAACTGGAGATGAAATCCATGGTCTTCTTCATATCATACCATGTAAATATTGTGTCATTGAACTGTACCCCTGGCCTTTTACCATGTTATACAAATGTAAAAAGAACAGCACAAGGAGGTGACACATCTGAACCTGTGAAGAAAGGGCCACTCACTCGCTTTCATCCATTCTGATGTTCTAAGTTCACCCCTTTACTAATACACCGAAAATAATGCATTAGCACAGGACAATATCTTATTGTCATAGAGCAGACTAACATGTTCAGGGTTCATTCCCACTACAACAAAAAGCAAAACAAATGAACAAACAAAAACAAAACAAAAATCCAAAACATTAATGTCAATATATAAAAGAAATAGTGGTTGCAGAAAAGAATTAGTAACCACATCAATGCTTAAGGTATAACAGAATAGAAAGCACATATGGTAACTACAGAGTCTTATATATGACTACCTCAATCTGAGCTACCAGGCCACCAGGGAACTGTGTCTGATCATTGCAAATCACATCAGGTTGTAAATTCTTCATTTAAAAGAATTACGTGTTTATGTATACACACATATAGATGGGGGTATAGCTCAATGGTAGAGTATGGGGTGCTGGTATAGCTCCATGACATCTATGTGTGTGTGTGTATAAATATATGCATGTTTATATATTGTTTCTTATTTCTCATGTATCAAATTCATTAGATAAGTCTAGTATTAAGAATATTTAGTACCAAAATAAACTATTAGTGTGTTCTATCTTAGTGGTTATTAATTAATAAGGTATTAAGATAATCTCTGAATTGTGCTTTTTTTAAAAAGAGAAACGTGATTAACAGAATTTAGGAACCTATGTTATTTGAATAAGTCAATAGAATGATCTACCACTTGTACATAACACTGACTTTAAACCTTGACGGTCCTGGGATAAGATGAGAGATAAATAAGACGTAATCACTGGTCAAGTCAAAATCCATTTCTTCTGTGTTAAATTCAGGAGTCTCAAATATGTGAGATTACCAACAGGACAAGAAACAGGGGAAATCAACCGAAGCCCCAGATCCACAGCAACATATGCTGAGTCTGTGACCTGCCCCAGAGAACACTCAAAGAAATAGGAGCTAAAATCTTCACATTATTTCATGTGAAGCTTCAGGAATTCACAGGGATTTTCCCCCATTGTTGTCACTCATTAAAATTGGTCTTGCATTGTCCTCCCTTGGGGCTGTGAACTGCAAGTCCTGGTGTTCTCTGAACTTTGTTCTCTGATAACCGCTGGGTAGAAAACATGCCACGTGCAACTGTTAACCTTGAACTTGGGAATTCTGACAACTTGAGAAAACTGTCTGGCCTGCCCCCTCCCACAAAAAAGACACGTGTTCAAACTTACCAGCAGGCAAAAGTATTTCCACAATCAACTGTTAACATTTACTAAGAGGAAGCTTTCAGCTAAAAGTCTCCAGAATGAAAAGGATTTAAAAAATGCTGTGCACGGGCAGCGGGAAGTACCTCTCAGAATCGGTGTCCATGAAGACTGTGCCCCCAAGTTCCCTGGAAGCCACAGAAGACAGAGCCTTGCAAGCAGCATAGAGATGCCAGGTGACACCACTGCGGGAGGATTTATGGGCACACTCTCAACTGCCCAGCTACTCTAGATTTCCTCCGTTATTTTTTCCCATTTCTTGCAAATGAGTGACTACCAATGCAGGCTGTGCGATTTCGGGCTCTCTTTGATTTGCACACTGTTATAAAGGTGGTAGTTGAAAGCTATTGAAGCCTGCAGTTTTTCTCCCCACTGGGCCCTTTCTCTGTGTCTTGGTGGATTTATGATCCCACTCCCTTCCAGCTGACAGCCTTGAGGTGCGTTCCCGTTGTTCAGAACACTCTTCCTCATAATTGAAATACATAAAAGCTAAAATATAGACCTCATATATTTGAGGGGAAGTCTTAAGTACAAAATTCACAGCTAATGATTTTCTTAGACATCTGATATGATAGCGAAATAGAACCAGGTAGAAAAAATACATCTCAGTTTTAATGCTGAACAAGCAGGGAGTTAACGTTAGAGCTTTGCTTAGGAGGAAAGGGGACACATGCAAGGACCCAGGTTAACAAACTCCCCAGAAGTGAAAGAATGATGACGTCATACTTGATAAGTGGGATCCTGAGAACAATAGGAATAGTTAGGTCTCCATGAGGAAGTGGATAGGACCTACCCTTCAGTACTTTGCTATCTTCAAATGAAATGGCCCAATGAATTGCTCAAATACTAACACGGTCAAGGAGCAAGCACAAGATGATAGGGGTTTAAATTCCATACAGACTCTAGAAGCACTTTCTAGTCTAGTCGTCTTCTAACTCAAGGCAGTAAATCTAGTGAACGGCAAAATTTCTGGCTTGGCCAGAGAAAAATACTTTATTAAGAACCTCACAAGCCCAATCAAAATTTGCAACATAATAAATGACTGTAGGATTTTCATCTTTCTAGTATTGGACTAAGTTGTTGAATCATATTGATGGTCAGAACATGAACTTTATATACAGCAGTGCTCATACTGTCCATAGATTTAAAAGTGGAGATGATTGCTGGTAATTCTGATACTTGGGAGGGTGAGGCTGGTGATGGGTGATTTCCAGGATCAACTTGGGCCACAGGATAAGACTATATTGAAGGAAAGGAGGGAGGAATAGGGAAGGAAGGAGGCAAACACTATATACACATTAGAACAGCTGAAGTGAAAACCAGATTACTAACAGTGGGCAAAAGTATATTTTTAAAAGTGTCAGTTTCATGCTTTCTACGGCAGATGTGCCCTCCCAGCTTCCTGTCCTTGATGCTGAAATCGCTTCTTGCTAGCATGATGCCTCTTCACATATATGAAATGTAAAACTGTGTAGTGTCTAATTTTGTGTTCTGTTTCTGCGATAAGACACTGACCAATTTGTGGATGAAATGGTTTAATTTGGTTTACATTTCTCCACCAAAACCCATCAGCGAGGAAAGCCGGAGCAGAAATTCAAGCAGAAATCTGAAGGTGCATTTGAAGCTGAGACCCTAGAGTAACCTGATGTCCATAGATTCTTATACAATTCAGACCACCTGCCCTGGGTTGGCACCACCCACAGTATGCTGGGCTCTTCCATATCAATCATTAATCAAGAAAATGCCCCATAGACTTGCATACAGGCCAATCTGATAAAGATGATTCCCCAGCGTAGGCTCCTTTTTCCTAGAAATAGAGAGTTACAGTCACAAAATCTCTATCCAAAAATATTTATAGTCACCTTACTTATGACTAACTAGAAACAATTAGATGTCATTCAATGAAAGAGAATTAAAAATCAACTGGAACTTATCATGACAATAAAAAGACACAAATTTTAAGTAAATCTCATAGGAATTACTCTGGATGAAAAATCTCAGCCTCAAAGGGTTACTCATTATCCTATCTCTTTATCATAGTAGTCTTGAAACAAGGAAAATTGGAGATGTTGAGAATAGATTGGTGATTGCCAAAGGTGAGAGAGGAAGGCAGATACAAGGGACTGTAAATATCCACAAGACAGTGGTCTTACCATGATAAAATTATTCTCTGTGGGGTTCTTGTGCTGTTTGCTTTCTTGTTTTGTGTTTTGTTTGCTTGTTTGTGAAACTTTCTGAAACAGAATCTCACTACTACGTAGCCCAGAGTGACCTTGACAAGTTCTGGGATGACAGGCATGCACCATTATGTCAGGTTTACAGCAGGTCTCTATCTAGATCATGGTGGTAGGTACACGAATCTACACTTACAAAACTGCATAAAACTCAACAGACAGAACAAAACATCCTAGTGCATGTAAAACTTATGACATCTGAATATAGTATGTGAATACCAATGTCAATTTCTTGGCTTTGATTACATTCTGGGTAAGTTAACATCTACCATGATATTATGATTAGGAGAAACTGGGTAAAAGATGATGTGAGACCCATCAAAGGTGTTTATATAACTTTCCATGACTCTATTTTTAAGCTAAAGTTAAAACAGTGGGGTATGATTTGAGAAAGGGTCACTTTTTGATGCATGATGGTTTTAAAGATGAAAATTAGTCATGAGCATAAGCTTATCCGTTTGTGTAAGAAGTCGCTTTATGATTTCTACAAACAGTATGACTTGATGCGTTTATTGATATTTTCTTCTACTTGTGAAATCCTATTTTTCCTAATAAAAGATGAAAACCTAGAGATAACATACACAGCTACGCGACATCAAGATCCCGATAGCACCTCCTGGTAGTTTCCCACCCGTGTAGTGTCTAGTTCCAGACATCGCAGCAGCTGATAACGGGCACTGGAGGTCAAACCTTTCCACAGCCACAACCAAACACTGACTTCACACCCAGGGCTGCACCGGAACTCCAGAGTGACACATTAATAGAATTCGAATTCTCGTTCCCAATTGTAAGCAGACAGGAACATTTATGTTGATCTTAACTGCCCAGCTGAGAACATAAACATATACAGGTCTTACAGAAGGGAGAGCAAAACAGTCTTGTGTAAATCCTGACTGAATACATGGTAGTTAAGGAAGAATTCACAGAGGTCTAGTTTATCTCTAGCCGTGGCTTCAGAGTGTGGCCCTACAATCCGAGCAAGAGAAGGCCCTGACTGGGGCTGCTCACAAAAATCCTGCACTGGTTCCCATCAAGACCCGCTCCTCACCCAGGAACAAGGATCACAATTCTCTAATGGACACTTTCATGATAGTATTCTATTGTGATATTGTAGTGCAGTGTTAGCTCGCATTGGATAAAGGTAGCTTTGAAAAGGAAATAAAAGTGAGATAATAGCCCCTGGAATATGGGTGGGACAATGACTCTTAACGGGGAACTAGGATGAATCCCAGAAGATAAAGCAGAAAAACATACTGGGACTGGTGTTGCTAGAGTTAAGACACTGGCTTTGAGCCCTCCGTGTTAAAGCATAGTGAAGAATCCCGTGGTAAAGGATGACATGAGAGCACCAATAGTTAGGCTTCTACAGTGCAAACAATAATAACGAGCAGCATCCCAAAAGCATCCTCATCCAGAAAAGTGCCAATGAGCATGGACTCTAGTTGGTCCTGTGAGGAGGGCGTGGGAGAGTAGCAATGGGACTTCCTATGTTGTGACAATTACAGATGCCACTGCTTTCAGTCTCCTGCAGAGGAAGAGGCCAGGAAAGGCATCCTAAGTATCATGACCTAGGCACCCCATGGACCTCAATGACTGCGTCCTCCCTCTGTTTCTCAAAGGTTTTTTATTTCTGCAGCATACAGGTTAATTGGAATAATTCACAGACGTCTATACCAACTGCTCATTCTTTGAGAGTCTAAATTAGTTTGCACCAAGCGACTACTTATGACCTGGCACCCCCTTTGTCTAGTTTCTCATTCTTGCTTTGAAACTGCAGTTGTGACGTCATCCCTTCGGATGCAAAAACACTAAACTAACAGCCAAACACAGGTTAGAAGAATTTTCATGAGATCACTGCTCCGGAAGCCCGTGGCAGGACAGACAGCTTGTGTCAGATGCCAATGGATTTGGCCATGGTTAAAGAAAAAGCAATAACAATTAAACCATCAACTTTCACCGAGGTTGAGAAAACAGAGAGGCGTTTCAATTTACAGTGGCCCCATGCCAGGAGACTGAGACTGGAGAATTATCAGACTGCAGACTACAGAATACTATCTCCTGAGAAGAATGTGCTAACAAAAATGCTCATGAACGGTAGTTCCCTCGTGGTTCCTTCCAGGATGGCAATCAGGAGCTCCAAGGCATTTCTCACGAAGTAAACATTCCTTGGATGCTGTAAGAAAGAATCTACAAACTCTCCCATGAGAAGACCATCAGAGTAAGGCTTCCTATTAGATGTTGCCCATTCAAGTTTGCCATAACTTTATGTCAACTTGGTATGGAGGAAAGATTGACCCATCACCTAGGGCTGTGAAAAGACAAGTGGAACCTATGCAGAAGGCAGAGGTAAAGAGAAAGAAAAATGTCACCTCAAGAATGACCTTGACAATTTCCGGCCTATCTAGAAGCTTAAATTGATGTTCTTAACCTTCAGAAAAACAAAGTTAACTTTAAGTCTCAGTTCCTGTGAGTTAGTATCCATCTTCTCTTAAATTCCCCTTCGCCCATTCTAAATTTTCTTTTCAAAGGTCAGGTTGGCAAGTCAGACTCTCAGTCTTTAGGGAGCCATGACTTTCAAGAGCTCTGAGCTGCACACCGTGGTTATGATTCAGCCCAGTCCACACGCAGCAAGCAGAGCAAATGGCTGCTTTGTCAAACCTAATGTGTCTGGAGGTATCAGGTTCAAGACCTCATTTTTATACCCCCCCCTTCATTCAGAGGTAAATGTGTCCATTTAAGAGACAATGTCTATCTTCCTTTGTGATCAATTATTTTGTATTTTTGAGATAATTACCACAACCCCAGAGGCACCTGAGTGGTCAAATTGTTGTCATGTTGTCATGTGATATCATATATAGGAGACTCAAGCTTTCTGACACCTGGTTCTTTATCTAAAAATATAAGAATTACATCTATTCTCCTCTCGTTGCTGAGGGAAACAGGAAGAACATAAGAGCTTGCATGTTATAGATATTCAGTGGCTGGTGGCTGCTCCTCTTAATCGCTCTATTTAAGCATGCTTGAAAATGACCAAACCTGCACATTCATTTCGTCAAATGTTCTTGGAAGTGCCTCAGGTCACAAAATACATTAGTTGGCTTCACTCTGAGATGCATTTTTAAGAGCTCAAAAGAAATCCATACAATCCCATTTTTTCTTAATAGTATTCACCATTCTTTCAAAGCCAGGAACACGAGTTCCCTTCTGATTGGTGCTATTTCCCTTTATGAATAGTCAATTTCAGAAGCACCAGAATGCACTCAGAGTGGCGAGTGGAAGCTGAAGCTAAGGCCATGGGTGGTTTCAGTTTTGACTTTAAGAATTTGTGATAGTTGCTCATGTTAAACTCTACCTTCACACTTATCTGGACTCTGGTTTTCTTGTCATCCATCACATTCATGGGGGACCGTTTTGTTTTCACCCCCACTTCTTCCAATCTTGGGAACAATGTGAACCTAAAGGGGCTTGGCACCATTTCTCTGCTGCTTAGATGTCACAGTCTCTGCAGAGACCTGGAAGTCACTCCAATTCATCTTCTGTTTCTTACCTTTTGCCCTCCCAAACCTGACAACTGTTTCCTTCCCTACAAAGATAAAATTCCAGAGTATTCCCCCAACTAAACGCCATTCTTCTTTTGCTTTGGAGCAGTGAAACTATCTCATGGTTATTATTCTCCACAGGAAACACTCCGATTTGACTTCCTGTTCTTTTATTTATTCTCGTGGATAAGAAGATAAAGTATGAGCTGGAACAGAGTACTCTAAAGCCCATTTTTAAAATCAGGATGAACGAGGTACCAAATGAACTCTCATTAGGGCTTCAGTGAATGACTGAAAGAAAGGGACCAGAGTGTGGGGATAGGGGTCTTTAATAGGTCACAGGATTTTGTCATTAAAATTGCATCTTATTTAGCTCATTTGCATAATACCAGAGAATGTTTGAAATCTACTGATAACTAAAATGCAGAGAGACAAGTGAACAAAGAGCCAATTTGTAAAGCATATTAGAATGCAAAGCAAATGTTCAGCACAGAAAAGGTAGCTGATTATAATATGATAAAGCTTAAGATATTAAAAGTCAACCAAACTATTAAGGGAGCATGGCAAAGGCAGCAACTCTGCTCTTCCCTGAACCTAGTGAAGATACACATATGTGCCCCTAACTCTTTTTCTGATGGAGAGAAACAGGAACGTTTATGCTTGTATTCCCAACTGGCTGTGTTCCTAAATACACTTAAATGTCCCTAGTCTTCCCTGGGTGTGCTCGAGAACTCGGATTCAACACCACAGAAGAGCCCAACCTATGCAATGGAGGCAAGGTGAGATGCTATTATATTATATATGTTCACAATTGGCTGTACTAGAACAAAAAGATACAGGGGAGGAAAGAGATAATAGGCATCTCAAATAGAAGGAAAGGGACACATACCTCATTGCTTAAAGAGACATAGACTAGAACTTTTAATGGACATGACAGAGGTGCCAACTCTCTCAAGGAATTTAAAGTGAGGGAAGCCTATTAAATTCAATCCACGAGACCAGTGATACTGCACGACCAAAACCAATCAAGGATAAATGGGAAGAAAATGTATAACAATGTTGCTGAGCAAAGTACTAACCAAGTAAATAAGACTGTACAGTTCACCAAGAAATACCATCGGCCATGATCACACTGGTTTCATCTCAAGGATGTAAAAATGGTTTAATATGTGGAAATCACTAAGGTGATGTGTTGGGCAAAATGAGAGATAAAGATCATATAATTACCTAAGTTTTTCTGAATGCTCAATAAAATTGGAAAGTTTTCAGTAACTGCTCAATATAATTTTTACTTGCTTTCATGATACAGGGCCTTAACAAGTTATATACAGAGAGGGTATGCCTCTTCACAATAAATACTGCACGTGACAAAGCCACACGCCACCATAAGAATGAAGAAAAGCTGGAACTGTTTCCTCTAGGATTAGGAACAAGGCAAGACTGTCCACTCTCCTACTCTCTTTTTACATAGCACCAAAAATTAGATTCAGAGCAAGTAGGCAACAGGAAAAAATAGAAGGGTGGTTAATCCCAGTACATGAGAGACAGAGTCAGGCTGATCTCTGTGAGTTCGAGGCTAGGCTGGTCTGTACAGAGAGTTCCAGGACAACTAGGGCTACAAAGACTGACTTGCCTTAAAAAGGAGGGGAACGGAGGAAATGACACAAAACCCAGCTGTCTCAAACCCTGATACAGAACACTCACCTGCTTCCCAGCCCAGGTCAGGTCAGAGGCTGTACCTTACCAACCCCATAACACTTCCCCATCTCTAACCTGAACAGAGCACTGGCTGCTGAGGTCACAGGTTGAGCCTTCCAGTACTGAACTGGGATTTACTCAGTTATGCTGCTCACAAATTGGCATTGGGTGACCTCAATATAAATCTTTGGATCTTTAGATCTGTGGATTTTAAATGTGCTTAGAGAAGTCAGGAAACTAGAAAATGGCCATCTGAGAAATGTCTTACAGTATGAAAGGTTGGCAAGCATAGACAATCTGAAAGTAGAGATGAGGAATAACAAGGTTGGAAAAGTTAAAGTGGAGACAGATATATGGGATTTATTAAAATTACTTATAGGCTGTGGTCTAGGTAGTACAACAATCATTGCATCATGACAGAAAGGCCAAAAATCCATTGGATGATCAGGCCACAGACTGGATGTCTCAGCAGCCCCTCTAGGGCTGGGGTCTGGGTGGATTCTCAAAAATGTAGGTTCTAATGCCAGGGAAGGAATGCTTCAGCAACAGGATAGATGAAAATACCAGTGAGAGTCGGGGCAAGCAGGTAAAAAAAGCAAAAGCTTTCTTCTTTCACGACCTTTTGTGTGGGCTGCTCTAGGAGGTGTGGCCCCAATTTAGGATGAATCTTCCAACCTTAAATAATTCAATGAAGAAAATTTCTCATAGGTGTCCCCAGCTGCTCCAGTTTTAGATTATATCACATGTAGTCAAGTTAACAACCAAGATTAGCAGTCCCAGGAGATACCTGGCTTGGCTAAATTAGGCTGTTCCAAGAAGACATTATATTAAACAAAACCCTCAGGACTGGAGATATGCATCAGTAGTCATGAACACGTGATGCTCTTGTGAGGACCTGAGTTCTGTTCCCAGCGCCCGTCCAAGGCAGGTGCTCACAGCTGCCTGGAACTCCAGCTCCAAGGGATCCTGATCCTGACACCTTCTTCTGGCCGCCACAGGCACTTCTCTCTCTCTCTCTCTCTCTCTCTCTCTCTCTCTCTCTCTCTCTCTCACACACACACACACACACACACACTCATACACACAAAAACACAAATATTAATAGTTATGATGATAACAAAATAATAATAACTATAATAATAAATAAAATATTTCAAAGTAAATTCCAGTGCCCAATGCATGATACTTTCTTGTTGCCGTGTTGTTCAGAAAGGTCCCATAGGCAGCACAAACATCATATGTGTTTACCATTCTTCTTGGATGCCCACCAACTAGGTGACAAGACTCTATTGTTGGAGACATTGTACACCTTATTTGCAAGATACAGAAAAAGCAAGCTGGAACTGAACTGGAAGCTTTCTTCCTCCTAGTTTGCTTTCATAATGCTGGAAGGAGCAATAAAGTTTGACGGGAGAGGAAGCGTGTCTGTGGCCTTCTGAGTCTATGAAGTATAACACTAAACAAGCAGGCAAGATGTGTCTACCTTTGCAATAATGGCACTAAGTTTAGGGATCCACTAGATACCACATGATTGGATTTGAGGCCTTCTCTATAAGAGGGAATTCATGCCTGGTACTTTAAACCCAGTAAAAGAAAACCCATGATTGAGATGTCACAGGCCCTAAGGAGGCACTAATGTTGTTTAGCTACACTGATGTAGCATTAAACCACCTTCTATGTGTATCTACACATCCAAAGCCAGATGCTTCTCTCAACAATAATCGGAGAACCTTCTCTTTATAGAGTGGCCACAAATGCAGAGACCCTTGGGTGCTCAATGTGAGAATAAGGAATTGCTGCAGGCTTAGCCCAAGTGGGATGTTTATATCATCCCTTCTAGGTGCAGGGAATATTGTAGAAGACAGTGAAGAAAGAACGTAAGCAAGGGAAGATTCAGAAAAGAGTTAAGACATTCTATCTTCCAGACATACATAGCGTTCTTAATCATGAGCTCACAGCAGTTGTGCAGTATATCCCAGGCCTGAACAAGACTGGACCTGTGAAGTCACGGCAACCTCTACCCGATGAACTTGGCTATTAGTGGATTCCAGTGTCAATACTTCAGATTTGTATCTATTGATAGACCACCAAGTTCCATTGGATGAAACAATAGTCACGTGGGTGGTGCTGGTAAAGCCCAATGGGTCAAAAACCAAAAAGATAGGAATATAGGTAGGACCTCTAGAGAGGAGGGTACTATTTACAGGGGATGGAGGAGAATAGAAAGGGTCTGGGGGGTGAGAGTTGTCGGGATGTGCTATTTCATGTATAAAATTATCAAAGAACAAATATAATTAGTTTTTTTAAACTCTCAAAGACTTATCATCTTATGAAAACTGAAACGGTTATTATCTAAAGAACAAAAATTAACCAAACTGGTCAGGATGTAGGAAAACAAGAACTCTTACACTTGAGATGAATATGCTATAACAGTTACTATGGAAAACGGTGAGGAAGTTCCTTAAAAAAAAAAAACTAACAGATTTTCCATATGAGCAACCTGTGCTATGATAAGACATGAAATCCACAACCTTATATTACTGTAATAGTGTCAATAGGACATAGAGTCAGCATAGGTGTTCCCCACTGCAGGATTTCTTAAAATGTGGCATATTTACACAATAGGAAGCCACTTGGCCTTTGGTGGGGAGGGGGGTGACATCTGTCACTGTAGAAAAATCAATAAAACTAGAGGATATTAAATTAACTGAAATAATCCAGGCACAGAAAGACAAGTAATGCACGCTCCCTTTCATATGTGGATGCAAAAAGAGCCAATCTGAAAAGAGAGAGGTTGGAAAGATAGCTGTGGAGATGACAGATAAGCAGGGGCTGGGTTTGATCAGTGCAGCTGCATGCTTATGTATAAATGCACCCTACTCATTAAAATGCACAATTGAGCATGCTAGTCCAAATGTTTAAATGGAAAACTTGATAGGGGCGGGGATCATCTTAAGATTTGAAGGGGTTGAGAGTGTGGCATTATCTGGAGGGATGCTCTCAAGTGCCTAGGTACCTCCAGCATAGAAAAGGCCAACCCAGGAAATAACAGTTGTCACTCTGAAAAAAAAATCTATCCCAGCACGTAAGGAGTCACTTCAGACACTTCTGGCTTCCATTAAGTCTCTATACAGTCAACATTGGCTTGCATTTAATACAGAAGGTAATGAGAGGTCATTGAAATTGTTTCTTGAAGCAGCCAAGAACTTTTATGACTGTTCTCAGAGTAGAGCCAAGGCCTTAATCCACATCTGCAAGCCGAAGACATTTGATTAGATAACTTCCAGCTGTAAAAATTGTATGATTAGCTAATTATTCATTATAGAGGTTTGGCCCTTTAAGTTTGCCTCCCATGAATCAATTTATGTCAGCTCGAACCTGATGGAACCAAGCCATAAACACAAAGGCATTTCATCTCGGAATTACACATACTATCATACGAAGAAGAGATATTTCATCCTAAAGATAACTCTGAGACTGACAGAGTGGTTAATGGACTCCTGTAAGTGGACCATGCCTAAGGATGCTAGAATGCTGGAAAGGGAGAACAGAAAGATGGCAGACTGCTTAGAGTCTTCTCCCTTCATCACCCATCACCACCTTTTTCTGCGCAGTGATAAATGCAATGGATTCTTCTCTCCCACAATAGCCTTCTGTTGTTGGGAAGGAACAAATCCTTCATTTTTGGATTGAGATTTTCCAGTCCTGAGTATCCCATCAAATGTTTCCCAGGAAGAGCAGGTAGGGAAGCTCTTCCAACATCTAGCAGTATTTTCAAAATGTTTTACAATTCACTCAATGTAGCTTTATCCTGAATAACCTTCCCCAGTCATTAGCAGCAATTACAAAACTTCTCTCACACCTAAGGGTTCTATAAGATGTTGTAAAACCCTCCGTTATGTGGAATAATCAGCAGTATGTTTTTTCTGATCAACAGTTCTCTTCCTGAAGTATTCTGGACAAGTTTCAGCACCAGGCATATAGGGATACAGCCAGGCTACACTGGAAAGCAATAGCAGTTGAAGGTTTATAGACTCCTACAAAGCAGTGGAAAATTTGCATTGTCTTTTCCTCTTGCAAACCGCCCTTATGTTCCAGTCTAAATACTTAAAGGCCACACACCACAACTAATCTAATTAGGGACAGGAGGTAACACCAGTGTGACTTCACCTCATCAGGACAACTTTCTTGTTAACCAATATGCTTTGCAATGACACAGGAAGGATCACTGTAAGTAAATACACAATTCCAGAAGAATAGGTTATGAGAGGAGACTCACATGGGAGATCTAATGTGATGTCTTTGTAGGGGGTGGGAGTCACGTAAATTCCGATAAAGAACATGTAAATTCAAACCCCAGAATGAATAGGATTTAAGCCAGACTGTGCTGGGGACAGAGAAAACACGAATGCCTTTCAGCAGTTTGAAAATTCAAGAACCAACAACTAGGTAAGAGAATCCTCTATTGTGTTTTTAGAAAGTGCAGATTTCCTGGGTGATGTCATGGAGGGAGCATCATCTTTACTATGAGACCTGCAGTGAAAGAGTCTAATGTTTCTCCTGATGAATAAAACCTGACATTTATAGTGACTAAAAATAAGCTGTAGCTCGTAAAGATTATCCAGCTAATTTCCTAGAAATCAAAACAGCACCCTCTATTTAAAGATGTTATTGTCAGATACACGGATCTAGCCAATGAGGTTAAAGATATTTGCAAACACACAACTTAATATTCCGAAATGATTTCAGATACAAGAAAAGACACGCACATTATATTAGCATACTTGTATGTGGGGGGCAGGGCAGACCTTCTCATTCAAAATATGTGTCTACCCCTTTCAGAGAGTCGTTAACATCAGAAAAATGTGTCCTTCCTGTTTTTCTAAAGGCTGGTAGCTCTGACCTGTTCTTAAGCTTCGTCACATTCAGAAACACAACAACTTACATCACAGTGCATATGTGCTCCAAAGCCTTGGGAATTAGATCTCAATTCTCTGCAGAAGAAACTTTTCTAGACTGTCTGAAATAGAGCTGCCCCCAACATATACTCGGAAGGATTTCACAGTGAGGTTTTTAGTGACCTCACTGCCCTCTGTCCTCTAAGAAACATGTTCCAGAGCATAAAAAACACCATATCCAAAGGCTATTAGTAGATTCGCTTTATTTGAAAAAAAAAAATGATTTCTTAGTAGAGCCATCATCTGGCCATGCCAAGGAAAGGAAGAACGCAAAACCAAGCTAAAGCATGTATATTGGGGATCACAGAACTCTTCACTTGATATGCAAATTTCCACTTATGATATCAAAGTAATCATTTTACTTCAGTGTAATCCCAGGACACACTTATTTAAGGAATTTTTCTTCTATAGAGAATCTACAGAATCAACATTCACTGGCTACTGAGAAATGCTGTCCAAATGAGAAAGTTCACACAGAGGAAGAGATATACAAAGATCGCCTTAAACGGACTTTTAGAAAACATTAGTAGAGAAAATCATGTAGGTTCCATTATTCAAAATGTCACCTTGGGTAAAGAAAAGGAACTTACAGAAAAGAAACTGATGGCAAATATTCACGTGATGGTGGAAACTTAAGACTTGCTTCAGCTGAGCTGCCTCTGACTTCTATGAGAACTTGAGGGGCCATCGCAACACAGTAAGCTAGTCTCTGATGCATCTGCTGTCAATCACATTGAAACTCATCCATAGCTACAGCTATTTTGCCAAGCTGCTTTGTTTTCCATCACTGGAGTTACGTGACTTAAGGTTTAGGAGATTCAGGTTTAAGAAACTCATAATCAGAATTGCCAAAACTATAGCTCCTTACAACATCGGTAGACAAGAATGCAAGCAAAGCTTAGGGCTTATTCTAGAATAGCTAGAATATCCTAGAATATCTGTTAACTTTGGTTTCTGATGATTTCCGAAGTTAACAAGAAAAAGGTGGAGAGATGGCTCAGCAGTTAACAGCACTTGCTGTTCTGGCAGAGAACAGGGGTTTGGTCCCCAGTACCCACATGAGATTTCACTCATGGGATCCTGGCACACTGGATTCTGGGAGTAGCAGGCACACACATGGTGCACAAATACACTTGCAGGGAAAGCACTCATACACATAAATAACATATATTAGAATGTAAGTTCCCAGAAGAACACTGCTCCAATAAAAACACCCGGGGAAACTTAGGGAGAGCTGCGGATGCAAACAGTTTAAAAGTTCCAATTCCACCGAAGGAAAAGACAGAGAGCAGAGAGCAGAGACAGACAGCTCTTCCTCAACATCCCCTCTCCATAGGGGTGAACTGAATTTGCCAAATCTGGGTATGAACAGAAAGTTGGCTTGTTAAAATTAGATAGATTACTTGAGGGGAGAGAGAAGCCCTGGTAGCTTTTAACTGCTGTGTAGAATGGGCATGACAGATTGGGACATGAAGACGCCTCCAACATGGAGCCAGCTTCCATCTCCTGCTGGTTTTCTCCTGCAGGACTTTTTTTTTTTTAATGAAAACTGGGAATTGGAGGAGTACAAGAGCTGATTTGGATAAACAGAGCCTCCGACAGCCTCACAGCACAAAAGGGAAAGATGTGGTATTTCAAGACAAGTTTCATTCTCTTGAAACTGAAAGTAACCCACAATTAATGAAGAGTGTCATCTGACTTTGATCCAGATGAAATTGGTTTGAAGTAATCAGCATCTCGGTTTGCTTTTGGAAGGCTGTGTTAGGTAATGCTATCATGTAAAGAGCATCATGGGTTATATATTCTATCTGTGATGCAATAAAAGATCAAAGAAAACGTGATACTCCAAAGTCTGAGATGCAGTCAAAGACAAAATAGCCAATAGAAACAGACCCACAAATGACCCATATATTTCATCTGGTGGAGAAACTCTTTAAATTACTATTATGTAAAAAAGTAGGGGAAACAGACAGAAGAGATAAAGAATTTCAACATATGCATAGAAGCATTCAAGGGCTCAGAAGAAAGCTCAATCTGTAGGGTATTTGCCTTAAAAGAATGAGGACCTGAGTTAGAAAAGGTGTGATGGTATTTGTAATCTCAGTGCTGGAGAGGCAGGAAGAGGTGGGTTCCTGGGGCTTCCTGAACAGGTACCCTAACAGATTTAGCTGATTGTATGTGTAACCCCAGTGTGGGGAAGGCAAGAACAGATGGGTTCCTGGGGACAGGAAGCTTTGCTTTGGTAGGTACCCTAGCAGACTTAGCAAAACCTAGACCAGTGAGACACGGGCTTCAAAAACCAAAGTAAACAACACCTGAGGATGTTTTCTAGCAAACCTATATAAAAATGTGTGCAGGTAACCACTAAAAAACCAAAATCACACTTTAAGAAGTATACTATCACAAATTAGAGCACACTGTATTTGTAAAGCAATACTCAAGCTCAGGAGTAAAACAAAGGATCCATGGAAAAACAAGCAAACAAATATATCAATTCCTCAAAAAATGAGAACTAGGACAAGAAAATTCTGTCCAATATATACCTCTTTCTGGAAATTTACACCAAAAAATGTTGGAATAAAGATCTCAAGAAATGTTTGTGTTACTATTGACTACAGCGTTACTCACAATAGAGATAATGGGGAAATGAGCCACATGTCCATCAACAGCTTTAAGTGATAAGAGAAACAAAGATCTCTCGACCCCCACTATCTATCTATCTATCTATCTATCTATCTATCTATCTATCTATCTATCT
>JABTXL010006712.1:11303070-11343273 GCA_025134845.1 Neodon shergylaensis
TCTATCTATCTATCTATCTATCTATCTATCTATCTATCTATCTATCTTTTTATCTACTTTTGGATTTTGACACAGGGTTCCCCTGTGGAGTATTGGATGTCCTGGAACTCACTCTGTAGACTAGCCTGATCTCAAACTCACAGAGATCCACCTGCCTCTGCCTCCCAAGTGCTGGAATTAAAGGTGTGCACCACCACTACCTGGCTTTGTATGATTAATTCTTAGGAGGATCATTCTAAATAGAACCTGCAAAATGAGCATTTCTCTTAGTTCCTCCCCTCAAAAAACAAAACAAAACAAAACAAAAAAACCTTTCCTCTCTCCAAGCAGTGAAATGGGTAAAAGTCAAACTGTAGACATCAGAAAAGCGTGTTGCCTCTTGAAACTTTTTCTGGATGCTCTGGCATGAAACCCACACACACATTTCACAAACCTTGGGTAGACCACAGTGGGGTGGAAAGGTTTTAAGTGTTCTCCACTGGATGCCATCACACAAAAATCCACCAGACCTCTGCTAAAGAAAAGTGATAACCTGCCCTGGGCAGGTGCCTGACACCTTCCCCATTCATGAGAGAGTGTTAGTCATAAGAATATGGCCTGAGTTGAAGCATCAGAGTTGGATGTGCAGGGAGGATGCAGCAATAGTGCTTAGAGGACCTCTGAGATAGGTCTTCCTCGTTGTCGGGTGAGAAAATGCAGTCAATGTATTGAGAAGTGCAACGCGAATTCTAATTGGTCTTAATAATAAAAATCTGGAGCCAGATATTGGGGCAAATACTGAAAAATCAGAATAGTCAAGGAGTCAGCCACTAGAAAGACCTTTACCTCTACCGAATCCTCAAACCAAAGTCGGCAAGATCCTGTCTCCACCAATCCTCAGACTGAATGCTGTCTTTCTGAAACCTCAGATTGGATGTTTTGAGCTCTTATCTTCTCCTGTCTTATATTCTTCTCTCTACCCAGCCATATCACTCCTGTCTCCACCTCCCTAGTACTTTGATTAAAGGCATGGGATCCCAAGGGCTGGGATAAAAGTTGTGAGCTCTGTTTCTCTTTTAGACTGATTAAGTCTTGTGTAGCCCAGGGTGACCTTGAACTCACAGAGATCCCTCTGCCTCTGTACCCCAAGTGCTGGAATTAAAGGTGTGTGCCAACACTGCCTGGCCTCATTGGCTATCTAGTGTGGCTAGCCCTGCACTCTGATATTCAGACAAGTTTTATTTGTTACAGCACAAACAAAATATCACCACAGAGAAGGGCAGGAAAGCCAGGGAAGCTGTCTGAAGAGTTGTCAAAGAGAAGAAGGAAACACAAGAACGGTGGGATGTTATTCAGTGGAAGATGGTCTAGTCACTCTGACTAAATAACAGAAAAGGGCTAGGAGGAGGAGAGAGTTAGGTTCAAAAGGTTTCGGTTCACCATGCTTGGTTCAGTATCTCAGGCCTGAGCTGAGGCTGAACATCATGGTGATGAGGAGATGTTAGAGCAAAGCTGGTCTTCTCATAGCATAGCTGGGGAGGAAGAACGAGGTAGAGACACAAACTACATCTTTCCAAACACACCCTCAGTGGCCTACTTGCTACAACTAGGTCCTACTTCCAGTAGTTTCTAGCCCTCTCCAATAGTGCTATCAGCTAGAGACCACATTTTTGACACAAAAGCCTTTGAAAAAACATTTCAGATCCAAACTCTGGGAGATTTTAAATATCATGCCAAGGTTTGCCTTTGTTTCAGTAATGTATCAGAATATAAGATTAACTCAAAAATATCAGTAGCCCTCATTTACATAGATGATAAATGTGCTGAGAAAGAAATCAGACAAACATCACCCTTCACAATAGCCACAAATAGCATAAAATATCTTGGAATAACTCTAACCAAACAAGTGGAAGACTTGTATGACAAGAACTTTAAATCTTTGAAGAAAGAGATTGAAGAAGACACCAGAAGGTGGAAAGATTTCCCATGATTTTGGGTAGGCGGAATTAACATAGTAAAAATGGCAGTCTTACTGAAGAAGGCTACAGATTCAATGCAATGTCCATCAAAATCTCAGCAAAATTATTCCTAGATCTCAAAAAAAGAATACTCAACTTCATATGGAAAAGCAAAAAACCCAGGATAGTTAGAACAATCTTGTACAATAAAAACTTCTGGAGGCATCACAATCCCTGACTTCAAACTCTAAACAGAGCTACAGTACTGAAAACAGCCTGGTATAGGCATAAAAACAGACAGGAGGACCAATGGAATCTAATCAAAGACCTGGATATTAATCCACAAAGAAGCAAAAATATATAAAATGGAAAAAAGAAAGCATATTTAACAAATGGTGCTGGCATAACTGAATATAAACATGTAGAATAATAAAAAATAGACCGATATCTATCACTATGCACAAAACTCAAGTCCAAATTCATCAAAGACCTCAATATAAAGCCAGCCACACTGAACCTTATAGAAGAGAAAGTAGGAAGTACTCTTGAACGCATTAGCACAGGAGACCACTTCCTAAATATAACCCTAGTAGCACAGACACTGAGAGAAACAATTAATAAAGGGGACCTCCTGACTGAAAGTTTCTGTAAAGCAAAGGACACTGTCAACAAGACAAAAGGCAGCCTACAGAATGGGAAAAGATCTTCAACAACCCCTCATCAGACAGAGGTCTGATCTCCAAAATATACAAAGAATTCAAGAAACTGGTCATCAAAAGAACAAATAGCCCAATTAAAAAAATGGAGTACTGACCTAAACAGAGAACTCTCAACAGAGGAATTTAAAATGGCTGAAAGACACTTAAGGAAATGCTCAACATCCTTAAGCATCAGAGAAAAGCAAAATCAAAACAACTCTGAGATTCCATCTTACACCTATAAGAATGGCCAAGATCAAAAACACCGATGACAACTTATGCTGGAGAGGATGTGGGGTAAAGGGAAGATTCCTGCATGGTTGGTGGCAGTGTAAGCTAGTACAGCCCCTTTGGATGTCAGTGTGGTGATTTCTCAGAAAATTAGGAAACAACCTTTCTCAAGACCCGGCAATACCACTATTATATATTGGTATATAACCAAAGGATAATCAATTATACCACAAGGACATTGTTCAACTCTGTTCATAGCAGCATTGTTTGTCATAGCCAGAACATGGAAACAGCCTAAATGCCCCTCAACCAAAGAATGGATAAGGAAAATGTGGTACATTTACACAATGGAGTATTACACAGCAGAAAAAATAATAACATCTTGAAATTTGCAGGCAAATGGATGGAGCTATAAAACATATTGAGTGAAGTAACCCAGACCCAGAAAGAAAATTATCACATGTATTCACTGATAAATGGTTTTTAAACATAAAGCAAAGAAAACCAGTCTACAAATCACAATCCCAGAGAACCTAGACAACAATGTGGACCCTAAGAGAGACATACATAGATCTAATCTACATGGGAAGTAGAGAAAGTAAATTGAAAGCATCGGGACCATGAGAGAGGGTTGAAGTGGAGGGGAGAAGCAGGGAGGGAGCAGAGAAAAATCTAGCTTTGAAGTTTTACTTATTTTTCTTTCTTTGTTTATTGATTTTATTGAGCTATACAAGTAAAACTTCAAAGCTAGATTAAACAAATAAATTCATAAAATTAAAAAAAAACTTTACAGTGTACAAGAGCACCATCCCACAGCAATGCGACATTTGCCCTCTCCCATCCTCCCACTCCCACACAAGACTGCTGTAGTTTTGTCTCCTACATTGTGACATATGTGATATATAAGTAATGTTGCCCACCATTCAACAAGAGACGCAGAACACAGAATTCAGTCAGATACTGAAGTTACCATAATTTTGAAACACTTGCTAACATTTCCCCAGTATTGTATGCTTGTTTTATTTTGGTCACAACGACTCACTTCAATTTTTGAGAGGACCTGTATTTTCTTTCATCTCTTCCAATTCAAACGGCAAGAGCAAGCCCGATTTGGACATCCCAAGCAGAACGCTGAATGAATGAGACAATGCAGAAGCGGCAGGGTCAGGCAGAGAGCTTTAAACTTACTAATATCTGAGTTGATTTCAGTAATGTCTGAGGTTTCAAAAAACCCTGGAGTCATTTCTACAGTAACAAATAAAAAAAAAGTTACCTAAAGATAAAAAGGAGAAAGGATCACATCATTTCCTTAGAGGGACAAAAAAAAATCTTGTCACTATTCTTGCGATGATGTGTCCTTTTCTTAGCATTTCCAGAATGTATGTGGCTGGAAGACATTTTGACTGTGTACAAATCTCCAAGGTCTAAGGATCAGCACAGACTTTAAATCAACTCCTAATAATTAACAGGATTTTATTGAGTACTCATTATGCGCCTCCAACTGCTAGCGAGATGCAGAAGACATCTCCTTCTCATTAAGGGGATGACAGCTGAACTTGACAAGAACACGGCTTAAAAATAATTAGAGAACACATTCAGATGCCTTGTAACCGGAAGAAGAGTAATGGTGATAGTTACCATTTATTGAAAGCTTGTTACACGCCTGTCTGTTGCTTAAGCGCTTTAATGTATTACACGTGGTACCACTCCCAAGGGGGTAATGCACGACCAGAGAAGGGAGACAGGCATGGGTGAGAATGGTTTCAGAAGATGGTGAAGGAGCTGGAAAAGCCCAAGTAGGCAGTGAAGTTCATCATAATGTAGAAACGGCTTATGAAATTCCAAGAGGAATGTCCTGATGGTGGAACGTAGAGGTAGACTGGCCAGGATCATGTAGGAGTGGCTACGAACTATCTGATAATGTTTACTTTCTCTGGCCAAGCGCTTGACAATGCACCTGTAATTCTCATCAAAACACACATTCTACTTACTGTGTGAGAATAAACCTCACCTTGTGAGTAGGCTTTAGCTGATACAACTGGACAGCAGAATAATCATTCCAGTTGTGGTCTAGGATTCTAGTTGCTTATGTGTACAATTCTGCTCTTGTTCTCAGCTTTACAGACCCATTCTCTGGCTGTAATGATGAGCCTTGGAGCACGAGGGACCACCCGAAACTGACCTAACTCAACCAAGCCAAATTCAGCCTGGGCCAGCTACCTCCACCACTGCCTTTCCAGCTGGCTGCAGGCTCGTGAGTAGATTCGGCCACAGTGGCAGCGGTAGCCAGTATCTGATCCAGATGATAAGCAACTGCATGGCCAAAGACCTTTTAACCAAGACTTTAATTTCAAAGGAGAAAACTCCCCTTGGCACTCGTTCTTTGCATTCCCTGCAGAATTCCAGACTCAATTGTGTATGCCCCGTCTGCTTCCTTTGCAGGCTCTGCCTACTAATGTTGGTGGGTCTAGAGATTCCTCTAGCCTTTCCACCTACTCTGCTTTGTAGTTTGTTAGTCTCATGCAACCACATGGCTTAAATCCCATCAAGCTGCTGAACTCCCAGTTGTATGTTTAGCTTAGATCTCTCTCCCAAAGTCTCTCCAACCCTGTTTCCCTGACATGTCCATGCAGAAGCCTAATAAACATGCTGAACTTGATACCTTCATCTCTCCTGGATTCCACTCTGCATTGGTCTTTCTTACCTCTCATCATCAAGAATGTAGTGTTTCTATGTTCATCCCCTACCGTCTAAGTTCCTCCCTCTACAGTCTAGTTTCCTCCCTCTACCGTCTATATCCATCCCTCCACCATCTATATCCATCCCTCCACCATCTATATCCATCCCTCTACCGTCTATATCCATCCCTCTACCATCTATATCCATCCCTCCACCATCTATATCCATCCCTCTACCATCTATGTCCAGCCCTGTACTATCCACTTACAGTCCAGCAGCCCTTAGGTCCCAGCATCACACTTTTCAGTTCAAATCTCTGCACTGGTTCCCACCTTATACAGAGTGGATCCCCCATGTTAGCTGTTACCTCAACCATCTGGTGTTAGCTCACTCTTCTGCTTAATTTTCCACCCTCAGTTTTGCCAAACATGATTCTGGAAACCCTTTGACCAACTCTCTTCCATCTGATTCTTTTTTTTTTTTTTTTTCTGAAACTCATGTTTTTACTCTGGCAGTTTGATTAACTGAACCTTCATCTGACAGCACTTTCTTAGGATTTCCGTGTGACTTCCACCTGCTGTCCAGTCTTTTCTTAAGTGATAAAATATGTCTAAAATTGGCACTAAGGAAGCAGGATCAGGGAGAGCATGATTTTGAAGCCAATCTAGGCTACATGATAAGCCTTCACAGAAGGAAGGAATGAGGGGGGATAAAAAATTAGGAACAATAAGAAAAGAGAAGAGAAGGGAAGGGAAGGGAAGGGAAGGGAAGGGAAGGGAAGGGAAGGGAAGGGAAGGGAAGGGAAGGGAAGGGAAGGGAAGAGAAGGGAAGAGAAAGGTGAGAAGTGAGAAAAGGTGAGAAGAGCTAAAGACAGGCCTGGATGAAAAGTCAGGAGCACAAAGAGTCAGCCCTGTGCCCTGAGAGTCCACTCAGAGCAGCATCTGACAAGCACTGGCTAAGTAAATAGGTGGAGGATGATGTGGTCATTTCTCTTGCTTAGGAAAGGGCGAATGAATGCAGCCACATGAGCATCTTCCCAAACACTGACAGTATGGCATAGTGCAGCCTCTGTAGTCAAGACTGCCTAGCTTCAGAGGCTGGCTCTTCTTCATGGTGCAGCGCTTCAGACAAATGACTTAGCATCCTTGAGCCTGTTCCCCTTCCACTAAACAGTGCCTCTATCACAGGATCTGATGACTCAAAAAGTGAATTTACATAAAGTAATTAAAATAATCCCCAGAGAGTCATAAATATTAAAATATCACGTTTTATTAATAGCCCCTCTCTTATAAATCTGGTAAAAGGGTTGGAAGAAATAAATTATGTGAAGTTCTTAACATAGTCAACCGATGTGATCTGACCTCATTTTTGTATGTTTAGGGCATTTGCCTCCCATCCCCCACAACTATGGCAACTGCACTCTGTTTTCAATGACATTTGAAAAATAGTTCTTCCTTTATAAAAACACCCACAAGAAGATGGTGGTGAGCAGGGACCCCTACAAGAACAGGGTTGCCCCCGCCCTTGTTGACTCCTCCTCCGTGGACTCTCCCCATAGCCTTGGACACCTGCTAGGCTTCTCTGCTGTCCCTAAGGCTGAACTCCTATTGGAACTGATGGCTGAGTCCCAGTGTCACCACCTAGAGGACCAGGGGTCCACTTTCCACATGTCAAAAATATCCTAAGCTTTGACTGAGTCCTAGTCTAGCTTCCTGGGGACAAGGAACAGTTCTACAGCACCAGCTATCAATGGAAGCCCCGTGGTCAGATTCCCTACTCCAGTGGGTGGGGGGCGGGGGTCAGGGGTTCAGGGAGTTGCTGCTGAGAGTTAAAAGTCAAATTGAGCATCAAAGCCCCTAGCTCCCTAGATACACGTTGATACTGGAACCCCAACCACCCTCCTCTTGCTACATCTCACAGTTGAACACCCCCTGCTCGCTCTAACCTTGGTTAGGTAGCAGGAATTGCAGTACTCATCGCTATAAGCCCCTGTCTGGGTACTAGAGCTGCTTCAAGCACACGAATCTTGACAGTAAGCAAGGTATTGTAGTCACTTTAGTCTCTGAGGCAGAGAAAGAATCCAAACCCTAAGCTTCTGGAGTGAGGCTTGGGGTCTTCACCCTGAACTGTCAAGCTATGAGGCCTGGTGCAAGGGCTGATGCCTGTCTTTCCAAGGAAAAGGCAAATATTCCCCCTTAGGTTAAGCCTTGGCACCCCTACTTTCCTCCCCTAGAAGAACAAAAGGGAGGGATTAATACTGACCAACTCTGACCAGCACCATCAAATCCCAAGGTGCAGGGACCCTGAGACTCCGAAGGGAATCTTAGCCCTGTACAGCTGCCCTCTACACTGTTACTCTGAGTCCCTCTGGTGCTCTGACTGTATGAACAAATGTAAATATAAGTCACCTCTGAAAAAAATCACACAAATAAAAAGAGATCACTAGTGTTCTTTCACAATTACCATCAGAGTCATGCTGGCTCTTGTTTTTTAGTCTTGGAAACTAAGTTAAATACAGAATGAATGACTGGTGTTTTCTTGATTGTATTCACTGAGACTGCTTAATAAACATGTTACCTTAAAATACACATTTGCTATAAGATGTTCCCCCCAGGAGAGAAGGAAGACCCCTCTCCATATTGCGGCTGACATTTGTTATCTTAGACATGCTGAGAGTTTTCACAGGAGACCTTTGGGGAGCAGCTTTCCTATAGGGCACTGCCTCATCTGCTTTTTGTCTACTCTTTCACTGATCAACATGGACTTCAGGCTGGCAGTTATGAGCAATTACTAAATCCAATGGAAATAAGGTTAAAAGTCCCTCCATGGCCTAGAAAGATAGTAATAGTCGATCTCTTGGCTAGTCCTGGGAAGCGTCCTGCTTACATGCCTGCCACACAATCCTTTCTGCCTTCTCCGAGCATGCTGTATGTTCTGTCTTCCCAGAAGGACTAAATCTATGATATTTTAATTCCTGGAAACAGTTCATCGCTGCAGCCAAACATTTACTGCCAGCTCTTGGCATTTAAGACCCTCATTTTCTCAATTCTCTCGTCACAGAAGGACACGATGATAACCCTTCCAGTCTCATCTCGCCACACGCGGAAGTAAGCATACACTGAAAAGACCCCTTTAAAACAAGGTTCAGATATTCATCATAGGAATAAGCGTCTCAAGTATATTGTTGTGTGGATAAAATAGAAGTCCTAGAACTGATCAGCGCAAGGGGACTTTGAGTTTTCCATCTGTCATTGCAAGTACTTTTGTTAATATCTAAATTGGATGGTCTATATCATTCATCCAGATGATAGTCTATGCACATGGGTTTTGTGAGTAAATGGATTAAAGCTTTACATATATGATGATGAACATTCTTACATAATACAAAGAATAATACCGTGATAAGCCACATAGTATCTAAGTCAACAATGGTCCTATGTCACCTAGTGAAGTCAAAGCTGTATAGCTTCTGTCTGTGACATCACAAAATGACCAAACCATCCACTGTCTCCGAATGTACCTGTGAGGGCAAGGCGTGACCATGTATGAAAGTGTACTTGAAGCATTGCTCTTTTCCAAGGAATGAAAACTCAGTTTTAGCAAAAAGCAAGGTACCTGACCTGCTAAGGGGTAAAAGAGGGGTGCATGATTCCGAAGACATGAATTTATGATCGTGCCTTACTGTTTAGCTGGCGTGTGGCCCTGCACATATCACACTACCTCGGGTTCACATATGCATATTTTCTGAGCATCCTCACTGTAAACTTTCTAGAAGCTGTGGCTTTTCCAGAACATGCAGATGCATTTTGTTCATGGACTTCTTCCAATGATCACCAGAGACAGCCTAAGAAACGATGTGGGATTTTGTTTTTGTTTTTTTTTTTTTTTGCTAGATACAGACATTTAATGTGCTGCTATTAGGTTGTATCATGTATTTATTTTGAGCTCTTGAAGCTAAGTTTAGATAAGCTATAATTATACTCATGATACTGCTGAAATGCTCAGTTTTTTTTTCTGCAAGTCAGCTTTTAGTAAAAAGATAAAATATAGAAACTCAGATCAATGTGTTCTTCTTGAAGCAGTCATGCCATGGAGTCAGTACACATTGGAGTGGATACAATCTGTTTTTCAATGCTTCTTCCATTGCTCTTTGCACCGTGATCACAAAAGTTCTGAATGTTTGCCTCATGTTACTGCAATATCCAGGGGCATCCGAAACACAACCTTTGCTACAGAACTCTATTAAGGAAGAAAAGCCACTCACTATCTTGGTAAATGATCAGGAAATCGATCTATAATTACAGATCATGCATTCTTCTAGGCACTACAGAGAAGCAGAAGACTGAACGATAATCTATTGCTCCAAAGAGATTTTCATTTTAACCTATTTGAGAGTGGGGAACAACAATAACAAAAACCCAATAGAAACATACTCGCAGTTGCCATGGTAAACTAATAATCATCAACTACTCATTTCTAATACAAAAGGGAAAACCTCCTTTTCCTAGACGCCTTCAAGCAGAATTATAAATGCTGTGGATGAGACTATCCCAGTGAATCACACTTTAGCCAGGCATGGTGACACATGCCAGCAATCACAAACACTGTCAGCTGTACTTAGTGCAAGAGGCTGAAGCAGCAAGATCAGAAGTTCAAGGCCAGCCTAGGCTACAGAGCCAGACTGTTTCAGAAGGGGGAATAATTGAGTACTGCTTGAGACTTGAGAAAAATCTCATGGTCTGAGATCTGGCAGGGGCGAGAGAGGAGCTGGCTGCTTGCTGCTATACTCGGTGCTGCCAGGAAGCTAGCTTAAAGGGGGCTGGTCTTCTCATGTCCACGCACTTAACTGGTAGGTCTGAGAATGAAAAGGAGGCAGTAGCAAAAGCTCCCCAAATGTTGAAGTCCAGCTTTGTGAGTAGGCATTAACTGGGTAGCTCCCCCAGGGCCATCTGTCTCGGGTGGCAGGGATAGATTTCCCTGCTGCTGGACCAGGTTAGGAGGTCCTATCGGCAGTGCAGCTGGGTGTTCTGCCTGAAGCCCCTTCCAATGCTTGCACGATTCTGTGGGTTCCTTCCACTGTAACACAGCCGGATTGATGCCTATTTCTAACAGCAAATCGGTGCAACCTGACAAATATTTGTAAACTCGTGTTGACACAGCAGGAGCTCAGAGAGGCAAGCGAGCACAGAGGGTGGGAAGGATGAACCCGGGCACTGACCCACTAAACGACAATGCTGCGCCTTGAAGAATATTTATGTACTCGTTATATATGGAAAGAAAATTTGGTTTTGCAACCGTGTAAGACCACAGAAGCTCCCAAGAGCTGCAGTTTTGGGAGGTATTGTCTTACTAACTTCAACCAAAAGACATTCTTCATTCTTCAGGCTTCAGAGCATCAAATGACTCCCCTCCCCTGCCCCCCAAGAGCTGTTTCTACTGTGTTAGCCCCAGATATTTAGAGAGAAACACAAATGATCGAAATACGTTCCCAAATATTCATGGATAATTCATAAGCCAGCAAAAGCCAGAAAATAGAGCCTTAGGATAAAAGTTCACCTGAGCCCGCTGTCCTGTGCCAAAGACTCATGGGGATTATAGCTTGGTTTTGAGGCTTTAAGGCCTAAGAGTCATAACAGGCTTGATTAGGATGCAGCACCCAGAGGACTGTACAGCAAGCTGCTCATAGGAGTGGAGACCTCAGTCGTGATGGGAAGCAGCGGGGTGTTGCTTTCCTTCTCTTTGTTTGGACTGTGATAGGATTTTCTTGTTCTCTAGCTTAGCCACATCAAAGCATCTTGGCCCTTTACTGGGACTTGTTCTCTTAATCACAGAAGGCATAGCCCTTGGTCTCTTCTCTCCAAGGCACAAGGTGATGAATGTTTCTTCTTCCTGATCCTGCATCAATGAAACCAGCCATCCCTGTGGTCAGAGGCAGAGGCCCTCTTCACATAAAGGCAGAGAAGACAGTTTTCTGAGAGCTGGATATGAGAGGTAGCTAGACCTCAAAACCTCTGATCATACACCCATCCAATGAGTTCAGACCCAGGCAGTGCTAAGAGACTGAACAACTTAGCAGAGGTACAAAGGTTAATTTCCTCCAGGTATCATAGAATCAAGAGTTTTTCTAGTTTGTTTTTGGGGGGGTTTATTGTTTTTTTTGTTGTTGTTGTTTGCTTTTTTTGAGAGGTATGTGTGTGCCCTTTGTCACTTTCAGATTGTGTGCTGTCACTGTTTTCCTCAACAAATGACCCATGTGGAGGTTGCAAACACAGCAGTGAAGATGACAGAAAGCAACAGCTGCTAACTGCATGAAACTGGGCCCTGTGAATCCCGGCATTCCAGATGCTTCTCCCCAGGGACTGCCAACTTTGAGTGAGCGGTCAAGAGAGAAGCAGATGAGGGCGAAGCTACGATATCTTCTCTGAAATTAATTTTAGGGTAGATTTTATAGACCATAAAAGGATTACTCTAACAGATGCCAGAGCCGTGCGTGCTACTGGATGGCAGTTTGCAATGTGCAGTGGGTGTATTAGTGGATGTTCTGAACCTTATTATTCAGTGCAGCTTCTCAGCACCTGTTCAAACACCTTCTTGCTCAACTACTCAGTCTTTCTACCTTGCTGAAATCAGCATCACTAAGGTGGTAGACAGCTCTTGAGCATCAGGGTAAAAAAGATATCCAGCTCTGCATTGGCCTTTCACAAAGGTACCAGAAAATGAGAAGGTTGAGTTCTCCTAAACAAACTGCTCTGACCACTTTGTAGTGTTTTGAATAGGAATGCTTCCCAGGCTCATATATTTGAATACTTAGTTATTAGGGAGTGACATCATTAGAAGATGTGTCCTTGTTGGGGAAGCATAGCCTTGTTGGAGGAAGTATGTCATTGGGGGTGGGTTTTAAAGTTTTAGAAGCTCAAGCCAGGCCCATTCTCTTTTCTCTCTCTCTCTCTCTCTCTCTCTCTCTCTCTCTCTCTCTCTCTCTCATGCTGCCTGCTGATCCAGATGTATCACTCTCAGCTCCCTCTCCAGCACCATGTCTGCCTGCATGCCACCATGCTTCCTGCCATGATGATAATGGACTAAACTTTTGAACTGTAAGCAAGCCCCAAATTAAATGTTTTCCTTTATAAAAATTGCCACAATAATGCTTGTCTTCATGGCAACAGAACGATGACTAAGACATCACCGCACCACTACCCTCAGAAAAAGTTTTTTTTTCCTATGAAGTTGGCTTTTTAAATTTACTTTATTGAGTCTGGGTGTTTTGCCTAGATACACATCAGTGAGCCACATGCATATCTGGTCCCCATGGAGACTGGAAGAAGGTATCAGGTTCCTTGGAATTTTAATTACAGCCAGTTGTGAGCAGCCATGTGGTTGCTGGGAATCATGTCTTGGCTCTCTGGTAGAGCAGCTGGTGTGCTAACTTGATGTGGGAGTCTTCTGTTTTGTGTTGATTTCATTGGTTAAATAAAGAAACTCCCTTGGCCCTTTAATAGGACAGAAAATTAGGTACGCGGAGTAAGCAGAACAGAATGCTGGGAGAAAGAAGCCAAGTCAGGCAGTCGCCATGATTCTCCCACTCCAGACAGACACAGGTTAAGATCTTTCCTGGTAAGCCACACCTTATGGTGTTACACAGATTGTTAGAAATGGGTTAATCGAGATGTGAGAATTAGCCAATAAGAGGCTGGAACTAATGGGGCAGGCAGTTTAAAAGGATACCGTTTCCGTGTAATTATTTCAGGTGTAAAGCTAGCCGGGTGGCAGAACGCAGCCCTGCCTCTCCATACTACACTAACTGTTGAGCCATCTCCAGTTTTTGTTTTGTTTATTTTTTTTAAACTGAAGCTTGGTGTGGCAGTGTGTGTCTTGTACAATCGCCACTTGGAAAGTAGGGGCAAGAGAATATCTTCAACTTAAAACTTTAAGGCCACTCTTAGCAACGTAGAGAGACCCCTGTTTCTTAACAATGGACAGCCTTTATTGTAACCAACTGAGCTGCTTTAATAAAGTACCCCAAACTGGGATATTGATTTAAAAAAAGGAAATTGCTTTCTTACTATCTGGGACGCTGGAAAGTCCAGTCTTGAGACACGTGAATATCTGGTCAGAACCAGTTCTCTAATTCAAGATGGAATCTGGTTGGCCCACTCTCATGTGGAGAAAAGAAAAGGCTGGGGCTGAAGGTCATGTGAGGTCTCCTTCATTAGGCTATCTATCCCTCATGACTACCACCTTCCAAAGGCTCCGTCTCTTAATGCTAGTGTATCCAAGATGCTTTCTCTTGGGTAGGGAGGACTCACTGATGCCCACCAAATGACACATGCTTTTAGCTGCCAGCCTTACACCTGG
The DNA here is from genome assembly GCA_025134845.1 of Neodon shergylaensis. Taxonomy (NCBI): domain Eukaryota; kingdom Metazoa; phylum Chordata; class Mammalia; order Rodentia; family Cricetidae; genus Neodon; species Neodon shergylaensis. Next base: position 11,316,971 of record JABTXL010006712.1, read on the forward strand.
GTATGAACGTGAATGTAATCTTGGTTCCTCACTGAAGGTTAAAAGAACACTAGGGTATGGGTGCTCCGAGGCTGAGAGACCAAAGGAAGCTGGAAGATGGGGGAGTAGAACAGGAGGCAAGGGCTTTTGGATAAATGGAAGCAAGCAAACAAGAATCTTCTGAAGTGTTCTGCCCAGACTGGTTCCAAGGGCAAAATCTGTTTGTATTTTGTTTTGCTAATATTTCTGGTATTAAAGAATAACCCACTGCCTTTTTTTTTCTTTTTGGTTTTTCAAGACAGGGTTTCTCTGTGGTTTTGGAGCCTGTCCTGGAACTAGCTCTTGTAGACCAGGCTGGTCTCGAACTCACAGAGATCTGCCTGCCTCTGCCTCCCAAGTGCTGGGATTAAAGGCGTGCGCCACCACCGCCCGGCTCCCACTGCTTTTTTTATTTTTTGAAGTACTAGAAATTGGACCTTGCACATGTTAGTCAACCTCTATGGTTCTGAGCTATGCTCAGTTTACTTTTTACTTTTTATTTTTAAGATAAGGTCTTCTTTGAACTTCCTGTGTAGCCCAGTGTGGTCTTGAACTTGTGACTCTCTTGCTTCAGTCTCTCAAGTAGCTGAGGTTAGAGACCAGCCAAAAAGACCCTGACTTAATCTCTTTAGCAGTCTAAGGTCCCTTTGCACCCTCCTTGCTGTAAAATGCAAATGACCTTCAGTGAGTAAACATGTTCATGTATCCTAAGGACATCTTCCCTTTTGCTTGACTCCTGACAGCTAACAGAGGTTCAGAAAATCATCTCCTCTAAGCTAGGAATCAAAGAATTAAGCACTTCTACTATTTCTTCAGAAGCAGCGTTTCCATCCCTTGTTACTTTCAGGTCATGAGCTCCAAGGTGAAACAAAAGACATCAGGAAAAGCGGAATCACTGGTACCTGTACATGCACGTGAATAGTTAGGAGACACAAGAGTAAAAGTGGAATTACTGGTACCCATACATGCTTGTGAAGACTTAGGAGACACAAGAGTAAAAGAGGCACAGGGTCTTGAAGAAAAAGATTACAAGAGTGTCTTAGTCAGGGTTTCTGTTGTGGTGATGAAGCACCATGACCAAAAGGCAAATTGTGTGTGTGTGTGTGTGTGTGTGTTTGGGGGGGGTGGCTTATTTGGCTCACACTTCTACATTGCAGTCCATCATTGAAAAAAGCCAGGACAGAAACTCAAACAGAGCAAGAACCTGGAGGCAGGAGCTGATGCAGAGGCCATGGACAGGTGCTGCTGCCTGGCTTGTTCCTCCTGACTTGCTCAGCCTGGTTTCTAATTAACCCAGGATCAATTGCCCAGGGATGGCACCATCCACAACTTGCTGGGCCTTTCCCCATCAATCACCAATTAAGAATGTTCCCTATAACCAGATCTTACAGAGGTATTTTCTCAACTGAAGTTCCCTACTTTCATATACTCTAACTTATGTCAAGTTGATATAAGCCTATCCAGCACAGTGATGTTATATAGCTAAAGGGGAAAACATTTTTGAACGGCTACCTTTAACAAAATCTATCTAAGGTAGCAAGCTTGTTATTTTTTTTTAGCATTCTTACAATATTTGGCCTAGTAAACTTATGAAAAATGATGAATAGTATATACCGGTTGCTTAGTGACTTGTATTTTCTTTTCTATACTGGAAGCTATTTGAATTTTGAAAGTTAATCACACTGAAAGTGGGGAAGGCAATGCTGATTTGTGTAGAGGGTGTGGGAATCCTTTGAGATGAAATACAAGTACCAGGAAATCCCAGAGATTACCACCGCACAGGAGAAACATTTCATGTTTATTAAATTAAGAAATGGTAATTGACATTGATCCCCCTTCCTTAACTCACAAGCTGCTGACTTAACTCCAATCTGTAGTAACTGAAGGTTTGATTTGGCTTAAAGGGGGGCTTTTAGAATAACTCCGAATGCCCATATATTACACGGCATTCCTAATTATAAAAGATGAATGACAGAAGTAAACTAGCCCAGTTCTCCATTCTAGACATCACATGCATTGTTACACTCAACAAGACAAGATGTATTGAAAGCATTGGAAATATAAAACTTACAATCATTAAATCATTAAATATTTTCTTGTTGGTTTTTTTATAATAGGTTTTATATGAAATGGAGTCAATTTTATACACAACCCAAGTGATCAGAACTTGACCCCCTCTGACCTTAAAGATCTTCTGGGATTTGTGACATTAGCAAAAATGCTGTGGTCCCTTAATGCAGCTCCTTTTTCCAGGGGTTATTTGACTTCAGTGTGTGAGCCCTTTGCTCTCTGCAGAAAGACACAAAAGGTACTCTCCCCTCTCTACAGAAAGAGCATTTGACTTAGAATCTTAACCCCTCCTGCCCAGTATTGGCAGATTTCACGCTCTCGTGCTAGCATGGGCTTTGTACCGTGCAGATGCAAGAAGACAATGCCTGAACCAGCAGGAAGAGTCCCTGTGTTCTTAGAGCCCCATGTCTTGGTGTGCTGTGTGTGTGTTAAAATGGAAGTGGGATTAAAAGAGTTACTTTGTTGCCGTAGTAGAAAGCTTGAGGAGAACACTCATTCTGGCTTGCTGTCTGGGGTGTATTCTGTTGCTGTTAGAAGGGCAGCACCACGGGAAATCCTTGTGAATGTGGATTTGGGACCATGCAATGGCGGGCTTACACTGCAGTGGATTATGGACCAGAGAGGTTGGGACTCAGCTCTCTTTCTCTTTCCCTTCTTTCATTATATGCATATACCTAGCATCTGGGATGGTACCACCCAAATCCAGGTCTTTCTCCCTCAGTTTGCACACCCTGAGCCACCTTCTCACACATACGCAGAAGTAGGCTTGAACCTCCTAGGGGATTCTAATACTGTCAAGCCGACAGTAAAGATAAACCATCCTTTATTTATTTAACCTTTATTATTATAACCATGCTTTATTTACTCATACCTCATCCCTCTCTAGACGTCATTAGGTTGTGCGCAAGAACACCAGGAAAGTGAATAGAGAAAGACAAATGGACAGGTATGCTACTTTCCATCATTTTTTTTTTTTTGGCTTGGAAAAAATACAACTGAAACAAATCAGCTTCACAAACATCAAAGAAACCAGCGTGAGAACCATCACTGCATCCTTCCTCTTTCTTGAGATGTTCAGCATCCTGGTTGCTATGTGTCACCACCTGAGATGGGCTGCTATCATTTACCTACAGTAACTCCAAACTCCGAATGGTATTGCTCTGTTGGTCATTCTCTAAATGCACTGCAGCATCTCAATGTGAGGGATTGAGAGTAGAACACAGAAACCCGAAAATCTCTAGCTCATCCTGTCATTTTATATCATACACGGAAACCATGGGTGTTTGAGTCGTTAGTATCAGATGATTCGGCCACCTAGCAACGGAGGCAAAAACAGTACACACAGCCCCAATCCTGTATCCTCTAATTATCTTCCCTCCTATCTTGTCTTTCAGTTCTCCCATCTTCCCTTCTCCCACTGTAGGTCTTCCTGGAGAGTGGTGTGCATGCTTGGATGCCAAGGTGACAAATCCTAATGGATCCATTGCAAGCATTATGGGAGAATCCCAACCTCCTGAGACTTCTTTCTTCTATATCCCCCTTGACTAGGAAACATCTGGCCCCTGCTTAAATTTTTACAATGTGGAGGAATGCTTCAATATCCAAGAAAGATCATCCCAATACAGAACGATTCTTATGTGGAGGAATCTATTGTTTGGAGCAAAATATGCCCACCAATAACCAATATCACTCTCTTAGGCTTGTTTCCCAATAAGAAAAATGGCTTGATTCCCTACCTCATACATCAGAAGAGAAAACCTTCTCCCTTGAGTCTTAGTACTTGAATCTTTGAAATTTAATAAGGCTTCTGTATCCCAGAGGGCATTCCCAGAGAAATCGCAAACCCAAGACATCGCCTGTGTTCCTATGAGATTGACAGTTGCCATGGGGATGGGATGGGATGCTGTCCTCCAGTGCTCCATGATTTCATCCCAACAGAGCTCTTGCTGAGACCTAAGTGCCTGCTAAGATTTTTATAGAGCTCCATCAGCTGGGCCTAACAGAGGAAGTACTGGGTCCCTGTGCGCCAGAACCAGGGACATGATTTATTCAGAGTTTATTGAGTGGCTCTAACTTCCTTGCCTCTTTCACAGAAAAACATAGAAACTCTGGTTATATTATAACCCCAGCCTCCTGGTTTCAGTTATAATTCTTTAGGTGGATTTCAATAGCTTATAATTAAAAGTAGAGAGAACTCCAACAGACCCTCAGATGATCAAGCGTCAAAGGTCCAGTGGACACATCTAAATGCAGCCTGACTCCAAATGTTAAGCTCTTGATTTTTTTCCCCGTGGCCATAAATGCAGAACGCAGCTCAGACTGGCTTCAGCAGGAGCTGAGGCATGACTCACCCAGGGCTGGGAATTTCAGCTGAGAATACAGCTAGTCTAGCAGCTCTTTTCCCGACTAATGAGAAATCTGATTCCGTCCTTGGACAGAAACAGCTCTCAAAGACAGCAGAACCATGCTGTACAGGAGAGAGTGGCAGACAGTTGCAAACAGCCAGGAGCCACCTGATCCAGAATCCAGGGCTGGGCTCATATTGATTTTGTATTGGAGAGGGGCAGGGGTGAGCATTCAGTGATGCAAAGGGCTCAGTCATCTCTAGAAGATTTGAAGGATTCCTCAGACCCATCATCATCATCATCATCATCATCATCATCATCATCATCATCATCATCATCATCATCATCATCATCATGTCAGGAGACAGGAAAATTGGACTAATGTTAAGTTCTTAAATACATTCAACAATATCCTTCCCAGTTCCTAGGCAGAATTACAGCATTCATCTTCAAAGTCAGTGTCTTGGCTAGGTATGCCTTTCTTCCCTCCTCCACCTCTCTCTCTCTCTCTTCTTATATAGGATGTCACTATTTAGCTCAGGTTGACCACATACCTGAACGTGTTCTGCCCTAGTCTCCCAAGAGCTGGAGGATAGCAGGTATGTGACACTATGCCAAGCATATGACAAAAGTTATAAAAATACATCAGGATGTCCCGATGAGGAGCAGAAGGAGGGAGAACATGAGCAAAGAAGTCAGGACCACAAGGGGTGCACCCACCCACGGAGACAGTGGGGCTGATCTATTGGGAGCTCACCAAGGCCAGCTGGACTGTGACTGAAAAAGCATGGGATAAAACCAGACTCTCTGAATATGGCGGACAATGAGGGCTGCTGAGAGGCCAAGGACAATGGCACTGGGTTTTGATCCTACTTCATGTTCTGGCTTTGTGGGAGCCTAGCCAGTTTGGATGTTCACCTTCCTAGACCAGGATGGAGGGGGGAGGACTTTGGACTTTCCACAGGGCAGGGAACCCTGACTGCTCTTCAGACTGGAGAGGGAGGGGGAGAGGACTGGGGGGAGAGGGAGAGGAGTAGGGGGAGGGGGAGGGAAATGGGAGGTTGGGAGGAGGTGGAAATTTTTTTCAATAAAAAAAAAGAAAAAAATACATCAGGAATTATTGAGAATATTTTGGGTATAAAAACAATCATTCTGTCTAGCCTCAGAAACGGAGAACAGCCTATTAACCTGAAGATTGTCCATGCTCATTTTCATTTGTTTCCCCTAGGCTCTGAGACACAAACTCTATGCTGAATCACACGTTTTCTATTCACAAGCACTTCTGGGCAAAGTAGTACATATAAATATAAATAAAATATATACTTTGATTTGTTTGTTTTGCTCCCCGGCTTCGCAAGGGTCAGTTTCTTCCTTGCAGAAAAGGGAAGGCTCCTTCAGCAAGGGGGAGTCATTAAGGACTAGGGGCAAACAACAGAAATTGTTCTCTTCCCTTCTTCCTTATAGCGAATAAATATGTACCCGGAGAAGTGAAGCCATGAACGTCATTGATTCCTAGACGCCAAAAGCCAATTGGGGATCCAGAGCCTTTCCTCCTACGATCTATTCTGCTGGTATGTAACTAACTTACTTTTATATATATATATATATATATATATATATATATATATATATATATATATATATATATATATAATTTAAAACAAGTATTCTATGCTGAGAGAAAAGCCAATGAGGCCAGAAGACAACTGATACTCTACTTCTGCTCTGGTCACTAACATACAAGGGAAAAGAGATTAACCCCAGTTTATCCCATGCCCTAGTGATTCAGGAATCAGAAGGGTCCTTGCTGCGTGTTCTGTTTTCTTAATGACACTCAGTATGTTCGGCAGCATTTGGATATACGTATATTTCAAGTCTTCAAAACCTAAGTACAAGTTACTATCAAAATGTAAGAAGAATTTAGAAGCTCAGCTCGGTGACACATGATCATGGTAGGACATTTTGTCAATATTCAGGCATCTGTGTCGGCCTGCCCTTGGGGTCCTGACAGGATTCATCCTCCGCTGCACCTCTAAAAGCACCTTCGTGCACATTTGCTACATTCCCTTTTAAAAGGTGGGCCTTGCCCACCTCCTCCCTCCCTCCCTCCCCCCCGCTCTCTCTCTCTCTCTCTCTCTCTCTCTCTCTCTCTCTCTCTCTCTCTCTCTCTCTCTCTCTTCTACTACTCTTGTCTCCAGGGACCGGTCTCTGACCCTTCTCTCTCTTTCAGTAAACCTCCTATGTGGGCCTGCTGTATGGTGTGACTCATTTTCCACCTTCTTTTTAGAATAAATTATGACATTTACAGGACCGAAACAAGAGGAGAAGGAATTTTCGATCAGAACAGGCTGTATAAAATATTGCCTCAGAACCAAACAATGCCAAATAGAACTATTCTGAAATACCATTCTGAGAACTTGATACAACTTCCAACTCTATCAATTTTCAAGTAAAGAACTTTGGTTTTCATGGAATCTATTCTTTAGAGCCAAGAACTTTCATTAGACAGTTGTTTGCAATGTAAAGTCCAAGAGAAAACAGACATTCTTGTCACTTAAAAGTAAACAAAAAGTAAATAGATAGATAGATAGATAGATAGATAGATAGATAGATAGATTGATCTGCTTGAAATTCTGACTACTTCTAAATAGGTCTTTGCTAAACCTAATTGCCAACTGATGTGGGAGAGGAAATTTTAACTTTCAGGCAATGTTGAAAATGAGTTATCTTGAAAGGCTTCAGACTGAGTGAAAAGAGACACATGATAATCTGTGTTTATAGTGGGGATGAAGGGAAAGACTTGTTGTCTGGGAAAAACAAACATAGATAATGTGGGAAACATAGAAGGCTTAAATGCCAAGGCCTGTCTCCTAAATAGAAGTGTAGACTTTGTGCCAGGGAGATGGCTTGGTGGGTGAACGCAGATATGGGGTAAGCACCCATCTCTAAGTGAGCTCACTCTGCGAAGGGACACTATACCTACTTTCATTTCACTGCCCCCAGAGCCTGGGAGCTTGATTGCTTCACAGAATGCTGCCATGTGTGCTGCTTCAGGGGAACAAAGTCTCTCTGCGGGCAGAGTCATAGGCCTGAAGAAGTAGCTCAATTGAGGACTTGCCTCGTGTGCACAAAGCACTTGGTCCAGTTCCCATCACTGAATAAAAACAGATACATATCTGTAACACCAGCACTGGAGAGGTAGAGGAGGATGAGGCCTAGAAGTTCAAGCTCATCCTCCTCCACAGAGCAAATCTGAGATCAGCCTGAACTACATATCTAGACACTATCTCAGAGCAAACAAAACAAAGCAAAACAACAACAACAACAACAAAACAAACAAACCAGGTTTCTGTTACAATGACAAGGAGGCAATGTTTGATATTGGGAGGAAAAAAGAGTCTTTGACAATACCTAAAATAGGGAATGAAGACTTATGAAAGAAAAAGTACATGAATAATTGTTTAGATATTACCTTTATGTTGTGACAGATACTATTGCTAGCAGGTGATTGAGGCCTTTGGATGCATCTGTTGCCCCAAGTACCAAAATACAAAATAAGATGAGTCATCCTTTTCTCTCTTGCTTTACCTGAAAATTGGAGCACTTACCCAACAGCACAGCAGCAATGGTCAAATGAAATGTTTGCAGATTCCCACATAACACTGACCAAAGGAGGACATTAAGCCTGCGCTGTCGGTAGTGGGCTTGGAGCCTGACCACACCTGACCTTTCTTCTGTGAATCAATAAGGTCTCTGAGGGCTACAAGGAAGAGAATGTAAAATCCACGACTCTTGATATTTTTCAGACATAGCATCAGGGCGTGGAGTCTCGAGCAGAATGGAGTGAGGCAGGATCTATTCATATGGCCTTTGTCTTTCTCTCCCAGTGTTTGCTAACAAAGGGTTGGGGGGAAAAAAGCCTTGTAGCATCTGGACCATTTTGCAAAAACAAACAAAGCCTGAGCCTTCTCAGAGAGCCCTGGAATTCTTCACTTGCGTAGATGTATGCATCGCGCACGCTGTGACATATCCTAAAATCTGATAGACTGTAAATGCGGTGTAATCAGAGGTGCTCTAATGCAATGTTTTCCCTCTATGAAGTGTTACTTGTAAAGGCCATAAAAGCATAGTCCAGGTAGTCCGCATCCGACCATACCTGATTCTCTATGCATTTCTCGGTTAAATCTTGGACTCTTTCCAGAAGTGAATGTTGGAGGAAAAAGGTTGACTCTATTCCATGTAGTCAACTTAATATGGTCATGGAGTGGGGAGATAGTGTCCTGCAGGAATTTTAGCAAATGTGTTGGAATTTAAATTTCATGTGTGGCTTCTGCTTTATGAGGATTAGCGGTTGTGCAAGTCTGACAAAGAATGCTGGGGAGAAAGCAAATTACACAGAGAGAGGGTGTAAAACCAACCAAGGGTGGCTTTCGAGTCACACTTAATAGGAATCGAGAACTCTTTACACTTTCCAAGTTCTCTCCATCCTACTGGGACTCTTAAACTGAAATAATAATCTCTTTTCCCCTTGAAATAATTCTTGTCCTACTTTTAAGACTATTAGGGGAATTAAATAAAACACATGCAAAACTGAACATCGGCGGCACTAAAACATATGAAACAGCATGCAGAAACTCCACAGACCTTATAAAAATCCTTTCCAGAGCCTAGAGGAAGACCAGAGAAGCAGACCAAAATGTGTGCGGCTGCAGAGAACATGGGTGTGAATGTCAGGACACACATCATGCATCCGTCGTTTTGCTCTTGTCCAGCCCTGTACCTGATGTGCAGTTGTTCTTATCTACCAGAACTTTGGTTTTACTCTACATGTAACTGTGTGACAGACCCCTGCCTTGCCTTCCAGAGGTGTGAGGAATATTCTGACCTTTATTTTAATATTCCTAGGCCAAGTGAAATAAAGTGGCGAAAGAGTGCAATTATTGGCCTCCCAATCACCGGTAATGAAATGCAACAGGCAAGATTCTCAAGGTACTGGCGTTGGAACTAAGGTCACTTGCAGAGAACACAAGTTCACAGTTATCTCCTGTTTTCCGTGTAGCTATTTGGCCAGGTTTTCATTAGTATAATCTCGACCAAACCGTACTTTGACCCTAGCTTCCAAGAAATCCCGTGTACATTTATCCAAAAGTTTTAAAACAGCACCTTCTGCATGCAGCGAGTCTTGCTCATCCTAAACCTCACGGATTCCCCTTGAGAGAGCTCAAAGGAGCAGGGGATGAGGTGCCACAAAGCAATGGACCCTCAGATTTCCCTCTTCAGTGCTGAGGTCATTGGAACCATTTTTTTTCTCCTCAATTCTAATAACTCCAAGGAGCCAAACAGTCCCTAGTCTTTGACCCTTAAGTTTGGGCTTGGGTCCACAATCCTCAGAACTGGGAGTTAAACCAAATGGAGCTTTTATCTGGCTGCATAACAAAAGCTTTGGAAAACTCCTAGAAACAAAATAGCTACAAACAAAATTAACCAATACAATACTCTCACATCATTTGAACTTAAATAAAAGGCACTGCTTTCTTTTTGGAGCACACACACACAAAAAAAAAACATTTACTGAGATGTGTTCTCTATCAACAGTAGCTTTAGGAATATGGTTGGGAGATTTTTATGGGCAGTTTTACGTGATCTCCAGTTAAAACTGAAACAGTTATCACTTTTGTCTATTACACTGTGCAAGGCTGTGGCCCAGGACTGGCTCAGAGTATGGGTATCCTCTGCTATTTCATTGGGTCCCACATTCAGAAGGACATAATGCTTGAAGGTTATCTTGTACCCTTTCTGATGTTTCTTATATTTTTGCATCGAACTTCAATTCATAAATGAATGGTTCATATAAAATACATGTGAGGAGAGGACAAAATATGGATATCGTGTTATTTCCATTTGTAGATAACAAATACTCATCATGGACATAAAATTCCTTTGGAATCACAACACATCACCCATCACAATGCATACTGAAGTTGACTGCATGAGAAACTTCTAATGTCAACAACTAAGTGGAGGTGCTGAGAGACCCATCGCTATGGTTTGGATAGCCATCTTCCATATGTAAAGGCTTGGTACTCAGGGTGCTGGTACTATTGGGAGAGTCATTGGAAGCTTTAAGAAGTGAGCCCCATGGGGAAGTATGTAGTCACTAGGACTTGACCTTTAAAGAGGTTATAGAACCTTATTTTCATCACTATACCCTATATTCCCAACGATATGTCACCACCACTAGAGACTGAAATCAATTGTGCCATCCACTCTTGGCACGAAACCTCTCCCAAACAGTGAGCTAAAATAAGCCTTTTCTGTTTTTGTTACTTGCCCCAGGTTCATCATAGTGATGGAAAGCTGACTAATATACCAATAAAGCCATTAGAAAAATAACTCTTGGGTCTGGGTTACCTCACTCAGGATAGAGTTTTCTATTTCTATCCATTTGCATGCAAAATTCAAGATGTCATTGTTTTTAACCGCTGAGTAGTACTCTAATATGTATATATTCTACACTTTCTTCATCCATCCTTCCATTGAAAGAAGTTTAAAAGACATTTAAATTGCTTGATGAGTTTTCTTTTGTCTCATTTGCAAAAATATATAAAAGCAAACTGCAGTTGAAATTTTACTATATCAGAACCTAGAGACTTACAAATGAATAAGGTAGACTTTTAGCAAAAAATCATTTTAGAAAAAAAGAGGAAGTGATACTTTTAAGCAAAACTCAGTAGTTAGACATGGAGCTAGAAAGCCAAAGGCATGTTCAGGGACTGGACAACAATGTTCCGAATGCCTTCCAGCTGCCTCAAGTTCTTTTCTTTTCCAAAGAATGCCAAACCAAGAGGACCTTTGAATAATCATATTTATCTCCTAATGACAATCTATAGACTAGTAGCATAGGGAGAGCTTCTATAAAAATAAGAGATATATTTTAATTTCATTTTTATTAAGTAACAGATGCAAATTAAAATACATATTCAATTATGCATACCAATAATACAATATGTAGTAGAAAGCCTCAATTGTAGTTGGCATTCTCATTATATATTTTCCAGTTTGTGATTAGGTCATATATGTTCTGAGTTATATATTTCTCCATCTATCAACTGCTAAGTAGAAGTTTTATGTACTGACAAAATGTTATGCATAACAGTTATATAAGACTGTATAAAGTGTAATCAAAATATGTAATTGTTTTAAGGTAAGTCAATAAATTATTTTAAATTCCTTTTTACAAGAGCTAGAATTTAAAGCCTTGCCCCTTGAAAGGGGACTGTGAAACTTCAGCCTGGAAAGAACAGGCATTAGTGACAGGCCATAAAAGGCAAAATGGCTTTCATCTTGCTCTCTATTCTTTTAGATGGACTGGGAGCTGATAAAGCCAGGTTTTAATAACATCTCATCTTATGGTGATGCTATAATAAAGATTCTAGGTCTCCAGTGAGTATCTCTGTGAGAAGCTAGAATGGAACAGGCTCCTCCAGTGAGTCTCAGGTAACACAACCACAGTCTGTCTATTAACAGCAACATGGAAACCCCTGAGCTAGAACCATCCAAATAAACTGCTCCCAGATTCCTAATTGTCAGAATTGTGTGTCATAATCCAAATTCAGTCAGCAGAGGGGGAAAAAAAGATCAGAGAAGAAATTAATGAAATGCAAATAAAATCACAAAGAGTGAAGGTAAGAAAGCTGGTTTTTTTGTAAACATAAATAAAGTTAACAAACCTTTAGTCAAATTAGCCAAGAGAAAGAATGAGAAGATGCAAATTAATAAAAGCAGAGATGAAAAGGGAAACATTGTAGCAAACACCAAAGAAGTATATAATATCATTAGAAAATACTTTGAAAACCTCTATTCCAGTAAAAGTGAAAATACAGGCACATATAATCTACCAAAATTGAAGCAATAAGATTTAAATACGTTAAATATACATATTGAACTGTTTAGCAGTGATCAACATCAACAAGTAGTAAGACAAAGTCTCTCAATTAAAATAAAGCCAGGCCCGTGTGGATTCACCACAGAATTACACTAGACTTTTAAAGAACCCACACTAATACCCCTCAAATCAATGCATAAAACATAAAGGGAATGGTTGCTTCCAATCTTATTTTAATACAGCCAGTATTACTCAAATACAAAAAAAAAAAAGCAGGTACACACACACAAAAAAAGCAATAGGCCAACCTCCCTGGTAACATGTATGCAAGTAATTCTCAATAATTTTCAGAAAGTCAACTGCAGACTAAAATCACCATCAATCATGGCCAAGTAAGCTTCATTTTAGGAACACAGGGCTGCTTCAGCAACTCTGAACTCATTCGTGTAATACGTCACATTGATAGACTCAAGATCAAAAACCACAGGATTAGCTCAAATAAATGCACAAAGCCTAACATCCTTTATGATAAAAGCTCCAAAGAAATCAGAAATAGATGGGAATACACCTCAATATGATAAAGATCATATATAACAAACCTATAGCATACACTAAGTGGAGAAGAACTGAAAGCATTTCTACCAAAATGAACAATGAGATAGGGTATCTTCTCTTTCTTCCTTATCTGTCAGAGCACTGTAGTTTGGGATAGACAGGAATAATTAAATAAAACAGATTCAAGTAGGAAAGTAAGAAGTCAAATTATCTGTAGTTCCAATGATGTGATCCTGCACACAGAAACCCTACAGACTCCACCAGAACAAATGAACATACTTAGCATACACACACACACACACACACACACACACAAATCCTACAGAACCAGGAGTGTCCCAGTAGTGAAGTGAGAAAAATAAGCTCAAAGAAAATAGCTTAAAATAAACCTAATCAGGAAGTGAAAACACATACACAATGAAATCTTTAAAATGCCAAAGAAAGAAATCAAAAAAAAAAAAGGACACTAGAAGATGCAACTCTGTTGTAGGATATTTGTACACTGTGTGAAGGTGTATTGTGATTGGTGTAATAAAAAGTTGAATGGCCCATAGGTAGGCAGGAGGTATAGGTGGGACTTCTGGGCAGAGAGAGGAAGTAGGAGAAAGAGTTGAGGAACATGAGAAAGATGCTAGGAGACACACACACACACACACACACACAAAGCAGGATGGATGTCAGTACATACAGGATATAGATTAATAGAAATAGGTTAATTTAAGTTATTAGAACTAGTTAGGAAGCTAAACTAAAGTCAAGTTTTCGTAATTAATAATAAGTCTCCATGTCATTGTGAGCTGGCACCCCAAAAGAAAGTCTGACTACACAACTAACTTAAAAAATTAACAAAATGATAATAGTAAATCCTTCCCTGTCAGTAATTATTTTAAGTGTAAATGATTAAACTTCCCAAAGACACGGGACTGAGTAAATGGAAAATAAAACAAAGCAAAGAAGATTTAATTATATGTTGTCTGCAAAAGACCCAAAGCACATTAAAAGATTCACAATGGCTGAAAGGAAAGATAATCTATGTAACGATGAAAACAGCACATTCAGTTATATGTTTATCTCAGATAATCCAGCAGAGACACATGCACATTACCATATGGTCGAATTAGCCCCAAATTTGTACACAGAGCCACTACCCATCTGAGCACAATATACATTCTCCTCAAGCACGTGATGTTCTCCAAGAAGGATCACATTTTAGATCACAATGAAGCTTGCATTTTGTTGGTTTTATTTATGAGCATTTTGCCTGCATGTAAGCCTGTATACCACATGTATGTCTGATGCCTACAGGGGCCAGAAGAAGGCATCAGATTTCCTGGAACTGGAGTTACAGACATTTGTGAGCTACAATGTGGATGCTGGAACCAAATCTGGGTCCTTTGGAAAAATAGCTAGTGTTCTTAAGCGATGAGCCCTCTCTCCAAATCCCACAAAACAAGCCTTCACAACTTTAAGAAAAGTAAAACCATACCAATTTCTCTGACCATAATATAATTAAACTAGAAATTAGTAGAAGAAGGAAAACTGGAATATTAACAAATGCATGCAAATTAAAGAACACATGCTTGAACAACTGGTAACATGAAAAAGAATTTGGAAGATAATGAAGCAGTATTTGACATCATGAAGGGATACTATGATGGTAAAAAAAACTAACTTGGTAACGGTCATCTGCCTGCTGTCAATTTCTATATGACTTTTATCTGGGTATGCCTTTGAAGACTCCCTAATGGGACACATTCTACTCAATATGGGACATGAGTGTCTCTGAGGCACATACAGGGTGAACTGTAACCTGTGGTCCCTCTGAGCCACTCGGTCTTTGTGACTCTGAATGCCATTCCCACCCATACATAGCTTCAAACTTGAAACACACCTTCTCACCTGGAAGCCACTCTAAACCAAGAACTCCTTCTGCCGGCTAAATCCTCTTAAGCCACGTAGGACAGGCTGAGAGCAGAGAACATAGACTCCCTTTGAACAGCCTCAGCAATGGCTGCAGAAGGAGTATTTGTTTTCTTACCAATGAGCACAGCAGCTCCAAGACACAGCCCACTCAGAAGCCAAAAGTGGCCTTAAAAATGAAGTTCTCTCAGTGGAAAGTGATAGTTACCACCCACAGGCTTCACGCTCCTCTCTCAGGAATCACCCCTTCAACCACTTAGTGCTGATGTCCAATTCATGCTGTTGCCAAAGGAATCTAGTCAAGGATGGAATCTAGTCAAGGATGGAACAACCCTTTCAGCAGAATGTGTATTGTGGCAGGGACTCACTGTGCAGACTAAGTTGGTCTCAACCTGATGCTGGGGAATGCCTCCAGTCGCTGAACGCAATTGTAAGGACCCATCACAATGACCAGCTAAGACGGAATACAACCTTTTCTTTATATTCTTCATCCCTTTATCTTCTTCTGTTTTTTTTTTAATTTAGTTAATTTTTGTTATTTTCTAATTTCTATTGTATATATTCACTTGACACAGTACTACATTAATTCATTTAATATCGATCTACTTGATCCCCAAAATCTCCATATTGCCCTGCCATGTCTCTTACAGTATGGCTTGTGGAATAGTTGCTTCAGGATAAAATATGGTAACTGTTAAAATATATATATATATGTATCATCAGGAGTCAGGACTTAAACATGATAGAGCTTGAAAACCATTTCAATATTTTGGATCTTGGTCAAGTTTTCTAAGGATAAGGATTATTCTCTCGCCAAATATCATAATTACAGCTCCAAATCACTGAAACTAGTTCTAAGTGATTTCCTGGCATTCTTGTGTTTGTGCTTGTGAGTGTGCGTGTGTGTGTATCTGCATACTGCTTCTGCTTTAAGGTCATTTCAGTATCGTATAGTCCAATATTTGACCAGCTAAAACAAATGTTTCTAATCATAGGAAAAGGAGCAGGAAAAATGGTTTGATGCAATCCTTGACCTTTGGCTTGGTGTCTACAAATAATGTCCCATGTGGCCCTGAAGAGGCTAGTTAACCTCTTGATATCTGTGCTTCCCTTGTGTTAAGTGGGACTCACAGCCTGTATGATGTAAGGCAGTATGCAGATGAATTATTGAAGACTAGATGATCTACAATCTGCCCTCACATACTATTTTGAAGATTCTCATCCATTATTCATCACCCAATGCATTTTACCTTGCATTATTAGACTATAGGTGGGTGGCTTGCAATTTTCAACATTACATGCATTTTGATAGGGTGCAAACAGATACGTGTTATGTGAAGTTTTGTGATGAATTAAGCTTAAGTGACCTGAAGTGAAATATTTTAGGGTTTTTCTATTTTTGCAAATGATAAAATCTTCCCTGTGGCACTAAAGGTCCCTGCATTTGTTGTTGATGGGACTCTAATGCTTCCGGAATTCAGTACCACAGAACTGGGTGTAGCACTTATGATGTTTGACTACAATCTCAAAGGTTCATTTCACGGAGCAATAAGTAATCTTTTGATAGTATGGACTTAAACTGCACCCGCCTATATGTCTGGCATACAGGAAAAGAGAAAGCTGGCTTCTTATCTTAGCTGTGTTCTCCAAACTCCCAATATGCATTTGCTGTGTTCTTCTCCTCCTCCTACTCAGTAGGTGTGTTATCCATCCTCCCTAATACACATAATATGCAGAGGCTGTGTTCCCCATCCTCTCTAATATGCAGTAGACGTGTTCTCAGCCCTTGCTCACACATATAATATGCAGTAGTTGTGTTCTTCACCCTCCTTAATATGCTGTAACTGTGTTCTCCACCTACCCTAGATCACAGCAGTGTATTTGTGGAAAAGTGCAATAAACAAAATATTGCCAGTGATACCGATAAAACCAAAGTCCCCAAAGAAGTGCTTATTTTAACTGAAAAGAGCAATGATTACTAACATGGAGAGTGTTTAATGTGTGGCCAAGGTAAGTCCATGACATGACAGAGTCCCCTAAATAGGCATTAGAAAACCAGGGAAATCATTTATAAAATTATTTTGGCAAGAGTCCTTACCAAGTGAAAAGTGTTTATATTTTCACATTCTTTTACAAAATTGGCAAGTCTGAGAATCAGAAAGTTTCAGTTCTTAAATTTACTTTGCAGCCCTTTATGGCAGAGTGCCCTGTGGCTGTGATTCTCTCTTCCATTCCTTTACCAAATTTCCTGGGTTTTTGTGAGCTCTTTAGCATTGTGTGGGAGGAAGTTACAATATCCAAAATAAAAATATTTCCTCCCTGTTTTCCTTAATATAGTTAGTATCCACTAAACTATATACTTCATTGTTTTATATTAACAGTTTAGAAATAATGTTTAAAAATAGATATATCAGACATGTTTCTACTATTTTTGATTTCCTTTTATATGTTTTTTTACCTAATATTCTTATGTTTTCCCAAAAGACATATTAGTGAACATAAAGTATATGTTGTACCACTTGGAAAAATTATGAGAAATTAATGTTTAGAGATCTGGTATATTCTGTTTCCACCTTAGTATCTCAGAGCATGTATGCCTATCAAATGTACTGAACAGCTCTGTAACTTCACTTCCTACTACCATTCAATATCAACACAAGGCTAAACATTCTTCAGGAGATTAGGAAAAGACAAAATACTTGCCTACAGTTTTACGAAGCTAAGTAACTGTATCTATGTTGTTCTCCTCAGGCAGTTGGAAGATATTTCACTGTTCATTTTCAGAGCAATATTGTGAAGGAAAACTCTTGTTAAAAGCCACACAACAGCACAAAAACAACAACAGCACAGTAGATAACAGGGCCTCCCCCTAGCCAACCGTGACAAACTCATCCACGAAAGCTTCCAAAAGCAAAGACTCAGCAAATCATGGATCCAAAGTTTGCTGACTACAAGGTTTGGATGCCAAACTATGCTTATGTTACGTTTTCAGACTTCTGGATTAGTTTTTCTGAAGAATCCATTGGCAACTAGTTGCTAGTTCTTCACCATATGACTGCAATTGTGTTCCATAACCTTCCAGTTCCTATCATCTTGTCCATCAAACAACTTCATGGTCCATGAAAATCAACTATAATAATACATTTTGTGGAGTCAAATACATTACAAGATTTGAACACTCAGTCCTACATAGGTTGTCTTCATCAAGTCCCCAGCCTTCCACCTCCACCCCCACCACACACATGCAAGGCCCAGGGAACTTTGTAAAAAGAAGTGGAAAATTGTAGAAGCCAGAGGGAAAGAGAATGGATGATGCCAAGGACACAAGGCCTTCCAGATGCCAGAGGACTGTCACACATGTGTGCCAGCGTGGATAGGGCCTGTACAGGTTCAAGCCTGATGCGCCCCAGTGCTGACAAAAGGGGGAAACAGACACAAGCTCCCATCCCTAACAATAAAGCTATCTGCAATTGATATTTGCTTGCACATGAAAAATTAGTCTGCTTTACTGGAGGTATATTAACCACACATAAGGGTGGGTCCATACCTAGCAGTAGATGACCAACATAAAATAAATTCCTAGACATTTGTCTCGTGTTGCTGTGGGCATTTTATGGTTTCTTATTTTGTGTTTTATGGTGTGTGTGTGTTTTATGTGTGTGAGTGTGTGTGTATGTGCCATATGTGTATGTGTGTATGCTTCTGTGCGTATGTGCTTTTGTGTTTCCTATGCGTTTTCTATTCTCTTTATCTCATTTCTTATTCTGGTTTGTTTGTTTTTCTTTTGGTGGCCTGATTGTTTCGTAAAGAGAGAGAAAAAGGGAGTGGAATTGGATGAAATGGGAGATGAAATAATTATATATATGTAATTATACATATGTACAAGATATATATATGTATATATATTTATCACAGGATATACTTGAGGGAATAAAATATATATTTTTTCCAAACTTGTTCATCCTATGAGCGTTTTTAAATGTTTTCAACTTTGACAGTGCTGTTTGCTTTGACAAGTAGCATCTATGTTCTTCACTTAGGTTTGTCTACACTTATAATTGGTTGAATTCAAGATATGACCTCAATTTTATGCATACATAATAAATGTATAATACATAAATATATTAATATAAATATTAAAATATTTATATGTCTGCCAAAACTTTGAAGCTTTCTTCTGTAAGTCTGTAAGAAATAGTTTGGGATATGTTTTATTTTTCTGTTTTCACAATTATTGGTTCATTTTAGTTCTCTGTATTCCTTTTAATCAACATTGGTATATTAATTTTCCTAAAACAATTATCTCTTTCCAGATTTGGACAACACAAGAAATACTGTATTATTCACAATTCTAGAAAATTGTGCTATGCTGTTTCCTATACTTTCCCACAAATCAAGAAGGCAAATTAGGGAAAGAATATTTGGTAATAGGAATAAAAAGTTGAAGACTTTCACCTGAGAATAGCAGAGGACACTATGCTGCATTGCCATTCCTTCAGCAGCTCCCTGCTTTTAGAAGAGATCTTTTGAGAAAAAGAGGAAAAGGTAGATACACAAGTTTCAGGACGTGCTTTCAAAAGCTCGGGCACGCTACTGTCAATTACTCTGTTCAGTTCTCAGAGAGATTCCTGTGCTCGTTGGTGTCCCAGCTGGGTAGAAATACCGAGCGCTCTGGTATTTCACCTTCTGGTCCTAGGAAATCTAGACTGCTGGGAACAGGTTTTCAGATTAGACCCAGATGGAATGCACTGGGTCCTGTGTCTACAGTGTCTTCAGCAGTAGGGACAATGTCAGTCCCTGAGGGCAACCCAGTTCAACAGAAAGAGTTGATGTCATTCTGGGAGTTAGTAGACCTTTCCTAACCAATAGCTCAGATGGTAAGATGCAAAGGGACTGTAGCAGCATTCGTATCTTGGAAATAATACACAGCTGTCTAATTGGACATAAGGCCCTCATTCAACAGGAGGGAAATTGTTCCTGGTATCTGAAACCTAACCAACTACTTGTTGCTAGAGAACCCATTATTGCCACTTTATGAGGCCAGCATAATTCCTAAGCACATTCTAAAATATCCTTATATGAATAGATTCATTAGTGTAGCTCTGATCCCTCATCGGAGAAGCTTCTCTTTGCAGAAAACACTGACCATTCCACAAAACCCAAACTGGTCATAATACAGAGAGGCCCAACATACACATCTGCAATACAAATCCTGCCCCTACTGCTCGGGGTACATCAAAGGACAGGTGTTGGGAAGGTTGTAAAAGACAGAGGACCAGGAAACCTGAGGTCAGATTAGATGTCCTAGAAATGACAGGAATGCTACACTCATGATCCCTCAACAATATGGCTGCCCTAAAGAAGACCCTGACAAGGACAGCGCTGATAAACACACGAATGTGGAAGGGGAAGTGTGGCAGGAGACCACCCTAAAATGTGAATAAGAGGCACAAGGATGAATGAAGGAATAAAAATGAGTCTTTCCCAGGGAGGAGCCTGATAATTGATTATTCAGTACAAAGTGGTCATTCCTGAAACCATATACATGCAAGCCATATACTCAGAACATAGTATGTACAGATTCAGGGTGGGTAGGGAAGTGGGGATGGATTTGGGAGGAGTAGCGGGAGGAAGTATATATGAGAAAAATACACTGTATACAATTCTCAAAGAACTAATAAGATGAGACTAATGAAGAGAAAGAATTGTTAGCATCAGCTATATGCAGCTGTTGGTGTGAATTAGCCAAAATACTCATCGTTCTCCGAGAAGCAATCCTGCAGAGTTGGATGCTTTCGGTATTATGTCACAGATTGTCAATATTCACTGCCTGGCTTGTTCTTCCCTAACAAATATTGACTTTCAAAATGATATCCTTTTCTTTGTGTTAAAGATGATAATAGAATGCCATGCGAGTTGTTGCTGGCAGCCTCTGGCTGATGACAGGACCATCCAAGAATAGAAGCCCTTGCATGAGCAGCTGGTACATTCTTTATTAATCCTAAGGAGTGAGTTACAATCATCAATATGCTCTTCTGGTTTAATTGTGAAAGGAAATTTCAGTAGCTTTGAGAATATACGACGTTCCTTAAAAGAATCGGGACTAAGTTGGGAAAGAAAAAAAAGGGGGGGAGAGAGACAGAGGGGGGGAAGGAATGGAGGGAGGGAGGGGTATTACAGAGACGTTGGACCTTGAGTAGACACTGTGCAAAAGAAAAACACCTGTCCACTACAAAGCTATTTTGGGCTCAGAATCCCAGCAAAGTATATTCTCTGTTCATGTTCTAGCTAATTTAATACCTTTCAGGTATTCCATTATTGGCTGGTTCTCTGATGATGTTTGTAGAAAAAATAATTTGACATTTTTCCTTATCTATTTTTAATATTTTTAATGTTATTTCCCTACTACCTCATATACGGGCACAATGCTCCTGTCAGCAACCTGTTCGTCAAAATTTTATACTTTCTGAAAGCCATTGTTCTGAGTTGTACAAAAGTCCTGTCCCTTACTTCTCTTCTGCCAATACGATCATTTCTGTAGTTAGAAAATTATATTCCAGTTATTAAAAACATGAACTGAGAACTGAATGAAAACAAAGGGGGTGAAGAAGACCTCGGATGTTCGACAACAAGCTTATGACAATTTCTACCCAGCCCTGGAATATATGTGTGTGTGCATGTGTGTATGTGTGTGTATGCGTGCTCATGCGTGTATGTATATATGTATGGAGAGAGGGAGAGAGAAAAACAGACTTCCCTCTAAAGAAAAATATGCAAGTGTTAATCTTTATGCCATTCAGAAGCCCTGATCTATGCAGCAAGAGTAAGGAGAGAAGGAAACACTTGTACTGGTACGGCTTTGTGATTCAGTCTGCATAGGAGATGCTATGAAGGCAATTGCTGCATTGAAAATGAATTGCATGAGTTTATTTTGGGGGAGAAGGCAGGGAGTGAATGTAAAATATTTGTGTAAACACAACCAACAGAAACGGTAGCAATACTTATATCACTCAGAGAGGCAAAATCCCATTTTGTCATATCCTCCTTCCCCACCAGTTAACTCAATTTGCTAAGATAACATGACTTAGAGGCTTCAGCAAAGACCAAGAAAATCAGGTAAACAACTATAGATAATTGACTTACACTGTGAGCAACATGGAATTTTGTATCATTTGGGAAACCACTACTTGTGAAACATTTAATTTAATCACCTTCAACACTCAGTCTTTATAGTCATCCTGTGGTGGAGGTATCTTGATTTTCTTCCTATTTTTCAATTGAAATAAAAAATGCAATAAAACCTATAAATTTTGATGAGAGCCGGGCAGTGGTGGCGCATGCCTTTAATCCCAGCACTCGGGAGGCAGAGGCAGGCGGATCTCTGTGAGTTTGAGACCAGCCTGGTCTACAGAGCTAGTTCCAGGACAGGCTCCAAAGCCACAGAGAAACCCTGTCTCGAAAAACCAAAAATAAATAAATAAATAAATAAATAAATAAATAAATTTTGATGAATAGCCCTCTCCTCACACTCAATAATGAGCTTCAAGACATCTTGCTATAGAGGCTGGGCTGGTATCTCAGAAGGTAAAATCCTTGCTTTGCCAACAACATTAGGCCCTGAATCAAATCCCCAGAACCTATGTAACAATCCAGCTGTAGGGTTGGGAGTTGGCTCAGTGGATATAAATGTTTGCTTCACAAGTAAGAAGACATAGGTTCAAATCTCCAGAACCCATATAAAAAGCTGGGGATAGTCACTATGCCCTGTAACTCTAGGGCTATACAGGGAGAGGGCAGAGACAGGAGGATGGTTGACTTGATGGCCACAAACCTGTCTCCAGATTTTGTGAAAGACCTTGATAGGAGTGGTAGAGCAGGACACCCAGTGTCCTTGTCGGGTGTCTGCATTTCAGAATATGTATTCATGACACCAATGCACAAAAACTACACACACAAGCACATGAGGTAGCATGTGCTTGCCATCCTGGTGCTGGATAGGTGATACCAGGCAGATGCTCCCAAGCTGGCTGATTAGCCAGCCTAGCCTAATCGGTGAGCTTCAGGCCAAGGTGGAAAGTAGAGAGTCTTAGAACTGGCAAGAGCGAAATCTGACTTACACACACACACACACACACACACACGTACATGTATGTGCACCTGCTCACACTTCCATACGTGCACATGTGTATACACCCACACAAATACTCGTGCATGCATGGATGACTTCTTAGCATTCAAGACTATAGCAGAAACAGCAGAAGGTTATTGTTAACCTTTTCAACCACCTCACTCTAGTAAATGAGTAAATTTTCAACCCAGAGATACCCACTCTGTCCTCAGACGAGCATACTTAGTATCTGAACACGTGACACAGAAGAGAATCTGAGCAGATCTGGCCTGGCAAAATTCCCTCAGTTCATCCTTATACTCTAATGTCCAGTTATTCTTATCCAAGGCTATGAACATCTAACAAACACAGCATGAAAACACTCAAGCTTACTCATTTTTAGGGCCTGATTTTCGAGCCAAGGTTCCTCCATTTCATAAAACTGCATGACTGAACCAGCCACTTTCTATTGTTGTGATAAAATATCAAAGGCAACTTAAAGAAGAAAGGGTTTATTTTAGCTTACCGTTGCAGAGCGATGGAGTCCGCCATGATGGGGCAGGCGTAGCGATAAGTAGGGAAAGCATGGTGGAAGGGACAGGAAGCTGACAGACCACAGTTCCATCACATGCAGGAACAAACAGGAAGGGAGCTGAGGCTAAACAGTCTCAAAGCCCACCCCCAGTGGCAGACTTCTTCCAGCAAGGCTCTACCTCCTAAAGGTTCCAAAGCCTCCTCAAACAATGTCCTAAACTGAAGACCACATGTCCAAATACATGAGCTGCTTGGGGACAGTTTTCATTCAAACCACAATGCTTTTCTCTTATTAGTTTATCACTTATTATGGGGACTTCATCCAAGAACCAAGTGGTAGCTTTGGAAAGATCTTGTTTTCCCTCCACAGTTAACACAAAGCCTGGATGCAGATCCACATGTCTCATCTCCAAATCCCATGGTTTCCCATCACCTTCAAAGAGTAACTCAATTTATGATAAAGTATGATATTTTATACATACATATAATGATTAATATAAAATAAGAGTGAAGGAAATATTGGGTGAGTTTTAAGAGTCCACTGACAGAATGTAACTGATAGGACCAGATCCATATTGTATTATCAGTAACTCCACAGCAACCCTGATGCCATCTTGAAGGATTCTCAGAGCCGTTATACAGTGGCATACCCATATGCTTAGTAACATGTAATATTGGATCTACGGCAGTCTTTAAATTTCCATTTCACTTGATTCTGGTCCATGAGCCTGAGTGGGCAAAGATTTCCCAGGCTCCTCCAGTTCTGACTCCCCTACACATTACAAGGAATACAAGATCTTCTAAGATACTCTGTCCCACATCTCATGTATGTTTAAAACTATCATTAAAATGGTTTGAGTTATATTGTTCAAAGCATTTAAAGATGTCGCCATGTATTTGTATTTGAAGAACTTCTTAGTGCCCTACGAATTTAAATTTAAACCTCCAAAGATTTTCATCATTAGCTATCACTGTCATCACCTTCCTGAGTTTTTCTGGGAGTTATAAAAACTGGTCCTTGAAAACTTTTGATACTACAAAGGATAAAGAGGTTACGAGATGACTCCATGTTCCAAATTACTTGGGGTGGAGGTGAGGATGTAGGATCCACTTCTCCCTTACAATAAGTGCCAGCCATTGAATCATTGTGGGTAAGCAATGATCCAAGCCACATCGGGTGCCTCATGCCAGGCTCTATTGATTTCCTACATTAACATATAGTTGCACTGTCTGCTCCAAGAAAATGCCCCAAGACAACTCTGTTGTCAAAAATGTGAGTTCCCCTTGGTGGGAGGTCAATAGCATCTCCATATCCCCAGTCAGGAAGAAGAAACGAGGTGCCAGGCACGCCACCCACTAATCATCCACCTTACAAGACTTGATTTGGTGATTTTCTCTGAGGATGAAGAAGCTGACAAAATTGCTTTCTGGGAGAAAAGCTGGCTTGTAAACCTGCCCGACTTATTATTTTCTGCTTGAAAGCAATAAACATCTGTTTCCTTGATAAAGTAACCAGGCTCAGATTGGAGGGGGAACAAAACTATTTAGTTCAGCTCCAATTATGGACTGTTCTAGAGAGTATCACCCTGAGGGCTCTGTACTGTGAGATATTGAGCATTTCCCCAAACCCTCTCGAGTCCCCTACGCAACGCTAGCCCAAATTCTCTGCTGCTATAAAATACTGGCCTGGCAGAAGTTATTGAGCACAGAAAGTAAGGAATAGATGCCCACTTCTCTGAGACGTTGTGGACTAGACCAAAGATTGAGGAAGAGACACTCCAGAACTCATTTCTTTGATCCTATATGGTCAATCCCTAGAAAGGAATTGAATACTTATCTTTTTCATATCTGTATCACATTACCATATGTACAACACTTTGACTCTTGATTTCTGTTTAATAAAAGTTTTCTCTCATAGGCTATTCTAAAATGGCAATCAAAATTTATCATTCATGTTTCAATAAAACATTTCTGGAGGCTGCTTAAGGGCAGTAGTGGGGGGTGGGTGGGGGGGGTGGGGGTGGAAAAAGAAAAGTAGTTGCAAATGACTGATTTTGGACCAACCAGCAAGAAAACTTTCTGAGTATTATAGCCCACCAGAAACTTTTTGTTGCTATATTTAAAGAAATATTAGAAAAGAAAATCTCAGAATTCCTGACATGTAAATTTATATTACACATGATAAATAACATTTATACTATCAAAGAAGGAGACTGTATAATGTAGAAAGGAAATGAGAATCGGGAAAGCCAGGGACGCAATAATAGAAGACACTTGGGGAGGACGACCAGAATGAGGGTCCCAGAGAACTGAGAAAAAACTTTGAAGGTGGCAGGGCTGGTCACACAGATATGGAAAGACATTCAAGGGAGAGAGTGATGGCAGAAGCAAGAGCCTGCCTGGAAAGTTCAAGGAGCAAATGGAAGCTAACATGTCTAGAGAGAAGTGCCTGCAGGAAGGAAGGGGGACGTGATGTCAGAGAGGTGGACCAGGAGAAAAAAGGGGAGTTATGTAGATTCTTTACCGGGAATAAAATATGATTCCCCAGGACACTGAACAATGGAATCACATGATCTGAATCTCACTTTAAAAGGATCCCTCTTAGAAAAAGATTGTAGATATTGAGTAATCAGTGTAGCATCAAGGAATGGCTACAGAGGCTGGGCATCTAAGAAAGAGGGTGAGGAAAGTGGGTAATGGAAAAAAATCGGATTCTTTAATCCTTTGAAAAGACAATATGATTAGATTAGCTAGGTGTGAAAGAAGGGAACATGAATGATGTGTTGAGGGGTTCTGACCTGGAAAGAATGTGAATACATACAAACAGGATGGGGAAAAACGAAAAACATCGGTGTCTATTAGATACCTC
>JABTXL010006712.1:11343283-11354270 GCA_025134845.1 Neodon shergylaensis
GAGTTCTTGATAACATGGACAAGCTAAAATGATGCTGTGTTCTAAGATCTAGGTAGACAAACTATCAAATGTACTAAGGATCAACAGTCAGGTGGAGACCAGAGCTGGTTGCTGGGCTGAACACGTGAATCTTATCAACCACCGCATGGAGAGCTAGTTAAGAGGATTGTGTTGACCTGGAGAGAAGCAAGAGCAGATGGAATCTGCTGGGCAGGAGAGAGCAGTTGGGAATGTGAGCACAAATAGGCCACCCGTGGCCACGCCTCCCATGGGAGATGCAGCTGCACGGAAGCAGGTGGGGGTGATGGCATACCTTTAGGGTACTTAGTGGGGGTGAGAAGCAAGGTCATCAGGTGAAAATGATGTGAACGGCGTGGAAGTTTTGGAAGGGAGTGTGAGAGAGTTGCTTATGCCAGTGGAAGACTGCTGGACGTGTACTCGCAATCTCTAGGACCGAATGAAAAGTTGTATATATGAACAGGAGCTCCAAGTGTCTACTCTGTAAATGAGGAAAAAGGATGCAGTCAGGTCGTAGTTTGAACAATCCACACATAACGTTCCCCGAGCTCTCATCAGGCAGGTCTTGGTAGGAAACAGAATCTACTCAGATGGTTTCACTAAGTGGCTCTCACGTCTGGCTTCAGGACCTGCAGAGCGGCTGAACAAGGCACCTCTCCACAGGCCTGTAACACGGCTCTCAGCGGGACAAGAGCCGAAGTGGTGGTGGTTGTCAGAAAATTCCATGGTGACTATAATGGGCAGCAGGGCCAGTGAACCACCCAGGTGTGTGGTTCAACTGCAAGAAGGGGCTACTCACGGGGATCTGGGCAGAGTTACAAAGTGAAAATAGGAAATAGAAGCACTCAGGGACCAACAAATGGAAGGAAAGCATTAACTTACCCAGGGCTGAAAGAGTAGAAGAAGAAAACATTCCTGCTTCAGGGACTGGAGAGCAGCCTGGTGGAGTGTAGCAAGGAGGGACAGGATTGCTTCCAGGTAGTGAGCAAGTTAGGACCCAGCAGGACTTAATTATCTCCTCTTCCCAGCCAACTCTTATGTTTCCTCCCATTGGCTGGCTCCCATCTGAAGCTGGCAAGGCACCTTGGGGTATGTAGTTCTCCACTGTAGTTTGGAGTCTTGAGAAGAGACAAGACCAGAGAAAGATTGCCGAGGAGGCAGATGGAGAAAGATCACGAAAAGCCCTTAGTGAAGAAGCAGGACATTTTCCAAGAACTTTATATGGATTAATAAACCATTTTAATAAATGGCATCATTCCTTTTTATTAAAACACAGTGTTTTATTATTGAATAAGGCTATATGATAGGCCAATTACTAGAAATAGTTGAATATTTTAACATTTAATCATACACTACCTCCAACTGAAAACTTCAAGTCTTTTTATTTTCCTAGGTGGTAAAGCCAGCACTGATCATCTCTGGACTGAAGAAGGTCTTATTATTAAGTCAAATTCAGAATACAGTCTAGATGAAGAAACATCTTGGGCAGAATGAGCGAGTTTTCAAATTTTTACTCAGAAAATGTCATACAGAAAGATAAAGTGGACCCATATCTTTATGGGTCCACTGCTGGAATTCTATATCCGGTCTCACGAACATCCTGAAGAGATCTGCAAGGCCAACTATGCTCGTAAGTTCTTCTGCTTTCAGTTATGAGCTCTGTTTTGACATCAGCATCATCAGTTCTGGGGAAACAGGAAATACGTGGTTGCTGGAAGGCGATGGGGAATCGTTCATTAGCTGACATGGGCAAAGAAAGCATCCCACTCAATAAAGACAGAACAGAAGACATAAGATGGAGCACAAAAGTACAGCCTAGGAGGGCAAGGGCCCAGAGTACTAGCTCAAGACGGGGGAAGCAAAAGAGCTCGGGACGGCAAGGGTATCTCATAAAGGACGCTCCTGTGGGTGCTGCTGCCACTAGCACTGCTGGTTCTGCCCTCAAGGGTAATGCGAACCCGATTCCTTTAAACTCTATTGGAAGGCTTCAAATCTGTTGTAAGGCTTCACGTCTGGAAATCACACTGTGAGGAAGGGCGCATGCTCTACAAACAGCAGGCGTGCATGTTTGTTTTTCTGACAAAAATTGGCAGATGTCCAATTCATTTTTATGCTTTAACGTTTCTTTTTAACTAATACATGAAAATAATAATAAAAACTTGTCTTCTTAAAATCGTAGCATATCGTTTTGCTAGACATCGCAAATTAAAAGAATTTTCAACCCTATCCTTTTTTTCCATCCTTTTCTGATATTGTATTTTAAACCCTGTGGCAAGTCCATTAGAGAAAGGTGTCTCCAAATCTAGCGTGACTAAGACTTGGAAGCTGCTTTCGCGTCTTGACGCTTTGCTAACCAGTTAATGAGGCTGTCTCGGTGGTGGCCATATTTATTTCACATACATTACAATCCCAACTGACACTTTCTAATGAGTCTCTCGCTGCTTTGGAGAAAAAGCTGTCCCACTCAATACGTGTAAACTCACGCCTCCAAAATGAAACATAGTTGTGATGTTTAAATGGCCTATATAGATTCTCCGCAGTCTCTCTGTGTTAGCCTGGTGCCAGTTCTTTAATTTGCACCCTGAAGGTTACAGCCTCCCTTGATTTAGATGTCAGAGTAAGGCAGTCTATCAGTTTGAGAAACCAACCGAAATATTGTAGAAAATTGCTTTGGATATCTTCACCTTGCCGCGCAAAGGCCGCTGCTCTCAGAGAAACAAAGGGCTAAGTAATGTGACTCCCATAGACATTTTGAAGCGAGTTTAATCAAAGGAAACCTCCTCGGAGTCAAAGCCTGCCATGCCTGGTGCTCTGTCTGCACAGAAAAGTCTGCTTGAAGAAATTTAACACCAAGGCTGTAGAGTGGGCATTCGAAGTAAATGACTACATAGGGCATTGTCTTTAATTGTGAAGGAAGCAGGAAGAATGTTCTAGTGAAACTCCTTCAGTAGTCAAATATATTTCCCATAACAAATATTCCAGAGGATGGAGCCACTTTGAAGGATGTCAACCTGGTCTAAAAGTATCACTGTGTTGTGTTTACAGCTATGTTCCCTGTTTCGGAGAAATGGACCACTTCTAAGAACATCAAAGAGGGTTGAAGAACCAGCATCCTGGGGATCCTCCAAATTGCTACCTAATGCTGGCAGAGCACACAGAAAACCAATTATTTCTTTCCAAATTTCACTGAAACACTGGAATTCCTAGAATTATGAGTCACATACTGTATAATTATACAATGTAACACAAATAAAAAAAAGCCCAGAGACAGATGTTGGGGTTCAACCTGAAGATCAGAAAAACAAAGCAGTCAGCCTCAGACCGAAATGGCAATCCTGCCTCCACAAGTCCTCAGAATGAGACTTAGCCTGAGGCCTGTCTCCTCCCATCTTATATTTCTCTCTGGTGCAGGGATTAAAGGTGTGCACCACCACTGCCCGGCTCCTAAGGCTAATCAGTGTGGCTACTGGGATTAAAGGTGTATGCCACCACTCCCTGGCTTGTATGGCTGACCAGTGTGGCTGTTTCACTCTCTGATTTTTTTAGGCAAGCTTTATTTATTAAAATACAAATGAAATATCACTACAATACAATTATAATGCATAGATAATCTATTAGAAACTAGAAGGACCTTTGAAGATAACTATTGTTTTTTTCTTCTCTAGTGTCCTGGTTATGGTTAGCTGTCCTAAAACATCATGACCAAAGCAGGTTGGAGAGGAAAGGGTTTATTTATCTCACACTCCACATCATTGTTTATCATCTGACATCAAGGAAGTCAGAGTACAAACTCAAACAAGGCAGAAACCTGGAGGCAGGAGCTGACACAGGGGATCTGGAGAAGTGCTGCTTGCTGGCTTGCTTTCCTCCGTTTGCTAAGCCTGCTTCCTTATGGAACCCAGGACCACCTGCCCAGGGTATTGACCCTTCACATCAATCACCCACCAGTCTAGAAAATGCTGCAACAGCCTACTCTAAGGCCAGTCTGATGGAGACAATTCCCCGACTGAGGCTCCCTCTTCCTAGATGACTCTAGCTGGTGTCAAGTTGACAAAGCACTAACCCGCTCACTTTGCTTCTGCATGTGACTGAAAACATGTAAGAGTTGTCTTTATGGAACTGACCTGTTCCATTTAACATGCTCTGCAGGCCCACCCATTTGTGGCAGACAACCTAATTTAAGTTTTTTAAGGCTAAGTAAAAGCCATTGTACATATATACCACTTTTCCCTCTATCTACTGTCAATAGGTACCTAGGCTGATTCCATAATTGGCTGTTGTAATAAGCAGGATGTGGAGGTCTATGGTAAGCTAATGGATTATATTTTGTGTGTACTCTTAAATGCTATGGCTGTTTCATATGGTAATTCTATTTTTACTTTATTTGTGAGATTTCTCCACAGTGATTTTCTCAGTGGGCGGACTGATTTCCACTCCTACTAGCAGGAGATAAAAATATTTCCCCAACATCTTCCCCAGCATTTGTGCTGGTTGGTTTGTTACAGCCATACTGATTAGGGGGAAGTGAAGTCTCAAGGAAATTTTGATTTTCACTTTTCTGATAAAGATGCTGATATTTTTCATGGATTTCTTTGGAGGGAAAAAGGAAGCCATGAGACAAAAGTGGCGATTTCTAGGAATATAGGGGAGGAATGAAAACAAGAGAGGAAGAATGGGGCGTTAAAAAAAAGAATAGGGAAAAAGAATGGTTCAAACACATTATATACATTCACGAATATGTCATAACTCAAATGCTATATTTAATTAGTATATGCAAACAATTAAAAATTAAAATACAGAACTAAAAATGTTAATTGTTCTTTAGGGGAAAAGAGATAAAAAGTCAGAAAAACTGAAGTTACTTGCCAGAGTTATAGATTATATCATATTTGCAGAAATGGGTGGAACTAGAAATTATAGTATCATGCAAAAATAAGCCAGGCTCAGACAGACAAACAAGATTTGTTTTCTCTAGATACAGCAACAACAAGCCCTTGAATGTAAAAGGGGTCCTATTGGGAACAAGAAAGGAGCCAGCATGAAGCATGACTGAGAATAGAGGGTGGTGAGTCTATGGGTCTGTACTGTAAACAGAGACTCCGCTTTTGTTTCCTGGCTTCTCGGACCTGAATAATCACACAGAAACTATATTAATTACAACACTGTTTGGCCAATGACTCAGGAATATTACTAGTTAGCTCTTACATCTATTAGTAGAAATTAACCCATTTCTACTAATCTATGTATTGCTACAAGGCTGTGGCTTACTGGTAATATTCTGACATCTTTCTACTTTGGTGGCTACATGGCATCTCCTGACTCCACCTTCTTTCTTCCTCTGACTCTGTTTGGATATCCTGCCTGGCTTAACTCTGCTAAGCCATTGGCTGAAACAGCTTTACTCATTAACCAATAAAAGCAACACATATACAGAAGGACATCCCACATCACTGTACAAAAAAATAGTCAAGGTACATTTCACTCATGCATGGAAATGTCATGACAAAATATGGTTTTTACAATTAGTTCATGTGATTTTATTTTCAATTAAAGAAATTTGGGAGAAGGCTTAGTAATTAAGAGTGATAGTGATTGTTGCTCATGAAGACGACCAGACTTTAACAGCTCCAGAGAATCTCTGTATGCAACCACAATCACATGCACATACACTCCCAAACACACACACACACACACATAAATCTTTGAAAGTATAAAATAAAATATTACCAAACAGACCAAACTGAAGCCTTTGTCCCCCAAGTCTCTGGGCAGTGTCCCTGATCCTTGCTTAGAATGGTATGAGTTTAGTTTAGTTTTGTTTCTAAAGAAAGGTGAACTTCCTGTTGAAGCTTGATACTGTTACATGGACGACTCTGATGTTTGGAAAAGGGTGTTAACAAATAGTTGTAGCTTTTATATCCACAGAAGAGTCTCTTCCATATGTCTTTTAGTCTGTGGGTTTCCTTCACATTTTTTCAGGTATGTGATATTTTCATGATGGTTATTCTAAAATATTTGATCCTATACAGAACCATAGTAAGGTCTAGTGTTAATTGTATCCTTACTATGGTGATAGCAGGCATATATGCATACACCCTATAGTGTACTCAGACGACCAAAGTCTCCTACAATTACACTGGTCATTGCTAAGCAGCAAAACAATTTTTTAAATGAGTCCCTCCAACTTTTCTCATTAATGGAAACATAGTGACACTTCAAAATATATATTCATTATGCAATGTTTAATTCAGTTAAAGCATGCCTATTTTCTAGTTAAAAACACTCAAAATCCTTTCTCCTATTATTTTTGAATTTACATCATTAATATCTATAGCTACCTTACTCACAACAGAATGCCAGAACTTCCCTTAACAATGATGTAACCTGGACCAACTTTACCCATGCTGCCTCTGCCCCAGCCTCTGGTAACCATTATTCCACTCTTACTCCCAATAGGACCATTAGGTTTCATAAGTGTACAAGCAAAGCTTTCAACAATAGAACAATGAATACCACAAGAAGGCTTCCTTTGGTTAAAAGGTGAGCAACTAGCATAATTAGTAGCAGAAATTAATTTTCCATGATGAAATGAGTAATTTTCTAGCTATATGGATGAGCTAAAAAAATTTAGAAGTGCCACTTGTACATAAAAGGTGTCTAATACATCCTTCAAATTTACCCCTAAAATTGGCACCTAAGGCTATTTCAATATTCATATGATGGACCAGATATATAGGACACTTGGCTGTATCTTCAAAAAATGTTTAAAAATTAAGCTCATTGAAATCTTTCATTTGAAGTAAAGTGGGAACACATAAACAAGAGCACATATCAGAAGATCAGGGTCCTGGTTTTGCTGATGTCAGGGCTGTCATCATCAATGAGATGTCACACACCCGGTGGCCAAGATGGTATGTGTGCCTTAGGCATCGTAATTGTTTTCAGACAATTTTCTTTCCTTTATTGATCACCTAACCTAACCAGTGTGTTATGTAAAATGCCATGCTGTTTACCTGGTTCTCCATGTCATTTCAGGCAGCACCGAGTCTTTAAAGATCTGACGCTGTGACGAGATGTGTGTGGGTACACACGTGACATGGGGGGGGGGGACAGTGTGAAGAGGTCCATGTAGCAGTGTTGTGTGATGTTTTACCCTTTTGGCTTTTTGAGGGGCCTGCCACCCAGCTTCTAAATACATCACAATCAGAGGTTTATTCTTAATTATGAATGCCTAACCTTAGCTTGGCTTGTTTCTTGCCAGTTTTTCTTAACCTGTGTTAACCCGACTACCTTTGCCACCGGGCTTTTATCTTTCTCTATTTCTGTATACCTTTCTTTTTTATATAATTCCTTTTCTTTCTTTTTTTTAAAGACAAAAAACTATTTTTTTTCCATTTCCCCTACCAATTTTAGTTCACACTCCCTTCCCTTCTGTTTACCTTTCTTTGCCTCTTTCTCTGTGCCTTGCTGGATAGCTGGGTGGCTGCCCCTGATGGTACTCTTCCTCCTCTCAGATTTCTCCATCTATTTATACTCTCTACCGGCTAGTCTTGCCTATCTATCCTTGCTCCTGCCCTGCTATTGGCCATTTAGCTTTTTATTAGACCACCGGGTGTTTTAGACAGGCACCATAACACAGCTTCATAGAGTTAAACAAATGCAGCGTAAACAAAAGTCACACACCTGAAAATAATATTCCCCAACACAGGAGATTTTTTCATTCCAAGCTGGTGGCACTCTTGTGGAAGGTTCTGGAATCTTTAACACATAGGAACTGCTTAGAGAAAGTAATTAGGCTGGTGGGTCCTTGAGGTATCTTGTCCCTAGCTGCTTCCTGTTGCTGTTCTCTGCTCCCACTCACTATGAGGTGGTTTGTGTCTTTCACCCTGTCTGTGCTCCAGTCATGTTCTGCCCAAAACATCACAGACTGAACCCTTTGAAACCATGCGAAAACTTAAACTTTCCTTCCCAAGTTGTTTGTTATATATTTGGTCTTAGTGAAGAGAATGTAACTAATACAAAGAGAAAATACACTTTTTCTATGACAGCAGACTGGATATTTGTGTACATGCATATAAATTAACACACACAAAGCCCACTATAAATGCAGAAAATAAGTGATAATACACCCAAATTGTGAATTAGTTACAATCCTATGGCTGTGATCATCCAGTTCTTAACAGTTTATTTTACATTATAAAACTTTGTAAAGGGAAGAAAACCTTAAATGTTTCATCCATTTTTAGAGTTACTCAAGCTGACTCATAACAGAAAATGGATATAATTACAATTTGTTTTCTTATAACACATTTTTTTCTCAAAAACTTGCTTTGATCTTTATTTAAATTGTGGATTTTTAAATTTTTTTTAACTTTACATTTTTCTGAATTTCACAGAAATTGCAGAAAAAGGCAGGCCAAACACTAAAAGTAATCATATTTTTTAAAAAAGACTAGTTTTTATGAGTTGAACTTTGGAAAACTTGCAAGTTTATCCCCTAGATTTCTTAGGTCCTAATACAGTAAGTTCACTGACTAGCAATCTGGTATGTATCCACATTCTGACGTAGCATGGCTTGAGACAATTGCTTAGGGTAGATGGATGCTGTTCCCCGTGTCCCAAGGTTATTTTTTGCCTGGATCCTTTGCACCTGTATGAAAATATTGAGCATAGGGTACTCGGTGTTGGCTTCTGCTCCAACCCAATGTTATTAAAGTTATGGGGAAGAAACCACACTTTTTAAAATGTATCCTGCAAGGCCAAACTGCTGCAGCATTTGACTTGTAAATTAAAATCCTAACTGTGAATTTTAACAAATTAGATGAGTTTAGCTAATTGTCTCTGTAATTCATTACTGATAATTCACAAATCTGTTATATTTCTGGCATTATCAGACCCAGGGGAATCTTTTTAACAGGAACCTGCTGTAGACAGACTGTATTCTCAACATCTTTTATTAAGCAGGTTTTCACAAGTCCTGGTGGCCTGTCACCAGCATGGGACATATTGTCCAATGACATTTTGCCCTTGGTTTGCAGATCCAGTTCTTGTTTAGGATCGCATGATTCATCTCTCACCAATCATCGTAGGTCATGATCTCGATTATGTGCATGACCCTTTTGTGTTTCAATTCATTTACGCTTTTAAGAATGAAGAAAGAATTTTGTGGACGCTTCAGGATCAGCCTTCTCTCTCAGTCTGTCTGTCTGTCTTCTGTCTGTATGTTTGTCTTGTCTGTTTCTCCTTCATATTACAAGTTGGATAGATGCCACCCAAAGACTTGTATGTTAAGGCTAGATCCAAAAGAGAAAGTTAAGTCATTAGGGGACTTCAATTCCCTACCGTTCCTCTTTGGTTCTCCATCACCCTGTGGCAAGCAGCTTGCTTTACCATGTGCTTCCTACTTTGCCTTGCACACACCTAAAAGCAATGAGACCAAAGGACCATGGACTAAAGCTCTTTAATCTGTGAACAAACATTGGCATCTAAGACTGTTTTGGTATTCAGATGATGGGCCTAGAACTCACAGACATCCTCCACCCGGCTCTGCTCCCCAAATGCTGAGGTTAAAGGCATCATCCATTACACCCATCTCGGTAATTCACTGAGTTTTAAATATGGGTTTAAAAAGGAGAGTAGGCTGCACAGCATTGATTGAGACTTGCTTAGAGTCACTCAGACTGGATATGACCCCATTTAGCTATTAGATTTGGTGAGAAAAACTGAGCTCCCCAACACACATTTTGGGGAAATTCTTTGTGTTTATAATCCACTAAAAGATACCAGGCAGTAAAATGAAACTCCAACCAGTCAAATAACTGTTTTTCACTATCTGGGTCACCCTTTATGTCTAGAGGGCTGAGCTAAATTGGAACTTCTATACAATATATTATCAGGGGAAGTGTGTGATTTAATTGAATAACACTCAAATAACTTTTTGAATGAGTAGAACTGAGTGGTTCAATGTTTTTCTATCTTCCAGAACACATTTATTTTGTGTTTGTTTTTAACTTCCCAAAGAATGCTTTCTATATCTAATTATTAACAACCCAATGACTCTAATGAGCTCAGTCAATCATTGTCAATCCTGCTGGTTTCATAAACCCAGCACACTGAGCCATGCACTGGTCAGCCAATCAGTCCTGCCATCTCTGTGATGATCTCCCTCGGCCCAAGTTTAAAAGGGACCCGACTCACAC
Organism: Neodon shergylaensis; assembly: GCA_025134845.1. Lineage (NCBI taxonomy): Eukaryota > Metazoa > Chordata > Mammalia > Rodentia > Cricetidae > Neodon > Neodon shergylaensis. The sequence goes on from JABTXL010006712.1 coordinate 11,353,501, forward strand.
AAACTTGTTTATCATATACAGAAAATAGAAACGTGATATCTGCAGCCTTAGAGCAGTGTGAAGGAGCTAGCTCTTCACCCCAAGGCTTCTGGACTGGGATTATATAGGGCTAGCTCCTCACTTCATGGTCTATGCATGGGACTATATATGGAAAAAGCTAGGAGTAGGCTAGTTTCCTTTACAAAGCCAGGGATAAAAAGGATTAACTTCACTATTTATTTAATTAAAAGATACTCATTCTGTTTTATAGAGTATCCAAAAGACGCCCTATGATATGCCAATTGTTTCTGTGTAGTTTGAAGAGGCATAAACCCTAGATACTTCTGAGTCATCTGCTGGCTCCTTCTTTCTCAGTAGCTGCCCTTCTGGGCTGGTGGGAAGACACAGAGGTGATGTACTAAGCTATCACCTCCATCCACTGGGCAGCTGGATATGGCCCATGGAAGTAAGTGACTCGTTCACCTCCTGTGCTCGCAAGGTGGGAATATTTGTGAGGGTGATGTGTCAGAAACACACATAGATGGGTGTCTTTCCACAATGTGAGAATGTATTGAGTAGCAATAACTTCACAAGCTAGATCAGTTTTATCATCTGCAGTTTGCTAAATAATCCTGATTTCTCTCGATAGCTACTCATCAACAAGTGTAGGTCATTTTATTCCAATCCTAACTAATAGCAACTCCTTAGACCACTCATTATACATCACACAATGTTCCTATTTGTTCTCTCTCTCTCTCTCTCTCTCTCTCTCTCTCTCTCTCTCTCTCTCT
>JABTXL010006712.1:11354280-11416851 GCA_025134845.1 Neodon shergylaensis
TCTCTCTCTCTCTCTCTCTCTCTCTCTCTCTCTCTCTCTCTCTCTCTGTGTGTGTGTGTGTGTGTGTGTGTGCATGAGTGCATGTGTAGAATGAATATAAAAGAGATAAAGAAGCCTGGCAGAGTTGAAGGTGTTGGAAGGGCCCTATTTTGGTACCCAAGTAAATAGCTGATTGAGATGCAAAGAGTCTCTGTGGGAGGTGGAGGTGTTGGATAAGAACTCTTGTTTGAGAACCCTAGAGATGCTGAGCTACAGGTTACAGGTGTAACCTGAGCGGCACCGGGTCCAGAGACAACTAGACATAAGGATGGTCAGCAGTGTGGACTTAGCCAAGTTGAAACCATTAAGATAGTTGAGAGTTGTCTGCTTTTTGGTTCTTTAATGCACACACCGAGTAATCAAATGACAAATCGATAGGGTCCTTGTCATCAGTGTTAGGTGCTGTTGTCTTCATAGGGTCCTAGTAAGGATGCTGCACCCTTTTCCTCAGTCTGATTAGTTCTCAGGCCTGGTCTTCCTATGGTTCCCGATTCCTTTGGTAAATGGATAGACATGTGACCTTTTCCCTTTAGGAATAAGGTATCCATCAGTCTGCAGTTGTGGGTGGTGCCAGACAGATGACGCACCAACCAGGTGCTGAGCCCTTCTGGCTCTATGTCTGCACTCAAGGTGCAGTTAAATGCTCCCTATAAAATGGCATTTCCCTGAGCAAGGCACAGCTTGAAAAAAGTACAGTTTTACCCAACGTGAAGTAACCTTAGACCAGGGCACAGCAACAATAGACACACACGCTTATGAAACTGGAAAGTGATTTATGGGCAAAGACTCACAGTACTAAATCCTGTCCACATGTGTTACCCAAGCAGGAGGCCAGCCTTGGAAGAGACAGCTCAGAAACTGAAGAACACTAGAGGGAGAAGAACCTCTTAGAGTGGCATAAAAAGAGGTTAAGTAGGGGCAGCAGAATGGAATGAAATGCCTTGGTTTATGTATCTGAAAGGTCTTCAGAGACAACCTTCTGAATGCCAAATTAGCTTAGTCATCATTATGGACCCTCAATCCAAAAACATAGAATAAAATGCCCTGCCCCAAACCCTGGAAATGATCGTGTTTACAGCACAGACAGGGGAAAAAACGGACAATAAAATTCTGTTCCGTGTTGAAGAGCATCTTTCAAGTTCCAGATGGTGATGCATATTAGCTCATGAGGGCGGTGCCTGTGGGAATTCAGACATTGTGCTGAGACTCCTGAAAGCAACAGAAAATGCGACGGGAGAGAACGGAAACAAACACATTGATAACAAATCTTCCCTCCTCCAGCTTTCAGCCCTCACTAAGGGTGGTGGTGGTGACAACATTTTCTATGCCAAGATCTTTAATCTCTATTTCTACCAGGTAGGGGTCTGTCTGCCACCCCCCACCTCTCTCCCTCTCTCCCTCTCTCCCTCTTCACCTCTCATCAATTATCAACTCCAGTTCACATGGTGAAATTTTGTCCTTTCCATTCCCGATCTGATTCCTTCTCTTCAAATATAACCTAGTTAATAGCATCTCATTCAATAAGTCATGAAGTTCTGATAGACTATCATAACTCTTCAGCCCCGAAAATGAAATAGTGAATCTAATCATTGATCATTAATCTAAAATCATCAAGGAAAAGGCTGAAAAAAAATAAACGATAAGGGTGGTTTCAGGCTCCCAACACCTGAACCCACTGGTCAAACTTAGCATCACAAAAGTGAAGCTCTAAGTTCACCCTCCAGAGAAAAGCGCAACTGGACTCATAAAGGATTCTGTCAACAAGAATCTATATTCAATTAGTTCACAAAAACACTCAAGGGCTAGAGAGCTATCCTAAACAGAACCACAGTGACACACCTGGCAAAACCCAAAATATCAAAATATTTAAAGGCTCAAAGGGTCCCATTTCTTCAACAAATAAAAGGCAGATGTAAAACAAACAAACAAAACACACGGGAATACACATGCTGAGTCCCTGAATGTTAAGAGCAGTGTGTGGAACCGGTTAGAATGACGCATGAGTTTGTGTCTGATGAAATCAAGCTATCACAAAACACATCACTGAAGTGTTGGTGACATCTCAAGCCTGTGCAGTGGTTATCAGTCCGAAGAGATTCCAATAGACAGAAGGCAGGATTCAGTATTGGCATTTGTTTGTTTTTTGTTTTTGTTTTTCAAGAGTTTGTGCTTCCTACTGATGAGCGATATTGTGTGGAATATTTGGAAAATGAAGTCTAATGTATAGGATTTGCTTCAAAATAATCAAGGTAAGGGGGAAATGAGTGTAGGTTTAGATGAAAGAAAATTTGTTTCCATGACAAAGTTCAGTGACACGCACACGGTGTTCTTTATGCTACCCTATCTATTTTATAGATGTTAAAAATGGTTTGTAATGAAACTGTTTAGAAAATTTTAATTGACAAAGAAATAGATCCACAGCATTGCTGTACCAAAATTGATAAAGGAACTTCCTTGACAGAAGCCAATAAAGCATACACTAGAGAAATCAGCTGCTTGAGTACAGAAGCCTATTTTATTTGTTTCCTGTTTTGCTTTGACTCCTTTAGTGTGGTGGGAGATGTTTAAACTTGCCATTTCTGGGTCTCCCTTCTGTTTGTGAGGATGATTACAATTTAAAACACAGGTTGTAAATAGAATTCAAATATGCGTATCTTCAGTGATATGTTGACACGAGTATTTTTATCTCTGGGTTTCATTGAAAAACTAATTGGAAATTTCTAAACCATTAATATTATTTGTCAAGAAAAGACTAACATTGTTTTTACAGAAGGCTATAAAAATGTTAATCTGTGAAAAATTAATTTAAAAAATGATATTCTGGGAATTGTCTTGTATTATCAATAGCCATTTTATAATGTGTCAGATTGAGTATGATATCCAACATCCTTGAGGTAACTTAAAACCTTGGACTGATAATTAATGAATAGCCATTGGATATGCAGATGAGTTTTAGGGGGGCTTACATTTTAAAGCAGAGGCTAGTCAGTGTAATTTACACGTATGTGCCTCGAAGTCTGACACAGAGGCTGCACCAGACTCACGTGTGTGGAATTACACCCCTTCCACACACTGCTCTCCAGATTCACTCACTCAATAGATTCGCCCTGTGCTTTCCCCCTTGTCTTTTATTTTCTGCAGGAACTGAGCTGTTGATCCTTTTATTTCCATGTCCACAGCTGATCAGTTAGTCACTGGGGGGACCCACGGTTGGGAACTTGATGCCATAATCCAGCCCATCAGTGATTTCTGTAAGATGACCGACATCTTGTCAGAGTTAAATGGGAACAGCAGAGTCTCATGCCATACTCTCTGCTTTGTGTTCTTTTCTATTTGTGAATTCTATGTCCCCTGCTGTAGAGAACGACTCTGTTGAGACCCAGAGAACACATTTCCATGTTTCTTTGTTTGCTTGGGTCTGTGGCTGAAACTATAAATGCAGTTATCCAAGTGGACCTTTTGCTCTTACTGTCAAACATGAAATGTCTTCCTACCTTTGGAGAGAATAAAAAATTAAAATTTAATTTTCTTAAAGGAGCCCCAGGCTTAATGCTTTACACAAAGTTATAGGGGGAAAAAAGGTTAAACTAAAGCTTAAAATGTACTGGACTTAAAATAATAAAATTATTTCTTCAGGAAGCAAGAGCTGAAGAACATTTCTGTATAAAAATACAAGTTTATATAATCAGTGCTTAACAATCTTTGGTTTAATAACTTGAGTTTAGTAAAGAAAAGAAATGAAGCTATGTATCTATTTCCAAACTTTATTAGCATGAAATATAATAGAAGAATACATTTATTTTTATAAGATTAGGGTTTGCTTTCTTATGAAAAACTAATTAACTTTCTAAATAACTTACATTATTTATCAAGAAAATGATAATGCTGCTATTATATAATGCCTAAGACTGTGAAAATGTTAATTTGTTAAAATTTAATTTGAAAATTGATATTTTGAAAAGTTTATTTTATCAGTAATCATTTTATGATATGTCAGATTGAACATAATATCCAACATCTTCAGGTAACTTAAAACCTAGGACTAAAATTGACTTAGTGAATGATTAACAGTTAGATACTCAGATTATTTTTAAGGATGATTACATTTGAAAGTACAGATTATTAAATATAATTTAAATGTGTATGTCTTGAGTGATGTGTTGACATGGTATAGACATTGTATCACTGGGTCTCATTGATAAATGAGCTTAGTTTTTCCATCATGAAAAATGTATAGAAAGGGACTGAATGGCTGCAGCAGGCTCTGTAGTCTGTGCTCATGAGATTTGCTAGTCTGATAAAATGCTCATGTACGACACAAATGAGAATTAATGAAGAACATTACATCCCAATGTTCTTCAGGAAATACACGCTGATTGTTTTGATACCTAATTTTGTAATATGAATTTTGAGACATTGCTGGGAATAGCAGTGGCAGAGAAGTATGAATAGCTTGAAAAACGTTCTTGTTCCGAATGTGAGATCTGAGCAGGATGAGGAGGGCAATGCTGAATGGTCCCAAAAGATGCAAAATGTGGACAGAGAGGAGAGAGCATTTTATACCCGAAGTCAAAAGGGAGTGATGCGATAAGTAAACATCTTTTCAAGGTTGTCTTGGTTTTGATGAATTCATCTGTGCAAAAAAATTGTTTATTATCAAATATTGTGTTTTGAAATAAGCAAAATTTGATTTCTAACTGTTAAAATGACAAGCTAATTTGAGAACTCTTAGTATCACATTACACTTGACCCCATGTAATCCTAACAGTGTCTATCACACATTTCCCCAGTAATGTCCCCTTCAGAATCAGCAGGCTAGAAACATTTGTGCCATCTTTGTTTCTAGTCTGCCTAAGGCAGTTGGAACATCAGAAGACGATGGTCCCCCATCATCTTAGTGGCTGTTGTCCCCATTTCCTAAGAGTGTGCTGGATTGGATATAGAAGTTATTCACTAGAAATATAATATTATCCAGTATTATAAAAGAAAAAGAATCTGGGCAGTAGTGGTGCACACCTTTAATTCCAGCACTTGGGAACTTTGAACTGTGAGTTCAAAGCCAGCCGGGTCTACAAGAACTAGTTCCAGGACAGGCTCCAAAGCTACAGAGAAACCCTGTCTTGAAAAACAAAAAACAAAAAAAAAAAATAAAAAATAAAAAAGAATCAAGTGAATTGATATTATATTCTACATAATTCAATTATTTTAAATATATGTTTAGCAATCAACATTTAAAATACATTTTTTCCATCTTCAGGTAAGTGTCTGATTGGCATCCACAGCTTGTCTCAATTTGCATCAGTCACATGCCAAAGCCAAAGGCAGTATGTACCTGGTAGTTAGGATGGGACCAGTCCAACTCATCCATGTTTAAAACCATTTCATGTATATGTGTGTGTGTGCACAATATACATACTGTACAGTGTTATTGCTATACTGTGAGTTTAAATATATGTGGATGTTCTTATGAATTAAGAAGGTGGGTACCATGCCACCATTACAATGCCAGGCAGTGCCTGAGGTGCTTCTGTCCAGGCTACCATTCCTCTGTCACTTTTTAAATTACTTTGGGAGCCTGGCTCCATTAAAATACACTCAGCCCAGTTTCTGACAGAGATGTATGGGCTCTTCACGGGAGCTAATAACACTGCACACCGGCGGACCAAGACCCAGCTGCCCCGCCAAACTTGGATCTTCAGATCTTTTGTTCACACTTATTTGCTGTGGAGATTGAGAGCTGCCTCTGGGAAGGACACGGAAAGATGCTGTCAACTGAGGATGATGTCACTTTCTTGTCTGTCACAACCATTTACACCCACAGAATGCTCACACGCTCAGCCAAATAGAAATTCCTGCCGTGTTTCGTCCTGAGCTTCCTTTGTAAAGAGCTAAACGGACATCTTACATTTCTCCAGCATGGCAGGGAGGCGCAAACTTTAAGTGGCCATTGAAGCATTGCTCATTCTTATGGTATTGTCTATATAAGATATGGCCATTGCTGACTGTGTGACACTGGACAGTTTATTTAACATGTTGTCATGGGATTTAAAGAAGTTAATGCACACACCAAAGTGCCAGGCACAGGATGGGTTACATAAAGGTTGCACTATTATAGGTCAGAGGAAGGGTTTGGAGTAATGACCAGTACCACCACATGAGGTGCCTTTGCATCCTGCATTTCCTCTTGTTGCATCCTGACCACCTGGAACATCACTAAGTGAGAAGATCTCTACATATCTCTAATAAAAAGGACCTTGAAACCCCGCTTCTAAACGAGGGGAAAGGTGCCATTTTTTGATTGAATTCCAGGCCAAGAGCTTATATTAAAACCGGGACTGAAGGTAAATTTCAACCTGTTTGATACACATTCTTTCTGAGTGTCACAGAACTACGTACTAATAATGTGAAGGTATGAACAAAGAGGTTGGATGCATTGCTTTGTGAGTTCCTACCAATATTCCCATTTAATTCACTGTTTATTTCTATTTTATAAATAGAACATTGGAATTAAGAGACATGTTTTCCAAGTTTACTCTCTGATACTGATGGGACTTGGGTTTTAAGCCACATTTTTAGACTCAAGTTGACTTTCCTTTCCACCATATGATGGGAGGTTGCTCTCCAAACCCATCTAGTTTTCCCCTTGGGAACATAACCTTCCAAGCTGTGCATTACTATTTTAGATTAGTTTTTTTTTTCAGCAGCCAACATTAAGCTAGACATTGAGTGCATGGAATTAACGTGGGTAGGGATTTTAGGAAGGATTCTCAGGGGAGTGGCGAACTGGAACACAGTCAGATGGGAATCAGTGTAGTGACCGGAGAAGCTGGTCTGTGCACTTACGGATTGTGAACACACTATAGGTGGAGTCTGCTAAACACTACCCTTAGCACCAAGGTAGGAGTGGATAAACACTCTGACTCCCTTACCAATTTCCACTGGAACACATTTCAACTCTTTCTAACAAGCAGCTAAGTTTCTGCCACCTTGTGAGACCTTTTTCCTCTTATTTCAACGTTCCTCTGCTCTCTGGACCATATACCATTCAACTTGCTCTTTATAGTGGCTGCCCTCACCTTCCCACCCTCCTTTGGTCTCTCCTCTGCCTTCTCATTTCCATTTAATCACACTTTTAAAGTGTCTTTCTCCAAATAAGGCTACAAAGGCTTTTCTATGTGGATTTAGAAGGAGGAAGGGATAAAAGTTAGTTCACAACAGTATGTATGTGTGTGTGTATATATATATATGACTAAATCAGGGGTATGGAACTGTTACATTAGGTTTAGGAAGCATCTGTGAGAATTTTTATTTCTTTGCAAATGATTGTCATACTTAAAATAATTTGACATCTGAAATTCTGGAAGATTAGTTTCCTGAGCAAATGTGATTTGTGTAGCAATCATTCATTTTTAGACTTGGAATTTTAAGTTGAAAAGTGTGGGATTTTGATTAGATCTATAAACACTTGAGATTCTCCATATTTTAAAGTACAATGTAATAGATTTCATTGCAGTGTGAAAGCAAAAAAGATTTGGGTTGCTTGTTGAATAGATGTTTAAAATGTATAAAAGTAAAATCTGTTACACAAAATTTATGACTTAACTTTATATTGCTGTAAAACATCTTTTAAAAGTTTATAAGTGGGAAAGAATATTTAGGAGAATAAAAACATTAATCAAAGTTCCCTTGGAGGTGATCATCCACCATTAACACACTTGGAACTATAATAATGCTATTCCAAGTTGAACTTAAAAGCTTAAGGGAAAACTAAGTTTTTCCATTTTTCACCTTAATAAATTAAACATAATTTAATAAAAAGCAGCCACCAACAGTATTTTCAGGGCATCAGTCTTTTTTCCAGGTCTCTCTCTCTCTCAGTCTCTCACACTCTCTCTCTTACTTATACATCATACTTATACATACCCTCTCTCTCTTACACGCACATCAAAATATTAAAATCCCCATGGGAGAAATGTAAATCTTGAGCCTTTCATACATGAGTCCAGTTGTACAATGGTACAATGTTTCCCATTTCTAGCCTCCCTCTCCACTCCAACTCCTCCTCTGTCCTCCCTCTCCTCACATTCATGACCTCTTCAATTATTCTTGGTGTGTATGTGCGCGTGTGTGTATGTTGCTGTGTCACATGTCTGTGTCTTTTACATGCATAGATACATACGTGTGTGTATATATGTCATTGTGTGTCTGTGTCTGTTACATGAATATATGTGTACATATAACCTACTGAGTCTATTTCTGGCTCTTCACATGTGCATATGTTTAAGGCTGACAACTTAAGATTAGATAACCTATCAGAGTTCCTCTTTGGAGAAAACTGACTCACTCCTTCTCAGCAGTGATGGATGACTTACAGCTCTTTTCCTAGGGATGCGAGTCCTTTTGAAATTTCTCACATTCACTTTGGTCTGTAAACTGGTACCATAATTGGCAGGTCTAAGGCAATCTGGCTTGAGATTTCATGGGGGCTGTTTCCCTAGCACGGCTCTAGAAGACAGGTTTTGAGCAGGCATCGGGGTCCTCCAGCTCTTACTTTCTTCCCACCCTCACTTCCGCACTTCTCCCTGCATCCTGGATGTAGTGGCTGCTTTGCAGATATATCAGTTGAGGTTGGTCATCCATCGTTACTTATTCTCTGTGCTTTGACCAGCTGCGTGTCTCTGTAACATTCTCCATCTATTGCAAAAAGAAGCAACTTCAATGAGCAGTGGGAGCTACACTTTCCTGTGGGTGTAAGGATACTGCTTAGAATACAGTGGGAATTACATCACTTCAGATAATGGCAGTAGTAGTTTTCACTCAGGTTATGAGCTCTCCAGTCATGCACAGTTGACTCAATTTATAGTAGCAGGCATGAGTTCCATCCTGCTGAGTGGGCTTTAAGTTCAATTAGATGACCGTTAGTTATTCCCAACTTCAAAGTTACACTATTCTATGACTGTTGCCATTGTTGTGGCTGGTAGGCTCTACTGCTTGGTGGGATTTTTAAAATTGTTTTCATGGTTTTTCTCCCTTGGCAGCTTGCATAATCCCTTCTGATACTGTAAGCATCACTTCTTAAAGAGGAGACATCCACTTCAGCTCCAGCACAACTACTCTAAGTCCTGTATCTGAAGCATTTGGAGTCTTCCATAATAATGTCTTACCTTCAAGTTCTGGGAAGAAACTATGGGCAATGGCAATACTGTCAATTTTTCTGTAGTCTCCGGGGTCCCTCAAATAACAGCTTGAAGGGAGGTTCCCCAGGCCTGGCACTAGAGTTTTTGTTAGATAATCTCTTACTCTTGGAGAGGTTTAATCACTCCATGTGGCATACCACCATTAGATTTATACATATGTATATATACATATATTGTGAATTTGTGTACATATTTTAATAAGCTTATAAAATAATGCTTCTCTTTGGCTCTTTCAAACATCCTTATTGTTATTTATCTCTCATTAATCTCCTTCCATATATATTATGCTCCCTTCTCCCTTCCCAGTTAAAGTTCTACCCCTGCCAAGTTCTTCTTCATATCACCTGTGTCCCTATTCTAGGACTCAAATCTTCCCATCTGCCTGAATGGGTCCTTTCAACCTTCCTGACTTCTGGGGTTACTTTAGGTCATATAGTCAAATTTAAAGCTTTGGAGCTAGGACCCACAAACAAGAAAAAACACTTATTTGTCTTTCTGGGTCTAGGTTACCTCACTCAGTATGTCTTTTAATTTCATCCATTTACACACAAATTTCATCATTTGAATTTTTTCGTTTCAACTGAATAGAATTCTATTATGTATGCACCACATTTTCTTGACCCATTTGTCAACTGATGGACGTTTAGGTTGCTTCCTTGTTCTACCTGTGATAAATGGAATGACAATCAATGTGACTGAGCAAGTATCATTGTAGTAGGATATTGAGTCCTTGGGGTATATTCCAAGGAGTGATAAGAGCTACATCATACAGTTGACCCTACTTTGAGGGTTTTTTTTTTTGAGTGTTTTCCACACTGATATTCATGGAAACTGCACTGGTTTTCAGCTCCACCGGTGGTAAACGAAGGTTCCACGTTCTGCTCATCATTGCCCTCACTTGTGGTCAGTTCTTTCTTGATCTTAACCATTCTGAGTGGAGGAGGTTAAACGTGCATTTCCCTAATTGCTAATGATGTTGAACAGGTTTCTAAATTGCTTAGTCATTTTTTTCTTTTGTGAACTCTCTGTTCAGATCTTTAGCCCATTTTTAAATTAAGTCATTTGTTTTCTCAGTTCTTTGAGTTCTTTGTATATTTTGTATATAAACCCTCTATTGGATGTATAGCTGGCAAAGGTTCCCGGCTTTTCTGTGGGTTTCCTCTTCATTGGACTGATTGTTTCCTTTGGGGTACATATTCTTTTTCAGTTTTAAGAGACCCCATTTGTCAATTGGTAGCTCTAATTACTGAACAAACAGTCTGTTCAGTCAGTCCTTTCCTGTACTTGTACCTTGTAGGGTATGGCCACTATTTTATTTTATTTTATTTTTTTTTGTCCAAGCAATTTCCACCATTTCAGGTTTTACATTGAGGACTTCATTTGGAGCTGTATTTTGTGCATTGCGATAAAACAGGTCTAAATTCATTCTTCTGTATGTAGACATTCTGTTTTCCAGTGCTATTTGTTGAAGAATCTGTATAATCTCCAGGGTGTATTTTTAGCATGTTTGGCAAATATCAGACACCTGTAATTATGTGCACTATTGCTTAGGTCTTGAATTTTGTCCCATGTACCTACATGTCTGGATTTTTGTTTTGTTTTGTTTTGTGTGTTGTGTGTTGTGTGTTGTGTGTGTGTAACATACTGTTTTGATTACTATAGCTTTGTAATAAAGCTTGAAATCTGGAATGGGAATCAAACCGGCATTGTTCTTGTTCCTCAAGATGGCCTTTGGCTATCTCAAGGTCTTTTGTGGTTCCATATGAATTTTGGCATGGTTTTTTCATTTCTTTGAAGAATGTCATGGGAATTCCGATGGGCGCTGCACTGAATCTGTAAATAGCTCTTGTCAGGATGGCCGTCTTCACGAGCATTAATTCTCCCACTCCGTAAGCATGAGGTATCTTTCCATCTTTTAGTGTCTTCCTTAATCTCTTTCCTCAGAGATTGAAAGTTTTCATTGAAGAGGTCTTTTGTTTCTTAGATCAAGCTCATTTCTAAATTTTGGAGGGTGCTATTAATGAAAGTCTTCCTACGATCTCTTTTTTTAAGCATGCTTGTTATTGGTGCACCAAAAGACTATTTGTTTTTGTAAACTGACTCTATATCCTGACACATTGCTCAAAGTGTTGATCATTTCTAAAAGTCCTCTGAAGGCAATTTTTGGGTTTCTTATACATAATATATCACATGCAAATAGCGATAATCTGATTTATTTGCCTATTTGGATTCCATTAATTTCCTTCTCTTACTTTATTGGGATAGCTAGGACTTCAGCTGCTTGGATTGCAGATAGCAGACAGTCCTGTCTCATTCCTGATTTTAACTAAACTGCTTCAACGTTTTCTCCATTTAGGTTGATATAGGTTGTATGATTGTTAAACACAGTGCTTATTATGTTGAGGGATGTTCCTTAAAATCTTATTCTCTGTGGATTTTTGTCAGGGGGTCAAGTTAGATTTTGTCAAATGACTTTTTCTGCACCTGCTGAGTGGTTTATGTGTTTTATTCTTTAAATCAATTATAAAATTTATTATAATTATTTAATTACATATGAATTACATGCATACCTGTAATAAAGCCATCTTGATCATGGTAGATGCTATTTTTTAAAAAAAATATTTGCCTGTATTTGGTTTACAGAGGTTTTATTGAAAAATTTGCATTTATGTTCATCATGGCTATTATCGTATAGGTTTTTGTTTTTGTCTTTTGTTTTAGTCCTATCTTTACCTCATTTGGGGTTTAAAGTAATATTGGATTTGCAGAAGTTTTGATGTGTTCCTTCTGCTTTTTTCTTTATTTCTTTTTTACTAACAGTAAGAACTGGCTGTAGATCTTCTTTGAAAGTCTTCTAGCGTGCATTTTCCTGTGAATCCATAAAGGTCTGAGCTGCCTTTTTTTTTTTTTGTCAAAAGGCATTTCACTATTACCATTTCAGTCTGGACCATTCTTTTTCCATATATTTACACAAGTCCATCTCTTGCTCTACAAGTCTGCTCAAATGGGACCTTCTTACTGGACATGCTCTGACCATATTAAGAACCACAGCACTTGACTCCAGATTTTTTTCAACAGAAAGGACAATGCTTATAGCCCTAACAGTTAAAACACTAAGTCTAAAATGGCTTGCCCCAAAACACAATCCATCACTCACATAAAGTCCAAGTGGCAGACTCCTGGGAAGGAGGGAGGCTCTGCTCCATACAATTGTTCAAGTGTGCCTAGTACCATATTAGTTTCCATCACATTCTGGAAACCAACAGATAAAGACACTACTGGTACCAGAACACCTTATGCATTATTATTATTGTTATTATTATGCATGCTAAAAGAGAACATATTTCATTGTCCTAAGCCCAAACACATTTATAATAGAAACTAGAAAATGTTATCTAATGCGTCCAGGAAGAAAAGAAAAAGGTTTCATTAATAATTGGTCTCTTCCACATTCATAAGAAGCTTGCATTGGTACCTATTGACACATTAGTTGTATAGATTAATCAAGGTAGTGAGCAATCCAGTCCAAAGTAGGTGGTTCTTTGAGGGATGATTACAGATGTTCAAAGGAACTTATATTTGGGTGGTGGATGTCGTAAGTGCCCTTGAAATGATAGTGTACAAAAACAGAAACAAACCAGGGAGACAAAGGCATTGGTAATTAAAACTCTAGGAACTCAATGTAAGGACCAGAATGAGCACGAAGGTCAAAAAAGGCTTTGGAGGCAAAGAGGTGATGGGACGCTTTTGTGATAAACGTTTAGAAAAAGGTGAAGATCTCAGTGAGTAACGAGGAAGAAAAGGATAATACAGGTAAGAAAAACACAAACAAGAGTGAGGACATGGAAAAACCTAGGACCCATCAGCTCTGACTTCCAGGTGGAAAAAATCACATCAGTTAAGATAGGCTTCTTCTTCTCAGAGAAAAGAATGCACAATCTCAGAACTTTAGGACAACGATTTATCTCAGACTCAGATTATATGGCAATGCGGGTCAGCAGAGACCTCTTTTATGCTGGTCAACATCTCTATGACGTCGAGGATGATAGACGAGTTACCACCCGGAGCCTTATCAGTCACTGTGGGTAAAGGAAATGAATCTTATCTAACCACTGAGCTGTCACAGTTGAGAGTGACACAAGCCAACTTCTGCTTAAGCACTTTCTCTGCTACTAGTTTCATGGCCTGTCCCCAGATGAAGAACATTTGGGCATTTGACCAACAGTAAAGCCCATTACAAGGAGCAATGGGAGAACCCAGCAGGCAAGGAGGTACCAGCCTCGCATTTAAGACTCAGATACCGCAGAAGGATATAACGGAGGACCCTCATTGAAGAATCCTGACAGATGTCTCTACTGGCCTCTTTACCCAAATTGTTTGTACAGCCTCCATTGCTTCCTTGACACCCCACTTAAATTTTAATTTGGACATTTACAGACACTTCATTTCCCTATTTAGTATTCAAGAAATGTCTGGGCATGCATGAGACTTGGTGCTTGGAGACTTTCATACTCCTTTAAATCACAGAGTAATAAGCTAGGGTAGAAATCAGCAAACTTTCTTCAGAGACAAGAAAGGCAGCCAATGTGTTACCCTGTGCAAATATGCATCATCTGCCACCATCACTTAGTCTGGCCACTATAGCCTAGGAAGAGCTCCAGATGCTGGAGAACCCTGCATGTGTCTGAGATCTAAAGACTCCAGAGAAAACAGCCAGGGGCCCAGATTAGGTCCTTAGGCTAGAGTTTACTCACCCCGATCTGGAGGATGAAATGGATACACACATAATCTTTTGAAAATGTACCCCATAATCCCTTGTTCTTTCATGTGACATCAGAGCATCTATTAAAAAGAAGTCGGGATCATTGACTCTAATCAGCAATATCAACAACTCTGTCCTCACAGCTTCTTCAGATCCCTTGTCTGCACACAGTTATCCCTAGTATACACAGGGGATTGGTTTCGGATACACACAGATACCAAACTCCAGAGTCACTTGGGTACCTATATACAATGAGATAATATTTGTCTATAACTGTGTAATCCTCCTATATACTTTATTTACATTTAAAATGTTTAGAATGTCATGCATGAACACTTATTAACCTCCAACTTCTCTCTTTGTCCTTTCCCGTCAAATTCATGACATTTAATACTAGAAGGTCATATATAGCTTAAATCATATGTACCAAGTATACAATCCTTAACACCATGTAAATACTATGAAGAGCCATTATACTGTGTTGGTTATTGAACTGAGACCCTACGAAAATTCTGCCCATGCTGTAGGTTCAATTTGCTATTCATTGCATTTGTGGATGCAGATCCCCTAGACTCTGATGATCAAGAGCATGATATATATATAGTCAGGATCATGGGGAGCTCTGAGGGTTATTCTCTAGTGTTCTGATTTCCTCTTTGTGGTTTAAATGACTGAATGACTATGATGAGCCAAGAAAGGCTCTCCCTAGTTTGTCTGTGTATAGAGGCTGCAGAAGCTGAACATGGCATCCCGAGATGGGAGGCTCATACTCTTTCCTGGACATGGCATCCCCAGATAGGGGGGCCCCATACTGCTTCCTCTCTACCCATGATGCTCTGAGTAGGAATGTAAGTGTAAACACTGCCTGCTAATCCTGCAAACCATTCCCTCTTGGACCGCTTTTCTCCCTTCCCTCCCTCCATCTTCCTTCTACCGTTCTTTCAACCCTCAGTAATAGCACCATCATAAATCAAAGTTTTCATAAGAAATACTAAACATGGCCAAAGGAGTAAAGCTCTGGTGAAGACTACGGCTTCCAGCTTCTCATTCCTTAAGTAAGCAGAGGTGATGGATTGACTTAGAAAATAAAGTGCCAAAGATAAATTTCATGGATAATGAACGTTCTTAAGAAACGCAGGTGGACTGATTTGTGCTCTGTGAAACGTAGCTCTCCCGCTGAGTCGCGCTCATTCCTCAGCCCGCTGGTGGTCAGGCATTCATCTGCAGTGTGACGAATATCTTCTTTAAAGTCTCAACCAGAGTGTACAAAGCAAGCTTGTGTAGCGAGAAACCGAACTAAAGCCTTTTTATTTAAGAAGAAGAGGAGGAAGAGAAGTGGCTTAGCAGTTAAGAGCATGGACTACTCTTATGGAGAACTTGAGTTTGGATGTTAGGGGTTCACAACCACCTAGAACTGTAGTTCTGAGTGTCTGATAGTTAGTTCTGGGCCCTGTAAGTGCCTTCTCTTGTGTACACAACTCACACACATACATGTGCTCATACGCTTAATTAAAAAGAAAACCCTTGAAAAAGAACAGGCAATTCCTTTAAAACTATGGAAGGGTAACATTATACAGACTGAGCTGAGCATGTTTATGTATTTTCAGAATATGAATGTATAGATGTAATAGCAATGAGAGCAAAGGGGTCATAAATCTGAAAGAGGGCAAGAAGGGTCCATGGGAGGAGTTGGGGGGAGATAGGGGAAGGAGGTAATGATACAATTACATTATAACATTAAAAATATTATAAAATACAGTAAGGATTCTGAATTTGGTGTGTGGTGGGCATCTATAGTAAAAATTGCACTTTATTAATGTTGTTGTGGAATTTGACGTTTTACCATAAGGAATACTCAGTCTTCTTCTTTAACTACACACACACACACACACACACACATACACACACACATTCATTGTATTTTCAATGGGTTTTTTTTGAATACTTGAAATGATCTAATTTATGGTATAGAATGCATGATATGGGCTATCTATTTCCCAATAATTGGAAAATGCTCCATTGCAGTAAAGTCTTTTAAAATCTAACCTTATTAAATTTACATTCATAATTTCCCAATGTTCAAATTTGTTTCCAAGCAATACTATGAGTCAGCAATCTTAAGTCTCTCAAACCAGATTCTAGAATATAGATATTAGTATGAATGCTGCTCTACTATTAGTTTATTAGCTCTCCACTATTGCGGAAGAGGCAGAAAAAGCAATAAATCTAAGTAAGATTTGAAAAAATAAATATATTTCTTTCTCAAGTCAATTCTGTGTTGCTTACCACACACCATTTCATTTAAAACATCAAATCAGTGAATAAATAAATGGATAGGTGATTTGTACAAGTCAAACCTTTTGCCTAGGTTTCATCAAGAAAGTAGAACTTGACTTGCTTAGGGTAGATACAGGTAGACATATACAGAGATTTCTGTGTGTCCAATAATATGGTCACCTAGGATGGCTTCTTAAGAAGAGACTGGTATTTTATTCTCTTCTTCTTTGAAAGAGTTTATTTCATCTTTTTTTTTCTTCTATAAGTTTTGTCTGAGAAGTGAGGACTGGGAGCTATCTTCATCTAAAAGACAACAGTGTTAGGAGTAGTTATAATGGAAGAAGAGATGGACAAGGACGGTATTCTAATAAAAGCTCATTAATCACAGGCCAAATAGAGGGACAAAAGGAAGAAGCTCAGGGACTCAGGGATGGAAAGGTGTTGGGGAGCATGTGCTGTCCCAGAACTAATAAAGTGAAGACTCCTTGGAAAGTTAGTGACAATCACAGAAGTCATAGGATGTCTGCATCAGTTACCTATCTAAGAAGCAGCATAGCTCTCGCGCTGAGGGCTGGGATGAGGTGATTCTTGGAGCTGACAAGGGAGGAACGGGAGAGATTGTCAAAAAATGACATTCAGAATGAAGAGAACAGGCTGCTTTGCCTGTGTCATGTATTCAATTGTTAAAATCAGCTCAGGAGCTCAGGAGATGCTGTGGACAACTGAAACTGTGGGCCCACAGATCAGGTGTGGAGTCATGCACTGGAAGGGAGGATGTGTTTGTACAATGAGAGCAATAAGGATGGGAAGTGAACACCCAGCCAGGATCCCTACTAATTAGATCCTGGCCTTGGGCACACTTCCAAATATCAGAACAGAGAACATGTACTGGGAAATTGCCACAAGCCAGACACTCTGCAAAGAGCCGTATAGTCACGTTAGCTATTTTTTTTAGTCTATTTATTTTTTAATGCATAACAAAAAGACGTTATAATTCCCCAAACTCACGGATTGGGACAAAGAGGTGAAGAAAGATTAACTTTCAATGTGGCAGGCTTTGTGGCACACATCTGTAATCCTTGCAGTGGAGGCTTACATAGGA
Organism: Neodon shergylaensis; assembly: GCA_025134845.1. Taxonomy (NCBI): domain Eukaryota; kingdom Metazoa; phylum Chordata; class Mammalia; order Rodentia; family Cricetidae; genus Neodon; species Neodon shergylaensis. The sequence goes on from JABTXL010006712.1 coordinate 11,371,658, forward strand.
GGATGGTTAATTCCAAGCCAGCTTGAAGTGCATAATGAGACGGTATCTCCAAAACAACCAGGAAGGAGAAAGGGGTAAATAAATCAGTACATTTTACTGAGCAAACATGCTCAATATGAGAACTCCCTTTGAGCAGAGACCCACAGTCAGAGCCAGACATAATGCAGACAGTGAGTAACCCTGGAACACTCAGCCCTAAAGGGGATGTCTCCATCAAATCCCTCTGCTCAGAGTTCAGGCAACCCCTCTGAAGTGAAGGCAGAAAGGGTGGGATAGAGGGGATAGAGGATGCCAGGAAAACAAGGTCCTTCTAAATCAACATGAGCAAAGCTCATATAAACTCCCAGAGACTATTGAGGCCAGCAAAGTGTCTGCATGGGTCTACATGAGTCTGCATGGGTCTGTGTGGGTCTGCAACACATCTTCTGTGTATACAGAATGCCTTCTAGTTTAGTGTTTGCATGGGATTTCTGAATGTATGAACAAGTGGGTCTCTAATTCCTATCCCTTCTCTTGGGCTCTCTCTTTCTGATTGTCTTGTCCAACTCCAATGTGATAGATTTTGTTTTTATCTTATTATATTTTATTTGGTTATATTTTATGTTATCCCTTAGAAGCATGTTCTTTACTAAAGCAAGGGATTGGATCCATATGGGAGGGGTGGTGGGGAGGGTCTGAAAGGGGTAGAGGGAAGGGAAATCATAATCATGGTATATTATGTAAGAAAAGAATAAAAGGGAAAAAAGAAAAAACTACAATATCCCAACCACTTAAGTCACTAAAATTTTCTAGAGATTAAAGGCAAGCCTTTACACAAGAAACAGACAAATCCACTTTGTGTAAAATAGCTGTGAAGAAGGGAAGTCCCATTTCCAGTTCTCTGGGAAGGGTACCACTCTGTCAAGAAAATGGCTTGAATGACAGACAGTCCGTGTGCTGATGTGGTAATTGAGAAGATACAGCCTGCAGCTTCACAGCCCTGAGTACAATAGATTATTATTGTATTACATAAACTATCCAAAGCATAGAAACTGATGGACAGCTTCCCAACTCTAAAATTTTTCACTATCAAACATTATGGTATAAAATATCAAAGTACACACCAATTAAATCTAATCATATACTATGACCAATTAGGATTGACTGTGGAATATAAGACACTCCCACATGGGAGAAGTTATCTTTGTAGCTCATGAGATCAAAGATTAAAGAATGGAAAATACATGATCATCTTGTTGTCAGACACCACCCATTTTCAGTTCTTTTTCAAATGAAAATCCTACCCTAGTCAGTTGGAACAGAAAGGGAACACTGCAGCCTAAATGGATAGCTAACAGAAACATCACACTTAGTGGGGAAAGGTTGGTAGCATGTACAGTAAAACTGCTTGGTTTGCAGTGTGTGATTTAGTTGTTCTGTATCATTCTTTCTACATTTTCTTATCTTTCTTCAGGTTTTAATTAATGACAAACACATAACAAGAAATAAGAGGAATAAACGTCCAGAAGAAAGAGAGATTGTCACTGTTGTCTGTCCATGACATAAAAGATGTCTCCCATCACTAAGAAAAAGGATATAAATGATGAAAGGTCTCAACAAGCAAAATTTGACAGCGAACAAAACAGAACAGAAAATTCTGAGGTTGAAGAGAGCTTGCTGCACAAGTCTGAGGACATGGGTTCAAGTCCCAACATCATCTAAAATCCTGGGCTTTGTTGCACAGGTGCCTGTAACCACAGCATGGTGAGAGGTAGAGACAGGCACAACACCAAAGCTTTCTGGCTAACTGCCTTCAACCAGTGAGAAACCCTGACTCATGGGAACAAAGTAAAAGGATAGAGACGGATTCCTGACATTTATAGAATGCAAATACACTACATTTACATATATATATATATATATATATATATATATATATATATATATATATGAAAACTAAGATTTCCTAAACATAGTCAAGAATTTAAAAATTAAACTGAAGAGAAAGAAATTAGTTACAATAGCATCATCACTGATACTGTCTACAGATTATATAATAGATGTATTGAGTTGTTTACAGAAAACTTATACCACATTCTTGGAGATGTAAGGCCTAAGTTATGAAAAGATACAACACACTTTTTGCATGGGAACACTTATTATGAATATTACTTTGCTTTGCAAATTAAACTACAATTTGAAACGTGTAGATAGAGATAATGATTTTAAAATATACAAAAAATATTCATGTTTTCTTCTTTGTGACCTGTTTATCAAGAGGTCTTTATTGATTTCGAGGTAAATTAAGAACTTCTAAGTAGAAATGGAAAGTAAAAAAAAGACGAAGATTCCTATTTTAATCTCAAGTGGAGAAATTTTCATTCTACAACAAAGAAATTGCCTTACAGACCTTGTTTTGTTGAATGAAAATGGACATTTCCTAAGTTTCACACCCTCCTTTACATTTTGACAATGAGACCTTACAGGCCTAGATCATAAAGCTGACTATGGAATATGAGAGTCATGCAAGAAAATTCTCATGAATGGAGAGGGAAAAGCGATGTTCACGCCTTGAGAGAAACAAGAACTATTGAGCAGTGGAGTATTGAGGTCAAAACCTTTTCTAAATCCCTGATAAAGGGGCATCAGGACCACTGTGGAGTCAAAAATATAAAGGGAAAGGAACAAGTCAATATACATAAAGAAGGCAAAAATACAGTATAGCATTACAACTGAAAATAATGAGATTATAGATCACATATCTATATTAGAATATATTTAACTCAAATATCTGTCCCACATGTAGTCACATGATAAGCATGTCTCCAGCACTGTCTCTGATGGCTGTATGTTTGCCCTGTGTGAAAGCCCCTTGTCTCCTCTTGCTGCCCTGTCCTTATCTGTGCCCTGATCAATAATTGCGTGTCACACGGAACATTTTATGCATATGTCTCAGTACACTGTTGATATTCAGAAACTGATACACATGGAGCTAAGGAGACAGAATGCAGGCAAACCCGTAAGGTTATACATCCTTCCAAAAGATGGCTTTCCAGAATGGCTCTGCTCTGGGGCTAATTAAAGTGTTAAGCAGAAAGGAAATATATAGATAAACCAAGTTTGAATAACATGTGGAAATCCTGTGTAGAAATATGAATAAATACATATAGTTCTAAACTATATATATGTATAACAGAATCATGTTGGTAGGTTTTCTCATAGGTTTTCTTTCATTAAATATATTTAGTCATAGTTGCTCCTGTCAGTAGTTACAAAAGCTTGATTTAACTGTAACACTAACAAAACAAAACACTACCAATATAGCTTTCCTAGACAGTCAGCTTTAGCATGACAGGTAAGAAGGCTTAGGAAAATAAAGCTGGGTGGTGGCAACCTGCTCTTAATTCCAGCACTTGAGAGACAGAGGCAGTCTGATCTCTGTGAGTTCAAGACCAGCCTGGCCTTCACAAAGAAAAATAAAAAGTAAACAAACAAAGAGGTAAGATCTAGAGATTCATATTGGAATCCTAATTTATGATTCCTGTGTCATCTTGGAAAAGTCACTATTTACTTTACCTGTTTTAATCTCCACCTCCTCACTGTGAAGTAAAAATAATATCTATGTTGCAGTGGCATGTGTCAAAGGACCTGGTGTGGTGCCAGCACAGAAGGAATTCATTTTCATTTCAGTTTCCCTCTTATGAAGCAGAAATCTCACACAGAATTCTATTCAGATAAAATGAACGACTTCATTTAGCGAACACTACTACATATGGGAAAAAATTATTTTGAGATGAAACCCAGGATTGAGGATCAGGGCTGTAGGCACTTTCAAGTACTACCACTTTGCCGTCCTCGACTTACAACAGGATCTTTAACAAAGTGCCAGCTCTTCCTGATCTGTGTTTCTTTTTCCTTTGGTGAGGAAATGTGCCATGAAGGACAGACTGGAGCTATGGATATCTGAGTAGATTTGCATTTTCCTGGAGACAGCTTCTGTAGTTCTCAACAGACTTCCCAAGCAATGTCTGATGCAGAGATGGTTTGTGACATTCAGAAGCCTAGACTGTCTCAAATGGTTCATCCAGATTAAGCTCAACACTACCTCTTCTACTTGGTTCAGTATTAGTTACTGTTTTGTTGGTGATTAATGTTGATGCAATGTGAACTCTTAGTGGTTATTTTAGTCAGTCAAATTTTGTAGGCAGCTTCTTGTTTTTGCTACTTTCCTGTGACCTTTGGATACACAATATGGCAGAGAATTGCTACATCAAAAGTGTTCATTCAAGTCCCTGTTTCCTAGACTTACCACCCTTTTTATCTTTCTTGTTCCTTTTGTTTAAAAAAAATTGTTTTCTCTCTTGGCCAATTCACCAGAGGATGAATTTAATTAATAGGTGGCAACATATTGCAACTCTCATTGCCAAGATACATGATTAAGGAAAAGAGCCCCTGGCTTCCAGATCTTCAATTTTTCTCCCTCACTTTTCCTTTCCCTTTTTTTTTTTGTCTTGTAATTAGGCCTGCAGCGAAGAAAGAAGTCCAGAACTCTGTATCTAGGTCCGTTTAGCTGATGTCATATGACAAACCCGACACACGTAGGATTACGTCATTTACTGCACAAAATCTACCACACTGAGCAAAAAGTACTGGAGAATTTTCAACAGAAGGAAGTCCTAGAATTTACACAGAACTAGAAGACAATATTCTCAATATTCAATAATATGGAGAGAAACACACATAATACATTGAATAGCCAGGTACTCAGGAAAAATGCCTGAAGAGACATCCCTTAGCATTAGAGTAGAAGTTACCCCAAGGCGTGGCCTACGCATCCCCACCACCACCACCACCTGCCCCAGCATTTAACAAGGAGTCTCAGAAGGATTACGCTGTCCTGAACAAAGTTCAGCATTCTTTAAAGAAAAACAAGATACAGTCACCTGACTGCATAATGACACAGGTGTCAACATCCTCCCTAAAATACTGCAGCCTCTGAGAAAGCGGGAAAGTGGAGTAAGCAGGAGAAATATCTGTGGAATGTTGCGGGACATTTGATCACCCCGTGACACCCTGGAACTGTTAATAAAGTTAACCTTGAGTCAAAGGCCAGAGCCAGCCACTAGCTGACCAGAATTTGCTGTGGAGAAGCCAGAAACGCGAAGAGGATGCCCAGGAAGGAGCAGGGAGAGACCGATTTCGTGGTCTCTTCCATCTCCGCTGTGGGGAGAGAGAGGAGCTTACTGGGACGGATGGTCAACTGGTTGCTCCTCTTTTGTTTCTTGGATATATCGGGTTTTTACCCCAATATCTGACTCCCGAATCTGTACTGGTAATAGAAAAACTTAAAGACAAGACCTGTTGCCCAGTGTGGGCACAAGATTACATGGTGGCTTCCGTAATTGCTACTTCTCCCTGCCACAGCAGCCATTCCTTGGGTGATTCCCAGTCTTTTTTGGTAATGTAACAGCTTAGATGAAAACAACAGTGGACCGAAAAGAAGCATTCAAGATAATGGAATCTGTGGACATTTTTTTAAATGAATTTATTTATTTTATATCCTCGCAGCAGTTTCCTCTCCTTCCTTTCCTCCCAGTCCCTCCCTCCACCCCACCCCACCCCTTTTCCCACTACCCAGTTCAATCCTCCTATGTTTCTGCTTAGGAAATGGCAGGTCTCCCATGAGTATCAATAAAACATGGATTATCAAGTTGCAGTAAGACTAAGTACCTCCCCATGTATTAAGGCTGGGCAGGGTGACCCAGTATGAGGAGGAGGGTCCCAAAGTTCCTTAAAAGAGTCAGAGACAGCCCTTCTATCCACTGGTAGAAGTCCCACAAGAAGACCAAGCTACATTACTGTAACACATATGTAGAGGAAGGGTCAAGGTCAGTCCCATGCAGGCTCCCTGGTTGTCATTTCAGATTTTGTGAGCCCCTGAGAGCTCAGGTTAGTTGATTCTGTGAGTTTTCTTGTGATGTCCTTGACCCCTCTGGCTCCTATGATCCTTTCACCACCTCTTCTGCAGAATTCCCAAAATTCTGCCTAATGTTTGACTGTGGGTCTCTGCATCTGTTTCCATCAGTTGCAAAATAAAGCCTTTCTGATGACAGATGGTCTAGGCACCAATCTGGTCGCAGGGGAGGGCCAGTTCAGACTATGCAGGCGTTAAGACAGGGCCAAACATACTGTAGCAGGTTTAAGGGGAAATAATGAACATGGGGTTAGGGGGGAACCAATGGACAAAATAAAGAATGGAACATGTACAGCTAAAAGTCATGAAAAGGGGGAAAGTCCATGGATAGAACGACCATCATGTCAGCAACTGATCGGATGCTACCAAAGATCACTGACAGCTGGAAGGCTGAACCACAGAAACCAAGCAAACGCCATAAGGAACAGAACCACCGAGGGTGTAATCCAAAGAAGCAGTGACCTGTGGGACAAAAATAACAGTCTAACTATCCCGCACTACGGAAACAAAAACATATGCCCGGAGAAAAACTACCTGGAGAAATCATAACCAAATAATTGATTTAAAGATGATAGAAAACTACCAATAGATCTGGGAAGGTTGATAGGTACCCGAGAGGTGTAGGAGCCTCAAAATGCTTCACAGCCAAATTGCCACAAACAAAAGACAAGGGAGGGTATATGGGAAGGTTTGAAGGGAGGAAGGGAAGGGGGAAATAATGTGTCTTAAAAAATAAAAGAAATAAAAAGAAAAAAGAAAGCAGAACACCTTTTAAATGCTGAAAAAGGCTATACTTAACAACCTCCCAAATGCCCTCTAGGAAAGCAAATGACATAGACACCAGGTGTGTGAAAGTCTTCAGGTCTATGGTCAGGTGTGGACGGTGTTGGGGGAAGGAGAGGAGCCTAAACAAAACAAATCAAAGCACATTTGGCTGAAGAACAGTGACAGCTAAGGTTGTCCCATGAGGACTTCAGCAGAAAGCATGGCTTCGAGGACAGGAGCCATTGTGGAGGTGAGAGTCCACCCCAGGAGTTCCCATATTTGATGTTTAGCTAAACTTAGGGTGTTAACAGATACTTCCCTAGGATTCTTTAGCATTAAATAACTAGTAACCCAATGACTGTCCTTTTTAAAAAAAGATTAATAAATTAAATTTATAAGCACTTAGAAAATTATTTTTAAATTCATGGACTTTGGTGTGGTTTTGTGCAATTTTCCTTCATCTTACTCTGGGCACGTGATCTCCATACTGCTGCCGACATTTGACAAGGTATTTTCTTCAGAGTGTGTCTGACTGGTTTGTGAAACTTGGATAGCACTCGAGTCTCTAGATTATCAGTGGAAGTTCTGTGTGCAAGGGCCCTGACCTTTGGTTCCAGAAGGCTGGTGATGCCCTGTTTACAAGCCTGAACTGATGCGGCATGAGAAACTGTCCCATAAAGATTTCCCTCATATTTGCTAAATCTGGGGGAAGGGGGTGGCCTCAGCATGAAGACTTCCTGTTTGCTTTCCCAGAGACCTGTTGAAGGCTTTATCAGATCATTGAAGGACCCCTTATAGTCCTTGCTTTTTCTCATCATTGTAACACAGCTCCCCACAGATACTACTTAGGGTGAAATCTTTTGACTCCCACTCGCTGGGGTGTTTCAGTCCATGGTAATAGGAAGACACTATAGAGTATTGGGAGTATGCAGGGAAGGGGCCCCATAGTCCACCAGGAACCAGAGCACACAAGCTGGAACCAGAGTTGATATGACTCTTGAAAACCTACCCCAGTGGCCGGATGCTGCCATGTAGGCCTACCCTCTTAACTATTCTCCCACCTTTGAAACAGCATCACAAGGTGGGGGGACCAAGTGTTTTAAATGCAGGCTTGTTGTAGAATCCAGATTCAAACCAGTGTATGTTTCTGCAGAGACGGTGGCAATTCTTCGCACATGATGCTGTTGGGATAGAAGGTTAAGCACAAACAGATCACCCTGAGAAAGCAAAGAATGGTCCTCCCTACCTGGCTGTGTTCAGTCTCTGGGCCCGGTTATCATACATCCTTCCCAGGGCCTGCTTTTACCCAGGGACCACAGCAAAAATCACACTAATGATGGCTTTGTGTTTGCCTTACTCTGTACCATCTGAAATTCCCCACAGAGGCCACTGAGGACCCCACTTGTTCTTGGCAGTCACTGTTGATGGAAAATTGCTTTCATTGTCCCTTGGCTAGGATTTCCCTCCCCCACTCCATTTTTGCTGTTTTAAATTTAATGATGTCATTTATTACTCTGTCATCACCTGGATTGGGGCTTTGGTTGTTTACTTGCTTGTTGTTTAAAAGTCAACAAGTTCACAGATTTTTTTTTCTTTTCCCTTTGCACTGGGTAAATGGAAAGAAGATAGATTTCATTTTACAGACCTGGTTTCTAGGTTAATGTCCTTCATGGATCTAGATAACGTGTAACAGCTGTGACAAAGATAGGAAGTAGGCATGCTCCCTATCTTAAGACTGCATTTTCTGAAAGAGAGTTGGCCTCTTTCTAATTGCTATAAGACACCCTTCCTCACTACAACCAAACACAAGCTGACTGAACTCTTGACAAAAACTTAGCAAGGGATAGAGGAAGAGATTAGAGTTAAGTGAAACAGCCTGGAAACAATTGCCCGGTCACCAGTAATCTGAATGGACAGAGAATATACCATACGAGCGTGCCATTTAGACTCAAATCGAATTATAAGTCAATATTAAGAAATACATAGATTTGGGGGGTAAAACTCAGAGCTCGGATTCCAGGCTAAGTTGTAACACAAATGCCACGATTTGTTATGGAGTTGGTCATGGAAAAGGCAAGCATGGGTATCGGGGTACATTAATAAAAAGCCAGTGGAGGGACTCTGGCCAGCTGGAGTGTGATGGGAACAGCTCTGACAGGCCTTGCCTTTCTCTCCCATTTCCTCTGCCTTGCTAAGAACTGTTAGATTACATTCCCAAAGCTGGGCCCCAAAGTCTATTCTCTTATTTGGCCAATCTCTACTCCTGAGACTGACTACCAAGGTCTAGCTATCAAAGTACTGAAGCCCAGCAATCAAAAGTCCCTTTTACTCACCAAATTAATACACCAATTAAAATTAAATGCATCTAATTAAACCCTTAAACACATGGTTTCCCTTTTTATAAACTGCCATTTTCCCATGCATCACATCTGTCTCCTCTCTGTCCAGTCCTTTGTCGTTCCCCCCCGCATACACCCTTGGACAAATACCCCGACCTCCTCTCTCCTGTTCCCTTCCTCTTCTCCCTCATCTGCTATCTCCTGTCTTTTCCAGGAGGCCGTGTGTGTCTGTGTGTCCTTGCAAACACCACTTGTACTGATACTAGCTAGTGATTTGTAGTGGTGATAATATTAAAAACAGGCCCTAAGGTTGTATCTTTTTTTTCCCCAGCCCTGACTGCACTTGTTAAAGTGTTATGACACACCAGGAAGTTGGTTCCAATTTTATCCCCATTTTTCAGATGAAGAAAACTGAGCCGCATAGTTAAATGACTTATTCAAGGTCACAAAGAAGATTCACAAAGGAACGAAGAACTAAAGGTGCCTGGACTGTCTAATCCAGTGGTTCTCAACCTGTGGGTCGTGACCCCTTTGGGAATTGCATATCAGATATCCTGCTTATCAGATATTTATATTACAACTCGTGACAGTAGCAAAATTATAGTTATGAAGTAGTAAAGAAATGATTTTACAGTAGGGGGTGTACCCACAACATTAGGAAGGCTGAGAACTGCTGGTTTAATCTCTGCTTTCCCAAGGTTTAGTCCATTTGTAGCTACAGAGAAGTCGGCTGCACAGTTGAAACGACATCCAGGGCTCTGTCTTCACACCCCAACCATATGACTGCTCTCTAAGACCAAACGGAGTCACCAGGATGGGAGAAACCAGGACCTAGAGCAAGTTTCCAAGGGGACCCTGAAAAGTCCTTAGGAATTGGATGAGGGTCACTAGGGCCAAGGAGGACTGTTAAAAAATTCCTCCCACAAGACCCTGTTTCTGTGATGACTGTACACTTGCAAGGCTCAAGTTAGAATATACAGCATGAAACGAAGTTTGAAAGTGGAACAGAATCTCCTGTTGATCCTGAAACCTTGACATGTGGTTGCTGGAAGAAGCTATCTGCTGTGTGTGTTGAGGGAAGCAAGTGGAGACTGTCTAGTTCATGGACATGCCAGATACTGAGGTTGCTGGCAGTTATTCTACTGTCTAACAGGAAGGACCAGAGTCTAGGAGTACCCCCAACTGCCAGCAACACACATACACACATCAGAAGCACTCACAGACCTATTGCATGGAGGCCTTTGCTTCTCTCACTGTCCACTGACTGCATGCATCAGGCCCCCGTCCCTGTAGCATCTCATTAGGCATGGGGGAGAAAGGCCATAATGCTTGCCCCAAAGCCATGCCACCCCATCTGTCTTTCGGGAACCTTAGAGAGCTCCTTAAAGAAGTAGACGAGAAAAATGTTGTCTGAAAAGGGATGACTAAATGTGTTCTGAAAGCTAAAGAAATTTTCAGCTGAAGTGCAACGAATAAAAGTTTTTTAAAATTCACTGATTGCAAAGGAAACCAGATTCTCAAACAAAGTTCTCACAGCCCCAATAAATATTTTCTTCTTGCAGTTTTCTTACTCTAGTTCTGCTGGAGAGCAGTGTTTGACCAACGCTTCTTGATTTCTTTCTTTCTTTGTTTGTTTAGATGTATTTATGTGCATGAGTGTTTTTCCTGCATGCATGTATTTCTACCACCTGTGTGCAGTACCTTTAAAGGTCAGAAGAGGGTGTCATATCCCCTGGAACTGGAGTTATAGATGATTGTGAGCTACTATGTAGGTGCTGGGAACTGAACTCATGTCCTCTGCAAGAGCAACAAGTGCTCTTAAACCACTGAGTCATGTCTCCAAACACTAAATTTTCTTTTGCTGTTAGTCAGATTTTTCTTTCAAGAACCTAAGTGTTGACTCTGATCCATAAGGATTAGACAGTTGGCAGTAGCTGCTTCTGAAACAGACCTCTCAAAGCCTGATACACCTTCAAGAAGTCCCACCATTAGGAGGGCATTGGGTTCTGATAGAGTTTACAGGAAATTCCCACTGCTTTGTGAATGGTTAAGGGGAGAAACACACTAAATATTTCCCAAACAGAATGCCAATTGCTGGACTGACTGGGACACACTGTTTTTTTTTTGTTGTTGTTGTTGATGTTGTTATTCTTAACTTGTCTGTGTTTAAGGAGCTAGGAGATAAGAAAACAGGAGTGGGAAGTGACCTAAAATAAATAAATCATTCATTCTCTTAGTCAACATGTACAGAACATCTACATGAAAGTACTCCTCTAAGCCTTAGACATATATAACAACCAAAAGGGACAATAATTCTGGCTACCAGATAGGTTGTAACAATGGATAACAAGATATACCTTTCATGCCTGGCTATTTCTTCTTTTGTCCATCCCAATCCTGTAAGGCTAAAATTTTTACTAGGTAGAGCCAACTATATCAGCAGAGCAATAGACAGCCTTGATCCCACTCACGTTAGCGTCAGTCTGTCAACTGCGTAAAATGTGTTTCACAAGAGTAGAAGCCCAGGTTGAAGCCTCCTTCACACACTCAGTGAAGACTGGTTAGAATGGCTTAGGACTGGAGCCTTGGGGGAGGTGCCCTGAGTGGAGCCCCACACACCAGATCTAGATGTGATTTCTAACTCTTCTCGTCAAATAATGCATTTTCTCCTTCTCCTAGTGTCCTCCTGGAGCATGGCTGAGATGGTAGAATGTCCCCCAAAGGCTTGAGATAAAGCTAACAAAGCAAACATAAAACTGAAATGCCTAGAGCAATTCCAAGCATGTGGTAAGTTTTCAATAAATAGCTATCAATAATAACCAATTCTTACTGGCTTCCTTCTCCATTACCTTTGCTTTGCCACCTGGCTTGAATGTCTACCTGAGGCAGGACATTCCCCTCCCTGAGTGTCACCTTTCCCCCTGAAGATGGTAGGCCCAGGAATAGCTTCAAGGCAGACCCAGCCACTGACTCCCAGTGCTCTCACACACAATTCCTCACAGTCTCTGGCCTGTAATTTTGCGGGGTGATTTCTGAAGTCCAGTTCTTTTGAACACACAGAAGTCGAGAAAAACAAAATTAACATTCCCAAAGTATCCATAACTCACGCATGAGGCACAACAATGCATAAATTTCACTAGTAATACAATATATATATATTTATGTTATATATATATATATAACATAAAGTGCATCGGAACTGGGGAAGTTAGGGCTGTGGCTGAAGTCATAAATTTGAATTTCCCGACTTGCTGTATTTTTGCTGTAGCCCAGGATACGGCATTAGCATCGCATTCACACTAGAATCTGCAGCCTAATTCAGAGGCTGCTGAGCCTGAAGACTGAGGTGGCCTTTTTCTTCAGGGGCCTCTTTTCAAATATTCACGAGGATTTAAAGAGAAGAACCCTCAGAAGAAATATTGGTCCCGGGGGAAATGCAGCTAAATCTACCCAGCATGAAAAGATTTAGCTACATTTCTTTTCTAGCAAGCTCTGGAAGCGAGAATAGCGCCTCTTTCAAGGGCTCTGTCTCTGAGACAAAGTGGCTAGCACACTGCCTCACCACATCCTCCAGGTGGGTCCCGAGGGGCCTCGTGCCATTGTAGCCCCAGCTCTTCAACAGAGAAGGGCACGATGAAATATATGAAGACCAAGTAAATCATTCCTCCAAGTTGATAATGGGTGGGTTTACAGTAGATGTTAGCTCGGTTCTTCTGCAGGATGCAGGAGTCTGTGTGATAAATGAGTCCTGGATCCTTCTGCTTCACAAACTCTGGCAAAGACTTACGTCATGGGGGTGGGGTAGGGTGGCTGGTAGGGTGCAAAGCAGGAAGCAAGTGTTCATTGCACTTCTGGCTGTCCTTCCACCTGGCTTGCGTGCCCTGTTTCAGAGGCAAAGCCCAGCGATAACGGCACTATCGTCACAGAGGGTGGGGACCACAGGACCTCATGACCCTGTCCACTGCATGAGCAAATAGCCTTTGATCCTCATGTCTAGCCTTGACAGTTTTGATGCACAGATCCCATTACCAGAGTAGGCCTTCCTCTGAAAGGCTCCCGATTCTTTATCTTGAGCACTCTTCTTTCCTTCGAAAGCCCAGACTTGCCCACGAGGAGATTGTTTATCTACAGGAAAGGGGCCTTTCCAGGGACTACAGCAACTAAGGCAGTCGGCAAGATTTGTGTTTGACTTTTTTCTTCCCTTATAGTTTATTATTTTTGTATGGGTTGTTATAGTTTAAACAATATTTTTCAAATGTTGCATGGGTCCCTGACTCTTGATAGAGGCTGAACAATGAATACCAATCTGATATCAGTAATGCGTGACTGCTCCCTTCCATCCTTTCTCTCTTCCCCTCTCTGTGCAGGGCATGGGCAGAGAGCTCAGTTAGGTCAGTCTCCCATCTCGCCTTAGAACACTTCCAGACCCAACCCTAACACATTTTTCCCTACAATTCTGGCAGCCAGAGGACAAAACACAATTGAGACGTTTCTCAATTTTCTCGTTTTTGAAGGAAAGTCTTACTATGTAGCCCACACTAACCTCAACCTCATGATCCTCCTGCTTCCAGTTCCCAAGTTCTGGGATTACAGGTGTGCACCCATACCGTTTCCCAAAGGTCAGCCCCTCACCTTATTCAACAGTCAAACCCAGCTTTGCCAGCCTCGTCGGTGCTTCTCACACCTGTTCTTCCTTTCCTATGTCTACTGTCATGGCAGGAGACAAGCCATGACAGAGCCACACGTGGCCTTCTCCAAAACGTTTCTGTACACTGCTTTTTACTTTCTTGTTGTTTTGCTATGGTACAAATCTTAGACCGTATCTAAACGAAGCTCTTGATTTTCACCCCAGACCAGTTCTGATACCTCTTCCCAGCCTGTGGGAGCTCCTCATTGGCTTTCCTCCTTCCCTGGAGGGAGAATATTCACAGCAAGAGGTAGAAGATTGAGGAGGTGGTACAGCAGTTATCTGCACCCAGTGGGCCCTTCTTGCGTGAAGAATGAGGAAATTCTTTGGAAAACGTCAAAGGAGATGAAAGCCTAACACAGTTCCTTCAGAATAAAAGCACAGGTGCCTTTGCTCTTCGGGCTTCCTCCATCCTGCTTTGTCCTCGCACCTCCCACTTCCTCCACTAAAGCCTTCCTTTATTTCACCTTGCAGCCCTTCTCTGCACCATTTATTTTAAATTAGTCTGCCACCTGACTTCTGACAGCTGTCACAAGTCTTTTTCTGTCCTGCCAGCCAGCTCTCAAATAAAGACATAGAGCCTTACGGGTAATTATAAACGCTCGCCCTATAACTTAGATTTGTTTTCAAGTGGCTCTTGCAACTTGAATGAACCCGTTTCTATTAATCTACATTTTGACACATACTGCGCACCCTGCTTCCTCTGTGTCTCCTGGCATCCTTTGAATTCCAAGATTCCTCCTTCCCTTCCTTTCTCTAGCTGGAAGCCCCATCTATACCCCTATCTTGCCTAGCTATTGACTGTTCAGCTTTTTACCACACCAACCACAGCAATACACCTCCCACAGTGTACAGATATCCGACAACAGCCAGCTCGTTTGAAAGGTGTGTCCTACCCTTTCCACTCATTCTGTCATTTTTGTCTCAAAAAAAAACCTTTTTTTAAGCATTTGACCTGCTCCTCGTTGCCTCCGTTTCAGTTTTCTTTCCCGTGTCATCCTTGCCCACGTGCCTTGGTGCTTCTTTAACGTTTCTTTTCATTCTTTTATTCATGTTTTTATCTACTGAAGGTTAGTGTTTCTCGAGTGTTCTTTCATTAGCCAAAAATCTTCTCTGGCCCAATATTATATGTGCTTCAATTTTAGGGTTTGGAGATCTTTGTCTCCCCAGAGATTTACACAGACAAGCACAATTTGGCTTCCTGAAGCCAGGAAGGCATCCACTAGAAGGAAATGGATCCCTAGAAATTAACACACACCATAAATACTGCCCAGCTATTTCATTAGAACTAGAAGCTTTCCACCCGTGTTTGTGCCCCCCTTTTCATAGTCCCCCTCATGCTTCAAATGCTCAAATCAATTAACTTACTGAAAAATGATCTTTGACCCCTGAGCCTATTGTCATTTTCCTTAGATTAAATTAAATGATATACCCTGTCTGCTGTTTCATAAAACCAAGCTCTGAACACATGTGGTTTTACTATATATAAGGGACATGCTGGCAAACTAGGAGGTAGGTCCCAGCATCTCTTTTTAAAAAGTGTTCACCAAATGTCATCTTTTTCCAAATCTCATCTTTTTCCAGTTTTTCTGGTTTGCTAATGTCTACCTGAAAATTGGGAGTGAAGCTGGTCCCAGTTCTCCAGGTAAATTTAGCAGTGCTCACTGGGGTGGGACTCCATCCTGTCTTGTAATAAACACATTCTCTCCCAACTCACTCTGTGTTTTCCCACTTATGATTCATGCCAAGTTACCAACTAGAGTCCCAAAGTCTTTCTCACAATTACTGCTATTAAAAACACATTTCTCACATCTTGAACTTACACAGTACAGTTCTTTAAAAGGAATCACAGTTCCCCCTTGGTAGGTTTGCTCTAGTCTTCCAACAAGAGGACGTGCCTTCTGTTTTGATCCCAATTCATTAATCTCGTGGTACAGGCTATCAACTCACAAACTAAACTATAGTTAAAACCAATTTCTCGACAACAGATGCTCAGTGAAGAAACTTTCCAAACAGCCTGAAGCAACACAGACAGAGAACATGCTGCAGTCGCTGGTTTTTATCACTCCAGAAATTCTCTTACAAGGCAGAAGAATATAGGTGACATGAAGCAAAGGGGAGCAGACTATTTGGCGGCCAGAGTATGGGGACGGAGTAGAATAAATTTAAAACAAGTCTTATGAAACATGCACACCAAAATGTCCCAGTGAAGCCTATTAGTTTTATCATGATCATTTAAAATCAATTTAGTTATTTCAAAAACAAAAAAATTATCTCAAAAACATAGGTAAATATTCCACTTTGTTCATAGTGAGACCCTTCTGGTAAGTGGATTGATAATTTGAGGCCATTCTGAGCCATATAGTAAGACCCTCTCTCAAAAAAAAGCAAGGTCAAGAGATATAGTTATGGAGTAGAGCTCCTCCTTAGCAAAGCATTCAGGAGACCTGGGACGGATCCTCAGCATTGCAAAAGGAGACAAAATGGAGCAATTTACTGAGCAATGCACCGCAAACTTATCAAATAATAGGTTTCAGACATTATCTTTCCACTAGTTTTGAAAATATCCCTCAAAATATTGGTTTTTCTGTTCATCTGCTTGTGCATTGCTAATGTTCTCTGTGAGGACCCAGAAATGAAGTCATTTGTTGAGAAAAAAGCATCTCATCCTCCTGGAATTCTCGGGGGAGAGCAGGTAAAGATTGTATTAAACCTTACTGTATCTCTTTGTAGCATCCTCCGATTCTATACATAAATTAAAAATTTAGTTAAAACTTAAAAGTTAAAATTTAATTATTTCAACATATCCTGTCTGTTCAGTCCTTCCGGTGTTGGAAAATGTAATATATATATATATATATATACCTAAACCACATCTCAGAGGCCAGACGCCTTCAAAATAGTTCATCCATTTTGAGCTTTGGTTTCTTCCTTGCTCTGTTTACTGTATTATTTCCGGTTTCAGAACGTTATCGTGTTTATCAGGTGTGGGCAGTGCAGTCTCTTCTCTGACAGCATTCTGCACACCCGTGGCTTCCTCTCCCTTCTCTGTTGTATACTTGTGATTACCTCCACACTACAACCCCGAGTCATTCCCTTGACTCTGTTCACACCATGCCATCTCTCACCTTTTCTCTAGACCACAAACTCTTCATTTTGCCTTTGACCTCATACTTAAAGAATCTAACTTCACCTTGTGCTTTTTCCAATATCAAGTACACTGTAGGGACTAATTCGGGTGATGTGAATTACTATGTCAAGGAAAATTTTACCAAAAAAAGATTGCTTCTATTTTACTACCATTTTACTCTGTCTTGTGTAAATTTGGTACATAACTTTCCCCAATATTTTTATTCAAGTTGAGCATCCATTATCCTAAACACCAGAGATGCTTGGAGATTGGAATTTTCTTTTGGGATTTTAGGATATTTGCATATAAAAAAGTGAAATGTCCCCAGATGTTGTAGGCTATTGCAATGCCCCTGGTCACCCTCCAGAACAAGATGGTAAGACCCTGTTACTAAAGACACTGTGTACTTGGATCATATAAGACATGAAAATCAAGCTGGCACTGACTTGGCTGTCTAGCTTCCTGGGAGTACTACATACACTACCTGAGGAGAAAAGCAGCTAGCTGTGGACGATGCAAGCTATAATGCTGCCTGGCCTGGCAAGACATGCAACCTGCTACAATGGTGGCATAAATATTATGGGAGGAATCAACTGCTTTTTGATTGGATATAAGGTCTGCTCCACAAGATACAACCCATACTTGCTACCATTATCAAGCCAAGAGCCTATGGCTAGACAAATAATATGGAGAGAACATTATGTTGCTATTCTCTTAAATGAAGACAGTATTAAACCAATTCCCGATGACTTATTGTTATGCCTGTAAATTAATATAGTTCTCCTCACTTGCCAGAAAGGCTTCTACTTGGAGTAGATGGCACTAACACAAGGACCCCGTATCTAGACAATGTGCAGAGAATAGCAGGTTGAATAATGGTCAGCCCAAAGAGAGCATATCCACCATCCACCTACCTCCAAAGGCTCTGAGATCATTGTAGTAGGGGCTGAAGGAATGTAGGACCCAGAGACGGTGGATAACTACAAGGAAATGCTATCTTCAGATATAGAAGAACTCACAGTAGCTGTGACAGTGTACCCAAGATCTGTGCGAAGGATGTGTAAGCAAGGCATAATGGTCAGAGTTGAGGTGACCGTGACTGCTGAAGGTAGAGATGAAGGTGGGAGACAAAGGCCAGAGTCCCTGAGTAGAACAGTCCGCACCGAAAAAGAAGTTCAGAACTCTGTGTCTAGGTCCACTTAGCTGATATCGTATGACAACTCAACACATGTAAGATTTTCCCATCTACTGCCCATTCATTTTAAAAAATGAAATTTCTTGTAATGGAATCCAAACTCAAACACAGAATTCATTTATGTTTCATATGCACCTATGCACATAGGCTGAAATTAATTATAGACAATATTTTTTACCATTTAACTATTTGCCTTTTCACCGTTACTGAAGCCAGGTGCAGAATTTGTCTTTTGTGGCAGCTGTCAGAATGTGTGAAGTCTTGGGCTTTCGCTCCTTGGGTTAAAAAATGTTCAATCTATGTTAAAAATCACTCTGATTTATGATAGGGAAAGAGGAAATTTTCCCTTTTGTGTCTGTGAGCCAAGATTTAAGAACCTCTGTACAATATACAATATATTCCTTGAAGCTTTGTGTGTGAGCTGTGCTCTGGTTTGGTCTACTCCCTGTGAATTAAACCCTTCCACATGCATTCACCGCCTTCAGCATTCTTCCTCAAAAATACTGCCCTGCGACATCCAAGGTGGACTCTTTCAAATGACTTCTCACTTGAAGGTGGGTTTAACCTACTAGAAATTGACCCATCACTCTACTCCTAAGCCCCGAGTATACTTAGTAGTCAGAGACACTGTTCTCAGCCAGTCCTCTCCAGTGATAGTCCTAATAGGAATTGCTAGGAAGGTTCAGTTCTACCATTTTGTAGCTGAGATGCTGAGCTTGTGAGGAATGACCCAGCAGGGTTCCCTAAAGGTTTTATCTGAAGTCCTTCTGTCCCTAGATACCAGAAGCGTGCAGACTGTCTCACAGTGAGAAAATACACTCAAGCAGCCATGTCTCCATTATACTTGCCAGAGCCTCCAGTTTTCTCCACCACATCCTGCATCAACATGGTTAGAGGGTAATAACACATCCTAGATAAGCACTTCATGCAGCTCCCAGCCTCTTTTTGAGTAGCAAATAAAGAAATTCCAAACAGCCAACCAAGCTGTCCAGGTCTTAATCCAGATGTAAAGCCTCCAGGCCCTCCTGGGCCCCTCCACCCCCTTCTGCATACTTACATTTGGGATTTGTTAGTTTCACCTGTACTTTCTAGGCAAGTCCTCTCTGAGGGGAGAAAGAAATGGCCAAGGTTGCCAGCAGTGTTTTCATTCACTCTTGATTAGCACGCCTGATAAGGACATGGGTGAATGAGGTCATTGGAACCAAGTAGAAAGAAATGAGGCGTCATGGTGAATAGTGAATTTTGCTTTGGAATGCTTGGGTTCCCATTTGTGCCTCGCCATGGCAGGGGTAGATGTGATTGCTAACTCTTTCCTTCTCTTTTGCTCTATGGACACATTTTCCTTGCTCTTTCCTATGTCAGACAACCTAAACTATTCATAGTTGCTTATAAAGTTTCTGTATGCCACACAAGTCTCCAAAATGCTGGAAAGTGTTTTTTTTTTGTTTGTTTGTTTTTTTGTTTTTTTTTTTAAAAAAAAACCTTAATAGAAGATCTAGGAAATGCCCAATGACCTCCTATCCTTTTTGAATTTAGAGATTAATGGGGGGGGGGTGAAAAATGAAATTTACTAAATCAGATCCCTTCTGATTAAACTGTGTGATGGTTGTCTAGTTTTTATGTACTAGAGGGGATTTGACTTGGACACAACATAAGTAGACTTCGGAGGCTTAGGAAGGCCAGGGGGTATCTACCTGTTTCTTCTCTCTCTCTCTCTCTCCTTTCTCTTTATCTCCCCTCTGTCTCCACACACACTCTCTCTCTATCCCTCTGCCTTTCTCCCCCTTGCTCTCTCTTTCTCTCCCTCTCTCACGTTTGGGGTGTCCAAAGAAATGATTCCCTGATCAGCTTTGGAACATGCTTTGAGTGTTCTATGCAGTCTGCCTCCGTGAAGCCTCTGCTAACAGAGAATCCGGGGTTGCAGCAGTCCCCATAGAACTCACTCTAAAATATTTTCGGGAGAAGTTAGAAATTGATTTAGGCAGTCAGTGTGAGCATGCAGGCTAGGACAGGGCTAGAAGTTGTATTACTTCCTACGGCACCAGGGACTTAGTTACTGTAAGTGCATAAATCAGCCTCTGAGAAATATTATTCACTTTCACGAGCTTAGTTTTAGCTGAATTACAAGTGGCCCTGTGGAATTGGTTTATTCCCTTCTCGCCTGAATTCCTGTGCAAGGATTAAAAAGCCACAATGTCTGTTTTTATTGGCATGCTTCCTCTTACCCCACCCCACTTTAATTAACTTCATCTCCTTAAGGCCATATTCTCTGCACAGTATTTTACAGAAATTGAACAAACATTTAATGTCCAAAGTTAGCTAAGCCTTACTACGTCTGCAACTGGTGCACGCAAGAGAGGTGTGATGGTCCTTTGGGTACCAATAATATTCTGGGGACATAAAATGGAGGTCTCTGCTTTCACCAGTTCTCCCGGGGCTTCATGACATCATCGGACATTTGTGACACGGTCATTTCAGCAAACAAGCTTTATGGTTAGATGCTAAAAAAAAAAAACAACATGTTTCTTAATGGTGACAGAGAAAAAAAGTATCAAAAAGCTCCAAAACTGTGCAGAGAAATCACCCAAAGAGAAAGTTTTTTTAAAGATATTTCTAAAGAGAAAGAGAGAGAAGTGAGTGGGGAAAGTGTGAGGGGTAGGCACCTCCAAGTTGGAGATATATAATTTAATACTATTTATCTAATAATACCTGGTTCTAAGGTAGCCGTTGTTGGGTTTTTTTTCCTGTTTTTGTCCATTTTTAATGATATGATTCAACAATTGTTTCTGGTTTTCCAATAACTCTGACTGTAAATAGTCATGAGGGAGAGTCATAGGAGGATATCAACATTGAAATAATTTGTATCTTTTTTATTCAGCTCTTCCTTATAATCATTAGTCCAAGGTCATTAGCTTTGCAATTAGGAGCAGAGATGTTTTCAATATGAACATGATTACTAGAACACTCTGGGGCCCCCATTCAGAAGCATCACTTCGGACCGACCAAACAAACTTAGAGGTCTCTAAAGAAACAGTCACAAACGTTTACAAAAATTGCAAGACATCAAAAGAAATTGTGAAAATTTTGTAAAGTATAGGTTTCTAAGTATAGCTTTTTGATAAAGAGGCAAAATAAGGTATGTAGCAAACCATGAATGGGTGCCTGGGCTGTGGCCACTGTTCCATGACTTAGATAAAATAAGATAAACGCCCCGCCAGCTTTTCTACCTGTTATTCCAAATACCAATTATAATTTGTGCTGCATCTGGATTGTATGAAGATATTTGTTCCTCTCATTACATCTGCGCCGCTGTTTTGGATTGTGCTGCTAGGGTACTCTGGAGCCAGCCACAGACAGAACACTGTAATACCAAGACTACGTACCTGACCCCGTGATGATGCCTTAGATCATATATATATATATATATATATATATATATATATATATATATATATAATTTTTATATGTATTTTTTAAAAGAGCCTCCAATTTACCAGTATCATCTATAAGCCTAGAATAAAAAGAGCAAACACAGACCTGCTGGAGTAGCCGGGAAAACAGACCACCATTCGCACTATCGCACACAGCCAGAACTACTTCCCTCAAACTCCAAATCCACCTCACCGAGATGATGCAGCACTCTTTTCAGTATTCAAGTGTCCAAGAAGCACATAAACCAGCAGTCAAAGGGCAAGAAGGAGGCCCCCATCTCCCCTTGCTGTGTTTTAATCCCCCTGTCCCTGTTACCACAGCGGGAACCAGGCTTCTTGTGGAAAAATTGGTGGATGAGAGAAAGAAATACAGATCCTATTCTGCTGGTGCTATGAAAATGTGTTGATCCATTGGTTTTTCTCCCCTGAATTTAAAACAAATCAGAAAGGAAAACGAGATATATGAAGCCACTTCTTCCAGCAGACCACCTTTGGGGCATGGTGAAATTCACACTGAAAAATTTTGTGATACACGATTCCTATTTGGGAATAGCTTTACGCACATTAGAACAACAAGTTTAGGGTTTGTTTAGGGTGGTTCAGGCTTTGTTGATCTGCTGTTGTTTCATTTTGGAGAAAGCAGAGCCGTTTGGCTAACACTATAAAACTCTGGGAAATACATGAAGTCTGAGAACTATTATTACTGGGGAGGGAAGATACCCATGATGTCATCCAGCAGTCCCAGGGGAGTCAGTGGAAGACGCTTTCCCAGTACAGATTTTCCTAGTTCTTTATCCTATTGACTTTCAGATGTCTCCAGGGATGCGGCTCCCACCACTTCCTTTACTGTATATTTCTCTAGTCATAATTTCTGCTGTCAAGATGTTTCATGGTGTTTAGCGCAAATGTTCCTTTTCTGGAAATGGACACTATTTTCTCTTACTCGAAGTTGTGTCTCACCTGTCAGAACAAGCACTCCACCCTTTGGAGATTTTCTGTTCTGTTTCTACCTCTAGGAGCCATCATAGCAGTGGATGGTCAGGAGATATATAAAGGGAACGGCAGCAATTAGGCCAGTGGAGTTTAGCCTGATTTGGATGTTTATGTAGCCTAACAACAAAATTATCCCCAAAGTTGTAGGACTCACAGTGTTACCTCGACAGTTCTCCTACTGTGATCAGACTGAATGAAGATTTTACACTCGGATCTTTATTAACAATGACTGAGATAGTGGCACACACCTGCAACCTAGTACAAAGGAAGTGCAGACAGGAGTATCAGGAACATCATGAGTTGAGGTCTGGACTACACTGCAAAATGTTGTTTCATTTAACAGGGAGGAAGGAGAGAGAGGGAGAGAGAGAGAGGAAATGCAATATCCTCAACAAATCTATGCATTTCTATAAAATTATTTTTAAAACTCTTCATTTATATTCATTGAAGTTCCATTTAAGTTTTCGGCATATGAACGCTTATTGTACACTTAAAATTCAAATATGACTATGCATGTCAGGATCACAATTATAACTCATAAATATAGCTAATCCATCATCTTTATTTCACAGTTAACGAATATAGAAAAGTTAGAAGTTATGGGACAGTTCTGGGAAGAGGAGAGAATTGAAAGTGTCAGGAATGTAGCTGCCCAGTCAGACAATTATATTGGCAGAATCCACCTGACGGAACAATTTTAGACTGTGCAGTTTATTAAAGGTGTGCAACTTCTAGGTGAAGACTTAGATGGTCCATTTTGTTAATTTACATCAATTTCAGCTCCTAGCTCTACAGGTATGAGCCATCCATTCCCTTAGCCCATGATAGGCAGATATGCACATGTACTTAGGAGACTTTGACTACAGCTGTAAGGAGCCATGATGGGCTAAGATGTCCATCCATACCTAGTACAAATTAGGGATCTATTCTCTAATGTCTAGTCATTGTTTGTGACCATGGAAGAAGAGATAAGGAGTATGTGCTCGCTGTGTCTAAATAGTCCCTATTAATGATAGTCTCTCATCTTCTGGCTGAAATGGCTTCTGGGTGAATGAAAAAGCTCCAAGTATTTTTATTTTTTCTCCCTTATACTAGAGTGGTAGTTCGAATGGAAAATGTACCCCATAGGTTCATGTGTTTGAAAACATGGTTCCCTGTTGTGGGAAGTTATGGAGCCTTTACTTTAGGAGGTAGATCTAGGTAGAGGTAGTACATTACTAGACTTTAAGCACAGAAAGCCTTCCTTGCTTGTTCTCTGTTTCTGCCACTGCGCCATGCCTTTCTTACAATGAAGGATTCTCTGTCTCTGTAGAACCAAACTAAGCCAAAAATATACTTTTCCCCAAGTTTGTTTTGGTCAAGGTAATAGAAAAATAACAAATATAGGGAGCCAGAAAGAGAAGACTAGGATACTAAAAAACAACTACGTATACAGTAGAAACTAGAAAAACACTAAATGTGTTTAGAGGCATGCCTGGAAAATACCAAGTTCAAAAAAAACTTGAATTTATGTTTCAGAGTAATATTTGGTACAAGGATAGCTACAAAAATCAAGAAAAAAGAGATTCATTAATTAATGGGGATGAAGAGGAATTACCTGATATCTAGAATTACCATATTATAGTTTCAAATGTCTTGTTTTTAGTAACAACAACTAAACTACAAAGGTACAAAGACAGGTGAATATGCTCCATTCAAAGGAAAACAAGGATAGAAACATCTTGGAGAAAACTACTAGACAAAGATGTCAAAACAACTATTTCAAATTGCTCTAGGAACTGAAAACGGTGTGTAATTAAATGGAAATATCAATGACAGGATTTTTTAAAATCCTAAAAGGAAACAAAAAAGAAATTTAAGAGCTGAAAAGTGATATAACTAAAATAAAGATTAGCAATTGAAATGTTAAAATATTAATAACTAAGAAAATAGATTGAAGAAGAATCAAGAAAATCTAAGAGACCACTAAAATACTGTCAAGTGGACCAATAGATGCAGCACAGAGAGAACCAGATGGAAAAGATGGTGTAAGAGCCAAAGAGAACATGTCAAGAAACAAATGCTATCCATTCTATTTGATGAAGGCCATCGATATAAACATGCTGGAGAGGTAACTGAAGGTTCTACATCTTGCAGGCAACAGGAAGAGGTCTCAATGTCACACTTCCTCCAATGAAGCCACACATCTTAATACTGCTGCTCCCTTTGGGGGGGGGGCATTTTCTTTCAAACCACCACATCATACTGCTAAAGATGCTGAGAGAATCTCACAAGCAAGAAGGAAGGAACTCGGTGGATGAGAGCATTCTTCAATAAGATAATCTGTGGATTTCTTATTAGAAACACCAGATATTAGAAGGCAGAGGGGGTGATCAGGTGAACAAATGAGGGCAGGTCAAATAAGAACGACGTGTTTGTCTATCCTGCCTCTTAGTTGAGGTAAAAACTGACACATCCCAGGATTTTTAAAGAAAGCTCAGCAAGAGTTCACAAGTACTAGATCCTGCCTACTAGAAATGCTATAAGGACGCCTGTGGGTTAAGTGAAAGGAGACTAGACGGCAACTTGAAGCCTTGTGAAGCAAAAGCATCATCACAGAGGTAAATTTCATGGTTAAACCATAACCTTTCCTTTCTATCTCCAAGATCTCATAGCAATATAACAATATAAACTCTAATACAACTGTAAAAACTCCCCCAGTCTTTAACATTTCAATGCTTTATGTAGTGATATTTCATTTATATTTTAATAAATGAAGTTCATCCCAGTAGCCACACTAATTTTCCATAGAAACTTGGCAGTAGTGGTGCACACCTTTAATCCCAGCCCTAGAGAGGATTATAAAACAGGAGGAGACAGCTCTCAGACACAGTCTCATTCTGAGATTCCTGGAGGCAGAATTGCCATTTTGGTTTGAGGTAGAGATAAGAGCTAGTGACCGGCTGTTTTACATTTCTGATCTTCATGTTGAGCTTTATTGATTAAAATACAAATGAAATGTCACTGTAGCTTTAAACCTACAGAGTTGTTGAGCTTAGTCCCGATGAATATATCTACAAAACATTCCCACACCTAAGGCTCCAGGAACATTGCAAAAGAAGGGGCAGAAAGATTCTAAAAGGTGGAGAATCAGGGACTTTTCTGTGAAATTGTATCTCCTGGTAACATCAGAAGCTATACCCATAAAGTCTTAGCAACACAACCACACAAACGTGAGCTGAATAGGGAGGACACCAATGAATACTATGTCAAGCTACACAGGGAAAAGCCCATGGGGGCTCAATCCTACACGAAGAACTACAGGCAACTGAGTAAAGCTGGGAACATTGGAAGTAATCCTTCCTCCCCAGAGAAGAGCACACCAATTATTTGTCCAGTGCCAAATGGTCAGCCCTGAGAACATACATTATATGGACTCAACAGGTTATATTTAGGAATATATATCTAAATATAAAAACATATACATATATCCATGCAATAACAATTGATGAAAAAGGAGACCAGGAATCTGAAAGCAAACAGGGAGGGATATATGGGAAGGTTTGGAAGGGGAAAAGAGAAAGAAAAAAATGTAATTAATTATAATCTAAAATAAATGAACGAACAAAATAATTTAAGTTGCTCTGTGACCCAACAATTCCCATTCTGGAAATGCATTCAAAATAATTATAAGCAGTATCTTCAAGACACATGTGTGCATCCACTGTCATTGTACAATGTCCAGTATGGCCCATGGAAGGGTTTATGATACCCACACTTTTGATTTTGAATGAATGAGTTTATTAAGTATATAGGAAGCAAAATGAAAAGAATACTGAATAACAGAAACAGAAAATAGATAATCAAATCATGTGCTCATGATCTCTAGCAGAAACCAACTGCAGAAACCCCACAAGGCAGCCAATTGGAATTCCAGATCAAGAGTCTTGGGTGGACAAGAGTGCCCTCCCAAGGAAGAGAACAAACAAGGTGGTTTGAAAGAAAATGGCCCCCAAAGCAGGTGACACTATTTGGAGCTATGGTGTTGTTGGAAGAAATGTGTTACTGTGGGAACAGGTTTTGAGGTCTCATTTGCTCAAGATTCCCTCGGTGTGACTGTCAGTTGACTTCTGTTGCCTGCAAGCTGTAGGACTCTGAGCTCTTTCTGCAGCAAGCTGCCATCCGTTCTGCAATAATGATAATGGACTGAACCTCTGAAACTATAAGCGAGCCCCCTCAAATAAATGTTTGCTTTAGAAGAGTTGCCGTGGCCATGGTGTCTCTTCACAGCAATAGAAACCCTAAGACAAGACACCATCATCAAATTGGGCATGTGCTGTTAGTCAGTAGAAAGAACAGGAATTCCTGGTTGAGTTTTTTTCTGTATGGCTCAGCTTCCCATGGCTAAAGTCCCAGCTCCTCACTTACACTGGAAACATGTTTGTACTGTAAAGCAGATAGCACTAACCTCTGTCAGAAGTGGCTGACCTTCTTCTAGCTGTTCTCAAGGGCACTTTTTTTTTAAACTATGGACTGTTTGGCTGTTGGAGTTGGGAGAGTGAGCAACCCATCCCCGAAGGTCTTAGAGGATTCTTAGAGGCAAACATGTTCAGTCTGACACAAGGAAGAAGCAAACCAGCTGTCAGAGGTAGCTTCTTAGTGAGTTTAAACAGTTCATGGCAATTTATTCCATCAGTATGATGCTTCTTACATGCAGTAACTAAGAGGAGGGGGCAACCCAAATGTACATTGATATGTGAATTAATGTTGAAAATATGGTATATGTGCAATGGATTATTACTCAGTTTTTTAAAGGAAGAAAATTACATTTTCCAGTGTTCCACAATACAAATGAAACTTAGGGTCTTTTGCTAGTAGCCCAAGCTTGTAATCCTTGCCATTTGGGAAGCTGAAGCAGGGAGATAGCAAGTTCAAAGCCCGCCAGAGCTAGAGAATAGGTTCAAGACTTACCTGGAATACCTAAGACTCTGTCTCAACCTGAAATATAAAAAGAGGGCTCGGGATATAGATCAGTGGTTGACCCTATACCTAAGGCTCTCAGTTTAGTTTCCCAAAATGAAAACAAACAAACAAACAAAAAAGAAAGAAAGCGAAAGTTTGGAAGTTTAGGATGGTTTAGAATAGTTACTGTCAGGGCTGGAGGGAGAGGAAATGGGTAGAGCTCATCTTTCCAAGACGAAGAGACCTCTGGAGATCAACCTTGTACAACGGCTGAGTGTAACCATCGCTGAAGTTCACATTAGAAAATGGGTAAGATGGAAAATATGACGCTGTCTGTTTCACCAGCATGAAGAGGAATCCAAGAGAAAGCTGGAAGCTCTCAGCCTAAATGACTCAAGCCAAGTTACCTGCCAAGCCGCAGCACTTCAGTGGTGCTTACACTGATGCTTCCCTCTCTTTGAACCCCAGTTCTCCTCACTCTAAAATAGGAAGGAATTACCCAGATGATATAAATGGGGGGACAGCTTAAGAATACCAGAAAATTATTTTTAAGAAAACAAAATTTTAACAGAACGACCAAGATGCAATTTTTCAATTCTAATCACTATCAGTTGGCTTCCTCCCTATATTCATCTAACATAGCCTTCTTCTGTTACCTGTCTCCTCTCTCCCTTCTCTGGAGATAGGCAGCTCTGAGAGGCGCTGACTCCACAGGCTTCTCCTTCACACAATGTCAAGTCACAAGCTTCCTTTGACAGACAAGGAGCTCAGTCAGTTCTTGGCTAAAATTCCATCATGAGGACAATAGTTGAGATTGGAGTGGCTCTTCCCCTCCAATGGGTCTGCACCCTCCAGCTATTTATCTTTAGGAGAGACTTCGGTCTACAATCCTTGAGACTGTGGCGGGTTACATTATTTTAACTTCTTTTTGCACGGTGGCTCTGAGTGGGCACAGTGGGAATAAAGTGTCTGTTTGTCTATCACACGACAAGTTTTTCCTGACACTATCAGGCTACACTTTCAAATGACCAGATCGATGAGTGGTTTTGGAATGGTGAACCTTGCCAGAGAAAGGATCTGCTGAACTATGAGTCGAAACACGTGCCAAATTATATGCAAATTTCTATTTTTCATGGGGGCTAAGAGCTTTGGCACTTAATTTTGATTTTTCTTTTAGCACTGAGTGTGTAGCACTGGCCAAGTTCTGCATTTTAATCCTTTTAATCATTCAACATAAATCATACTCTCAGCCCCTA
Organism: Neodon shergylaensis; assembly: GCA_025134845.1. Lineage (NCBI taxonomy): Eukaryota > Metazoa > Chordata > Mammalia > Rodentia > Cricetidae > Neodon > Neodon shergylaensis. The sequence continues at coordinate 11,400,348 of JABTXL010006712.1, forward strand.
AATCATTCGTGTTCCTCTTCTTTGAACTTTCTCCAGCTTCCTAACATCCTTCACTGCATAAAAGAAAGAGTTTTTAGCAGGCATGTTTCACTTCCAAGAATCTGCTTCATGGTAGAAATAGTGAGGGATCGGGGTATGCAGTCTGGTCTTTGGAAATTCACAGACACCTGACCCAGAGAGATGATTTTATGTTGCTTTTCTCCCAGGTAGTATGGAGCAGGGATTCATGGTGATTGTTCATAACCCATTCTGCACGATCTTGTTGTATAATTGATTACTTAACATCTATTGTGTGCGGGAGAGGTCTTACTCCCCCACCACAAACACAAACTTCTTGCATTAGAGAGCCAACTGGAAGGGAAAAAAATCTACTGGTCACACTGAGGGAACAAAGACTCAAGTCCATCACAGCATGTCCTCGAACCTGGCCTGAGAGATGCTGCGGAGCAACTCAGAGAGACTGGGGGAGGAATTACCAAGGTTCCCTGGAAGAAGGGGTGAAAGAGAAGTTGGAGCCGTTTTGACATATAGCTGCTTTTTGCATAATCACCCTTCCTTCCGTCGTCAGGCTCAGCCTCGCCTCTGAGCAGAACACTTGCTCCAGTGGGCAGGAACTCAGTCTTGTGTATCATTCTCCTTTAAAACCCAGACACATGTGCCGCGTGCTAAGTGCTTTACAAATGTTTGTCGTAAACTGGCACCTTCAGTTTCTCACTTCTTGCTGTGATAAGGATAATTGCTAACTCCTAATGTTATGTAAAACACACCGTGAGACCATTCTTAAAGCTTTCCTCAACTCCAGTATATATTTCAAATTGTGGTGTTGCTCTAAGATCACCTTGTAAGAAAACAGAGCCACCACTGACCAAGGTCATTGAGACTAAGCTTCTCTGAAACTCAAATCTGTGTGGTTATACCACCCATGAATTATTATTCAGACTTTGCCTGAACAACCCTAGGAGTAGAGAGGTCATTTGCTCCAAAAGTAGTCCTTATTAGACAGTTGCAATATTCCTTTCCATTAGGAAGCATCTTTTATTTTCCTTCAGCCTCCACCACAGGGCTTGGTTGTCAGAACAGATCAACCTTTCTACTGGGAAATCCTTCAGGTATTTAGAGAAACTGACACTTCCCTCCTTAACTTGGCCTTCAGTGTATTAAATTTCCCTCTTTTTTTCATGCTATAAAATGTATAGCAGAAATCTAAGCTTGGGAATCTTACGTCTATTCACCGTGTGAGCTGAAACATGAATAGACAGAGTAGATCAGCCGGGGATCCAATTTCATGAAAGACCAAAGAGCCGACACCATCACTAGCCACTTCTATTAGTCAGCTTTATGCTGCTACAACACAATACCAGAGGCAAACACACGTATGAAGAGAAGAGTCTTACCATCCTCTGTTTTGCAAGTTTAAGGCCATGGCAACCAAACTGTTCGGTGGGGTTGTGGGCCTTCTCTTTCAGTTGTAGCACCTAACAGCAAAGGAAAATGTTGATAGAGAAACTTAATCCACTAGACATGTCTCTAAGAAGACTGAAGTCCCACAGTCCCTACCTCTCTAGGGTTTCAGTGTCTCTCAGTAGCATCACAACTACTATAGTGAACTTGGAGGGCCATGTGGACCGCGCCCAAAGCACCACACCTACTAACCATCTAGGAGTCCTATTTCAGGAGTCGAATGTCAGTATGAGGAAGGAAGACAGATTAGGGACACAAGGTGTTCCTACCTGTGGGTTCACTTCCTCCATATGTTCTGATGTTTAGGAAGATGGAGTCACAGGATCATGGGCAACTTCACAAAAGCGATTGCTCAGCACTCAAAGTGCAAGGCTACAAAGTATTAGTTGGAAACTGGGCTGATTATCTCAGATAAGATGGGAGGGGCTGGGGTGAAGACCACCATGCTATGTAAGAGAAGAAACATAAGCTCTACAGCAGGACAGTGCATAGAGAACGACCCTTTCATCAGAAATCATAGATATTTATATTGTGATTCATAACAGTAGGAAAATTACAATTATGAAGTAGCAACAAAAATAACTTCATGGTTGGGGGTCATCGTAACAGGAGGAGCTGTATTAAAGGGTCACAGCACAAGGAAGGTCGAGAACCACTGCCTTAAAAGAACAGGAGATACTAAGTAGGAAGAGGGCTGTAGAGATACTGAAGAGACAGCATGCTTGCCAAGCCTTCACCAGGCCCTGAGTTCGATCCTCAGCACATGGGAGGAGAAAGGAAAAGTTCTTACGAATTACCTAAGGATGTTCTGTTATTCTTCTCTCCCCACAAAAGAGACAAAATTTTCCACAAACAGTAACCCTTGTCCACTGTGCCCATTTTACAATTCATGTGTTGTGTAGGTGCAGTGTTAAATATGAGTCTTCAATTCAGCCCCATGACTTAAGTGCAATTATCATCTCCAATTTGCGGGTGAGAAAACTAAGACCCACAAAAACTATGCTGTCCCAAATTGGTGTTAGTCAGGGAAGCAGCGCAACATGGCTATTTGCATATAGCTTTGAAGTCTAGATTCTGAAATTATACAAAATTCTGTATTTTAGTACAGTCTGACTTTCAATGGTAATGCACTTAGATTTCAAAGAAAAAGTTAACTGCCTGGTCCCATCATGAATACTTTTAAAATCATGGCGAACCACAGTGTGTCTGCAGTATCAAAACCAACGTTCACCAAGGATATAAAGTTAATTTACCTCTGTAGAGATCATCCTTTTACTCTTGGTGTCTATTATTTGTACAGAATACTAGGTCTCATGGTGACATAGCCACACATTATAACTTGATCCCACTCACCCCTCCCCCTCTGCCTGCCCTTCCCAGTGGTGACTACAGGGTCATCTCTTCATTAGTGAACTGTGGGTAAGTAAGCCTTAGTGAGCCTAGCACTACAACACTTGGGACTCATGGTCTGCCTAAAGCAGCCTCCTCCAATCAGGCTTCAGGTCAGTGCTATGAACTCAAATCTCTGTGGGTAGGAGGATGTAGGAAGTGCACATGCATGACAAACATACAAACATTACCCTTTAGCTCATATGTTCCAGAGTATCCTCAACAGAGAATGTTTCATTCTTGCCCAGAAAAAAAAAAAAAGGAAATCCTCTCATGGGAAATTCTGGTACATCTTGCTTTATAAAACCCTTTTATGGGGCCATAAAATACCTCATCCCCTTGGAGAAGCCAGCCTCCTGCACCAGAGCAAACTCTGTTGCACTTAACCCAGCAAGTTGAAGAAATTATTTTTCCTAGCTAAAGCACATCTAGCTCCTGATTGGATAAATGTATGTGACAAAACAAAACAATGTTTCAATCACACACTCCTCTTTATTTCACCGGATCAGAGCAAAGAGTTCTAGACATGTTTGCACTTTACATACCTAAGAATGCTTTACTGCTAATGATCTTTGAAGTTAACAAGGTTTGCAAGAGCTTCTCGGCTTTATTATTACTGTTTATATCAATAGCATTAGTGATCTCTTTTATTCTTCCAAGACTGAGCACTCCTAATTGGCATTCGTATAAGCAGAGGCATGAACACTATCGTGCAATGTAAGCAGAGCCGGTTCTGGGAGCTCTGTGAGTCTAATATGGAAATGTTTGCTATCTAATGAGGACACAAAATGTTAATCTGCAGAACAAATTGTATTTATAGAAAGACTGATTATCATATGCAAATGTGACACACATTGCTTGCAAAATTTCTATTGCTCCTGGTTGGCCCTCGGCGACCTTTGGGGGAAAATATCACCTGGAAGCTGGGGCTAATGGAGGTCCATGCACTGGGGCTGATTGTTTCCATTTTCATACAGAAGTGAGCTAAGTGGGAATGATGGGCATAGACTTAAAAACACCAGAGCAACCACTACTATGGTTGCACCATGAACATGAGTTCCTTATTCTTCCCTTTAAGCTTCAGAATTCCTTGCAGCTGTTCTAGATCTGAGAAATCATAGAACAGCTGAACAGAAGAAAGGGGGATGAGGAGAACAGAGGAGGGGGAGGGAAGGGGACAGGGAAGGAGGGAGGTTGGTAGAGCAGAACTATGGGATAGGGAAAGGATAGGAGATGGTGATTTCAACCCCATGAAAAAAGAGAATAAGACTTTCTCATCACCGATACACTCTTCCTGGGTGAAACCTAGCTTGATGTTATTTCCATAATTATTTTGTTTCCTTTTGCTATCAACTTCTCAGTTCCTATAGCTCTTTTCTTTCCAATATGTATTTTTCTAGTTCGAAGTCTGGGATTGGAATTTCAGCTGGGTAGCCTGTAACAAGTCCAATTACTTCATTGGTACACAAGGAGAACAGGGTCCAGAAAGGTCAGTGGCCTGCCCAAGATCATACAGTAAATTAATAAAAGATGGTAAGAATCAGGTAGTCTCTGTGTGTGCATGCCTGTGTGTGTGCATGTGTATGTGTATTTACGTGCATGTGTGTTTTAAAATCCCAATGCTTCTACTGCAGCAGTAAAGCTAAGTTTAGATTTATACAGATATATAAGGCTCCTCTTTGTATTGAAGACTCGTCTGGCAGGAGGACCTCAAGCAGCACATGGACACAGAACTCTGCCAACACTCATCCTGTTCTGGGACTCTGACTCAGCAGCCTCCAAGTGCTCATAGATCCCCATAATGACAGGGCAAAGGAAACCTGGCTTCTTGTCTTACAAAAATCAGTCTACTGAGACATACCAACACACACTCAGATATATCCAATTCTAAAGTATGTATGTTATCAACACATGCCAAAGTGCCCAGGAACATACATGGAAGAAACATCCTGTGTAGACAAGGCTGAGGAATGTTGATAGCTATGTAACAAATTCCTTCAAACTTGGTGGCTTTAAAAATAACAGTTCATATTTTCCATGGCTCAGGAGTTCTAGCACTATTTAGCCAAGTCCTCCATTTAGGCTCTCATAGGGATGAACCCATGGTGTTGGCCAAGTTGTGTTCCTCTCTGAGGCTCATAGGCCTCCTCCAAATGTATATGCTTGTTGGCAGAACTCAGTCTCCTGTGTTTACCGACTGAAGTCTTTACTTCCTTGCTGGCTTTTAACCAGGGGTGAGTCTCAGCCCCAGGGGCCACTAACAGCTCTGTTGGGTGTGACTCATTCCGTCTAGTTCCAGGAGGACCAAGCTTTTCATTTGAGCAGTCCCCCCTTTTAAGGGATTTTCTTCATTAAGTCAAGACCACTCAGGATAGTCTCCTTTTGGCTTGCCCCAAGTTAATTAAGCCAAGGCTTTTGTTGAATCTTTGAGGAGCTTACCCAGCTTGCTGTGCAATGTCAGGTAAGCAAAGTAGGGAAAACCCTTCACCCTCACAGCCCCTCTCATACTCCAGGGAGTGGGTACCGCACAGGCCCAATGCTGCCTCACAGACTGTGGTTAGCAAAGCTCCCTCAAGATGCAAACCAAAGCAGAAAGACTAGTGTAAGCGAACATCTGAAAAGAGACAAGTTAATCTCACAGTTTCGTTAAAATTACCATTTCTCCAGAGGTCTTTGTTGTTCACAAGGTATCAATTTATCCTTTGTTCACAAGGTATCAATTTATCTCTTTAAATCTAATTTAAACTGAACTGGAAGAAAAAGAGAGTAATACAGACAACTGGACAAGAGCAGAAAACACTAAGTCAGTCAACTGTTTCAAAGAATAAATGAAAAATAAAGTAAATGAAGAGCCCTAACTAGACCTGTAGAAGATGGGGCATTTTGAGTTCTCTAGGACAGAAGCATCGGCAGCTTTGACTTTCTCAGAATGTCAGAATTTATTGAGAAATCATGGATTCACAAGCTATGTCATTTTTAGTGACTAAACTTCATCAAGTAATCCCGATTTTGTTGGCTAGCATGGGCATTCCTCAACCCCAGCCTTGATTACTGACTCACTCTCACACACTCCATGCAGTGATGGACATCTTATAGAACAGTACAAAGGGCCGAGAGCCCTGTGGGAACCAGATACGTGGCATTTCACATCAGGACCAGAGCGGTCCCAGCGGGAGGCAGTTTCATCAGCGAATTCAACATGAGCTGAGTGTCACTGACAGGAGAAATGGCGCATCGTCTAGAGGTTCGTGACAAGGGCAGAGATCTTTTGCTATGACAATCTTCGTATATAAGACTCATAACCAGAGACGACCTGGCTCAGTCTGATATGTCTTGAGCCTTCACGGGCCTGACTTTTCTTACATGGTTCTGCCATGCTCATGTGTTTCTGACTTCATGATTTAGTCCTATGTGGTGATATTTAACTGCCTGGATTAGTTAGCTATTATTGGTCTGTGCCATGTGTGCTGTGCTGGACAAATGGCGGTTCTTTACTGGCCTAAACAAGATGCATTTGCACTCAAAACAGAGCCTACTGCCATGTTGCAAAACCAAGGGACAAAAGGCAAGGCACAGCCAGAAAGCTGCTGCCCCAAACAGTCTAGATAAGCTGAAGACAGACCACAGCATGAACACTATTGCTCTGTAAAGTATAAAGCGACTCTAAACCGGCCACAGCTTATCTCCATGGGTGCTTATCTGTGTGGGTCTTCGGGTTTTTATTTGAAAATGTGATACTTATTTGTAATATATGAGGCAACAGAAAATGTCCCCAACATCTAACAGTACCACATCCTAGGCAAGCGCTGACACTAAGCAGGGCTTCCTCCCTTAAAAAGCTAAGAAAGCGAAGCCTGGGTATGAAAATAGGGTAAACATAGCCCCAGAGTCTACTCCAGGCATCTAAAGCATTGGAAGGAAGCCTATGACACTCTTAGCAGGGAAGGAGAGGGAGGAGTGACCTAGCAGACATCTAGGAAGGTGTCCACACGTATTTCAAAGCACAGGAGGGTTCAGACTAAGCAGCCTGTGCAGCAGTTTCTGAGGCTCCAGCCAAATATGGCTTAAGCACGAACACGGCCAGCCAGGCTCCATTCCCTAAAAAGCACAGCATTCCTACATATAAAGGCTCCAAAACAGGACAATTAGAGAAAGACGGAACATTAGTTTAGGTTGCTACACTTCCTCTTTTTTGTTTTGAAACAGGGTCCTGTTATACAGTCTTGGCAGGCCTGAAGCATGCCATGTTGCCAGGTTGGACTTAGATTTGAGGTTGTCCTCCTGCGTCATTCCCTTACTCTGGAAACTGCCACCGTGATTCTGCTTTTTTGCCACAGCACATTAAGACTGGATTATGTCCTTTCTGCTCAGTTTATTGGAATTCTCTTATGAATCTTTGGTGGTGACAAGGAACTCTCAGATAAAATAAATAGAACAAATTGAATAAACATAAGAATCAGTAGGTGAGAAAACAAGAAACAAATTATTAACAAGCTTATTGAGGTTAAAGGGCTCAGATGTAGTCATAATTAAAGAATAATCATAATAGTTAATAATTGCATCACAGCTTCCTTTTCCCCACATTATCTTGGATAACATGCAACCCTCAGGCCAGCTCTACTTATGGGTGCATTCTTTCAGGCACAAAGATACCCATGTTCAACTCCAACTCCTTTTGCTACTTAAGAGGCCTTATGTAATGATAATGTTTTAAGCCTCATGTTTCTCCACTGCAAATGGTAACTAACCATACTATCTTTGTAGGCAAGAGTAAGAATTTTCAAATTAAGTAAGTATAAAATATCCATAGTACTTAGAAGCAGAGACTGCTCCTACTACTGCAGCCAGACTTTCAAAATTGTATTTTATGGCATGATACTGTTGAGAAGACACATTTAAGGGTACTTAATAAAGCTGGTGCTAGAAATGATAAGAAATAAGAAATTCAGCATTCTCCTATGCTCTGGGTAAAAATGGAAGCTAATAAACATTTCTACAGAGATTGTAACAGTCTTTGATACAGAATTTTTCACATTCCTTTATTCCAATAAACAGAGCTACCATTTTTCACTGGGAGTGTTTGTCAAGTTACTCACGATAGAGAAAATAAAGCCAAAGAGATTCCTAAAAATATGAGCGGTAAAGTAGAAATGTCATCAAACACCCTTCAGTTGTTCTGTAGAACAATGTGCAGCCATGTAATTTTAATATCCATTATTAAATATAAATATATATTCAAGTTATGCGCTATCTCATTCTGTGTGAAAAAAAAAGAAAAAAAAGAACAGGAAGAGCTAAGTTAGTAGCGTGTTACAGCACAGCACATCCCATAATCCCATCTTTCTAGACAGCATGGAGTTTGATAAAGTTTGAGGCCAGCCTGGACTACCCATAGATACCCTGTCACAAAACTAAGAAAAAAAGTAAGAAGGAAGAAAAGGCCAGCCTTCACACATGGGCACAGAGAAGGGGGTAGCCTGGAAATGTATTCACCAAACTATTACGTGTGATATTATTAAAACTGTGATGGAATTATAGGCAAGATTTATGGGTTTTATTCATTTTCATTCTTTTGTATTTTTAATTTAATACTCATATCAGTATAGGAAGAAAATTAATATGATACTTAAGTCCTTTTTAAAAGCTCTTTCAGAATACAGTCTATGAGCCACGCTTTGCAATTTGCTCTGTACTAGGCACCGATTGTAAGTGTGGCATTGACATGTCACTCAGTCTAGTGATTGGCTTACTGTCCTAGGCTCATCCATACACAGACTCCAGTAGCAGGAACCGGAGAAGATGTTAGAAAGTAACACCCTTGTCCTGCAAAGGGCCATAACAACGGATAAGTTTTCCAAGATTGCTGGCCAGTGTGCAACAAGCCCAGATCCGAAGAAAACTCACTCCATCACAGGTACCAATTTCCTTACGCTGCCCTGGCTTTCTGGGTTTTGCTTTAAGTTGTGAGCAAGAGATGTAGATCAGCAAATTCTAAGGTCATTCCTTGATAGTCACAGATGTGGGGTTTATAAGTAAGAAGTTCATATTCAATAGTGGCTTCTTTTTCTAGCTGAAAGGCTTTACAGAATGATTCTTTTACTGAGCTTCATGTTTCTCCACTGTAAATTGTGATTATAATACTGCTTACCTCTTAGAATACAGCACAGGATTTTGAAATATGAAATATTGTAAATGCTTCGCACAAATCCCTGGTTTCTCAACGTTTCAGTGAACATGCTAGGATTCCGTTTTGTATCTTCGGTCATAGACCCACAGACTATCTTCCCGTGGTAGCCTCTGCTGATGTAGAGCAAGTGGAATGGAGGGTGCTATGAGAGTAGAAGCCAGTGTTTTCACATCCACAGAGAGCTAAAAGCCTCATCTATCGTCCATGATGGGAGTGGGGTTACTTTCCATCTACTGCTTGCCCTCTGCGGAAATCACATTTGCTCTGCCATCGGAGTGGCAAACCACCCAGATTTACAAGAAAGACACATGATTTATTTGCAGAGAACTGTCTGTTCCCCCTGTAAATAAGTAATGAAGCTGCCCTAAGAAATAGCCACTGATTGCTGGCCAGGCCCATCTGCAGGATGCTGCTGTCCCTGGGGTGGTTGTTCAAGGATAGGCCCAGGGTGGGGATGCTCCTCACCCACAGGCCTATACCAGGTCTCACTACTGTCTTGTGCAGAACCACAGGAGTAGCAGCTGGATGGAGTCAGGCTCACAGATGAAGGAAAGAGACAACAAGACCAAAGCAACACGACACTGGATTAGTGTGAAAAGCGGCTGGAAATCTAAGATGACTTCACTCTGTTAAATGCCCTTGGGGAAACCTTGTAAATCCTCCAGGAAGCAGGAAATAGTCCCAGTGCTATGTGAGCCATATTCTAGATAGAAGACCTCAGAAAAATAAACTTCAGTACCCAGGGTCTCCTTAGCATACGTGAACACATTCACTCAGATTAGAGGCTTAAGCTTTGGCTTCTGAGGAAGCCGTGATGTAAACATGGAGAGAAAAACCTCTTTTAAACACCCAACTTTTCTGAGCTGTCCAAATCTGTGCTGTTATCAAAGAAAATCAATGGACTTGACCAGAGACCTTAAGTTTCACAGTCCTTAGCAAGCTCCCTAGGAGTTGGCTTCATTGACCTATTGTTCTGAGTACAAAATTCTCGAGACAAATGAATGGGCTCTTTCAAAGGGAAGCAGCAGTTTATGTCACAGCTTTGGAACTGCCAACCCATGTCAGTCAGTTGGCCTAAGGCAATGTGTCATGGGAGAATTACCTGCTTATCCCATGGCTTCAGAGAAGTCCAGGGAAAGAAAAGGACAAAAGACAACAATTTTCTTCAACAGCATGACCCCACGACCTTCACCTCCAAGTAGGTCTCTCACCATCTAAAAGTTCATAACCACCCGACAGTGGCACAGGCTGAGGAACAAGGCTATAACATACGAGCCTTTGTGAGACACTTGTCCACACTGTACCACACTGCTTCCAACACCCCAACACAATTAAATTGCTTGGGATAACAGATGATTGGAATTTGTAGAGCTACTTTTAAAATGACGACTAAAAAGAACTCATCTCGGTTGGTTAAGTAACGCGCAGGTGTTCCTGCCATTCACTTGTGCCTCTGGGTGTTGCTAAGAGAAGTCCTGGGCTCGTTTGCCTTCAGTGAGGGGCAACAGTGAGGGGAAAGAAAACACTGCTGGGTCTTAGCTTGTGGGGTGATGACTGCCTGATGACGTCACGAAGACTCCGCCCCTCAACGAAATTCCACACACAGTTTAAGCCATTGTTTTCCATTATCATTTCAATTCCACGATGAACTGACAGAACACTTTCTGCTTTTCAAGTGGCCCAGAGCAAAGGCAAATTCTGCCGCTGGAGGCTTTTATAGACTCGGTTATATACAACTCTCCACTCGGCAGCAATAAAGATGATCGATTTTCACATATCACGGAGTAGAGGAGGAGGGGAAGGGGGAGCTACCTGAGCAATGCCCCTGCAGATAGATGCAAAGATCCTTCTTAGCCCTCTCCCTCTCAATTCCATTCTCCCATGTTGTAAAGGTTCTAGACAGTATCGAGCACAGTCACCTCTCCATGCACGACACGCAGAGGAACCCGGTCTTGGAGTTCATTTCATCATTAAGTGTTCTGATTACATAAAGCAATTAGAGGCTGGCTTCTGTCCTGCAAGCTAAACCTCCGCAATGAAATCCCAAGGAATGGCAAGGAGCCAACGCCGCTCAAGAGATTTCTTATTTAACTCGGCCATGTAAGTGCTCAGCAAGCGTCATGTTTAAATATGTGTGAAGACTGTTGCTACAAAGGAAATCAGGGGAAAACGTAAAGATGCATACGCAGGGCCACACAGATATGTCAAGAGGGAAAAGAGCTTCGGGGATATCCTTAGATTCTGCTCTAAGCAAAAGGCATCTTTCTCTCTGCAGCAAAGCTTGTGAGCAGTTAATAGCCGCTCTCCTTGATTGCCTTCGGATCCTGTTGGCTGCCAAGTGCCCCTGTGTGAACACAGGGCAGCTAGACTTTGGAGGTTGAAAAGATCCTTAAGCCACCTTTCCTGACAGCTTTCCCTGACTGAATCAACCATAAGGCTTTCCTATGGTAGACGATAAAGTCTCAAGATCAGGTTACGTGAATCATCCATTTTACTTTTCAATATATTAACATTTTGAGAATTAAAAATCTTGGAATAGCAAGTGATTCTTCCTCTGAAACAGCACAAGGACTTTGTAAGTGGACTATTTTAGAACTATTGTGGGATTGTGGGGAAAGTGAATTATTAAAATAACCATCCTGAGAAGCTAATGATACCAGGTTGTGCCCTCCAATTAGCCTTATTTTGACATAGCTTATTTTGTAGGTAAGCACATGGTGAGACCGGATTCCACATGCTGGGCCAGATTTAAGGCTGAAGGGACTCTGGCATGGTCTCTAATATAAAAACCAACCACAAGGAAACAAAGGACATGACCCAAAGTCAGAGACACAAGTGAAAGGTCAGGGGTCAAACCCTTCTCCTTTGACTCCTCCCAGGATACCCCTGGCCAACCTAGTTGCTTACGAGGCCAGAAGCAGAGCCACAGACTTGTATTGGACCACTGATCACACCATTTAGTTGTTTATGGCTCATTCCCTGCATTTCTCAGAACTCAGGAATACACTTTCATTAAGCAAAGAGCTTGCTATGGGCAGCCACTCACCCAGTTTTAATGTTTGCCACCATACTGTGGGATTGAAAGATTTCTGCACAGCAAACTTGACCATGCCTATCAATGTGGTTAGCTAAAATAATGAATGAGCAGCAATGTGCAATCTTTCTTCACTGTGTAACCCAGGCTGGACTCAAACTTGAGCTATCCTCTTGCCAAAACTCATTGGTCTTCCCTTGGAAAAGCTTGCCCATGCTAATTTTTTTTTTTACAAACTAGGTACAAAAAAACAAAGCAAAAGACAGGGCATTTTGTTTATTTCTTTTTTTCTGTCTGTATTTTTGTTTAGGTGGTTTGCTGTTTGGAGACAGAATCTTTGCTGTACAGTTCTGCCTCATCTATAAAAACTAGCTATATCCAGCAGGAACTATGGAATAAATTGTGTAAACCAAGCTGGCCTTAAATCTGTGATAACCGTCTGGCTTCTTCCTTCTGCTCTGGGATGACAGGCGAAACCACACCTAGTCAAATGTTGTTCCGAAATGAATATGAGCAAAGTATACACACACACACACACACACACACATGGATATTTTATATGAATGAAAATGTTAGTGAAACACATTGTTTTGTATGTTGACTTTAAAAAGTTAACAAAAGATTTAAATTATCTTGTAAAACTACATATTACAGACTAATTTTTTTCTTTAGTAGCATATAGAAGAGGAGAATCAGTAACTCTTTAGCCAAAAACAACACTGCAAACAAATATTCCCAGTTTTATTGAATACATGCTATGTTCCAGGCACATATTATTTTATCTGGAGTTTCTAAGCCTTCCTTCATACTACGTTGAAGGGCCATTTTATAGATGAGTTCTGAAACACCACAAAGGAAACATTCAGCTAGAATTAGAATTAGGAATTTTCATCAAAATCTGATATTCATTACAACTTATCACCTCCCAGCAGCTGACCAGGTCTCTGACTCTGAATTTAACTTTTCCTTTCAAATGAGTAAAATAATAAACTTATATTTAAAGATACTATTCAAGAATCAAATTAACATCCACTGTGTGGCTTAAGTATTACATATCAATTCATTTACTCTATATCTTATCATAGCATCGGGACCTCTGTAGTTTGCAAGATTCTCTCCATTGAGGGTCCACTTGAAATTCAAGGAATTATCATAGAGCTATTTATCTTCATAATACTTTTTCAAATGTGTACTTTCCTTAAGTCCTCCTTAAGGAAAATTATATTTGCATTTAAATATCTATGTTTATTACATTGGTCATGATTATTTATACTCATGCATTCTTGAGGTTATTTACTACTTTCAAACTTTCTTAGGAATGATACCACCAAAGACAGTGTGAGATCTGGGCAAACAATGGCACATATATTTGTGTGTATATATTAGTCAGTAACCTCAGGAAAATACGGAAGTGTATTTTGGGGACTTAGAGTTAGGGAATTAGAATTAAAGATTAAGCTTAAAGCTAGAAATAAATACCGTCCCCAACAGTTTATCGCCCTTATGTATAAAATAAACTGGTGCTTATCCCAACGGTCACATTTACAAAATCGGCAGCTGTTACTGCTGCAACTCTACTTCCAGAAATATGCTAGAAATGGCAGGCACCTTCATCTGGACTGGTGCCCACGGCCCTGTGGGGTGGGCTAACTTGGGATAAAAAATTATCTAAGGGCAGGGCTTCTACCTGACATGTGGCTACACATGCTTCAGATTCCAGACATTTTTTGGATTTTGAAATATTTACATGACTTCAATGGTGGAGTACCTCTAATCAGAAGTCTGAAACACTCCAAAATTAGAACCTTTTTGAGCAATGTTGGTGCTCCAAACAGATTTAGAGCAATTCACATCCTCAATAGGATCAAGGATGCTTCATATGTATGCAATCACTAGTGTAGAATACAGTGGGGAAAGGGTGGATGGAGTGGGTAGAGGGACAAGATACACTTCCAGTGACCTACAACCTCCAGGTAGATCCATCTCCTCAAGTTTCCAAGGAAGCAGACATCCAAACCTTCAGTTTATGAGCCTTTGGGTGGTGGGTAATTCATATTGAAACCATGGCATTGGCCCTAAGAAGACAACCTCAAAATATAACATTTGAAATTTACGATCTTGAGCTAGCTTCTGCAGCATAGCTAGACATATTACACACACACACACACACACACACACACACACACACACACAATTAAACACTCCGATGACAACAATAAACAACACTGGCCATCACTGTCTATGAAAACTCTGGCTCCCACCAGACATATGTCCCTTGTGAAAACATTTTGTGAGGAACAGCATTAAATCTCAGGAAACAATGACCACAAACATCAGGTTCTCTCATTTCCCTGTAGGCTAACTCTGTGGGCATTCCCTAGGTAATTGTCAGGGTCAGAGCGACTGCTTATGTTTCTCATGTTAAGCAACGGCTCCTGTCTGGGGCACACTGTTCCCTTCTATCTGGACAGCACTGCAGGAAGACTGGTAGAAATATGAGAAATCACAGCTGCCATGTTCAGGTGGCCAAATAATATCCAGCCCACTGTAGTCAGAGACTGCTCTTTTGTTTCCCGGACACCAACACCCAAATAATCACACAGAAACTATACCAATTGCAACACTGTATGGCCAATGACTCTAGCATATTCCTAGCTAGATCTTACATTTTGAATTAACCCATTTCTATCAATCTATATCACCATGAGGCTGTGCCCTGCTGGTAAGGTTTCTAAGGTTCCTGTGTGTCCTTCTCCTTTGGCAGTTTCATGGCATCTCCCTGACTCTGCCCATTCTCTCTTTTTATCTCTGTTTGGATTTCTTGCCTGGCTCCACTCTGCTAAACCATTGGCTAAAACAGTTTTATTCGTCAACCAATAAAGCGGCACATAGAGAAGGACATCCCACATCAGCCCATCAGCACTCACATCACAGCAAGAAGACAGACGTCTCTTAGCTGACAATAGAATTTATTCCAAACATATCAAAAGATAGGGATGAGAATGCATCCTCTTCTGAAAAATCCTGATGAGATTCATCTCTCCTAATATTGCTATGCCCCAGAGAGTAGTTAAATATTCTTGTAAATTATTCTGCAACTGAAAGAGTAAGCTATGTGTAATCAGCAGAGAGATATAAGGCACAGTAGGCAGAAGAACATAAATTCTACTTCATATAAGGAACTCAGTGATCTAGTTCAGCAGAGTTGGAAATGTCTGAATTACCAATAATAAGGAGAAGTGGAGACAAAATGAGTGAGTAAATTTCACAAAAATGCAGACAAAACTGCAATAAACTTATTTTCTGACTAAACAGGGATGGGTATAGAAGAATTTGATCATAAACAATCTCCAGGATGATTTAATGAGGCTATAAATAAAATTAAAGTAAAATTTAAAAAGTCTTCATCTTATGGTTAGGAAAATTTCCTGTTTCTCTTGGAAGATCCTGTCAAGAGTAAAGTCGTATTTCCACGTAGCCAACTCCTGGGTTACTTAGAATCAGGGTCCCAGCCTGAGTGAAACTGTACATTAACCAATGATATGCTGGAGTTCCAGGAGCCGTGAAGAAGAGCAAGCAATGGAAAGTTAGAACTACATGTTCACATACCATCTCATCAAAGGAAGGAACTCACGGGTCTCTCCAAAATGACTATGAGTTTGGGAACAATACTCTTTCACACTGAAAATAATTACAGCACAGCCCACATCTCAAAAACAAAAGACTCTATGTATAAAGATACCACTCTCATATTACTAAATCAGATTTCATATTTGTCTAGATTGACCTGTTTTTATTGGTGAAGACCAATTTTGTTCATCAATTGCTTTGTCTAGCCTTGTAACCACTTTGATGGGTAAGAGGAGCCTTTAAAATTAAAAGAGACTTTGAAGACTAATGAAATGACTCTGGATAATATTTCTAGAAAAATCATACATGCTGTCCAATTGACACAAGCTCATTTGAGAAGAGAGAACTTTGATTGAGAAAATGCTCCCACCAGACTGGCCTATGGGCAAGTCTGTGGATCACTGTCACCACTAATGATTGATGAGGGAGGGCCCAGTCCATTGATGGTGGTAGGTACCACACTCAAGTTGTTGGTCCTGGGTGCTATATGATATCAGGCTAGATGAGCCATTTAGGAGCAAGTCAGCAAGCAGCATTCTTCCCTCAGTTACTTCCAGGTCACATTCTGACCTGGAAGTGTAAGAGAAAATAAGCCTCAACTTCCTTCCCAAGTTGTTTTGGTTATGGTTTTCTATCATAGCAACAGAATCCTGAGACAGGATATACCTCTGAACTACTTGAAGACTTTGCTAGAGCAAACTTGACTATCTATCTATCCATCCATCCATCTATCATCTATCTATCCATCTATCTATCATCTATCTATCTATCTATCTATCTATCTATCTATCTATCTATCTATC
>JABTXL010006712.1:11416861-11552621 GCA_025134845.1 Neodon shergylaensis
ATCTATCTATCTATCTATCTATCTATCTATCTATCTATCTATCTATCTATCTATCTTTCCATCCATCCATCTATTTATCTTCTGTTTATATGAGATGCCAAGTGTGACTTCTAAAAAGTAACAACATGTGCTTTATCAAGGGATACTTAATATTTATAATCTGTCTCATAATACAGAGTTCACAGACCAAGCAAAGAACGCATCATTTTCAAGAGTCGCAGAATTAACCATGTAAAATGCAGATAAGCCAAGAGAAGTGAAAAGGGGGAAATGGGCTGCAAAAGACAAAAGCATAATTTGCTTCCTTATTTCATGTATGCCTATTGAAGAGTTAGCCTATGCAAAGTACTATATCTAGGCTCTGAATTAGAATATGTGAACAATTTATGTATGCTATATTTAGTATCTATATCATGAATTGCCTAAGGATGGTTCCATCAAGACTGAATATATTTGTGAGGATAACCTGAAATAGTCTATCACCTAAGAGGTGTGATAGCCAACTTCTCATATGAAATTACACTCCAGGATGGCACAACAACAAAACCTACCAAGTCATTTCTGAGAGTGAAACCCCATCTTGAAGCAGAGCCCGCCTGTGCATGTGTACATACATAGAACACATGCCAGCGAGAACAGAAGAGTGCCAAACATGAAATCCCCACTCAAGGGCCCACGCACTTAGTGGAAACGCTCACACTTCACACACATGGGGCTCTAATGCGTGCAGAAAATACAAACACTTGTGAGAAAAAATTCAGTCATTACAGAGAATAAAAGAACTAGGAGAAGTGTCACCCTTAAGGAAGGAC
Source organism: Neodon shergylaensis (assembly GCA_025134845.1). Lineage (NCBI taxonomy): Eukaryota > Metazoa > Chordata > Mammalia > Rodentia > Cricetidae > Neodon > Neodon shergylaensis. Next base: position 11,417,674 of record JABTXL010006712.1, read on the forward strand.
ACTACTGATGTAGTACCCTGAAAACATAGGAAAAGTACTTATTTGCTATTCACGGGTTAGCCAAGAGAAATATATACCAGCAATAAAACGGAAGAAACAGAGAGTAAGGTCAGCTTGGAAAGTATTGAAAAAAGCTTTATTTTAACAATTTCAAATATGAGTACAAAATTAATGTTTTGGCCCATTTACTAAAACTAATGAAGTTACCAATGCATAACATCTGTATGATAGAATCTTTAAGATAATTACACAAGTGATTAGACACATTAAAATTTAATAGAATTTCATGGAAGAAAGAGGAAAAATCAGCCCAGCAATGAAAAGAAGTGCATCAAACGATGGGCCCTTTTGCAAATGTGTGTGCTGATAACAATCAACACAAGGGTATGTGAACACATTTCAAATGGGAAATTACTGGGGGTCTTATGCATAGCTGACTTGTTCTGCATTTGAAACCTCAAATCTTCCAGCACAATTCATCTGCCAGTTTTCAACCACTTCAAAATATGCAGACTTCAGCACTGGCAGACAAGAACAATTTTGTGTCCAGCCCATATTAGTGGTTGCTGGAAGAAGACCAAAAGTGGGGAGAAGAATCACCATTCAAAGTCATGAGTGGGCATTTGTGCTGCTCCCTCGTGAGGTGCCCATCCTACTACACATTTGCAGGAAGAAATGGGTAAAGTTGCACATCAGTCAGCCACAGCACCCAAAGATTTAGAAAGTTTGTCCTTGGAAGTAACAGTGAAGTGCTGTTGATTATAAAAAGAAAACTCTGAAGCTAGGTTTTACTGTGTTACTATGCAGTCTGTATCTTCTCTCATGTCAGGGTTTATTTAATGCATGTTTTCCATGCCACTGAATCACTCATAATATATAATTCTTATAGTTTCTTCTCTAAAGATTTACTCAGACTTGAGAGATCTGTCCACTCATTCATATCATTAAATTTGTTTGTTTTTTTCTATCAGTAGCCCAGGCTGGCCTTGAACTCACAGCAATCTTCCTGCCTTGGCCTCTCCAGTCTTGGGCTTACAGACATGAGTCAACATGCCAGGCTTAAATTTTGTTATTTTTAAATTCTGTTATCATCGGTAAATAATTTTTTCTCTGTCAAGTTTTATTTCTGGCCCTGTATTGAACTCATTCTGTGAACTGTCCCATGAATACTGACAAAGATGGCCCCTTTGTTCATGGCTATGTAAACAAACTTTATTAATGAAATCATATCAATCCCCTGACTTCTTATTTGTTATTTTTCTCTTTTAAGTATAAGAGATTTAAGGTTAGACTGAATTTATTCCTTTATTCCCCAACCACTGCGTTTCATCAGGTTAACCATGCAGGTTGAGAGTCACCCTACCTGTTTCAAATCTTGCTTCCATACAACCAGCTGTGTCACCTTTGCCAAATTAGTGAACACCTGGAAGCCTCGGAATCTCTATTTATAAAATGAGGAGAATTTCCCAATTGATAAGAAAGCCTTATATTGATGGAAATAAAGCAAACAGGGTATCTAAATGGTAACATGACCAAGAGATAGCAGTGTGGGTATTGGGGGACACCGTTCTCATTATGGTCCATTCCTTTCTGATACTGTGTTACATCATTAATGTTCTCTTCCCCTTTGCTATAGGCACTTAGCTGGCGAAGTGAGACTGGTCACCACAGACTGATCCAGTATGCTTTCTCACTGATGCAGGGTGGCCTGCCTGTTGGTGATTCCCAAGTATATATTTCTCATACTGGGCTATCAGGCTAAGAGTGGTCCTCTCTCCTGTTGTATAAAACCCCTCAGAAAGGATTTTATACCGGATTTCTGCTGTGGTGCTGGTATTTCTGATCTGGTGAAAGGCCTGCTGGACAGCAGCATTTTCAGTACTGTAGACAGTGATGGCCTCAGTTTATGGGTGCAAGGCCGGGCTGCAGGAGACAGAAGAGGTCTGAAGATGCCTCTATCCGCAGTGAACACTCCTGCATTGGTGGTGCCCATTAAGGCAATGAAGGCAGAAGCAGTGCCCTACAGTGTGCCGTACATTCTTTGCATCTAACAAAGCTCACAGTCTAGCCAGTGCTAGAAAATAATATCTTGAAAAAAAATATTGAGTGTGGTAATCCAGACCCAGAAAGACAAATATAATATGTACTCAATCCTAAGTGACTTTTAGAAATAAAGCAAAGAAAAACCAGCCTACGGTCCATAACCCCACAGAACCTGGACAACAAAGAGGACCCTAATGAATCTACATAGGAAGGAGAAAAAAAAATCTCCTGAGTAAGTGTGGAGTGTGGGGGTCATGGGAGACTGCAGAAGGGGAAGGGGAGAAAGGAAGGGGAGTGGAGAAAAATGTATAGTGCAATAAAAACAATTTTAAAATAATGATAAATTTGGGCATGGTGATACTCAAAAGACAGAGTCAGGATGACTGCCGTGAGTTTAGGTCTATCCTGGGCTATACAGTAAATTCCAGGTCATCCTGGACAACATAGAAAATGTCAGTCATACAAATCTAGTGCACAAAATACAGAATTAGCAATTAACTTCTAAAAATGGTGCAGAGGGTAGAGTCAAAGGAGCCTAGCATTGCTGGTAGGCATGCATTTGAGAAAATATCTCAAAAATAAATATAAGAGGCTTAAAAATTAATGTTTATCCGCTTTCATCCACACATCAAACCTGGAGCTCATACATGGATGGGACCTGGGTGACTGTGCTGTATTTCTGGGCATATGCCTAAAGTAACTATTCTATAATGTGTAGTGAAATACTATTCATGCAAGACCATGTTCATTGTGATATCATTTATGATAGCAAGAAAATACAACGAAAGGATCTTATCAGGAAGCTATTAAAAAGATGCTCACCAGGTATTTACAATAACAAAATATAAATAAATGAATAAAGAATAATAAAATTGTATGCATTATAATCCCAATATAGAACTTTTACATAAACAAAAAAGCCACATAAAAATATCAGTGGGAATTACTTGGGAAAGCAGGAGGACATAAAATTTGCTTTCCTTTATTATCTTTTTCTCACATTTTCTAAAATCAGCATCCCAGCATGGGGGTGTTGAAGCAGGTGAGTGCCAGGCCAGCCTGTGGGACAGTGAAACCTTGTCATAAAGAAATCAAAAGAGAGGAGGGAACAGAAGAAAAGGCGAGGGGATGAGGAGAGGGGTGAGGGGAGACAGGAGAGGACAGAGGGAAGAAAGGAAAACACCTTCATTCGAACTGGGCACTGGGTGATTGTCCTAAGTCTGGCGAATCTCAGCGGACATCTTGGTAGAGAGGACTGGGTTGGGCTGATAGGCTGCCAATCTTTGCAGTTTCTGTTAGGCTTCATTGTCGATGCTTCTTCTCTACAGCAATGGCTTAAAACGACAAATCCACTCAAGAATTCACAGCCCTCAGCTGTCCTCATTGCCACTTCCCAGCCCTGAACGATCAGAGTCTCCTGGCGGGAAATCATTCTCTGTTCCTTGACACTTCACAAACGTGATGTGTCAGGCCACCCCCAGCCTCTTCTGCCTTCCCCACTGACTCTTTTACCTGTCATCTGTCACCCATCACCTTCCAGCTACTGGGCACTCAGGCTGCCTCTGAGCACTCAACTCATTTCGGGCATCCTCCTGGTCCTTGTCACACACCCCTCCAGAAATAAGACCAAAAAAAAAAAAAATGGAAAAGATGTTCTGCAGTGTGCTTGTGGTCAGAATAAATTTCTTATGTATATTTGCACTAAAGGCACTAAATTCTCACTCTCATTTTTATCTATAATAGAATTGCAGAGGTGTAACTTTTTTCTTTTTAAATTTAATTTTAATTCTGGTTCACATGCATTAATTCTACTTTGCCTTTTGCAATTTATTTTAGCAGCACACCAAAACATGAAAATTGTATTTATGAATGGAGAATCATGTAATGTTCAGTACATAAAATAATATTTAAACCAGATTAAAAATCAAACATCTATAGTTTCTTACAGTAACCATTGCTAAATACTCATTTCCTCCGTTTTTGGAAGAGCGTTGGCTTTGAATTTATTTTTTGGAAACCGAGACCTGAAGCTCTCCCTAGGTATACAGTGTCTGAAAACAGTCTACTCACAGGACACTGTCTTAGTTAGGTTTTCTTTTGCTGTGCTAGAACATCAACCCCCAAACAACTTGGAGATAAAAGGCTTTATTTCACATTGATGATTACAGTCCATTGCAGAAAGAAGTCAAGGCAGGAACACAAGGCAGAAACCTACAGGCAGGAATTGAAGCAGAGCCATGGAAAAATGCTGATTACTGGCTTATGCCTCACGGGTTGCTCCGTTTGCTTTCATATATTACCCAGAACCACATATCTGCCCAGGTGTCTGGGCCCTTTATCAATTAACATCAAGAAAATGCCCTCAGAGGTTTGCTTACAGGTAATCTGATGAAGGCTTTTCTCAACTGAGTTCCCATTTGACTCTAGCTTGTGACGAGTTGACAAACTAACCAAGACAGACATCCAGTGGGGTCTGTTGGAGACCTACTTGGTATGTGGAGAAATCCCTAATTGATCTTGTCACAGAAGAATTTTATATTGTGTGAGAAATTCTGTAACAGAAAAGTTTCTGTAAAAAAAAAATCTGTAAAGAAAACTTGTATTTTGCTTATCCCTGATCATGCACAAATTTTGACATCACAATACTGAATAGCATGTTGAAAGGTTTTTTTTTAAATTATATCTTAAGGTAGAGTGACTTCTCTTTGAAATATTTTAAGTTTTTATTATGTTTAGAATTATTTTTTCCCAAATATAGGTCAAAGTATAAGAAAAAATGGCAAACAGAGTTAAGTAAATATCTGTTGAGATCAATGTAGACTAGGCAATGTGTTACAAGCTGAGACAAATGACATCATGTGTAGGATGAATTATTCATAATGTTAGCGACATACATCTCAATCATTAGGAAAGATGACTGGTACTCTCAGGGAGCTGGTGTGTGTGGAGTAAATCACGATAATGGCCATTGTTTTCATTTTTCTGTCGCCGGAGATAGTTACATTAAATTGGTATCACGCAAAAGAGTAAGGTCTTTAATTCTCAAAACTTGGGGAAGAGCAGATTTATTAGTTAATTCATAACCTAAAACAAGTGGTGCATGGCACAAAACAATCAAGCGGAGAAATATCTCCAAAGCGTGTAATCATTTTTGTATCATTCAGTGCATACCGTGGGGCGCATTAGTATAAGATGATGAGAACTGGGGAAACGGAACCATTAGCATTGTAGCAGCGATTGCCTTGTTAATGATTCAGAGCTCATTTTTCTCATGCAAGGCAGCTTCATACTGGAGTTTTGCTATGCTAATTCCTTCCTTAAGATAGAGATTCTCTGGAGAGAAAAAAAGAGTAGCAGCTTAGATGTTTTAGGAAAAGAAAGCTGTTTCTACCAGAAACTGAGGCATTTAGGCTTTTTAAAAATTTTTTAAAAACTTAACTTTATTTCATGTGCATTCAGATTCTCTTGAATCTGGAGTTACAGACAGATGCAAGCTGCCATCTGGGTGCTGGGAATTAAACCCCGGGTCCTCTGAAGGAGCAGTCAGTGCTCTTAACCACTCTTTTTTTAACCTGTTGTGCCATTGTGAGGCTGCATTCCTGCCCAGATTCTGTCTACTTCATTCTGCAAATGTGTAGCTTAGCAGCTTTATGTATTGGTTGGGTTTCTATGGCTGTGATAGAACACTGATGAGAAGCAGTCAGAGGAGGAAAGGGTTTATCTGGCTTATACATCCTGATCACAGTCGATCACTGAAGTAAGACAAGGCTGGTACTCAAGCAGGGCAGGAATCTAGAGGTAGAAACTGAAGCAGAGACCTTGCAGGAACACTGGTTACTGGTTTGCTCCCCATGGCTTACTCAACTTGCTGTTTTATACAACTCGGGACTATTTGTGCAGGAAGGTGGTATTGTCCACAGTGGGCTGGGTCCTCCCACATCCATCATTAGTCAAGAATATACTAATCACAGAATTTCCCAAAGACCTATGTGATAGAGGCAATTTTCTCAAATAAAGTTCCAGTTTCCAAGGTCACCTGGCTTGTGTGTAGTTGGTAGAAATTAAGCAGCATATATATCTTTATTATTATTTTTCAGTTGACAGACGTATAGGAAAGATTGTTACAAGGGCAACTTAATTTTGATAGAAAACCATCTTTTTTCCCAACTGTTACCTGGATTACAGTAGGCTCTCTTTTAACATTCTTAAATTCTCATGGTGAGCCAATATCTCTTTTTTAAAAAAATTTTTAAAGACTGTTTATTATGTATACAGTATTCTGACTGCATGTATGCATGCAGGCCAGAAGAGGGCACCAGATCTCATTACAGATAGTTGTGAGCCATCATATGGTTGCTGGGAATTGAACTTAGGACCTTTGGAAGAACAGTCAATGCTCTTAACCTCTGAGTCATCTCTCCAGCCCTGCCAATAACTCTTTCAGTCAGGAACTATATCCTCATTGGCTTATGATCAAAGATGCATCCATTTCTACATGCAGGTAAGTGGCACATTCCACTAGATTGAAAAATAGCAACTATTAGCCTTTCATTTCTATACCTACATAATAGGATTTGCTTTTAGGAAACAATAGATAACATAAAATTATTGAAATAAATAAATCTAGCAAGCTTTTTAATATTTGTCTTGCTTTACCAGAGGTAAAATTGTTAGTGACTTATATTTAAAAAAAGAAACTTTTGCCCCATCTTCCCTTCCCTCCTTTTCCCAACAGTTAGAGTATTTCTAACATTCTCCCTAAAGTCAACACTAGGACAAAAGCTAAAGGCAATGAATCTCAGTATGATGCAATTTCTAATAGGAAGAGAAAAATAGGGGCTATGAGATGGCTCAGTGGGTAAAGTGCACACACGAGATTCTGAGTTTGCATCTCCAGTGTCTGCCTAGAAAGCCAGATACAGCCGTATAAACCTGTGTTCCTTAGCATTTAGAGATAGACACAGCCAACCTTGTCAATCAGTGAGCTCCAGGGTCAATGAGGTACTAGAAGGAGAGAAAAGGAGTGACCTAAAATTGACTTCTGGTTCAAGACATGCACACATGGTTGGTCATGTGTAACAACACACAGGCACACACATGCACATACCCAAGAGAAAGGAAATGATCAATAAATTTCTACAATTTCATTATTTCCTAATGAGCACAACTTTCCAGGGCAGGCAAAGCGTGTTCATTTGTTTGTTTTCAGAAGTAAAGTGTTGAGATATCACACTTCCCCTCAAAGACTAAAGACTGAGGTCTCCTTAATGCTAGGTGTTATGATGTGTAGCTACTCTTACAGCTTTCTCTAAAAACCTAGGATTTATTTAGTTTATCATGTCATGTTCTGCTTAGACTCAACACTCGTCTCTCTCAAATTACATGGCATGCCACCGCAGCTTGAAAAAGTGGAAACAGACCGCAAGTTTAGACTAGTTAGTGGCTAGCTGTGCTTCCATGGTAAAACCGAGTAGATTATGGGTCATTTAGTATTTCTCACAGGTAGAGTCCCCATAGAAACCTTGAAACTCAGGATGGCTGTGTCATCCTACCAAATATCCTGACTGTGCAATCACAGGACAAAAATAGCAACAGCAAGCAGCATGCTCTGATGTTAATCTCCACTCTCTCTGATTCATTTACTGTTTCTACTAGAGCTGTGTTGTCTCCGGAGGAGTCACAGAGCCAAAGCGCTTAGGGCAGTGAGTAAGGAAGAGCTTCCTGGCAAAACCAGCAGGGAAGGCAAAGAACCAGGAGGAAGGAAGGAAAGAGACACAATGAAAGGGTGTGATTATGAAGTTGCTCTCATAGGGAAGTCTAGCGTTAATGCACCTCTGGTGGCCACCGTTCCATCTCTACTAAAGGAGCCTGGTTCTCTCACTTTGGTCTAAGTCAGTCATTGACTCTTATCCAGCAGTGGCTTGGAATCACATGAACATTAAATCCTGGGGAGGGTACAGTACTCTGGAGGGATAATAGACACCATTAGCTTTTAGCAGAAAAGGCTCAAACGAGGAATCAGCATGGGAATATAGACTCAAAGGGCTCAGGACAAAAATTCTACAGCCTGTGACCTGCATTGTTAGCCAGGGACCGACTCCGTGGCCGTGCTGTCCCTGACATGGGAAGTTCACGCATAATGAAGCTGTGCTCTCTGGGAAGTTGGTTTATCATCTGGCTGGATCCGGATACCCCCTACCTGAAGGGAGCCCCAGTTCTCTCTGCTACTCCGGAGATTTCCTTCATTGCTTAGTGACCCCATGATGATATGTCTCTTTCTCACAAACATGATGATTGTCAAGTTGCTCCTCCACCAACAGCTTGACCCTAGCTTGCAGAAGGCTTTCTTCACAAATTTTAGCCAGAAACCAAGCTGTTTCGGCATGTTTCCCCATTTTTTCTGCTTCTCTACCCCTGTTCTCTGATTGAGACATAAATAGTTTTATCAGGAGTCCTAACCGCTTGACATTGTTTAAGCAAAAATATAGTGTTGTTAAGTACAGGGAGTGTTCAACATTAGACCTGTACAACATAATCACCCTGCATCGAAACTCACGCACCTGGTACCATTACCCTCCCTTCCTCACGCAATCTCTACCCGGATGAACGCTTCTCTCTGTGAGCTGTCTGTCTCAGCCACGTCTTACCTTTGCTCTCACTAATCTCAGTAGCTGTTTTCCTTTAACTAACCGTTCTGTGTATTTAGATTTCCCCTCACTTCTAGTTCTGATGATACTATGAGTTTCGGGAGTTAACAAGTCGAGACAATTGTTCACTGTGCCACAGGAGGAAAAGAAGGTGTGTGCGCATGCTCTGTGGGGGAGGAGAACTGGGAAGTCTCCTCCCACCTTGTCGCGACAACCATCCAGACTGCCTACAATTCAATCCCACGAGACCAAGGAGTCACCCTGGGTTACCCAGTAATTAAAAGTTTACGAGCACTAAGGACATCTACAGATGATCATATGTGACAGAACCGTCGTGTTCCTTCACCAACAGCGAATCACTTAGCGAGTCCCATTTACTTTTCTCAAAACTGCCTTTAAAGAGGAACAGCTACGACACGAGAGTACCCCAACCCCTTCAACTCCTCTAGTCAAATCTTTTGATAGAGCCCAGAATCTAAAATATGAAACAACGCCATTAGTGAGCTTGCTTAAGCTCTCTCTGCCCAGGAGCCCTTGCGGGGGCAGGGTATTTTTGAAAAAATTTCCCTCATAGGGTAGAAACAAGTAAAACAACATCTACCCTCCTCTTAAAGTCCCAACGACAAACCAAGGTACTCTTCCACCAAAGTTCACTAAAGAACCAGTGAGTTCATTAGGCCTACACAGAGCATAGGTGCGTGGTTACTTACGGGAGTGCAGGAGCTGCTCCACAGAAGTCTGGGTTAGAAAGTCTCTTCCCAGCAGGCAGGATGGCTTCCCCACAGCCTCATGAATCGAGCCCCTCCAACCTACGGCCTTTCCAGATCTGTACATTCGAGCCAGTCTCCAGGACTGGGCGCGGTTAAGGCAGAATTGCCGACAGCTGGTGGCAGGGCTGTTCAGGCGAGGACTTCACGACCTCCCCACCCTTGAGCGGATGGAAACAGTCAACAAGCCCAGGTGGGATGATCTTTTGCAAGCAGCCACAGCTACACTCCCCAGAGGGACTTTTTGTTTTTGTTTTTTTGTTTTGTTTTGTTTTTTATTTTTTTATTTTTTGTCTAGAAGTTAGTCTTGTACAACACCTTTACCCCGTTCGTGGGTTGACATAGGTGCCTGACCATTTTCATTTCATTGCAGTGAAGCATAAACCCTTGTACCCTTTCGCTGTGTCTCATCACCCGAACACAGCTGTTGGCAAGTCTTGGGTATATTTCTCCTACTGCAAGATATAAGTAAGAAAAGGGAGGAAACATGAGAAACGGAAAAATATCTAGACATGGACTTCAGGGGCAAGTTAACGATGATAAGCACAGATGTAGGAAGGACATTAGCTGATACGTCATTCAACAATCAAATAGTAGTTGTTTTTATACCAAGGCCTATAACTTCCCTGGTCACAGGCATTTTATTTAAGTTCTCCATACCAGGTGTGAATTTCCCCCCTTTGGGGGGCTTTAAATTCAAGGAGAAAATTGGTTCTACCCATGACCAGTCAGTCACACTACGACTGTGTAGCTGGCAAATCTTGCCTCTGGCTTCCATTGCGAGGCATGTAGGATTCACAGCTGAGTAGGCCTGGTGGGCTTGATTCTCCCTCAAATTATTAACAGTGACTTCTGACACTATAGCAGCTAGTTCACAGGGAGACATTTCAGGGCCAGATTTTTTTCTCAAAATCCAGCAGCCAAAACATGCAACATCTTCAGCCACAGGGTCTTATCCTTCGGTGCGGAAATGCGACAAGTAACTGTGGCAGTGGCCTTCATTGTTTCAGGGGCCTCTATGGGCTCTGTGGTCAACAACTCCTAGGGAGATAACCCACGCCTAGTACTGGGCATCTCAACTAGTTGCCATATTGCTTCTCGGAGTGTCTGTTTGCAGGTTTTGAGTAGCCTTTTGTCTTTACAAGAACAGGCTAGTTCAGACTCTTCCCTGTCACCTTTACGAATAGCCCTTGTGCCTTACCCGACCTTTATTTCTATGCTTGGTGTGTGATTTTCCTATGCTCACTTCCTCGGGTGCCCTCACCTATCTCTTAAATAAGTCTCCAAATGTGTAAAACACTAGGAAGTTAGTGCTACACTGTCCATATGTAACAATGTATTTATAAAGAGTGATCCAAAGTCCTGAGCCACCATCCCAGAACAAATAATGGGAGTGTGGAGACACCTTTGGTGATGTACTTTAAGCTCATGGTCACATCTAGCCTCCGCAAGCATCGTGAGGTTACAGATGTTCAGAGCTGCTGGGAACCTCGGCCACCCTTTTTGGGGTAACTGGGGAGGCTCCCATTCTGAGAGCCCTTCTCGATGGAAGGGTTTGTAGTAGGAATTTCCTACAACTCTTGGTAACCCATTACTCTTACTCCTGGGGAGAATAGCTGGTCTCGCCACCAACACAGAATTTGGTCATCCATACATTATATCCCTAGCGACTCCAGCTAGGTACAAGTCCATCCATATCTATGTTCTGAAAATGCAGAAAACCTCTTTGTTTTCCCTTCATCTCACATGTTCGACTTGCTTTAGTACTTTGAACCATAATTACATACTTCTCCATGTAAGTTAGATTGGCCAAAGCCTCTCCTGTTTGTTATGAGGGGAAAAGCTCTTATTCAGTGCCCAGTTCACCGGCCCATACAAGACTGGGCTTATGGTAAACCTAAGAAACTGATTCTGCAATGACCGTGAGACTGGTATGGGGTGTTGGTGGCAATGCTGAGTCATATAGTGAAGGACAGATGGCTGGGGTTGGGAGTACCAATTCCCAGCCCAATAACAACATGGACTCCTCAGCAGGAATGGCGGGAAAAGGAACTATCATCTGGATGCTACTGCATCCCACAAGCATCAATTGTTAACGCATCTGTGGCCTTCAGGGCTTTTCTCCCGGGGCTTTTGTTGTTGTGCCATGCATTGCTATGAAGGCTTTGGTAACACTCCCATTTCCAAAAAGAAAGAGAAGTTTGTGGTGAAGGAAAGGATACCTTCCCCATATTTTGGTTTCAGTCTATTAAACAGAACCAGAAGAACTGCCTTTTATTCCTATGTTTAAAAAAAAGACATTTTCTTTCACTTTCTACGTCCACACTCTGCTCTCTATGAAGGACACAGGCATATATTCATGCTGTCCAGCTGGGAGATGGATCTAGATGACAAGCACCACACTGTACTCAGACTGTTGAGTAAGGACCTCTCCGTGGGTCAAACTCTTGTTGCCAGGCAACTTCTTCCTTCAGCATGAGAAAACTCCCCAGAGGACCCTCATTCCATATGCAAACCGGCTCCTGGCAGCTGCTCCTACCAATTTCACAAACATGCCTAGACATGCCTGAATCTTTCTTACTGCTAAATTCAGATCCTCATTACACTAATTGAAAAGACCAAAGGTAATTCTGTCTACTATTTATTAGCCAGATCCGATGACATATTAGATCCATACCGAAGGAACAATATTATAATTTTATCATCTGTCTTTATTTAGGGAGCCATTTACCCGACTTTCCTGCAAGGACATCTTTTGTCATTTATCTTGGGTAAAACTAGCATAGGGAAAAAATCTTGGACAAATTAAATTGTTTTCTTTTCTGGAGCTTTATAATTGTCCTTGTCAACAGCTTTGCCTTAAGAAGCATCGCTGGGCATTGTTTATTAAGGACATTCAAAGTTTTAGGCACTGTGATAAATGTGAGGGCCAAAGGTGATTGCCGTACAATCCCTAACATCTGGTTCCCAAAGTCCTGAAAGTCAGCCTTAAACTGAAGTATGATGTTGATGTCAGAGCTCGCCTGTCCTGGGGTGCTCCAGATAGTGTGTGCTGACTGGTGTTTGCCAAATAGACACAAACCTAGACATATCTGGAAAGAGGAACCTCAATTGAGAAAATGTGTGACCCCCCCCCCCCATATTGACTTATGGGCAAGCCTGTGGGCTATTTTCTTGATTAATTTATGTGGGAGGGCCCTGCCAATGTGGGTGATGCCACTTCTGGGCAGGTGACCCTTAGTTGTATAAGAGAACAGGTTGAGGAAACTGTGGGGAGCAAGTCAGTAAGCAGAGTTCTTCCATGGCCTCTGCATTAGTTCCTGCCTTCAGATTCCTGCCCCAACTTCCCTTCTGGAAGGACTGTAACCTGGAAAGTGACATAAACCTTTTCCTCCCAAGTTGATTGTACTCAGCCTTCGGTGACAACAACAGAAAGCAAATGAAGACACTATGCAAAACACTGTTTTTTGTTTGTTTCTTTTGTTTTGTTTCAATTTTGCCTTGCTCTGAAAGACACCAATTTAGAAGTAGTTTTTGACAGCGTTTTGATGCTCTATATGTGGCTAGACCCATAAACCACATTATCTGTCTGGCACTGTCTTCAAGTCACTGACAGTTATCATATTCCTGGAAATAGAAAGTGTACCACCCTACAAATTTATCAGTATATATTTGGATGGTAGAGGTACACGGGTGTGTTAAAATTATATCAGGCCCAAGACACAACTTATTGGACACAGCAGACCGAGGAAACGGTGCAGTGTTTGCATCTGGATCCCACAAGAGAAGGATATCTAACATTGTATTGGCCCCATCCAACTGTCATTTCCCCATTCAAGGGTCAAGGACAAACAGGCAGAAAACTCTTGACTATCTTGGATTTCAGCTTAGCTTTGTCCTGTCTGTTGATGTGGGTTACTCAAATTACGGTTTTTCTGCCCTCCTGCTCTCCCATCTGGACATGCCACCTATCCATCTGCTCATTCATTAGCCTGGACCCATTCCTGACTTTCACCTCTGCAAGTTACCTTCTTCTTTAATCCCGCAGCCAGACTCGACTCTACAGCAGCAGCCTTGGGACCTCCCCAGAGACTCCCAGCTGGTTCTGTATTTTCTCCCTGCGGTCTCCTTTGCATTTCAGTCCATTGCCCAGATATTCCTTCTCAGGGCTCTTTGGAGAGGGTAAGAAGGCCTCCTCTCAGGACTCGGCCTCTTCAATCCTTTGTTGTTACTCTGTAATTTGCATACACACTTGTTGAGACATAGCTACCATGAGACCCACAATGTGTGATCTGAGACTTAATGTCAGTAAATTAAACTGGAATAAAAGAACTCTGTTTTGCCTCATCTAGTGCTCTCAACAAAAGCAAGGTTACCTGGGAAATTGCTGCCAGAGAATCCGTGACAGCTTGTGGGTTTCTTGAGGCTCAATAAATTCTGACATTTTTGGAAAGATATAAATGTGCCTTTTTTCTGAAATAGTGTGCTCATGACATATAATAAGATATGTTAGGTGTGGAGGTAGATAATTTAAAAAAAAAAGCAGCAAAGTTTGATGCTACACTAATGTACATAGACATAGAAGGAATAACAGAGTTCTTTTTGAGACTCAACTTTGAAGTCTATGATTCTGTGTGTGTGTGTGTGTGTGTGTGTGTAATTCAGGCTTATGCTTCTATGTGTGGACATGACTATGTGATGTTAGTTCACAGACTACCTTTACACTAACTATACTTTTGGGGGTAAGAATTCTTCCTCTTCTTCCTCTTCTTCCTCTTCCTCTTCCTCTTCCTCTTCCTCTTCCTCTTCCTCTTCTTCTTCTTCTTCTTCTTCTTTGGTTTTTTGAGACAGGGTTTCTCTACAGCTTTGGAGCCTGTCCTGGAACTAGCTCTTGTAGACCAGACTGGCTTTGAACTCACAAAGATCCACCTGCGTTTAGATCCGCCTCCCAAGTGCTGGGATTAAAGCTGTGAGCCACCACCACCCGGCTCTTATTTTTTTTTAAATGCATTTTTAGTTAAAATGGAATTACATTGTTTTCATCCTGCCCTTTCATCCTTCCAGCCCCACCCAGGTATCCTCTCTGCAACCCCTCCCATGCTCTTTTTTGTTAGAGCACCATAATTCCATGCTGCATTCTAAGTCTTATTCTTATACTCACAGAGCAGTGTGGCTATCACTCCTCATCCGACACTTCTCTTCACGGCAGGTGGAGATGATCTTGGGAATACACATCTGGTCACAGAGCGAAGATCACCAGATTGTGGGGAGCCCAATCGCAAAGGACATCTCCATATCACAGCTCCCACATCTGTGGCTCAGGGCACACCAAGGAAAGATTGTGAGAGGCAGAATAGCAGGAAGTCGGCTGTGAAACAGTCTCTTGTAGAAAAACGGCTGCACAAACAAGATGGGAGCAATGGCGGCATCAGTAAACATGCTACTATAAAAGGGGTGTCTTTGCAAACACCATGGCCAGCAGAGCAATGATCTATATGAGGCGAGAAGGAAATCCAGTTCAATATGACTCAGCAGCTGGGGTTGGTTCAAACTTCTCGAGTCTGACACCAGGCAGTTTATTTAGGCAGATTTAAGTACAGTACAACTTGAGAAAAAGGATTAGTTTCCTCGTAATAATTACCTGAATTCCATGTGTACAGTAAAGCTTAAGGCGTGACTACATCAGAAAGCCTTTTGCAAAGTACATGTGGCCTTTTCCATAAGAATGGGTTCTATAGCTTACTGACCTGGGGAGGATCCAGTGTGGCTTAGGTCATTGTAGATGGCACAAAGCTACACAGTACATATGGCATCTCCCCCAAGGATGGGTTCTACTGACTGAGAATCGAGGCTCAGAATAAAGGTCTAGGGAGGAAGAGTCTGGAATAAACAGTCTTGGGGATTGGGGTATGGCTGGCACTACAGACTGTACAGATCACCAGGCTATTAATTCCTGGCATTTTAGGTGGAAACAGATAAACATATCCTCTGTTGAAGAGACAACCCTATCTGTTTGACATTCCTTGTTTCCCTGGTGCTTATCTGTGCGCATAAGAACCTCATGCTTCTACATAGGGCTCTTATTTTTTAAAGCAGGCATGCATATTGGAATGATCAGAATATTTAGCAACACTTAGCAGCCAACATGTTCTGTGAGGGAAATGTCCATACTGAGGCACCCTAGCCCATCAGTAAGCCAGCCAGTCCCTATGAAGGCTGATTTGAGATGCAGCCGCTCATTTCCAGGAAGACTCATGGGGCAGATCCCAGCGTGTTTCCTCAAGTGGTGACCTGCAACATTTTCAGTGATTTCAGAATTATCAAGATGCCCAAAGAAGGGTTCATTCCTCAATGAACTCTCAAATTCCCAGTTTCCTAAACATCCCAGACATCATCAAACAGGAGGAACAGTGCTAAAACATCATAAAAAGAACAGAGGGCATTGGTAGGATGCTCCCAATAGGTGACTAAGTGGCAAACAAAGGAATTCAGACATGGGATAGGGTGCGAGCATCATGCCTGGCTTAGTCAAATGTCACTCCTATAAAAAGCAGTGTAAGAGAGATTGTTCTTGCATTTTAATCAAGTGAAAGAATCTATTACTGTGGAGGGAAATAAATCTCACTTAAAGACGTGATCTTCTGTGATGTCTCTCAGGCCTGAGTCATGATTGGCAAGCATTTGTTTAAGAAAACAAGCAGGTCGGGAGGAATTTACGACTTTGACTTTAGGCAAATCTGGTTTGATTTCCAGGTCTAGGATTTGTAGGCTGACGGACAATCAGCAAAGGGTGCTTAGTACAGTTACAGCTCAGATCTCATCCATAGCACAACTGCTGTTGGCCCCAGTGTTGCCGTGAAGATGAAGTGAGGGCACCTACAGAAATGGCAGCCCAGGAAAAGACAACAGGAAACAACCAGCCACAACCTGGATCTGACCCATTAACAGTGTCGGGCTGTTTCCTGTCCTGCCTCTTTGCCATCTACGAATGCACAGTTTCTCACCAAGTGTCTCAGAACAGGCACTGGGACTCTTCCAAAGCCAATCTGATGGCATCGCCTCTTACACGACACAGCTATTTAGTCATTAGGACCATCATTCTCCACCTCCTGTTTCCCTCCACGCCCTACCCTAGTATCTAGCTGTTCTTTCTTGTCACCTGTTCTACAATATTGACTTGCGTAGTTTGATTCTTTTAACTCTTTTGGCTCTTTGTGTATGTGTGTGGTGTGGGGAACCTCCCAGTTCCTGAACAAATACATGGAATCTTATTCTTACTTATGAATGCTCGGCCTTAGCTTGGCTTGTCTCTAGCCAGTTTTTCTTAACTTATCCCATTTACCTTTTGCCTCTGGGTTTTTATTTTTCCCTATTCTATATACCTTTCTTTACTTCTTACTCTGTGGTGAACTGTGTAGCTGGGTGGCTGGCCTCTGATATCCTCCTTTCCTTCTTCTTTTGCTCCTCCATCTCCTCTTTCCTGATTTTTCCTACTATTTATTCTCTCTGCCTTCCAGTCCTGCCTATCCTTTCTCCCGCCTTGCTATTGGTCATTCAGCTCATTCTTAGATCAATCAGGTGTTTTAGACAGGCAAAGTAACACAGCTTCACAGAGTTAAACAAATGCAACATAAAAGAATGCAACACATCTTTGCATCATAAAACAAATATTCCACAGCATAAATGAATGTAACACATCGTAAAATAATAGTCCACAACAGACTGTGTTCTCTCTCTCTCTCTCTCTCTCTCTCTCTCTCTCTCTCTCTCTCTTCCTTTCTTCATGTGGTGGTTCTTAGAAATAATTTCATAAGTCCCATTTCTAAGCATTTCACCTTCTTTATTAACTTCTTCCAGGGCTGACACAATGGCCAAATGACATCACCCGAACACTGAGTTGCAGCTGGCCACACGAGCCTTTTATTTTAAACCACTTGCAATGCCCCCTTTGTTCACGTCCGCCACACCAAGTCAAAAATATCCTTTTATGCCACATCTCTGGGCATTTTCTCTTGGAAAGGAAATTCCCTGTTCCCTTTTGGGTAAGCAACAATTATTGTCAAACGTAGTTAAACTATACCCTCAGACAATAGCTACATCCTTAGGACTCTCATTTTTCTTCTGGCATCATTGTCACCTGCCTTTAAAGTCCCAGTAAAGTTATTAATAGGCCGTTGCCCTGAGTAAATGATAATTCAGATGTTCCTGTATATGTCTGATAATCATGATCATATCTTTTAAAAGTTATTGCACTCTTAGAGGTAAATGAATGAAGGTCAAGATGCTTAAGACTATGTCAAAGTTCACCTGAAATCTACATGGCAGCACTGGCAGGGAACATAAAATGAAACAGTCTAAGTCTTGTGTTCTTTTCTTTTAAACCAGTCACACTGATATCGTTTATGCATTATTCTTGAATCACCGAATGTGCCTCTCTTTAGGATTGGATGTGTTCAAATGAGTTGCATTTCTTTCTTTGTACCAGTGGGTTCTAGCACTGAGTGGTGTGTATCACGGATACTCAGTGCACGCTTGTTGAATGATAGCATGTCATTTAATAAATGAGGATCGGTTTTGGAAATGAAGAACAACTAGAGAATTAAATAGCAGGCATCTGAAGGACCATCAGCATGGGGTTGTAACTGTGCGTGGATTCATAGTGTAACCAGTGCCCATTCTACAACCTGGCAGGTGGCAGATAGTCCTCAACTGACCACATGCCACTGAGCATCGTCTCCTGGATAACCTCGAGCAGTGGCTTCAGATTGTATCACTATTGATAAATGGATGACTGGCTTCACTAGTTGCTTGAGAAGCCATCTGTTGTCTAAATCTCTCTCCTTTCCATGTGATAGTAAACTGTTGTCACATGACCCCACTCAATGGGCTTCTGCTCCATCTTCTGAAGACAGCAAGTGGAACGGAAGCCGAGAATAGCTCTGCTCCCGCAAGGATGCCTTCCTACAAGCCTGAGCAGGGAGGCACACTAATTTTGCCATCTTCAAAAACCAAAATTATATAAAACTGTGTTGGCTAGTTTTATGTCTACCTGACACAATCTAGAGTCACCCGAGGAAAGGGTGTCTCAATTGAGAAAATACCTCCATAAGACCAGGCTGCAAACAAGCCAGTAAGCAGCATTTTTGCCATGGCCTCTGCATCAGCTCTTCCCTCTATGTTTCTGATTGAGTTCCTGTCCTGACTTCCTCCAATGATGAACTACAATGTGGAAGTGTAAGCTGAATAAACCCTTTCCTCCACAACTTGTTTTTGGTCATGGCGTTTCATCATAGCAACAGAAACCATAACTCAGACATCACTAATAAGAGTAATTTAGTATTTGTACACAACTGAAATCTTACAAATAATTTACTTACCTGGGCGTCAGCTGGAAAAGGAAATGCATCTTGGCATCCTGACTCCTGTGTGCGGGCCCCGTTCTGAAGAAGATGCTCCTGCTGGAGACCCTGACACCTTGGGAGTGGGGTTTAGGGAGGAGGCAGACCAGACATGCTGATCAAAGTCTCAGACAACCACATTAACTGCTTCCATAAGTGTCTTTAGGACCCAGTGGCCATGGAATGATTTCAAGGGCAGACAGAAATTTTGCTGACTCCTGTTTTGCAAGCATATTTTGGAAAGCTCTGTTAGGCTAAAAATTCCCAGGGTTGCTTCTCACTCATCTCACACACACCCCTTAAAAATAAGTAGGGTTCACTGAATTCTCCACAGGCTGCTGAGTTGGACAGCGCATTTCATATTTGTGCCGCTCTCACAGTTACCTTGGGGCAAACAGGGGCCTATTCTACAGCCCAGTTATTACTATTGCACATTTAATTAAATTAAGCCATATGGCAGGAGAACACTATGCTATAACCTTCATAATCTGCAAAACGTCTCATTATTTGCCAAGCACCAATTTCCTCAAAATGGGAACTGTAGCATGGCCAGGAGACCAAAGCCTAAACTGAAGGTGTGACTGTTTACAGAGTTCAGAGGGGTGCTGGGTCTCGAGGGGAGCCAAAGTGCTGGGCCTGCGACCGAGGAGGCTATGTATAACGAATGGCCTTAAAATCGAAATTAGCTCTCGTTAATTGGACGGAGCAAACCATCGTCTTCATTTCTGAATTTGCAAAACTGCTTTCTTCTTGGAGAAAAAAAAACATGTGCCCTCACTGGGCCAGTCCAGTCCTCAGGAAGTTTGTTCTCTGATGTTTTAGGGTAGCTGAGTGAAGAAAGTGGGGATGGTTGGTTGGGTGGATGGAGGTTGCGGGGTGTGAATCTGGAGACAAAGGCTGAAATTCTACTCTCTGAAGCCACCGCCTCTACTGCTCACCCTTCAACACAAACTTAGTCGCTAAATCAGGATTCCTTTCCCTCATGTCTCAGCCCTCTAAGCTTAGCAATGACAACCATGCACCATCAGAGTGGCAGACAGTGGTTTAGAAGAAAACAAACCCTTGCCCAGTCATGGAACACAGACAGTGTGGTCTTATAGGCGTAAACATTTACAAGGTCCTGGAATGGCCATCTCTCAGAATTTGCTTGAGTATCTGGTGCTTTTTTTTGGGGGGGGGGGCGTGTTTGGTTTGTGATCAGCAGCAATAAGGCTTCCCTCTTAGATGCTGGTGCTGCTCCCTCCAGCATCACAACATTGGCAGCATAGAGACTGATGCCATATCTGATGGGCATGGAGTTTGAAGAGGTCAGAGGTGTTACTAGATCCACAAGTTGTAAAGAAATTACATAGTCGAGAAAAAATGCTGTCATTTCCAATATGGGTGACCTTAAAATCACCCACGTGAATAGACAGCAGAAGGTTTTACTTTAAAGCAAACAAATTGACAGATTTTCTTTTTAAATCAAAAAGGAAAACTAAATACACTTCTGGAAACAGAAGTCTTGTATGGTATCATCAGAATCCTTCCAGTTCCTTGCAACCAGTTATATCATGTCTACCTGTGAACTAGAACTATCCAGAATAGAGATCTCTGGCCACGGATGTTGCAAGGCTGCACTAGGTTATAATTCCCATGTACTTGTATAGCACGTTTTAACTTCATGTTTTAATGAGCTTAAACATTTGAAACTCTTGGGGGGGGGCATGTAGTATAAAAGGCTTTCTGTGCAGCTTTCCAAACTTTGGGTCAGTGTAAATTCAATACTGAATGTAAAAATCTGCTTTACTGGACTGACCTCGTGACCCTTGTCCAGTGAAGAAGTTCTATTTTGAGATCTTAGAAAAACAAGTAGGCAGGGAGAAGGGTGAGTGGAGTTGAAGGGTTACTAGCAGGAGTGGAGGAGGGGCAGTGGAGACAAAGCCAGACTGAGTGCAAAAGTTATGTGTGATATGTATGATGCTTATGAGTTTACTATAAAATATAATGTAGACTGGGAACCCCTATTTTTCAGAAACTGGCTCTACTTTTTTGGTTTGGGTTGTTTTGTTTGCTTGTTTTCCTACAATTTAGGAAGCTTAATCCAAATTATCTACTTAAAAAAAATAACCCATAGGCTACTCTTTTGTTCCTGGCTTTTAAAATGCTATAAATTATATGGACTCTTCACATAGTCTCAAGTCTATATAAGTAGCTCCCGTTCTGGACCACTGATGCTGACATTATCTACCATGCTTTGAACCCTGTGCTAGGCAGTCAGCATGCACACTTAGGACAGTGTCCACGTGCTCAAAGGGTGCTTTGTCTTCTGCAGGGGAATTCCAGGTGATTACAAGCGTGAGGTAAAGATAGAAAACACTGTGAAAAAATGCACAGCATGATAGGAGGGAGGAAGGAAAAAAACTGCCACCCAGGAAGGCAGAGTTTCACCATGAGACCATTTCTACAGATGGAGACTTGTTTTCCCCACAGGAAATAAGAGACTGCTTATCAGGAGGCTACGCGGAGAGGGAAATTCTAGCAAAATGAACAGTTTACACAGGGGTGGGTATCGGCTTCTTAAGATGCAGGGATGACTAAAAGTGTCCACACTGATCTAGCACCAAGCATTAGACAATACTTAATAAAATATCAGAAGCAACTTCCTCATCAATTCCATCCCAGTGCTAATAAACTAAAGGAAGAAATCTTCCCATGTTTCTCTAATGTAGTTTTCCTCTCTGTAATGCTTGCCAGTCTCCTTCTCGTCAGAGAACAGGCATTGTATTCTGAGCTTTCAGCAGATAAAGGTATCTTGTTAGAACTAGATAGTGTTTCGTTTTGATTCTATTTATTTTTATAACCGATTTTAACTAGAGTGCAGTTTTCTATTCATAGTACCCATACCATACAAAGTTTTATTTGAAATGACTTTATTTTAGTTAAAATGCAGTCAATCAAAAACAATATGCAAATAATAATACAAGAGGTACATGGCAATAATATGAAGTTGGTATGACAATGACTGGGGTTTGGTCACATCGATGTGGTATACTTCCGGAACAGAAACTCACAAGGTTGGAATGAACAATGACGGTGGGAGACAAGCTAGAGCCATCTCATAGAATCAGACTGTGAGGGGCCTCTTAGGTCAGGCTGAGGCGTTTAGCCCATGGGGAACCATGGTTTAGCCAGCAGTCTAGCCTGCTAAGAAGTTAGAGTTAGGAGTCATCACTAGAATGTGAAGGATGGCCCACAGGAGCAGATGAAGCAGGTCAGTCGGGATGCTGGTGGCCCTGTGGCAGAGGATGAGAGCAAGAAATGAAGGACGAAGCAAGGTTATGGAGGAGGAAATGGAATGATCTGACAGTCACCTGTCACTCAGGTGATGCGGAAGGAGTCATGTAGAATAGTGTTCTAGTGTGGCTTGGTCTGCGGATGTCAGATGCTTCTACAAGATGGGGGCTATTTCCCAACAGTAGTTGCTTCTTTGATAATGATGTGGTTTTAACCTGAGCGAAACCCTGCATCTCCGTTTTAACACATTCACAGGAAGAAAAGCAATTGCCTTACTCCTAATTCATGCCCATACATCCAAGTCCTCGTAGAATGAGCTCCCAAATGTTGGAGCTAGTATCTTTTCATGTTGTGAGAAGTCTGTGGCCAAGTAACAGAAACGCTGTGCCACCACCAGCCCTAACACTTTCCCAAGGGCCTACCAAGGAAGTCATCTTAGTTCAAGAACATTACTTTAAATTCTCTTTAAATTCAATCATTTCTAGGTTTTTGATCAAGGTATGAAGGTTGTATAGTTTTATGACTTTAGAGTTTTTAATGGACACACAATATTCACATGTCATTATGAGAGACTGTGGGAGTTTTGATTTGTGTGTACGATCTGCATTGATTGTGCAACATAATTAGTTTTGCAATCGGTGAAGGGAGATGCTGGGCAGAATAAAGAGGGGAGGCTGGAGGCTGTGCAGGGATTCCTGTGTGAATGCAACAGGCCTTCTAGCCAGAAGGGCGTGGTTAATGGAGACACAATGTGTGTAGCACTCTCCTCCTCATTCGCCCTGGGAGAAATTGCTTAGGACCTATGGGTTTGGGTACCTTACAGCTACAGATGAATATCCCAAAGGAAGTCTCTTCCTAGAAAGGGATACAAAGCTCACTTAAGGCTGCACTCTTAAGGGATCACAGGAATCTGGATGATCACAGTAGTGAGGATTTCCAGGAGCCTGGCAGAGATCTAGTAACCTTCCAAGAGCCTCACTTTAGAAGGAAAGTCAGTGATGACCAATGCCTATTCAATTCATGATGTTAATGATCAGAGGCGAAAGTGCCTACCTAAAAGACTATATTTTTAAAAACGAGGAAATATTCCTTTGCATTGTTTTTGTGATAGACTAGAACTTACAGTTGTTCTCAATAAAAAAGTGATTCATTTAAAAGGAAGATTATTCATAAACAATTATATCAGACTCCATTGCTATTAACAATGCCTATTTGCAAGCGTGATGGTTAATATCATGAGCCTAAGCACATCCTCTTGCAGGATCAAGTTTTAAAAGACTAAAAGACTAAATTCTAATAGCTTAAGCCTATGAATTATCAATTGCATCATACAGATGAGAAAAGATTCTCATTTTATGCATGGAGTAAAGAGTAAGACAAAACTTGAAGAATTATTGGATAGATAATGGGGTGGGTATGAGCATTCATAAAGATATGTAATTTTTTTATTAATCTGAGACTTCCCTAGTTTTATCACCCTGGAGGCCTTGGCTGGGATTATACTTTTTCAAAGAAATAGACTTACATGTGAACATTATGCATAAAATTAAGGCATCTAGAGTTCAGATGGTCTGCAGGGTTAAGTGAGGTTTTTGATTGTCCCATTAGAAATTTAGAATGGCGTGTGAAGGTGGCATTATGAAAACAATATAATGAGTCGTGTTTCATTAATTTCCTGTGAACTTATACTGAGATTGCCACAAGCCATTAAAAGACTAATGAATAGACATGGAATGGCATGGGCTCACAAGAGCCAACTACTCACAATACGCAAAGATCTTAGCTTCTACAACTGCCACTTTAAATGCTATTTGGTGATAATGCTTCTCAACATATATTTGTTGCTGAAAAAGCATTTTCTTGCTGACATGGGGTTGGTGAAATGGTTTTTCTGATCAGCTTGTGAAATGCTGTATTCTTTATTTGATTTGAGAAACTGAGATCTCTAAACTTAAGAATCTGTAGGAGCGATAAATCTGAATAATCACTACGTACTAGACATTTTCTAGTTTCTTACATTGACTCCTGTTTAAACCTCACAGAACCACAGTCTTTATAGCTAAGGAACATGGGAGGAGGAAGCTGCCCAAGTCCACAAAGTTTCAGCATTAGGGCATTGTTCTGACCAAAAAGCCCTCCTTTGGACTAGAATTTGCCACCTAGCTATCAACATTGTGAATTCACTCCCACGGCTATACTTGGCATTTTCTTAGAAAGCTGAGGTTAGGGAAGATGTATAGAGTTGCTACATTAAGCACATTGGGTTCCAGGGTATCTGCAAACCAAAAGTAGGAAGATTTGTTTCTCAGAAATGAAAGCTGATTGACATATAACTCATATTATGTCAAGAGATTTGGAAATAAAAAAGCTCATTTTGCTTAGGCTAGTGCCAGGGAAGGAACTGAGGGAAAAAAGGTATCTACAATATCTCTGTGACTCAGAAGACAGACTGCTCTGAGAGTGAGTTTTAACTTTCTGGGCTTAAATTTTCACCATTTTTTTCTATAATGAAGCAAATAAAAAAGATACAGGGTATTTTAAGTCATAAACAGTGTAAAATATTAACATTTAATAATTTGATTCTTTATGAGTAAATTTATACATAAGACATTAAAGATATTCAATTCGTCAGCTTTGCTGGAACATAGGCTGGTGAGAAGCAATATCTTTTCCTCCTTAAATTTTTGTTCAAGTAAGTTCATTTGAAAGAGGACATTTAGAAGATTGTTGGGTTGAACCATCTTTACATTCTCTGTTTCTGATTTTTATTGTAAAAAGCCATCAATCATATTTTACAGTAACGAAACCCATTTTTTGTGGTGAGGCTTTTACGTTCAACCAGTTAAGAACCAATACTAACCAATAGAGAGGTACAAGAGTTGCAGAATGAGGGTGTCAGTAAGGCCTATAGATATATAAAGAGCATGCACTGCCCTATCTAACAACTATTTTCTAGGTTACACGATACAGCATCCTAAACCAACATAGAGGTTTTCCCTTCATAAATATGAAGCTCTCAGCTGATAACAGATTAATCTTTTGGAGTAAGTTTCCATAAATTGTTTCTTTAATTGATTATCAGTTTTGAGAGGAGAATTCAGAAAGAGAGAGAGAGAACACAACATGCTAAGATAACAGAAACTCCTACTCTTTCCAGTATCTCTACTGTTTAGATTTCAGCCCAGCTTGACTGATCTTGACCTTAAGCCTTGACCTTAAGCCCTTTGATGATTCACCATTGGAGCAGAGAAAAGAAATTTCTGCAGATTTCTTGGAAAAACAGATGTCTTCCTAGTTTGCAGAACTGGCCTAGATTTGTCCCTCAACAGTCAAACACAACTGGAGAATAATAGTAACTATCTAGACTCTAATTTGAATGGAATTGAGTTTTCATGTTTCTACACAACCTTCCTTCGCAGCCTCTTCTACCTGAAATGGCATGACCACTTAGGTAAACACGTCTATCTTAAGTTACTGATATTGTCACGGACAGCTTTTAGTTTGATCATGGGGTCGGAAAATTTACAGCATAAGCTGAGGAAAGGGTCCCAGACTCTAACTTTAAAATATTCTTTCATCTTTTGATTTGATGCCTGGCTTGAAAGCTGAATGACTAGCGGATAGGCAGATTCACTTTGTGGCTTCAGAACATTTGGTTTCCTGGACAACCAGACACTTGGGAATGGTGTTAGTGGTGCTCTTATGAGTGAACAGGAAATGTGTCTATGCATGGAGGTAAACTTGGATGGGAAATCTCAGGTTATGCTCAAACTCCAACGCAGGCAGATTTATTATACATCCTTTAAATGTTCTCTATCTGAGATAATGAGTAGAATGGTTGAAATATATAAAAATTACACACAAAATATCTATTTGTTAAAATATGGCTTCATAAGGTTAATCTTAATAAAAAAAGCACTATTTCCATTCTACGATGAGTCCTAGAATGTGAGGAATATTTCGTGCATAGGCCCCTCCCTGAGCAGTACTTTGGACATCAGTTTGTTTTATTGATAGAACGAGGAGAGTAAAGTCATTGCTCCTTAGCCTTCTTATAAAATGGTGCACATGATGGGAAGTAAATTTAAAGACATTATAGGGAAGATTAGCATAGATGTTTTTGAGGCTACTGTGGCCATTGAACCATTGAATCATAATAGGTTTTGCTTTCCTTTATGTTTGCATAGGATTGTCACATAAAGTCATTGTCATTAATGAGAATAAGTTTCATGACGTCACTGCAGCACGTACCAACAAGCAGGATCCAGAAAGGTATGCAATGTTTCCCTCTGATGTCTTTGTAAATGGAGGTTTGGTGGCTATGGAATGGAGCATCCTATTGCTTGACTATGTGTCTCCTACAGCAAGGAATGAAGTGTGAAACAGAGTTGGGAGGCAGGTGATTCAAGGACGGGCAATGCAGCAAAATCAACAGAGACAGGATGGTCATGGGGTCCACGAAGTACAGTCCTAGGTAGCAAAGCTGTCATGGCTAGATGCTAAGTCTGCTCTAACAGACTGCAATGTTTGTCTGCTGAGCAACACGCTCATGTCTCCATAGAGTAGCATTTTTATTGCAGTATGACTTTCTTGGGAAGTGAACAAAACTTTAAATAAATCACAATTACTTATTGCTTAGTATTTGAGATAATAAATTCTTTAGTTTATCAGTACCTCATGGCCTTCAAATGTGCGTTCTTCAAATAGTTTCAATTACATATATATTCTTTCTCCTGAACAATAAATTATTCTTTAAAAATGAAAAAGAAAAAGTACATAATTTTAAAGCAAAGAAAAAAACATATATTTTAAACATTTATCTTAAACTTATATGAAAACAATTCTCTATGTTAGATGCTTAAATATAAATAATAAAGGACATTATGTTATTTACAATGTTATACAGTATGAGAGTAAAACCTAACATTAACTCATAGAGACAGTATATGACTTAAGAAAACATCCAAGTACTATACAATATGTATTTACAAAAGAATATATAATAGAAATTGTGATTTGTGGCCATTTCATGTTGTCTGCATTTCTCCATAGTGTGTCATGGATCTTAGTGGACAGAAATTCCTGTAGCTGCTGGAAGGCAGCCAGGACTGAAAGGGAAGGTCAGATCTTCCTTATTCACTGATAGGAGCCATCTACCTTCAATCGCCGGCCAGAAGAGGAATCAATACAGAGAAGTTACCCTGGATAGACTCCATCTATATGGACAGTCACACAGAAACAAGAAAGAGATGGCATATTGCTGCTCTGGATACATTCTCTCTTAAACAGAGGCCTGCTTTGTAGAAAGCTGCAGAAGGCTGTCCACTAGGCACTCTTGAGGGCAGGGGGAGAAATGGGAGCAAAAAGCAGGACAGAAAACAAATCTTGAGTAAGTACAAAAGGAATTTGGTGTCTACTATACCCTACTATATACCTCTCAGTGGTTTGGAGTTCAGGCCCAAGAAATAAATTTTCTGTTAAATTCTGAGTAGTTTGTACTCCCTTAAAATGCAAGGAATCTTCACGCATACTAGGAACACAGGCGTGCATTCCTTTGCATTGCTACGGTTCTGCCTGGGTTCATAAACAGAATGGTTGAGAGAGACCTGGCAGTGAAGCATTGTAGAGACATCCCTAGAAACATAACATAAAAGCTAGGGGCTGCCACAGGTAGCCCTGAGCGGCCAAGTGGCTGCTCTCACCAAGGAAGCTTTTCTCTCTTGGGGAAAAGGCTTTCCAAATAATAAGACAAATGTGTTTGCCAGGTAAAGCACAGAAGAAAAAAAAAAGATCACGTATACTTGCAATTTGCAAATTTGTAGAGCTTCTTGTGCTAGTAAAATGCTGTTCCTTGTTTTCATCGGGAGAGTCTATCTTTTTAGAAGGGTCTTTCTCAATACCCTAGTGACCAACCAATTGGGAACTGAATTTCTAAGACTTTTAAAAGAACAATAAAGAAATTCCTTTATCAAATGATCAATGAGTGAAGGCCTTCAAAGTCAACGTTAAGTAGAGAGACTATCTTCAAGCCTGCTGACTTGTCCTCCCTGTGGAGAGCTGTCCACCTGCAGCACTGAGAAGTCAGTGCAGGCTTTTCCCAGCAGGCATTCCTCTGTCTGGGCTAAGAAAGGAAAAAGGACAACACTGAGCACAGAGAAGCTGTCATGTGAACAATGGCAGGAAATGAGAGACATCAAATTCTCAGAGTAACAGACAAGTTTCTCTTCAAAACATGGAGGAGTGTAACACATGGACTTGTGGTCAGCCTGCAGTGTTCTTCTGAGCCCTACTTGTGTATGATTAGTTCCCTTGACTTGTAACAAAGATCTGGTAAAGAAAATAGATTCAGTTCAACTGGGAACTAGGATCAATAATTGTCTTTGACTTTGTCAATCCCCTGTTCAACTATTTCCCATTTTCCCATATGTGGCTCCTAGGAACTTACTTAGAAACCCAATGAGCACCAGTTCAGACTGACAGATAATAGGGAGGTAATATAAAAGGTTCTGAATGATTGATTATTCTCTACCTCCCCACCTTTTTTCCTGTATTAACATTTGTTCATATGCTAATATCTCTAAGCATTCATTGGCTTTACAATCATAAGAGAACATAACGAGTTAAAACCAATCCTAGCCCTGCTTTTGAGACAGTATGAGAAAAAAAAAACTTATAGAGGACAAATGGGAAATACAGGCTATCTATGGAGAGAGATCATCAATCCACAGGTGGGGGTCACTTCTCCAAGAAAAGGTGCAATCTTTCCAACACTATTGACATTCCCTAGTGAGGCATCACTGTGGAAAGTTCTTGCTAATCACAAATCACATGCACATCGGCCATTCCTGGCAAAACATATTCATGCATAGTTATGACTTAATCAAGACCATGTTGAACATAAGAGACACATAATGGGGAGAAAGGAGTGGCCAACCAAACTTTAAGATGTCAACTGAGCCACACAGCGGCTTTCCCCTTGTGACTTCTACACATTCACTCCTCCTAAACACTCTACAAGTGGGGCATTTCCCTGCAATGGCCAAGTCACCGCGATGTACCGCCGGCACATTGCACCCTACAAGTGGTTTGGACAGGATGGCTGAGTGTACTCTTGGGGCTGAGGCTTCATGATATGATGCGCCCCTTCTGGAGCCAAGACGAGGGTTCAACCAGTCAGTTAAAAAAATATGTCAGAAAGGATTGCACCTTTAGCAGCCATGGTTGGATGGTCAACAGATGAGCTGCTGGATCATTCCCCCTCCACCCAGAGAGAAAGTGAAACTGAGTCCTTTTAAGTTGCTAGATTTATCCTGATAGCAAGCCAGAACCCGCTTTCTAAGCTGGACTTGAAGCTGTTCTACTTTGTCAAGAACAACAACAACCAAAACGTTAAAATTAAAGTCAATGGTAGCTCCTTTGAGCAAGAACAAGCTGTCTTCTGATTAATAATATAGTTTGTTTTTAAAAATCACAGTATTACTTTCTTCCTAATATTTAACATTACTTAATGCAGTTTCCTGCTATATGTAATAGTAGCATGCTGTTGGGTCTACTATTATCTCAGAGCCCAGTGAAGCAACCTTTGGCTGACAGAGTAGAGAGAACTCATTTCATATTTGGAAAGCAAAGACTTCATACAAAATAGAAGAGTATTTGGGCGGATGTGCCATTTCAAGACAGTACCGGTTGGGAGCTACTGGAAGCAAACAGAGGGACAGCTGCTAGCCTTGCAAATCATACATCCAGTCAACATCATAATGCTATGCACAAGAAGTCAGCAGCAACTGAATATATGGGAGGTTTGGCTGAAATACTGTGAAAAAGCAACCACCATAAGTGTATAAAACTTGCTCTCGACATAACATAACATAAAGGCACCATTGATATCTTTCTCGTTTTTTGAAATACTGTAAAAAATTGCTACATATGGCACATAACACATTTTTACATACATATATTTAATTTATAAAAGTTTTTTTCCTGTTTTCTATTTGCAGAACTGCTAAAATAAAATAAATTGTTTAATTTAAGGTGAAATACTTTATTATATAAAATAAAGTTTTACAGGTGAATCTATGTGTTTATTTAGGTTTATACAGCGATAGGGTCTTGGTTAGCGATTACACTAGACAGCCTGGCCTGTAATTCTTCCTGCGTGGAGAAGCGGCCTGCTGGGTTAGTCCTGCTATCAGCCAGACGGAAGGCAGGGGCCGCCTCAAGACTGGCTGCCAGGGGGTTCTGTATGCCCAGGAATGGTGTATCTTCACCTATTCTTTCATCTTCTGTTTCACTTTCTGAGTTACTGCTCACAGAACTTGTGTTGTTGTCCATTTCCAACCGATTGGCAATGTGGCCATTGGGCTTGGTTCTTTTGGCCCGCCGGCTGTTGGTGAGTTTCTTAACAGGCTCTTGAACTGGCTCATACTCCTGGGTCGTCTCGTACTCCTCATCCTCCACTATTCTCAGTGGGCTAGGGGGGAGACTGGTACTCTGATGGGCAGGGTTGTGATGAAAGGAGTTGAGTTGCTGGGGGTGACGATCACACTTCTTCTCCCGGAGCCTTGGCGGTGTCACGAGAAGCAGAGGTCTCTCTTCTTCCACAAAGGGGCTGACTGCCATGGAGGGCATGGACACCGTCATGCTGGACACGGGTGGAGACATTTCCGAAGGGGGTGATTTAGGGGAGCTTGGCGTGTGGAAATCTACAGGTGACATACGAGCCGGGGTGGTCATGGCTGATACATACCTGTGTGAGCACAGAATACCCCATGTGAGTGTAGTGGAAAGAAGAAGCATAGAGCAGGGAGGGGTGGGGGACAGAGTTCATCATGGGCTATAGTCAGAGAACAGTCAACATCGAATACTTAAGTTTTACACTAGAAGTTTGGCACCCTTGGATCCTATCATTATAAAACCAAGAGTTTCCTTACAGGAATCATGCAAAGATCAGCTCATTAAAGCTTTCGAGAGTTTAGTCTCATCATGAATTCAAATAAAAGTACATGAGCCAAGAAAAGAAGGCTCCCAAGAACCTCTCAGCTTCAAAAGACCAAGGCTTGGGGGACTTAGAAGGGAAAGAAGTATTCTTAAATACTATACCTTCCTAAAGGCCAAGGGGTCTTAGAGAATGAAGCCCAAATGGGGAATGGAAGAGGATCTAAGATGAGTTGCTGACAGCTGGATCTGCATGCATTTGGATCTGTAAGCCTTGTTTCTCCTTAGCTCAGCTATAAGGTTATGTCTTATGAAAAAAAAAGAGCATAGTAACTTAAAGATTTATTCCTGATAACAGCGTAGTACATTTGTGTGCCATTCAGTTGAAATTTTCATGAAATGCTACTAGTTCGCATTCAAATTTGCAACTTTCCGTTTCAGGGTGCAATACATTCAAGGCAAGGCTGATAGGAAGCATAATTTGCTTTCATATTCCCACAGTGGCCAATCTCCCATCTATTGCTCTTCCAAATCCCACCAATTGCATCAGCCTTTGGTTTCCTTCTGAGAACACTTGTCAAAGAAACTCCGAAGTGCCTAGCAAGCCTTTGTGTAAACACAAGGGTTGGGTATACCATGGTATCTGTGCTCCTGTTTTGCAGCGCTGTGACGTCCCAAGGCCTGCCCTTTGGGGCTGTGTCTGAGTCATTTTCCTCGGCTTTTGATAAGGATGCTACTAGCAAACAGCATCACAGTCTAAGTTGATGTGACCTGTGATGACACAGGAGACTGGAGCTCTCTGAACTCCAGCTAATGGAAAAGAAGACTATTAACGCTCCCACTTGTCCATGATTCATGGCGATAAATAAGTGAGACCCAGCTGTGTTTAAAACTAGAAAAAGTGTCTCAGAATTTGAAACATTTGGAGCCCAAGTGTGCAGAAATTTTTTTGAGGGTACTTAAATTAGACCCTCTGTGAAATGCTTGTCGCAGCTCAGACAACACATACGAGTGACTCATCTTTTTGTCTCCCATGATCTTTCACTTCAAGACAGTTCCACAATTCTAGGCAGTATCTGGGTGATGCCTGGATGCCTACTTTACCAGACAGAACCTCCAAAGATAAGCCAGGGCAATGAAGAGAACCTTCACCCTACTCCCTGTGCGTGTTCCAAGAAGGCTTAACAGGAATGGAGAGACTTCAATATGCAAAAATATAATTATAGAAGATAAATGCTCTAAGCCAGTTTTAGACCACACTCTTCTACAGATGTGTTATACAGAGAATACTAACTCTATAAATTATATCATTTCTGATACTGCTTTAGGTAGTTAATAGGTTCTTTGACCTGAAAGTTCCCAATGAGTAAGGTTCCCTGTACTTTCAGGTCCTTAAATGAAGAATTCTTTGAAACCATCTCTACCCATGTCACTGAAAAATACAAATGTATTTGGCATTATAATGACCTTTTAGTCAATGGGAAAAGACCAGACTGTGATAACAAGAAAATAAACCAATTAGACTGGAAAATCAGTAAGTAACAGCTTGCAGATGGGCTAAAATGTCAGTTAGCCATGACTTTCTTCTCGCATAGGTGAAAATGGATAAGGAGAACATCCAAGTTCAACATCCCTACTTAGTACCTCCTCTGTTTATTTTTTTCCATTCTTTAGTTTGCCTTTGTTGTTACTTCTCCAACCCAAACTACATCTCCCACCGAAGGAAAGGCAAACATTCTGGAATAAAGAGTAATATCAGAGGCGATATGTGCTTTGGAAATCACCTATAATAGCTGTCTGGCTAATCACACAAGACCTTTATTCATCCATCACTTCTTGGAATTTCATGAATGGGACACGATATGGTGTAACACAAGGTGGTGTTCCCCCATAACCATTAGCAAAGTCAATAGCCCTTGACTTGATCTAACTGAGGCCAGAGGTAGGGCAATTAGCATATGAGAACATAAGGCCAGATCAGCCATGGCGGTAGAATATGGACAACAGGACAATTGGAATTAGATGGGGGTACTTAAATGTTATATCTGAAGAAAGTACGACCCTGAGTGAGTCTGAGCCTAGGGTCAGGTCTGAGAACTCCATGTTGACTGTACGGTCCACAAGACACTACTCTCACTCTTTAAGAGTCTGCTGCCTTTCAGCCATTGGGATGATGGGAGAAGCTCAGGAGAAAGGAGCTCAGCCAAATAAAAGGATGACTTCACCAACTAGAAGCATCGGGCAACTGATAACACCCCTTCTATAAGGATGAATTTCTTTACGTGAGACCGCAGGTACTCATGGGATTCTCCTACTGAATGAGGTTCTCCTCCACGACAGCTTTGCCCTTCGGTTTTACCTTTCGCTATGAGGAGAGTCTCGGTACGAGTCAGGGGTTTCTCTGGCATGCCTGAGGAAGCTGTTACATTCGCGAGGGCCTCCCAGACCATGAAGACGTCCTCGTGGGCCCCCAGCTGGGCTGCTGTGCCTACTGTTTTCTACTGATGACATCATGATTACAGAGTGGCTTTCTGAAATGATGCTTTCTGTGTGCCCGTTACTCCAGCTGGGTAGAAGGGAAATGTAAGAGGCAGTGAGACAGACTGGTTTAATTACATGAAAAAAAAAAAGGCAAAGAACGAAAGTGATTCTGGTAAATATCGATGCACCAGTAGCCCAGAATTGATACCAAGATTGCTTTGTTGTAAAGCGAATCTTGATTTGGGTTGGACTTGTAAACACAATTTATTCATTTCTTTATCCATCCCATAAATATTTAGCAAATGCCACCATGTACTAAGTATTATTGCAGTTTCACTGTGCTTGGGTGGCTTGGGCTAAACAAAGGGATTGTTGTGTGCTTAACAGCTGGAATCCTGGTGCTGTGCCCCATAGAGTGGGTGCCGCCAGCACAAGACCACAGGAGCATCAAAGAACTCAGCCGTCAGCTATGTAGGCATTTCCAGGGGCACTGCCAGGGCAGTCTAAGCTTTAGAAACAAATGTCTAAGTATCACACAGAATCTAGATGGATTTTTTTCCCCATAGTGGGCTGCAATAGCAGAGTCAAGACATGGCAATTTCTAGACAGAGAAGCAGCAAGCCTGCAAGGTAATAATTACCAAGCCCTTTATTGTTTTTAATGGAAACAATAGGCCTAGACTTAACTTGGTAAGAGCAGTTTAGGCCCAAAATCTATGAATGCTCAAACTCAGTACATTTTTCTGCTTCTGTCTCTTTTGCCTTTTCTTAGTAATTGAAAATAAAGGGTAAGAAACAAAAGAAACCATTCTTAGGAAAACTTCTTCCCTCTGAGATTTTTTTTGCTCCCTCATACCTGTGACTAGGAGTCTGGGTGACAGTCGTGGAGTGATGAGCTGTGGAAGTGTAATGGCTGGTGGAAAAGGATGTCTCAGCTTCTCTCTCAACAATATGCTCACTGGAGATGACGTTTTTAGACACGTATTGCTAGAAAAACAAAGAGACACAACTTGAAAATTCATGCAAGTGTAAACACATTAATCCAAGTACAAATCAGTTCTCATGTGTATACGTCACATAGATCTCAGCCAGCCAGATGGCAAATCCTTTTCCGGCCTCTCTGGCTTTGAGGTTAGATACATGAAGTCAATAAATTCCTTTCCAAATGTTTGCACAAGAAATCTCAACTTCATTTCTCTCATTTCCAACTGATAACAGAAATATCACAAATATTCGCTCAAGTATTATTTTTGTCCACATTTCTCCAGGTCAGGAAGACTGATATATGAAGGAAACAAAATGTAATATAGTCTGATTTATTTCAATTCATGTCACTAGAAAGAGATGTGAATTTTAATATTTTAGATCTTCCTCTTTGAATTTCATAGGCCTATGTTAGCCCTACTGATACTACTGAAGATGTTAAAACTGGCTGAGAGATATTTGAGAGACTTATAATATTTTTAAGGTCTGAACAAATTGCATGCCCAGTGCTTTATCTCTGACGAATCTCTTTTATTTTCATCAGCAGAGCGCAGTAGCTGTTACTGCCGGCTAACAGTGACATGCAATGTTGGAAAAGTTTCTTGTAAGTTGCAGTAAGTGCTCTTTGTATTTCTAAAACTCTGAGTGAAATCAGGTAAACCACCAGAAAAGGACCAGAAAGAGATATTTAATAAAAGGGGTACTTTAGAGTCTGCTGAGATTGTGTAGTCTGAAGAACCTGATATTCACGTGGGGGATTTCACAGGCTGGCTCTTTCTGTTTATAGAAACACTTTTCCTTCCGGAACTTCCTGGGGACAATTTTCCTAGGGACAACTGCTTATCATGAAGACTGTACCATGAGCTGCTACCATGTTAGTGCCCATTCTACTCTTGCCCTCTGGAGGCACCTTCCACCCAGTGGATCTAATGAAGACACTATCTGGCAATTACTAAGTACTCACTAAGTGTGCTGGGTTAAGTGTTTCAGGCAGATTATTTTAGTAAAGTTGGTATTATTTTAGCCCTGCTATAATGAAGAAATAAGGTTGAAATGGGGTTATTTGTGCTATAATTGCAATCCAAACAGTCACAGTCCTGTTGCTGTTATATATTATATTATATATCAATCTATGCCAAATTATATATATATTATATTACATATATTAAATATTACAGTTTTACTGTTAGTGAGTGCATTTTTTGACCTTAAAGAGCATTCTAATGAACCCCATCATTGGGAGGGGAACAAAAGTTTTCTATTGGCCCTTGGTTTTCTATTTCCCCCAAACTCTGTGTTATGAGACTTGGGGGAAGTAACCACCAGCTTGTAGTAACCCCGAGCTCCAGACTTAAGTCTATGATCCATCTTCTCCACCTAAGATATACCTTCTCTTATAGGACAGAAAGCGATATTACAAATTTCAAGCTTTGTCTATTAGGAAAACCACTCATTCCAAGGGAGGAATGGGGGACTACAGATTCCAGGGAAGGAATGGGGGACTACACCTTTCAGGGGGAGAATGGGGAACTACATTTTCCAGGGAAGGAATGGGGGATTATATATTCCAGGGGGAGAATAGGGACTACACATTCCAAGGGAAATGGGGGACTACACATTCCAGGGGGAGAATGGGGGACTACACATTCCAGGGGAGAATGGGGGTTGGAACATGAACAACAATTTTTCAGAACTCAGAACATCTGGCAAGAGCTCTGGTCCAGGTCTTCTATTATGAAAGACCTCAATGGGGATATGCAAATGGTCTCAAGGACCAGCCTAGAATCTAGTCACATTTAGAACTAAGTACATGGCACAATGAAAACAAAATACCCAAATGATTAGGATGAATTTCACCTGGAGGGCATGACATCACACAGATGGAGCCAGGGAATAAGTAAGTAACCTTCTCCTAGCTTTGCTCCTTAAGAATACTTAAGAAATTTCCCCCATTTTCATACCCCAATCTTCCTTTGGAAATCAGAATCAGAAAATCACATGTACCACGAAGGGCACCTCATAGAAATACTTCAAAGCCCTTTGCTTGGTTTGCTATAAACCAGTGGTATAATAGAGTAGCTTTCATTTCTAAATGATTAAAAATAAATATTCTTTATGACCCTGGTTTTATTATTTGTTATTTATTTTGTTTTTCCTTCTTTCTATGGCCTCTTTGCAGAACACACCAAGTATTACCCCGAAGTTTTAATGACACTGTATAAGGGGAAAATGTACTAATA
Organism: Neodon shergylaensis; assembly: GCA_025134845.1. Classification (NCBI taxonomy): domain Eukaryota; kingdom Metazoa; phylum Chordata; class Mammalia; order Rodentia; family Cricetidae; genus Neodon; species Neodon shergylaensis. The sequence continues at coordinate 11,454,443 of JABTXL010006712.1, forward strand.
TAATAACTAAATCCATTTTCAAATAGCTTTCATTATTTTTTTCCTGGCAAAACTGCGGGTTTCTGGAAGTCACTGTGATAAGTGACAGCAGCTAATGGCCTAAGATTACAAAAACCAACTTCAGTGTGCCTGAATGGCAAATGAATGCTTGGCTTCCCCAGTGCTCAGTCAACATACATTCACCAGCTGCACGTTCTCTGGTGGTGGGTTCGGATGGTGAGGACCGTTGGCTATGTTCACCATGTTGTTCCGTTCAGACCGAAGGCTCTGCCTAAGCCGATCATGAAGCTTTTGCCGCTGTTTCCTGGATATGAAAAAAAGGAGCACATTTATTCCTATTACATTGTATTTCTGTTTGTTTCGCTACAGCCAAATCTTTAGTCTACTAACACTAATGAACAGTTTGAGGCAGTCAGTTGGTGGTGATAAAGGGGGAAGAAAAGTATACATCACTCTATTCAGAATGAGCAATATCACACATCCTTAGAAAGCTGGTTTTAATAGTGAGATGGACTTCTCATAGAAATGTTGTACATAGCTATTGTACTGAGGGAGAATAAAAAAGGAGAAAAACAGATATGTTGATATTTGGCTAAATTCTCAATGTTCTTGGTACATCTTTATTTACATTATATATTGGTCTTACATATTTTTAACTATGGAATTGATAAGACTGGTTTCATTCATAAATTTTTCTATGTGATTTATTAAGAAAATTAACTTAGCCTTTTTTATTTGTGCATTTTACACAGTGAGTGTGCGCGCACACATCACCCACATGTAAGTGGAATTCTGGGTGTATTTTGGCACTATATTTTGGTACAATTGTAACAAGACATTAAAAGCACTTGCAATGCTTTTTGTAGAAGAGGTGGTAAACATTCAAATTTGAATCTAATAATACCTATGATGCCAATTCCATAAGAGCTTATATTTATCAGTCAGTTCTTACAGCATTCTAACCATAGAATACTGTGTAAACACAATTCATGCTATAGCTGCTGTGGCTAAAATGCATGTGACCTCTGTTCTGTAATACAACATTCGGAACAAGACATTACTATGACTAGTTTGGGCCAGAAAATATTATGTCATCAGGCAAAACAGAAGCCACACTCTAACTGAGTATTACATTTGGACTTGAAAAAATCCTCAGTGGAAAGAAAAGTTCAGGGATCTCCCTGCTAGGCCAATGCATGCTAACAGGGTCACCTGTAGAAGGCCTGGCATAGTGACTACATTATCGTTAAGGTTTTCTCTTTAACTTTCTTTCCGAGCAAATTTGGCTTATCCTTCCACAAAAACTTCTATATACCCAGCCCATTTACAGAGCATTTATGTCGGAAAATCATAGAATTAAAACATACTCATTTTAACACTCAACACTGCGCCCCAAAAGAAACCAACAACAAAAAAAATCCCAAACACCCGTATCTTGAATACTATGAAATGCTTCCTTTATTTCTTAAGTTTCTGGACTTATACTTATGAATCGCATTGGACTTATCCTCAATCTTTAGCATTTATGCTCTCAGTAGGTTGTGCCTGTGTGGAACTCTGACCCGTAAGCCTGTTCCTCTAAGCCTTTGTCCATTCACAGAGCCCTGACCACTGAGAAATTTGCTTAGTTGCACACAAACAGGCAAAGGTGCATGGGTGGGGAGCATAAGGATGTAAAGTCCCTGTGCTCCTTTGCTCCCCAAGCCTTGAGCATGGGCCCTGGGACTGCAGAGCCCCTGCCTGCCTAACCTACTTCTGCACCAAGGGGAGTGGATGAGCCGAGGGGAAGGTTTACTTGGTTTTGCAGTAGGCCACCACACACATGATGCCGACCACCAGCAGGGCGATACAGATGCCGGTGATTGTCAACACTCTCTTCTGGTAGAGTTCCTCCGCTTCTGGAAAGGGGTGAGAGCACGTGTCACCAAGGTCATTTACCATCGCCAGGATTTACGACAACTGAACAGTTGGCATGCTTAATGACATTACCCATGTCCCCCAGACAATGAACATTGACAATTCTTTAGGTTTACATACATGTCTAAGGGACAACATATTCTATGCTGTACTCTGAGCATAAATAATAAGCTAGCTAGGGCCATTGAAAGTAAAAATGTTATATTTTATGATTTGTCTAATTTCAAGCTATAATTATATATATATACACGTGATATTAAACTGGAAAATCATAGACATTAATTACAAAAGAATTTATTAAACCTTTATCAATGTTATTATTTTTATTAAATATCTTACAAAACATCTCTTGCAAAGACAACAGGAATCAATATTGATAAAGAGAGCTAAGACAGGCATCAGGGAGATGGTCCATTTTTCCTTCCTCTATTGACCACCCTCCATGCCAATTCTCTTTCCATTTCCCTCATGTTTTAGGGTCATCATTTCACATCCAGTGGTCTTTACAGAGAGATATTTCCACAGTGAACAAAGTTTAATTCCAAGGTATTTGCAAACATGAACTTGGCTTGTAGTTAGTAAGCTAAGGCAACAGTCCCATGATGTAGAATAAATGAAGCAGAAGAAACAGTACCCCGTGGGGGATCAGGACTTGGGCCACATAAAACCCAACCTGATGGGTAGGGCACTCTTGGGCCACAGGAAAGGTTTGCTCTCTGGAGGAAAATGGTTATAAATTTCTTAGCTGAAGTTAGAAACTCAATTTGGATTCAGAAGTCCATCATTAACACAAATGATGTGTACTTTGGACTAGATTGCACATCCCCACATCAGACAACCTGATCATCCTAAGGAAATGGTGGTGCTCTCAAGAGATCTGAACTCAAGGTACCATTCTACTCCAGATGCAGTCTGTAATTGGTTGAAACTTTTCTAGGTGAAAAATCAGGGCCTTTGGAGGATGACTTGGTTTTATACAAAGTGAATCGGGATGTTAACAAAGTTTTTAGACCTACTGGAGATACTGGCTGCTTAACAGCCAAGCTTCCAATAATCTAATTATTTTTATTGGAAGATCTTTACACATTCACCCAGCACGCATTATAAATGGTTTGTCTTCCATTAAAATTAATAAGCTGGGCCAGAACTGGAGAACATGGCACAAATAGAATGGTTTTATCTGGGTATCAACAAGAAAGGAACAAAGATTATTTCCATCATAGGTTTTTTTTTTTTTCAGTCTCAGAAGCTATACCTTTCTCTGCATCGAGAAAGGGCAGGCCACAGGAAGTTTTCTTTAAAAATGAGTAAGTGAATTTAAATTTCTATCCAATTAGTGGATCTTATCATAAAAGAAAACGTTTCCTACAAGCCGAGTCCATGATAATCAAGTCCCAGTTAACAGGTCAAGAACATTGTCAAATCAAATTAATAGAGTTCTGATTATTAAGAGGAGAACTGAAGTCAGTGAGTAAAAGACGACAATACTGAAGAGATTATACAAAAACAAACAGAAAGGGTTGGAGGTGGAGAGGAAAAACAAATCAAGAGGACAGACAGACTGAAAGAATGACAGAGAGCAAGAAAGTCCAGTATAAGGGAAAAACAAGGTTAAAAGTTAGGGAGCCATCTGGAGTCCCTGGCACAGCATGCCTGATATTAAGGGAGAAAAAATAAATAAAGAAATGAAAACCAGACAGAGGAGATGCTTGGGGGGAGGGGAGAGGAAAAGGTGGGTACAGAGTGGGAAGGGGTGTCCCATACAGCATAACTCCTAAACTGGGCTGGCCGTGACATGGAAGCCATGATTAAAAAGCGAAGCAGTTGGTGCATTGCGGTGCCAAAGTATGCAGGAGACATACAGGTGGTGTCATGACGCTAACGTGTTGGAGTGTGCACTGCAGGGGTCTAACAATGACATGATGGCTTATGTGTTAACTCCCCCTATCTGTTACCCCCAGACAAAAGCAGGGGATTGGCTTTTATGAGGTGTTCTCTGTAGCCTCCCTCCCTGGCATCCACAGTTTTTAGAGTGTCTGTTTAAGAAGCATAATCTCATTCCACTGTTCTTCCTTCACACAGCATAAGCTTGTTAGGAAATGGAGCACTAATGTTGGCATCAAGAAATGGCAAGCCCTACATCCCATGTTTTGTCTAATGTACTTTTTATTAAGCTGGTGAGCTTTGGCAAGGGTACAGATGTAGGACACTTGCCTAGAATATGGGAGATCCTGGGTTTGGTTTCACAAATGGATGAGGGGAGAAGGAAGGGTACAAACCAAGCCTTTGGTTGCTGCTTCTCAATGACTCCCTATACTTTGAAACAGCTAAGAAATGGTTTCTGCAAACTTCAAAAATATGGGAGCATACAGAAGGACTAAAATGAGCATTGGGGGCATCATGGGTTGCCCCCCAAAACTCTCAGGGATCCCTACAACAAGTTCTCTTTCAGTTGTTGTTGACTAGGAAAGAACAGACTGAGTTGGGTATGGGACCGGCTAGCATCTGGCCATTGGCCTATTCTTATGGCTTGTCAGTAAAATAATTATTTCAGGGACTAAAGTGTTCAGTAAAGGATAATGGGGCTAAAGGGAGTTAACTAAAAGCAGGGAACACAAACAGGATTAAGTCCTGTGCTCACATCAGTACTGACTACAAGAAAAATTCCTCACCTAAACTTTTTGATTTTTTTTCATGATTTTTGTCACATCAGATTATCTCCACAATATGAATGTTAAAAGAAAAAAAACTAGTCTTTGACAAACAGCATGTTCCCTTAGCCCATTGCTCTTCTCATGTATTTTTTTAATTTTAATTTTTTGCTTGACAGTATCCACAGGGCAAGAGCAAATCAGAGCTAGTACTAGAAATCAGTCCAAAGGTCTGGCCTGTCTCCATGAGTGGAGGTGCTCCAAGTCTCTCTGGTTTGGGTATATGGACTGGACTGCAGTGACTCACAGCGAGACATTTTCATTCTGCTGCATCCAGGAGAAAAGACAGAGTCGCTTGCTCTGGCTCTCTTGTTTTGCAATGACCCTTAAGGTCAGGTGTTGTTTCAGGATATAACGACTAGTCTCCCCTTTACAAAGCCTTTGAGAGGTGCGGATGGCAGTACGCTGCCCCTTTGAACCAGGAGGACAGCTGAGGGAGCACTACATAGCATAACTATCTGACTCCACTATCTAGAAATAGAAATAGTAGACTCTACGGTCAGGCCAAAAAGCTCCTCTGAGTAGGGAAGTTCTACTATTGAAAAAGGTAATTCTGAGGGTTTGGCCATTGGCTTCCCATAGTGCTATGAGATTTCTGGCACAGGGAGTCTTCCTCTGAGGAAGGTAGAACCCTCAAGAGTGATGTGTAGACCTCTTTGTGTTTCCAAAACTTAGGAGGTTTTTGTTTTTCTTTTTAATGCCAAAAAGCCCATTCATTTAAATTTGGGCTTTTTTTTCCTACCTACAAGATGACTAGCTATCTTCTTTTTATTTTCTCGAAGGAATGACAATTAAGCTCCTCTACCTGTCCCTGCCTCTCACTGTCTCATGCATCACCAGTGATGTTTCTGAGTGGATGATATCGTCAGCCAAAAGGAGATGACAGCCTCAAGATGCTCTTGCTGCACCAAGGGTGAGCCACAAAGGGAGTGGACAGTTTGCTCATCTTATGATGCTTTCGACCCAAGACCCAGTTGGGTTCTTTCAGACTGCTCTCACAAAGAGACTGGACCCTTTACCCATTTTTTGGGGGGGGGGATGATGGGTCTTATGGACTATGCCTACATTTCATCTGCCTTTGGGAGCTTTGTTGTTCTGATATTTACAGGTATGCTTTTCTATGTGATGACTCCTCTCAGTAATCTTAATCTTAGTGTTTCCAGTTTAATTCTATCAGTCCTGCAATGTCCACCTAAAAGAACATCCTTTGCTTTCTATATAAGCAAATGAAGTTGACTAGAGTCGTCCTTGAGTTTCTCCAAGAAATCTGAGTGCTTCAGTGCATAGAATACTGCCTCATTGTAAGACACTTAAATTCTATGACATTGAATAGATGAATTTTATGTTATATGTAAACCCCTATTGGGCTATCTTTTACATGGATTTTTTTTCCCCTCTGACCTTTGGTTTGATTTCTCCTGTAGCCTATGCACCACTCCAACTTACCCCAGCTTTTAAGTACCAGCATGGTCCAATCAATGGGTCACACAATGTGGGGTCTATGATAAGGTGCAGCAGGAGGGACCTCTAGTCTAAGTAAAGGGAGGCTTGGAAATTTAAATCCTGCTGCACCTGAATAACATTTCCATAAACTAATCGTAGATGGGAAGCAGAGAAACCAGTGTTATAGCTGTATGATCCCTTCTAAAGTAAAAGGAAATTAGTTAGGAACTGAAAAGCAAGAAGAGGAAGGGCAAAAGAGTTCAGCTCAGAAGCTCTACATTCTGCAGGCTAAAAGGAATGATGATTGGTCCATACCCATAAATTCAATCCCAAGATGCTCTGCCAATGCAGAAAGTTGACAAAAAAAAAAAAAAAGAAAAAAGAAAGGAGAAAAGTTTCAGAAAAGAGCAATACACTGCACTCCAAAACAAATTTAACACGACTACGACAGCTCTGTGCGTGCACACTGAACAGGGCAGGCGGTGAGTGTTATGGAAGCATGCTCAGGCACGCGCGACCCCACCAGCGAGCGGGGACAGCACAGGGTCTTTAGTAACCTTCCAAAGCTTCTACCGAGGGAGGTTAGGAGCTGAACCATGCTTGACTCGTCATTCGAGAACAGACATATTTTATAACCAGCAAAAGCATTTGCAATAAGTTGATTTGTTTGTAGAAGATGTTCTAAGGAGTTTTTTGGTTTTGTTTTGTTGAACTAAATGCATCCAGTGGCAGAGACAGGAGTACGTGTCAAGATGACAGTAATTTGGTTTGAAATTTGTATCACACTGGATTTGCTTTTCCTTGCTGGTGGGTAGCAATACTTTAGTATTACTTTTTAAAGTTGTACCTCTGACACTTAACTTTCCAGTTCCTTCACTACATACACCAGCCATTTCATTCTAGGAAAGCAACAAAAGCTTCTACCCAGAAACATGACCAAGGGAAGCCAGGTTATTGGTGACTGTTTTCAGTTTTTCATATAATTTCTCTGTAGAATTGGGCAACTTGAAACCTCACCTTTTTCAAGTTGAAAAGAAAAAGATTTTTCACCCTAGGTGTGTTATATGGAGATTCAGTTTCTGGGGTCTTTACTGCTTTTTCAAACTCTTAGAGGTAATTAGGTCAGCACTCCACAGTGCTGAGCTCCGGTGGGCACAGGTGCCACGAGAAGCACAGCACCACCCAGGGAAGTGTGAGCCGATGCCCAGCATTTCCACAGCTCTGTACAAAGCCTGAGCAGACAAAAATGGGCAATGACAGGAGGAGGACAAGGCAAAGAGAAAAAAATCTCCAGGAAGGATACTTTGCCTTCTTGCAACCAAAGTTGACAGTCAATTTGCATCAAGCATGTAGGCCTTCTCTCTCGGTGAGCACCATGTGATTGGGTGAAAGGTGAGTGGGAGGCAGGGATCAGAAGCAGACAGACATCTGTAGTCCCTTCTCTCAGTGGATTAGGGAGAAATCGGGGGCACTCCACTAATATAATGAGCAGCTCTCTTGCAGTATAAGCTGCAGGGATGTGGCTTTTACAAAACCATCAGTCGGGGCACGGAGAGAGCAGCCCTTAAAGACACAAGGCAAGTGGAAGGGTTGATCGTGGTTCTGATCCTGTCTCTCCCACTCACCTGCTTAGTAACTTTGGTCAGGCTTATTGCTTACTGAACAAATTCATGACAACACGTGCTCACTGGTGAGCCTATAGAACGAATCATGGTCTGCAAGAGCAGAGGGCTCAGGATTCTGGGAAAAAAGACACGTCTAGAGATGCATCATGGGACAAACAGTGCAGTACATTCATGGTTACTCTGAGTAATTTTATGCAGGGAAACACTGACTACTCCTAGGATCTATCAGAAAAAGAAAATAGATGAAGATTTTGCAGCCACTTCAAGAAATGATGATCCCTACGTCAAAAATATATCTTGGAAATGGGAGGCATGATCTACAATGACTTCTGATGTGGGTCTGGTGTACACCCACACGTAGTCTGAATTTTTCCTAAATTAAGAACCAGAAGCCTTAGGGTTAATTCCATTGTACAAGTAATTCATAATGAAATAATCTATTCAAATACAAATGAATTTCTCTTGCCTCTGTGCAATTCGTCAGACCGACATTTTCCCCATTTGCTTTTTCATATAAACTTTGGAACATCAATGTGAAAAAAATTGGTTTCTAAGGAAATTGATAATAAACTTCCTTCCTCATTCCTTTCATGAGGCTATGATCCAATTTTCTTCCTAGAAACTTCTGTGTCTCTTTCTTTTTCCTCCTATAAGTCACTCATAACTTAAGGGTTAAAATCAGGACATATCTATAAAAAATCCTTTCCAAAGAGCTCCTCCATTCCTATGTGAACGCTTCTAATGATTTGTATTAGTTGCATAGAAAGCTTGGTTAGGTCTTCAATAAAATTAGTAGCATGCCCGTGCATACATATGACTGCATTTACAGTTTTATAGGTAAGCCTGTGAGCCTAACTATAATTTCATTTCAAGGGAAGTCATTCACATCAGGCAGCTCCAATTTTAAATAATTCAAGGGGAAATTGGTACTTAAAATGGGAATCTCTTTTGGCTGCGAGCCCTAACAAGGAAACAAGCAGTGGATGCATGCATCAGTCATTCTAGACCCAGAACAACGATGCTCCCATTTATCTTTATATCTCTTTCGCTTTACAGCCAACAAAAGAAGCAGAATGCACAAACTTTCCATTAGGTAAAGAAATTCTTTCTATCTGCTCCATTTAATCTAACGCTGGTGCTAGCTCATTGTGCGTCACATGGTTCCACTGAACTTCTGGCGAGCCACTACATTCTTCAAATTCAATTAATAATTCACAAACACGAAGGTTACTGTAAACAATTGAGTTTCCTTTTCTACATGTGATTTCCTGCCAGGACCATGGCAATATAAAAAATTAATTTAAATCTAAAGTCTCCCGAAACTATTAAATATTGACTCGCTAATCCTTTGTGTTAGGCTTTTATAATTACTTGACGAAAACTGATTAACCTAGAGGTTAATTTAAATTTTCAACTGTATTAGAGAGAAGAACAGTAAAATAACTTTCTTTCATCAAAATTATACAGCCATTGCAATTATGGTGTTTGTTCAGATTTCACACATTCAGGATGCTATTTTTAACATCTTTGGACTTGTTTATGCAAGTAATCTCAAAGACCTGCAGTCTTGATTTTCTGTATCTCTGGAGTTTTCCTAAAATATTCTAATGCCTCTTCTAAATGGGATGAATTTGGTGTCTTGACTCTAATTTCAGACTTACCTTTACAAGTGTAGATGCTGTTTTTCACAATCTGCATTGTTACTGAGCCCTTTGAAATGTAATAAACTTTTGCCCTATTCCCCAGTTTTCATGTGCAGAAGAACACACACACACACACACACACACACACAGCAAATTTCACACTCATTTGAAATTTATGACAATTCTGTCATCTGTGGAGTGCTCTTTATTCTACTGTTAGCAAGATACATGCTATACATGTTTGATTATACATTATCTTAACAGCCTCTTTAAAACATTTAGAAATCAATGAAATAATGTATATGCTAATAACCAATGGCTCAAAAGTACTTTTAAGGCTGAGAAGTATACTCATTTTGAGAATGTGCCTCAAGTTCTAAATGTCCACTTCAAAATCATCTATAATGTGAGCCGTTCTATATTTAGTTCCTATGGCTTGCCAGCTTCTCCAGGACACGCTTGCCCAATGCTACCTCCAGGTACCGGAGCTCTGAATGTATTTTCTCTTTCCTCCTCAAAGACTACACATTGTGTGTGGGCTCCCTACACACTTGCCACCACATGCTAGGGATCACAGTATCACAACTAGGGCTTAATTGAACTGTAATAAGTCAGATTTAAGGCTAAAGTGGATGATACTTTCTTAAGAAGTATTCTATGTTATATTTGAAGACAAATGGCTGCTGTAACTTGTACCCCTTTCTTTCCTAATTTAAATCAGCATTTGTGGATCAATCAATAATCTTAATAATATAAATTACGCGTTAAACATGTTGAAGAATTGTATTCTTGTTGCAATGTTATTCTTCAACTGAGAACATGGTTTGGCAAGCTGTAACCTTTGTTTGAGGCAGGATTCTTCTCTTTAAAGATCATGTCATGTTCTTTAAGACAGTGTGTCTGTAAACAATCACCTTTTCAAGTGACCTCTGTGGGAATATCTTCGAGATTCTCTGTCAGCATCCACTGTTACTTGAACACGGAGTAACAAAACTCACTCCCCTGTCTGGCTATCTACTGGGGAAGATACAAACTGAGAACTCCAGAGGCAGACATTAGAAAATGAACTCTGGACAAGATGATTCAGGGAAAACGTGGTGTCTGATTGGAAACGCTTGCTTCTCCAGACATGTGGTATCAATAACACAGCCATTACGCGCTGGCCTCATGACTGAGCTTCCTATCAATCCTTGTTAAATCAAGTTAAACATGAATGCTAATTTCCTGCATGCCTTCCCAAAGTGTCACTGAAAGCTTACTAAAAATTTCATTTTAGGAGCCTCATCCTGGACCTCAGACAGAGTGCTAATTTAAATAATGTCTAATAAAAGAGAAAATGGTGAAAAAGTGAATGAGCACATATTTGGTGATTACCAATGGCAGAGTTAACAGAATTATTGTTCTGCGAAATATTTGCATTTTAAATGCTTGCCATTATCTAGGGAGACAACCTTCTACAACACATCTCTAGTGGCTAAGAATATATAAGACATATATAAGAATAGCTTACCTCTTTTCATTAAATTCTAACAAGTAGATTTATACCTATAGTGTCATGTGGGCTTGCTAAATCTATGCTATTTGGATACAACTAAACCATTCAAAAACATTTTATTTTATTTAAATAAAATTCTACTTTCCCTTCTATTTTTACTTTCTATCCTATCTACTTAAAAAATACCTATTGCTACTGAGACAAAATTCATGTCTGATAAATGCTGTTATTTAAACATTTGTTAACAGAGTGAATATATTTCAAAATTGAACAATACCAACTTGCCAGTTTTTACAAGGGAAAATTATAGCTAATGGCATAATCTTTGATAACATAGTCTATGGAAGTACTTAAACTTTATTTCACTAAAAACATGGCTATTATTCTAATAGCACGTATGACTCTTAATTTTTTCTTTTTTTGAGACATGGTTTCACTGTGTAGCTCTGGCTGGTCTCTAAATCAGAGAGATCAACCTGCCTCTGCTCCCTAAGCACTGATATCTGTGACGATTAACAGAAATTTATTCTTCTCATGAATCAGAACCAAGGGTAAATCTCTGATTCTTTGGATACCCTTAATGACCAGCTTGTGTGATTATTTTCAGTGTTTTAAGAATTTAAACTGTAGTGAACTATGTAAAATACTCTTGATGATTACTAATTGATAGGGTTGACAAAAGCAGCCTTGTGCTGATAGTTGTAAGTAAAGATTTAATGGAATACAGGCTGGCCCATCAGTTTGTTCATTGGCAATGACCGTCTTCAAGCTATGAGGCGGGAGACTGGGGCCTCGTCATGACATGACACCATCACCACCAACCTTAAAATACTTGTTATCTGAAGCTTCATAGGAAAACCTTACCAATTCATGATTTACATGACTAATTGGGATATAGGCAATGTGATGTTCTAAAGGTTTCAGAGGCCGAGAGATACCACCCCAGTTCACGAGGAGCCTGACAGACATCTAGTTGAGTTACTCAGAGATTATCTACAATGTGGTCTGAGTAGTTTAGCAATGATGTTTATAACATCATGACCTCACAGATCATCCACTAAACTTGCCAGCTCAGCATTAAACACTTTTATATTTCTTCTAGACTTGTTATTTTATTTCGAATTAATAGTGTTCAAAATTGTAATAGCTCCTTTCTAAGATTACCCTTTAAGCAGCATAAATACTCAGATTAAGAAACACTAGGATGATGGTGATTATCTAAACTCATTCTGAATTACTTACTTCCCAAGAAACATAACTATGAGCCTGGATATTGTCTTGGCTGGGAAACATTTGTTTTTAAGTTTTTCTACCTAGTAGTGTTTTGCTTTTTTTTTGTCCTTTTGCCTGAATATGAACTTTGCTTAATGAAGAAAAACATCTGAACTCTTTTCATGATGTTTATTTGATATGAATAACACACTCTGAGCCAAAATCAACTTACCATCATTTCAAAAGTATGGTGGTTACAACCTAACAAGGGCCTCTGCAGACCGTGGATGTTGGATACAGAAGATGGACTGCTTGGTGCAATGATTTTATTTTATCAATACAAGTGCAAGTCTGAAACGTCTTTATTACTACTTCACTCCTCCATGTGGACTATCCACATGATGCATGATTGATCTCAGAAATATCCGGAGCCTCACACACCTACTAGCAACTCAGATCCAACTAGTCACAAACAGAGGAGGCAACACAATGGCTTTGTTAATGTTCTCATGCGACAGGCAGAGGCAGTCAATATTAGACCTGGTAGAACACGCTAGCTCTAGGTGACTCTGAGGGGAGATGTAGCAACAAGAAAGCAGCACCGACTGAGCATGCTCCTATTCAGGCAGAGACAGAAAGGGAGTGGACGTACTGTAGAAGCTGGCCATTACGTAGTTTTGGCAACGATCACCAGTAAACTCATTTGGGCACCTGAGAGAAGAAACAAAAAAACAATGGTAGAAAAAACAGAGAAAAAGAGAAGAGGTGAATATATGCTAGAGAAGATCCTTGAGTGTCATTGACTGATCTTGGTGAGTTCACCCTCAGGAACTGAATCCTTGTCCTGATCATGGCTTTTCTACTCCGGCATCTCCCTAGTGCTTCAAAATTTGGACAAAAAAAAAATCAGTTTGTAACCATCTATGACATTAAGATTCCAGGATTTCTAGGTGACTGCTTTCTTTCCAAAGAAGTCACCAGACAGATTGATGGTTTAGTCATCTAGTTGGAGAAATAGGTAGAAAATGATTTGGAGTAGGTTCACTGCTGACTCCCAGAATCATGGCCTCTCTGACCAGTCATTCCTTCACATTTTAACTTTGGGACCTAAGTGAATGACAGGCAACTGAGACCACAGTGGATGGGTTCATGCCCTGAGTGGAGACACCATAATTAGAACAATAGGAATCAGTTACAACTGAGCCGTAAAAGCACCAAGTGGTTGCGATTGTTGCTGTGGTTTGGTGGAGAAAGCAGATTTCAGATTATTTGAACATACTTTCTTGGGTTTGGACTTTCATGGGCACATTCTCAGTACATCTTGCTCCAGTGAATCCAGGTTGGCACCTAGAGGGCAAAAACGTGATAAGCAATCGAACGCTCAAGACACTGAACTTTCAGCCTGGTAACCTTCTTCCCATGGCATATGGAGTCCTAAAAATGACCCGGTGCTGAACAACACAGAGAGGGAAAGACATGCCGCTCAGAAAGCCACTCCCACCAAACTGCGGCTTACTCAGCGTGCTGCTCGCTTCAGTCATCAGAGGACTAGTTACTGGAATTTAGCTAGAGAGAGGCTGCCAGCTGAACAGGGTGGCAAGGCAGGGGTTGCTCTCATCCTGCCTTGCCCAGAGTGCTGATCTCGCCGTGTTAAAACACTAGTGTTGACACGAGCTTTTGTGGCTCTACATACGTCTTTTGTTATCAAAAGACCCTGAACCTTTAATTTTACTGTGTGTGCCTGAGATTTCTATCCATTTTGTATCTGTTTTCTGAACTGTAAGTTGCAGCATGTAAGCAAAATAAGTCGAATACTGTTAATCTCTAGTGGTTAGGGATGAGAGAATGACAATCCCCATTTCTCCCCCCCCCCAAGAGTTAACGAATTCAGTCTTATTTTGAATATTATTGAAAGAAACAGAATGGAATTTTATTGGTACAATTTCATTCATTTAGTTACCTCCAATAAAAGAAAAATACATCCTTGAAATTAAAAGTTATTCTTATACGGAAGCACACCATATGACATGCCACTTCTACATTTATGGCCAAATAGTCTGAACTTAATGTAAAAAGTTGTATTTATTCATCTCAATTTACTTGTCAAAATACAAGACTCGATATAACTTTTGTTCTTAAGATCATACAACAGGGCCATTCTTAGACATTATACCCTTTACTGTTCCATGTTGCTTTAATCTAGGATCTAAACTCCATAGATTGGGTTTAATGGACCCAGTATCATGACGTAATAAACAGGTATTGAAGAGTTCTAAAAAGCAAATATACTTAGAGGTAAAAATTTAGAATTGAGTGCCAAGCACACGCATCCACATAGTTCATCGTAGATGTCTCAAAACTGCAGCCAAATAGCCTAATTTGCTCTGCTAGTATTTATTGACTTAGGGATTTTTATATAAGTCTCTTGTCTCTACAGTAAACAAGGCTGAACATTGTCATTTTGATATTAAATGTTAATAAATCGACTGCTTCTGCTAACATAAGAGTGATTTCTTTAACGTACAGGCTAAACTCAATAGAAAAAAAGAAATGCTATCATGTAGTTTGGTACAGGAAATTCTCTTATTGCATGAAGGTGCAAAAATACCAGCAGTACCAGAGTTCCTGCCACATGACTACCTGTTCAGTATAACTGTGCTCATTCAGGATAACATCAGCAGGGCCAGAGAGATAGGTCAGCAGTTAAGAGTACATGCTGGTCAAGCAAAAGACCCAAGTTCAGTTCCCAGCAGCCACATCAAGCAGCTTAACAACTACCTGTAGGTCTAGCTCCCGAGACTCTGATGTCATCTTCTGGCCTTGATGGGCACCTGCACTCATAGGCACAGATTCCCCACTACACGTATAGATAATTATAAAAATAAATCTTTAAAAAAGAATATCAATAAATATATATAATAAATATATCAAGATGGTTCCAGTGAAGTCTCTAGAATACTTGAATAAAATGATTATTTTTGCTGATAATCCTTTGCTGAAGGGAGAAAGACCTACCTAGAATAAAATATAAGAACTGACTATAAAGTAGGAGCTGCTATAAAGAAATTCATATTTTCAATACAAATGCCTTGATGGATTTTTTTTATTTTTTTTTTGTTTTTGTTTTTTTTTGTTGTTGTTTTTTTTTGGATTTTTTAAAAATACAGAGAAACCCTGTCTCGAAAAACCAAAAAAAAAAAAAAAATACTCCATGTAGCTTATTTGACTAAATTATTTCTGAAAAAATCCTATAAGACATTTCTATACTTAATTTTAGAATCATAGATACATCCCAGAGTAACCATTTCATTCTACCTGTTTGCTTTCTTGATAAAAATTAAAATTCTTATATTGAGCACACCATTTATTTTCTATATTTATATGGCAAATAAGAATTCTGTGTATGTATGTATGAGATTATGTGTGGGAGAGAAAGAGAGAGAGAGAGGGACAGAGACAGAGACACAGAGAGAGACAGAGACGGACATACAGACAGACAGACGGGGGTTGAAGAAGAAAGATCCATCTAACATAAGAACTGATATTACTCTCATATTTAAAGATTATGTCATGAAGAAATAGCTAAGGAATCAAGAGTTTCTTAAGAGAAGGGCATTTATTGGGAAATTACAATTTAGGCATCTTAAGTGCCAGGCTTGTGACTAAAGAGTATGTGGCTAGTATACAAATGGGGTAAAAATAATCTTCCCTACCTACTTTCTAATTACTGTGAACTCTGTGTGCATTTTGAGAGATTAGCATTGTCAGATGCTGTGTTATCTCTGCTATGTGGTCATAAAGAGTATTAGGTTCAGTAACACATCACATAGTGAATGACCTTTGTTCTAGATACAGCTATTCTTAGTGGCGTTTTTCTCTATGTGCATTCGGTCTTCCAATCTAACATTGGCTGACTCCACCTCTTCCACCTATGAAGGACTCCTTCCCTGCATCGTTCACTGTGCCTTGTTCCATACCTGGTCCAGACCCCTTCAACCAGGCTTACTGTGCTGTGATGGATGGGAGCGGTGCTCATCGCAAATCACCCTGTATCTCGACAGCCTGACCCAGAGCCTGTATGCTGTCTCATTTTAACTACGGCTTTCCATAGAGAACGGTAGATCAAAAACCTCCACAAGGAAACGGATGTGTCAAAACAAGTCAATCTTGACATGTACTTTCTGTCTTCAGAGTTTACAACAGAATTTCCTCTGTGGACTTCCAAAAAAAGTTTTAATAGGAATTACTAGTACCTGGGGATTTTTCTTCCCCATGTAAAAACCTTTAACACTGTGCTTGCCCCGTTGAAGAGAAAGGGCTATGATTATTGAAGAGAATATCTATTACCTACTTAAATTTTGTTATTTAAACACCAGTTTTTTTTTCTTTTTTTTTTTTTTGGTTTTTCGAGACAGGGTTTCTCTGTGGCTTTGGAGCCTAGTTTACCTAAGACTCAATAAAACCAGAACTGTGTTCTAACCAAGGTTTTTATCTGACAGCAGTAACAAAAATACTAGAATTTTTCAAAACTACATTAGTATAAAAATGGCATATAATACTATGTATTCTTAATTTTGCATAGTGCCTGAAGAAATAATTTCATTTTTAAGTCTATGTTAAGATAAATTCGAAATTAAGGAATGCTCAAAATTGCTGTAGCCAGAGTCCAGGCTTGTCCTTACATGTGAGGTCCAAAGCTTTACTTTGGCTCTAAGGTACCTGACTTTTCTTTCAGCCAATAAGCAATCTCTAATGCTTTTCTATAATTTTTCAAGCCAGGCAATTTAATATTGCCAAAATAATATTGGCAATTATAACTTATCATTTATCAAAACTAACAAACATAGCTGGATCCTCATTTTAAAAAAACATTTTAATAATGACAACACTTAATGGATGACCTGATGCATTTCCTAGTGATTCAATCATGGGTGCATGTGTTTTGAGAATCAGTGTGTGGAAACTCTAGACATATTCAAAGATATTTACAAATCCCTGAGAAAGATCTGGTTCTATAGGGTTGGCCAGTTTTATAGACCACTTATTAATTACAGTCAACTTATAAACCGTCTTTAGACATCTTCCTTCCTTTGTTTCCTGGTTTCATCCCTGTCCCTTGAGGACACTAGAAGGAAGAAGCTGACAGCCAGTGTGTTCTCCTTAGTCATCGCTCTGTGCTCAAAACATTTGGCCAGTTTTTAAAATCCCCTGCTCGAAAGAATATCACATCTTTCTGGTCTTCTTCAGTACTAACTGTGCCATTTCCTTGCCGCCTTAAAACACCTGAATTTATGTACTTGGGGTTGATATTTACAGATACCAACATACTCATTCTGGGGAATACTGGCCAGTTTGTGCTCCATGTCACAGCCTCCCGCTGTCATTGTGGAAACCTGCGTTGCCCTTGGATTCAGCTCTCAGACTGCTCGGCTGACTGTCTCCAGGATCACATTGCAAACACAGGCTTTTCTCACCCCGTAGCTGGCGTGGTATTCTGGCCAGCGCTCGCCTACTCACCGGCTAAGTATCTGCATTGTAGATTATTTTTTCCCAAACGTATTGTTACTATTAGTCTGCATGTTTCTGAGATGAATCTTATTCTGTTATCAGCCTTTAAGTGAAATTACTTGAGGCTTATATATGTTTTTCTAATTTGTGTTTCAGTGGTCTTTGCAGTGTCATCTGCAAAAGTCATTTATTTCCTCCAGAGAATGCCCTCCGTAGCATCATTAAAGAAAACACTAAACAGAAAATGTTCCAATAATGTTTCTTTCAGATCTAGCATATACCTCCCATCACTGCTCAGCTGGTATGGGTCTTCCCTTTCTTTTATTATGATTCTGGGACTAGCTTCCAATCCTTGCGATAACAAGAGTACATACAGTGGCTTCATAGGGCTCATAAGTAAATACCAAGGAAAAACATACACACAAAACTCCTGTATTGCCTTGGCTTTCAAATATTGTGTTTCCCTACTAACAGCGGGCATGGCAGTGCTTAGGAACACATCTCTCCTTGACTGAGCCTTGGACCTTATCTAAGACTCTGTTTGTACAGCTTCTAGTGAAATGTTCACCCAGAGACTAAAACCCTTACCAGTGTTTATCCAACTCAGTGCATCCTTAAGTCAAGGCAAACAACTTCCACAGGTATAGGATTAATGTACCCTGTATACCTTACTACCTAGAGTGACATTTGATATGCTGGCTGCTCATCTGTGGTCTGTCTTTCTCTGGGCAGGGAGATGACACTCTTACTTCAGATTAGAGGCCTTGAGACTTTTTCTCATTCTCTCTATGCTAACAGACCCCTTTTATAATGAGGCATCTAAACAATTTCTTTTAAATTATTCAATGTAAATATTCTTAAAACAGTGCATTTTTATTTAATATAGATTGTGACTTAAGGTGATGACTTTATATTTTCTGTCCCTTCTACAAAACCTTTGTCTTTCATTCCTTAAGGTCCTCACTAAACATACCCTGAGCTCCCTAAATGTCTTCACCGCACTCAGCACATCAATAATTGATTATTAAATCAATTGCTTGAAACATGGGTATTATTTTCAATGGCTTAGGTCTCCTAAAGGAAGAGGTCAGTGTGGTCTTGTTCAGTCCTGGATGCTCAGCATGAACCCAGGCCTGCCTCGTGGGAACTCAAAAATACACACGGCTGCTAGCTGGTGCAGGAAAGACAGAGGAACTGAGGTACCTGGAGAGGTTAGCCAATGTTCCAATTCCAGACAGAATTGCTCCTAAATTGGTGCCTGCAAGACTTCCTTCACCTACTCTAAAAGGTCCAAGCCTAAACATAATCACAAATATTAAGAGTGGTAGAATTCTATGCATAAAAGAAACTGAACACATCATTGTCTAAAGAGCTCAGTGTCTAGATTCCTAAAATTCCCATCAATTTCTTGCATAAATGCTCTTTGCTTCTGATAAATGAGATATCATTCAAGAACACAGAAGTTCCCAGAGAAAAACCTCATCTGTGGTTAGAACCAGAGTGTCATTTACAGTGCTTGTATGACCCGAATGAATTCCAATCATCCTTATTTATGTTAACCTGTTTGCTGATATAAAGTAGTGAAGTGTAAACATCATCACTACTGTTAGGACTCCGACAGTATTTTGTAAAACTTTAGCCTTGGGTAGTATCTGTGACTTTTCCTTTGAATCTTACTTAGTCTCTAGATTTCTCAAACGTATGTAGCTAAACATATCCTTGTGTTCATGGCGCTATTCTCCTGGTTCACAAAGTTACTCCAGCTCCTTAACTAGCTATCACAATGCCCAAAGTTCCCTGTCCAGCCTTTAGACCACAAACTAGCTGCACCACCTAACAGGCTTTTATGTTTGCTTCGCTTCCTGGAGTGGAGGTGCTGTTCTGGGTAGGCATGTCACCATGTTGGCGCTCACATTCGGATCTTAACTTTTAAGTGTTTGTGCGTATGTGTATAAGGAAGCATAAGGATGGGATAGGCTCTAAAGCACTAGATGGGGGAACATGGGAACAAGAGCTGCTATGAAGGAAGAAAGGATGCTGCTGGAGCCAGAGAACAGAATACCGAGGAGGGGGAAAAAGAAACGACAAAAAGAAGTTGTTTGAAAAATGCCACAATGAACCGATTTGTTGTATGTGGATAAAAATAGGAAAGACTAGTGTATCTTCAAGGACAGCCTGGTATACTAGGATGACTCGCTCTGCAATGAGAGCTTGGTTTGTAAAGGCTCCAGCCCTTTCTTTCCCTTTTAATTCTAGCTACCTTCAAAGCCAACGCTGTGCTCTTTGGAACACATTCACTCACATGGCCTAGTTACTTTATTTAAGTTAGAGTAGCATAGTATGGGGACTTTATCTCCAACAGTCTTATGTATATACTGATGTACCTTTTAACAGACATCATATAGCATGATCTACATAGTGTATAAGCATTGAGTATACAGAAGTCATAAGAAGTAGTGGTTGAAGGAAGCTGTCTTTTAAGTGTAGAATGGTTTCTGAGTTTTAATTTTGATTTTTTTAAATGAGGAAACTTGTAATCAAAGAGATCCATATGGTGATCAGATATATAAATGATCCTTCCCGTGAAAAGTTACAAAGCTAGCTGGTGGCCTCATAAAAGTCACATAAAAACTTTTTTTAAAAATATTTATTTATTTATTTATTTATTTATTTATTTATTTATTTAGTATACAATAGTCTGTCTGTGTGTATGCCTGCAAGGCAGAAGAGGGCACCAGACCCCATTACAGATGGTTGTGAGCCACCATGTGGTTACTGGGAATTGAACTCAGGACCTTTGGAAGAGCAAGCAATGTTCTTAACCTCTGAGCCATCTCTCCAGCCCCCACACATAAAAACTTTTACGTAAAAAGAAAAATTATGGATTAAATAATACCACCATTTTTTTGTCATTGTCTACAGAGAGAATAGTACCATTTACTTTTTATTATTAGAGGAGAAAAAAGGTCTTACTGGAGTTAAAAACTACTTTAGCAAAAATGAACTCATTTAATTTTTCTGATTCCAAGGGAAAAAATTTTGCAGAATATAGTAATTCTATGTTATAAATGAAGGTATTGTCCAGGGGGCTGAAATTGGAAGGACACATGACTGCTTACTAAAACTGGTGGTTAAAATCCAGATTCCTCACTGTAAGCCTATATCTGTCCACTGGGCAATAGATCACATTTATAAGCGTTGTCTGTTTCAAAAATAACTTTTAGACTAAAAAACATCCCATTCACATCTTCCAAGTCAGTTCTCTGCTCAACTGCCCAGAGCAGCAGACATGAGGGAAGGGAAGAAAGAATCTGGACAATTTCATGTTCAAAGGATCTTGTTGCTTTAAACCGTATGATGACAGAGCATCAGAGGATAGAAACTGGAATGGTTTCTTCCTCTTTGTGTAATCTGGAGAGTCACTAATTCTTTCTCTTGGATAAATTTTAAGTTACTGTGGAGAGAAGAGTAATATAAAAGATGAGAACCAATGCTCAAATCCCAACTTAGTCCCCATGGGCAAGTCCAAGTAAGCATCACAAACCTCCTCGGAGAACTATTTAACTGCATTATGGCTCATTCATTTGGAACACCTTGTTCTAAGCAGCGGGGCAAAGGAGATTTGCTGTAAAATCCAGTTCAACTCAAGAAGACAACGGTGGATTAGGTGACCAGAGAGACTCCTTGGAGACCTCCACGCTTGTGCTGTTTCTGAGTCATGTCTTTGGTCAAGGATAAGGTTGACTCTGAATAACATGGCTCATGCTTCAGCAATGTTTTTGTTCAAGGCAGATGGGCCATATGGAAACTATGAACTGCCTTCATAGACAGGACGTCGATGAGCCGATGAAACATTGTTATGCTCTCTGTTTTTATTCAAGTGTTTTAGTGAACAATATATGATCATAGGACAGGGCATATTATGTGACTTTGTTTAAATTCTGAGTTGTTATTAATTTTATTGTTAGGGATTTTTATAATAGACACGGTTTTCTTTATCAGAGAAAGTTTTTCGTTTAGCAAGGATTGGTCTGTTTTGTATGCGAAATGTGCTCCAATTCTTAATTGAAGGCACTGAATTATTTTGATACATCAATCCAGTTACACTCTAAAAACAGCTGAGACCTAAAATCAGAGGTTTTCTTTTTAAAAGGGAAGGTAATAATAAAAATCTTAAAAAGCAAAAACATTCTAGCAATGGGAGGAAGGAAATGAAAACAAAGAAATAAAAGGAAAGGTAATTTTCTAAGAAGCGGATGGAATACACACCTGGTTGACCAGACAATTGTTATGAGAGGTGTAAAGCATTCATTCTCACTTTGCTAATTCAATAACTACTAGAGGTATGAAAAACTTTTCAGTGTAAGATTTACCGAAAAAAGGAAGTTTTTTTTGTTTTGTTTTGTTTTTTCCTCCTGGATACTACTACTTAAAACTTAATGAGAAACTGTGTGGGTGAAGAAAACTCACAACTGCTGGCGTGGTACCAAACTGGAGCAGATGAACAGCACTTGTGTGGTTCTGCGTTTTGTGGAGGATGTGGGAGGGCTACAGAATAGGTGAAATTAATACGTGGAAAAGAACTGCACTGGCTCCTTAGAGGTATCCAGAAACTCGCATCTGTACCCACACAGCCTGTAAACCTCTGCAAAGGCTATGATAAGGGATGATCGTATTTCATCATTGTAATTAAAACATAGTGGCCTATACATGCTTTTCGACAGAGGGTAAAAATGCAAAAACAAAGATAATATGGGGGGAGACCTGTTTAAAAGGGGGGAGATTTGAGGGAATATAATTTAAATGTTTTTTTTTCAAGGAGATCTATGAAAACACAATATTTTGTGCCTAAGATCAGAGGAAAATCACAAGGTTTCCCAGTATGATAAATGAACTTCACATCTTACAGGTTGTAATTCTTTGCATCTGGTATTTTCCATGTGATAAAAGAAGGTCTTTAGGAGGCTATAAAATATGCTCATCCCGTTCACCATGATAAATGGGGGAGGGTTACATTTGTGCTTTTTATAGCAATTCAGCAGAACTGAAGGCTAAAACTGAAAACTGGCTATAAACAAACTCGATTGAATAATTTTTATGATTAAAACTAATCTTAACTTTAAGAATAATTTAAAATTATTATATGAGTATGAAATGAATTGGTATGGTGTCATATGCGTGTGAAATAAATCGGTTTTCTTTATAGTTGGCCATTTTTATCTTGCTTTCAAAACGTAATGAGATTCTTACATAAAAACCTTCCTAGCTGAGGAACTGAGCTTAGAAGTCTACACTCCACTCTAAGATATGATTTGTTTTTGTGAATGGTCTCCATTGATAAAACCAACTCCTTCCACATCTCCAGGAGGTGCGCACTCTTGGCACCGCTGCCACTCAAGGAGCCTCATCTCTTCCGTTTTTCAAAAGAGGGTCTCACATTTCCCCACCTTTTAGAGTGAGCGTGGAGCTCACTACAAAGCTTAGGAAGTAGAACACCCTGAACTTCTGATCTTCCCTGTTTTCTCCCAGTGCTGGAAAAGGCAGCTGCCGCCACCTGCACATCCAATTCACATGCAGCTTGGAGCACGTGAGGAAGGTGGTCTACCGACTGTGCTAGAGGCCCAGAGGAAGACATGAAACTCCTTTTATCCATGATATTATGAGTCTATATAACCAATATAGCACAAATACCGATAGACCGAAAACGACATGCATTTTAATCACCTGTTGACTTTTTACTATAAAGTTTAAATATTTGTTGTACCAGAAAAACTCCACACTGTTTTATGTTGCTAGTGAGAGAATATAAATTTGATACTTCTTTTTGTTGTTTGTTGTTGTTGTTTTTTCTTTTTTTTCTTTCTTTTTATTTTTCAGGATAGGGTTTCTCTGACTAGACCGGGCTGTCCTGGTACTTGCTCTGCAGCCCAGGCTGGCCCTGAAATCAGATCCACTTGCCTCTGTCTTCAGAACTAATGGTGTGTCACCATCGCCCAGCTTAATTTTATACTTTCTCAACTGTGCATCTAGGCACACACCTAGGGACATTCTACACATGTCTGTAACAGTAGCACGGACCAGACACTGCTTTCTTCTAACAATGGTGCTGCAACACACCAAATGTACTTCTGAACACATGTACCTTGTTTTTTTTTTATATAACTAGAAATAGCAACTTAGAGAGTTTGGAGAAATAATTGTAGGGCAATAACATCATCTTAACCTTCTGCCCTCCTGCTTCCTCTATTTGACCTGTTCACTTTGCAGGTGAGCACTGGGATAAGAGACAAATATTACTTCACAGTTCAGTTTCTACATGGGGAAAGAAATAGGGATCCAGCATCACGGCCTTCTACAATATGTGCACATTTCTTTCGGCAGTTATTAAAGAAAACCACGAGGAAAGCAACATTATACATATGAAAGCAAAAAAAAATAACCCAAAACAAACATGAAATAACCAACCCAACTACAACCTAAAATAAACATACACCCACATACACTGAAAAGAGTTAAACCAGTTCTGGACACGACAGAGACAATAACAGATGGTGTAAATATTTCAAAACCCTCCACAAATAAATCCACGTTATTCAAACAGGATGCAACAAAATGGGGAAAAGAAGCAATGGAGCAAATCACGACCCAGCATCAGCTGGAATAATCAGCAGCTACAGATAGGAGCCACAGAGAGGAATTCATTTCTTACTTGCACAAGTATCTCGAAGGGTTTGTCAGGTCTTTCACCATGAAACACTCGCCACCGTTCACACAGAAAGTCTTTTCCTTCTCGGCGCACTTTACAAGATGGCTGGTCCCAGTTGTGGACGTGGACGTGGCTGGATAGGAAAGAGAAAAGGAGGAGGAAGTTTGACACCTTGTTCTGTAAAGAGAAGCCGCCACTGTGATTAAATAAAATTCCATCTCCATCAAGGCTCCGTCACTGACAAGAATTTTTTAATAGAAATGACTGATAAAAAATCATTCATTTTGGCAATTATATTTTATGCGTGTGTTACTCTGCGCATTTTAGACAGCTGACAACAAGAAACAGAGGCAGTTGGATATCTCTAGAAATGTACAACCTGCTATAAGACTTATCTGTAAGGAACTAGAAACAAGCCATCCTTTGATTTATCAGATCTTCACGTGGTAACTTGACATTGACCTTTCTAACCTGACAAGACAGCTGGACCACTGAGTACATACCCTAAATGAAAACAAGTACTAGTCCTCCAGCTCAAGGGCATTTAGCATCAGGGCCTTTCCTCCTTTCCACGGCTGTGAACACTATGGCAGGACTCAGTGTCAATCAGTGTTCACCACTGATATCAATCAGGACAAGGAGCTTCGAGTCAGTCAAGACTCTGTCTACTTTTGCAGGGAAAAAAAATCGATTTTGAGATGATTTTTTTTTTATCTTATCCACTGTCTTATTCCCATAGATTTTTAAATCCCTTGTCTGTATCACACCTAGTTTATTCTTGCATGGGTCAGTGTTCCTCTGGGCATTTACTTGACCCACCCTGTATGGTTTCCCCATTTTATTCTGCTTTGAGTTTTCATTTGTTTCTAGATCACATTTTGATATGATTTTTAACCAAATTCCGTCTACTGTTTTGTTTTCATTCTTTCTGACTGGAATAGTCAACATCTTGAAGATTTAGTTTCTGACTTCCCATACCCTTTCTTGTTTCCTGTTCTCTTACCTACGGCACACTAGGGACCACAGATCTTAGAAAAAGGAATGGAGAATCAAAGCCACTCGAACTTGGAAGAGTGATTTCATTCAGATCCCTTCTAGAGACCTTTATTCCTGACTCTCCTAAATTTCCCATTCATATAACAGGGGTGATGTCAACCATAGAAAATTTCCACAGAGATTATATGGATTCTAGAGGAAGAGTTAGTGGCTGAGTAGGGAAAACTGTAACTTTCTTATTTAGCAATCAGAATTTAAAAACAACAGCAATAACAAACTTGATAAAGGGGCTGCAAGCATAGTTCCATGGCAGAGCATTTGCTAGGATTTTGTAAGACCTTAGCTTCCACTTCTAACACTGAGAGAAAAAGTTTAACATTGAAAACCTGGGGCCTCGATGCTTTGTGCTGTTCCTCTTCTATCGCTACTGTGGATAATTAGGAAATAGGCCAACTGATTCATTTGGGTGGCGTGGAGAGTTAACATCCACACAATAGGTGGGTGTTCTAGCATTGAGCTACATCACTTCTGGCCTAAGTCCACTCTTTCCTTACTTCAATAAAGGGCCCCTTTCAAAATGTCACTAAAGGTGTCCTGTAGAAACCTACAAACCAAACCAAAGCTTGGTGATTATCCACCTACCATCAGCTGTGCTAACAGAATCTTTATCACCATGAGGGGAATGCAATTTGCACTGTTAGGTTTATAACATGGCAGAGGACATTTCTATATACCGCATGGCATATCCGTTGAACCAAACAATATGTCTTCGTGTGAAAAACTTCATGTGTGCATATTAGTTTTGAATCCATGGCAACTGCTTTTAATTGGTGAGGAAGAACGCTGCTTTGACTCAGCTGCGGACAGCAATCCACTTGATAACATATTGGGCTGTGTATCCTTCCTGCCATAGAGCAGTAAGTATACATGCCACCTGCAGTGAGCTGTCACAAGGGAGCCAATCCACGAGCAGTCTCCAGTGGTATCTGAAGCCCTAACAGTTTCCTGAGGGTGTCTTTTGCCCCGCTTGAGTAGCCCAGTTGGAAGGCTCTTTCAGAATAAATCCTATGGCATTTACTAACACCAAAACCAACAGCCTCCACAAATAGACATATTTCTACATAAATTATAAATGAACAATAAAAATAGGCCATGATAAAAGCCAAAGACAGCTATATCACCTTTATTCCTTGGACTTGCTGATCTTGTAGGATTATTAAAATAACTAAGATTAATAAATGTATATTAAAACAAAAACCCACAATACCTTTTGACTCTTAAAAATTTTTTCTCTGAAGTGATTTTTCTCTTATAATACTGTCCCAAACTATCTAGCCCTGACACAGTTCACTGGAAAAAAAGTCTTAGATCATTACTTAAAGATAGTAATGAGACATTTGATAGAAGCCAATTGCTGGAAATGAGAAGCAGCCATCTCTCAGTGGTGGCTATTGAGCTTAACGCTTTTATCCACAGCAACACCGAAAGCATGAGTTGAAAAGCAGCCATTAAGTCCCAAGGGATGCACAGCATGCGCTGACTGGCTACGGCTGCTCTGAAGCAAAGGCCAAACTCTAGAAAGAGCTGCAACTGTCAGAAGAACTTGCAGGGGAGACAGTGCTGTGCTCACCCTGTGGATCCTTGCCGCCTTTTCTCTTCTTCTTGGTTGACTATGCTAGCAGTCCATACATTTCAAGGTGACAGCCTTGCCCTTTGGCTTCTACACATTCATTGCTAGGTCACATTCCATTTGTTAATGCTGCCGAAAAAACAACGGAGCAGACAGAACAGGCCTTACACACCAAGTCACAAGAACAGCCTTCTTTTTGAGGGAGCTGGGAGGAAAAACTAGGGACTGCAGGAGATTGTATTTCCGTACATGAAGAATGCTGTTTCCACTCAGCTAGAGTCCAACCAATGGTGATTACACCCATCTACCTACACATTGTGAGCAGTTTGTCATAATGCAGGTGTTAACTCTTAGTGTTATGAATGACAATTAAGGACAAAACTGTCACGGCTAGCCCATGCACACCTATAATCACTGCAGTAGGGCAGATGAAATAGCAAAAATAGAAATTGAAGACCAGTTTGAGCTACAGAACAAACGGACATAGATAACTTTGTTCTCAAAATAAGATGGTTCTTATGTTGACGGTATCTATGAATGCGTCAACCCAAATGCACTTTCTATGGTAAATCAGCAAATACCAAGCAAGGAGAAGAAGCACAAGTGAGGTCGTAACATATTGCCAGAGAACGTATCTGTCATGGCAATATACTGACCTTGCCGAGGAAGCAGGCACATTTTTCTGCCTTTACATTAGGAAACCCAAACCAGTATTTAAGGGCTAGGAAAGTCCTTGTGTATAGGATAAGGTTCCTTTGATTCTTTCTCGCCACTTCCTGGTTATTTTCTGAATGTGTCCCTTCATACTTCACTAACTGCCTACGCCGTGGACAGGTAAATGTCCTAACTAAGGTTGACCATGGACAATGCCCCTTAAAAGGAAACTATCGAGGTAAGTTGCTGAGCAATGAACACTTTCACTGTTAATGTGCAGAAGCCTCAACTCAGGCCTCAACTGTGCCAATGACTAGCAGACTTCTACCCCGAAGACTGTTCATTTAAACTTGGAAGCAAGGCAAGATAGAGGGAGCTGATATGAAGTCTGCTCCAAGAAATTTTTTCTGTTGTAGTACTGCGCCCCGATAAATGTCACTGATCCTTCACTGGTGCTTAAACAAAGGAAAGCAAAACATAATTGCTGTCCACATTGGAATTCAGTTCTTTCTTAGGGAATGTGGTGGGGGAGAGGGCCTAGTCTGCCATAGAAGTCCATGAATAACTGCCAGGCATTCAGTAAACACAGACAGCCTACTCTATTGTAACTGTTAGCCAAGGATTCAGAACTCATTAATTTGCTTACATAATAAAACTGATGAATGAGTTAAGAGGAAAAAAAGGTGAATCTCTTTTCAAAGTTATTATTTTCTCCATTCAGTATTTACACAATTCTGGCTAGTTTCTGCCTGAACTTCCCCATTACAAAAACTAAATACACGTTAGTAGGACCATTTAAACAATATAAACTGTTTTGCTTTCCTGTAAGACAAGGTCTCATTACATTGCTCAGGTTAACCCAGACATCTGCATCCTTCTACCTCAGCCCTGTGAGTGGCTGGGATTATAGGTGTCATGGCCTGAGCTTTACAGTAGTGTGATGTCCCTATGATGTGAAACACAAAATACATTTCATCTGTAACATACATTTTGAGCGTTACACTACAGCCTCCTTTTGTAAACATGCCGATCAACATCTGAATACCCATTTTCTACTCCTTACTAAGGGTTTCTTCTTGGAAGCACACACGGTTTTCTGCAAAGCTGCTCAAGCTAAACAAAAGGAATGCTGGGCAAATGGTTCTCTCTCTCCCTGACTTTAAAAACCATTCTCCTTGTTAGTAAAGCAGAGAGACAGGACCAATAGGCTAGGACCGTGGTACAAACAGACCTCTGGTAAAATTATCAGGCCACTTCCTTGAACAATGAGCAGGAATCAGACCTGAGAGGACTCATGAGACTCTGTTGTTCCTGAAGGACAGTATGTTCAGACACTTTTTACTGATTTACTTGTGAAAAATGAAGTCACCATGAGCTTTTCTCAATGAAATATATGAAACTTTTAAAAACATTCCTATAAGAAGCAGGCAAACTATGAAATGAAAGTTTTGAACCTTACCTGTATCGTCAATGCTTATGTATTTAGAAGTCTGCACATTTTCTTTATCTTCCATATCCTGTTATTTCTTGTTGATGTTATTTCTCTGTTTTTAAGCCCAAACCCATTCAAATTATTAGTGCTCCTCTTGGACGCACCCTGTTCTACTGCTAGAAACTGCTTAGATGGCTCTTGAGGGTGAAGCCCTTTCGGAGCAGAAGCCAAGCAGGAAGAGCTCCGCTGCCCTGCCCACATAGCTTCTCTGCCCAGAAAGGGCACAGTGAGAAGAAGCATTAGCTCCCCACAGGAAGAGTCCCAGCCACCCTGGAACCACAGAAGCACTGTCATTCTGGGTGTGCAATTTTTTTTTTAACCTGCATAGTAATTCAATCCTTTGCTGAATAGCATATAGGTATTTGCAAAAGGAGAAAACTGGCTGGGGAGATAAGAGACAATCTCTTTTGGATCTGGGAGATCGGCAGAGGTCATAATGCACCCGAAAGGAACACCCAGCTCCTGGGAGTCCCAGCTTAAACAAAGTGGTGCTGGGTAGGGTTGGTCTGGCTCCCTAAGAAGAAACTATTTCTTGGCTTTGCAAAGAGACTGTAGCTTTGCTCTTGTAACTCAGCCAGTTACCCAAAGATACTCTCCATTATTTGGAAAAGGTGTGACATCCTCCAAGACATCTTTGTCACTGAGACATTGTCTAAGAAGTTTTAGGGATAAAATGTACTGTCAGGGGGAACATGGCAATTTGTATATCTGAAAAATAACCTTTCCTGGCAAGTATTATGATACACAAGTAATAGTTGTAACTAAAGTTGCTATAGCTAAAAACATTCAAAGAATGTAAGACTGTATGCACAAACAAAACAGATAGGTTATGACTCGCTTGCTCTTATGTTGACCATGTATATGGCTGCTCCTTCACTGAACTTTGCTAAAGAAGCCACAAGAGAGCAGAGAAGTAAGCATTATTCCCTGGTACAGCCCTTGTCTAGAATGCGCAAAGCCCTGGATTCCAACCCCAGACCCAAAAAATACAAAACAAACAACACAGGAGAAGAGAGAAGATACAGTAAGGAGAGCAGAGGAGAAGAGGAGAAGGGAGGAGAGGGGGAGAGGAGAACAAGGAAAGAGGAGGAAGGACAACAGGATTAGAAAAGAAAACTTCATGGCACCATGCAAAATGAAACCCCAAGTTTCAATAGCAGACTAGGTTAACTCATTGCATGGACTCCAGGCTTACTTAGTAAACCTGGGAAATTTAAAAGTTTGCAGATACCCTACAAGGTGGCAATTTATCTAAAGAACAAGTTGACATAAAAAATATCCAATGGAGATTAACTAGCTTAACTGCTGAATGTGTGTTTGGGTACCATTTAAACTTATGTAAAGCGGAAGGGACCAGAAAGGACTTTAGTATTTTTATAGCATCCTGTATTTTAAAAGAGAATAAAAGTCATCTCAAAAGAATAGATGGTTCTGCAGTCTTTAACAAAATATCCTAGCTAAGAATTCACAAATGTACACCGAGGCAGGTTTCCCAAGGTCACACAAATATATGAGGAGCAGTTTGTTTTGTTTCAGTGAACCTACTTTAGAAATGAAGGGGGCATGAAAAACAGTTTTTAGATACTAGTCTCCCTTTTCAATCCCTGAGAAGCCCCAAGTAATATTTCTTCCTTTCCAACAGAATGAGAAGTAAGCTTTGGGTGTTTCTCCTCCTAAAACAAAAATTTATATATATGCATGGAAGACCAAGGTCATCTGTAGCTCAAGAGAAAGCTCATTCTAAGCTCCCAGCAGTTGCTAAAGAAGTCACGTGGTGTTATTAGACAGTGTTATCCTTAGGAAAATAAGACTGTCTACAAGGTTATTTTTCAAATATACAAGTTGCCTTTTGTCCCTGACAGCACATTTTATTCACAACACAGTCTAATCACGCTATTCTACAACTCAGACAACAATATCACGGTGACACAAATGTCTCAGAGGGTGTCACAGCTTTTCCAAATAAACAGAGAGCATCTTTGGGTGACTGGCTGGGAGGAATGACAATAGAAAAGGCACACTTTCTTTACAAAGTCAATAGTTTTTGGGGTTTTTTGCTTTGTTTTTTTCTTTTAGTTAGGAAGCCAGTTTCAGAAACATGGTTCTGCTAAATATTTTCAAGAAGCCACTGAGATTTTATGAGCATAAGCTTCACATACTTCGAAGTCCAGACTGTCCCTTGATTCTTCTCCCATGATTATATATGCTAAAGGAGCACAGTCGTAGACTAACTGGCTACAAAGCAAATAGCAGCAGCCCATCTGGGACTGACTGATCTATATCTAGATCTCAGCGTACCAAATGATGAAGGGACACATTCTTTACTCTGCATTTTCGACCACGATCATTTTGGTTGAAAGAAGGCCATGCCAGGGTAGGGAATATTAGTCTGCCATTGTCCAGGCTAGCCAAAAATCTTAGCAGCAACAGAACAAATCTAAACAAAACAAGTGAACTCACAACAATGATCAAGGATTCAGTTAGTCAACCAGCGCTGGAATTAACGTTCAACATTTAGTGGCATCAGCTAATTTATTCATCCTCTCAATGTGTTTGGAAACAAAAGCAGACAAAGGGTCAAAAGAGAGAAACCAGGAGGTTGGTTCATCTCTATATTCAGCACATTTAAACAAAGATCATGGCATATCAAAAACTAAAAGCATTGTAGTCATTTTAATAGATACGGAACCAGCATTTAATGAATAAAATCAATTTCTGTAAAACTGTCAAGCATCCCTCTCCTCCAAATTTTATCTTAATTTTGTCAGATATTTGCATGCAGATAAAAATGTACAGGAAAGGCGTTGGATCTAAGGAATATACTCAAACATACCATGACTGGGTATGAAAACCTCATAGCACTGAACTCTGCAGCATGGACGACCTGAGTTTCTGAAGAGATTTAAGGGGGTAGGAATAGGAAAGCCTAAGCTATAGGCAAAGAATGAAAGAAGAAAAAAAATCCAATACTAAGCACGTATGAGTCAAGAAGCATCAACCAACTACAGTGTGTGAGCCCCATTTGGAAACTAGCTCCCAGAAACCGTTATAAATGTGTTTATAAGAGAAGGGCCGATCACTACCAAAATAACTACTTAGCATTACCACCAATTTTTGTGTCTGCCAAATGTTTCATGGATATGTTTAAAAACAGCATGTTCATTACATTTCAAAAACACATCTCAAAATATGGATATATTAAATGATAAGCTATCTGAGATCTGCTATCAGGTAATGAGAAGAAAAGGCAGTCATGGGATTAGGGTGATAACTGTGGAGTGGATGCTAGCTATATAGACATTTATTATATCAGTCTCTGTATTTTCATAGCCATTGTACTGGTGGGTTTTATGTTAACACGAGGTGGAGTCATCAGAGATGAAAGAGGCTCATTTGATAAAATGCCTCCATGAGATCCAGCTGTAAGGCATTTTCAATCCCCACATATATACATGCACACCACGCCCCAACCCAAGACAGTATCATAGTTTCCTGATATCATTCATTAATACATGGTTAAGACAGTAATATTCCAATGACAGAAGATTGCTTCTGATGAGTATTTTAAATTTTAAGTGTTTTATGT
This sequence comes from Neodon shergylaensis, assembly GCA_025134845.1. Lineage (NCBI taxonomy): Eukaryota > Metazoa > Chordata > Mammalia > Rodentia > Cricetidae > Neodon > Neodon shergylaensis. The sequence goes on from JABTXL010006712.1 coordinate 11,487,061, forward strand.
TTTGCATCAAGGAGGAATAAGCAAATAACTCAAATGTGGTTCTGGAAAGACAGATACGATGCTCCAAGTATTTTCATTCTAGTGCACGTTGCTAGGGACAATAGTAGCTCCATTCAAGCATCCTGGATAATATTCATTAGAATATTTATTCTTACAACACAAAGTATGACTCTCTAAAAAACTGAATATATACTGCTTCAAGCCAGTTAGCCAAACAGCTGCAGTTCTATACTCGTGAGATAGCTGTGGACACAAACTGTCAATTTCTGCTTCACTGGGCACATTTTCATCAAGAAGGCCACACGTTGCTGCTTATGAAGGAATAGAGCAGCCATGGTGGGTCCTACTCTGCCACGCTTGGCTAACATCAGGCTATACATTTCCCTACAATTCCCAGGAGGTCCTCATTCCTAGGTTTGTGATTAGCACAGTAAAGACATCTCACCCTGTAGCAGGATGTGCTATTAGATGTGTTGAAGCTCCTGGTATAAAATCTACATAACCAAACATCATGGAAATCGAGCCGGTTCAAAACTATCAACATTTCACAAGCGACCATCCTGAACAGGAGGTTTCAAGAATATATAACACAGCTTTCAATGCTTGACTTCAAGAAATCTATTTCCCTTTTGCCTTGTTCCCCACCCCAACTCAGGAAAAAAAACGAGTTGGTCCCATATTGAGTTAATAATAGGTCTTGCTCTTTGTAAGACCTAAGGCTACAGATAGTGCAGTGGCAAGGTCATCTTCCAGGGAACACTTGTACTGTTACATGGGAAGGGACAAAATGATAAGTAGACTCTGAATGCATAAGTAGACTCTGAGTGCATAATGTCTAAAAAAAATTATCCTTAAAACATGGGCCATGGCTGTGAGACTGTGTGCAGGGCTGTGTGTGTGCATTAGTACGCATGTATATTTTCCTGAATTTTTGGAGCCTCAACCCTCTAAAACCTAAGAGTCACCTATTTTCCTGAAACTAAGCTTTGTTGAGTGGAGGAGAAACAAGGACGGCGCAGGTGTCTCAATGCCTATCTGTAGTTTTCGGCTCCCAGAGAAGAACCCACGTTTCAAACAAACTCCTTTCCTAATCCATACACCATTTTTTCAAAAACTGGACATGTACATTTGGCATCTTATTCTCCCCAGCCGGTTGCTGGAAACTCTACAGGTTAATGTGCTACCGAAAGAGGCCGTGGAGAAACAGTCTAAAGAGAGGGTAGAAGCCAGGCCTGGCTCAATTTTCCCGGCTCCATCCCTGCTATGCTAGAAACAGGGGATGTAACCATCCCTGTATTGGCCTCTAGTTATAATTTATGTGTTTACTTTTTCCAGTAGCACTCCATTTACTTGAGCTAATAAACTACTTCTAAATCGCAAAGCTATAGTAACTCTAAGGGGCAGAGATTGTCCCTTTCTTTTAGGACGTAAAGCATCCTACGAAGCATATCTACGAAGGGTAGATAGAAAGACCTTTGTTCTTCCTGTTCATTTCTAAAGGGTTTCGTGCCCTAACACTGGCCAGGAGAGAAATGCTGAGCAGAGATCATGACTGTCCAGCATACTAAGGCAAGCATGATCAACAAGTCCACCTGAATCCAAAGCAGTCAGCACAAACCATGGGCTGTTCCCTTCCCAGTTCATTCCGTAGCTCCCAAACTGTTTTAGAAAAGTCGAGGGTGTTCAGTCTAAATTGGCCAATTTTTCTAAAAGCGTTGTAAATGACTTTGCAGTAACAATAAATAATACATCGAGTAGAATCTGCATTTCTTGTTCAGCTCGCATAGGTCTGGCCAAACCTGGTATGTTCAGTATCATACCTGGGGTGGGGGTGGGAGGATGTGCAGTTGGACAACTGTCTCAGACCACAGTATCCAGTGACCATCATAACAAGGGGGCTTGCGACAATTTATCCTGTGAAGCCCTCTAAGGAAAAGCACAGACTACTGGCACACTCTGGTGATATTTCTACTCAGAAAAGAAAGCTTCCCAGGAAAATAAGACTGGCAATAGGAAATTAGACCTGACGCTATTCTGATTTCTATGTGGCATCACCAAAAAGAATCCTTAATTTCGCTGGGGGAGGGGCAGGTGGCCCACAGAACCTGGTAGGCAGCGGTGGGTGGATCTCTGAGTTCCAGGACAGCCTGGTCTACAGAGCGAGTTCCAGGACAGCCGAGGCTGCACAGAAAAACCCTGTCTCAAAGAAAGAAATAAAAAAAAAAAGAAAGAAGGAAAGGAGAAAAAAATACTTCTAGAAAAAGAAAATCAAAGAAGCTTGTTAAAAAGAGCTGGAGATTTTTCTTCATTTCACACCTCTTTGGTGTTGGATATTCAACCATAGGGAAGTGGTTGTCTCTTACAGACTTCTGCCATAGGGAGGAGACCCATTACCTTGTAAGTTAAGGACTGATATTGTATACATTCAGTGACTGATTGCTTCTCAAAGTCTGAGGAACTCGGAGAAGTTCATCCGCTCTTCTCCAAAGGCCACAGAGAGTTAGTGAGATTAGAGAACACCCACGTGACTAGACAGGAGGTAAGAGAATTCACAGCCATCTTTTCTGTTTCTGTCAGACTGCTTTCCATTAGACCAGGTCAGCAGACTCTATCAAGTGTAGCTTGTAATTGTAGCTTGGGCTTGTAGCTCAGGTTTGGGGAAACCAATTCACCACCTGTTAGAGGTCTTTATTATGAGTGTGTGTGTGTGTATACTTGCCTGAATATGGCTTCCCCTTAAAAACTCAAACTAGTTTGTAACTCTGTCTGAAAACTTGATTATTTTATTTTACTTTTTTGTAGAAAAAAATGACAGGCACTGATGTATTCTTTGGGGAATAAAGATGTAAGCCACCTTATTCTTGACTGTGTCTCATCATTCTAAAACAATTTTATTTTCTTACATGCAGAAAAACACTAAGACATCCCAGGAACTTCCAAGCTTTGTTTTCTAGACTTGTTTACTTCTAGTCAGTTGATATGAATTCATCATTCATCCAAAAAAATTTTCAGTTATAGAAACCTAGGTAGTTTAATTTGGCATGCCCACAGAAACTCCTACAGAGCATGTGGTCGAGCACATTTTAAAATTTTCTTATGAATAAGAGAGGGGGAAAAAAAACAGAACCACTCTGCTGCTAGCAATGGCGGAGACACGTGAGAGAGGTGGGGATGGTGGCTGTGTGAACCGCTGACACTTCTTAACATGCAGACAGTGAACACCAAGTCCAAGTCAGACTGTGTAGGGCGATGGAGACTGTCAGCTTCTACAGTTCTAACGCTAGGCATACACAGCGGAGTGATGCTATAATATGAAGAGCTTTTGATACCCATAAGTAGCTACTTCCTTTAGCTTGTCCCTGCCTGTGGAAAGAATACACAGCCTGCAGAGGGCTCCCAGACTGGGGGCTGCTACCATTTGTGGACAGTTATAGTTTTGAGTCTTAATATCAGATCGAAACTTCCATACTAAAGGGCACCATACCGGCAAGGGCCACACAGAGTTGAAAATGTCTGGTGAAATTTCACCCACAGAACCAGCAATGTGATCTGAATGGCTGAATCAGTCTAGAGATAGGTAAGCTTGAGGATATGCAGAAGTCTACATGTTGGAGCAGGAATTGAATCCTGTGGACTCTGCCTAGTGAGACTAGTTCTAGACAACAATGGCAACCATTCTAGTGACCCTGAGAAAGAAGTCACGAATGATCTAATTGCAAAAGATAAGGGATATGTCCAAGCCAATAAAATTTTCTATTTAACAAGAAACTGTGACTAGACATTGCATGAGGTCAGAACAAAGTTCCAACTGTGCTTAGATCATAGAGCCACGAGAGCAGAGGTCCAGACAGAAGAAATCTGTTGCTACCATGAGTTAATACACTGAGGACTTCACCATGGCTACCCTGGCAGGCCAGGAATGTTTGATGAATCAAGTAGCAAAAGGACACACTCAATGCTCAGCTATCTTGATGACACAGTGAGGTGAGAACAACATGGCTGACATCCGGGGACAAACAACCGCCTTATAAGGTTGACATAGCCCTTTGTTAACTCAAGGAAAGAGCTTACATGCAGACTTTGTAATTCACCAGGCATAATTTATGAAAAGAAACAATTATTAATAAATATTCAAATACTGATTTAACCGGCACAGTTGCTACCAAAAGGGGAAAGGCGTGCTCAGTTCTGTTCATTATCCGCTCACTCCCTACTTCCAGGGTGTTTTGCTAAAGAGAGTAAGGTGATTGACAGTCCTGGTTGCCATTCTGTCAAAGGCTGCTATCAATCTGGTTACAATTCCCACCAAGCATGGCATCCACAATGGCAATTACTTCCTCAGTGAAGGAAGGTCACAGTGGACTGGGACTGGATGCTACCACACCCTGTGACAGACACCTCTCCTGTTCCAGAAGCACGAGTACCAGAGAGATGTCTTCATGCCTTCACCTGCTACAAATGAAGTCTAGAAAATACGCTGCCAGGGATAGGATTTCTCCAAAGCACTAAAGGTCTTGGCAATCAGAGTCACCATGGGCTCCGGAGAGACTCGGGAGGAAAAAGCCAGTGCACAGAAGGCTCACTTTTTATGGTAGTACATGATGTCACCTGACATCCAAACTCGAGGGAAGCAGTCCATGTTCTGCTATTTTTCTGGTGACTCCAAATTCTTCCTTTGTCCTCTCTTACAACAGAAAAAATAGGTAGATTCAACCCTAATAGTCTCATTTCTAGGAGAGCAGTGACTATAAACTATCTTCTGAGGCAAGTAAAAGCACTTTAAATATGCTCACGAGTTCCATGTTTTTTGGTGGGCATGTGATTTGCCATGTACTAGCGCTAAGGTAATCTTGTAGCAAGATCAAGGGCAGGAGACATGAAGTTAGCAGTGAAGAGGGACCGGGTACTTGGTGACTGAGCACTCTAGACCATCTTGTTTTGCTTTAAGTTTTCCTTTCTATAGCACAAACACTTTAGAGCCCCGCACTGGAGTTTAACTTTATGCTGTGACAAGTGCTTCCTCCAGTCACCCTGCCTGCTCATCCTGGGGGATAATGCCAGCTGTAAACTGCGAAGGTGCAGCTCTAGCTCTCTTCCTGGTCCCCCAACTCCCTGCTAGAAGTAGAAGAGACATGTAGAAGAGACATGCAAATGAACTGCAGATGTGCAATAATGCCACAAACATTCTTCGCCGAGACAAGAACTGAGACTCGCTAATAACTGTTCTGTGCCAGGTTGTGCAGCATTCTAAATAACAGATCCTCACAGTAAACCACACAATAAAGAATGTTCCCTGATTTTTCACAGCTGAAGAAATGGAGGCTGAAGGAGCTTAGATGCTATTTTGCCTGTTCTCAGCATAAAAAAAAAGAAAAAAGAAAGAAAGAATGGAAAAAAGAGGAAGCCCAGCAGGATATGATGGTATGCAATGGAATCCCAGCCCGCAGGAGGCAGGGGTAATATGTTTTTAAGTTTGAGGCCAGACTGTCCTGTAGAGTGTGTCCAAGGCCAGCTTGTACTCCAAAGTGGGGTCTCATCTCAAATAAAACAAGTAGAAACAAACAAACAACAACAAAAGATGAATTCCATCCAAGGCGATGGATGCCAAGGCTCATAATGTATCCATTAATGCATTCTGGCTTGGGATAGTTATTTCATAACTACATCTGTGACCTTGTAGTAAAAATAAGCAAACAAAACAAGAAGTGTAGCCCTTTTTTCCATGTTTATTCATATCATATTCTTCCACCTTCCATCCAATGATACTCACTTAACATTCCCTTTGTCTGCAAACCGTATTTTCAGAGAATGAGACATAAAGTATATTACTCTCGGTTTCACATTCGGAGTAGAAAGCAGGAGGTGAATGTTAGTCAAACCCATGCTATTTTAGTCTTAACTATTCGGGTTCCATTACCAGTACTCGGCTCTTTCAGAATAGAATAACTGCTATGTTTTCTGCTAAGCTTTCTTTAACTGATCCTGAAGAACTGAGTGTAAATTAGGAAAGTGACCAACCGGCTGGAATGTTGTAATGGATTCTCTTCAGCCGCCAATCAAATTATCCTCATCTTCCTTTTAAAACCGCTTTTAAGAAAATTCAATTTTCATTTAGCGACCATTTCAAGGGTAGAAAAAATACTCTCCCTATTATTTCTCTACAAATCCATAGCTACAGCAATGCACATACTTGTGGGTATACAGACAAATATAAATATGCTGAGCTATAAGTAGTGGGGGAACTCGGGACAGCAGGAACTGTAGCAAATGGTGTGCTAAATTTAGTTACAATGCCTGTGCAATATTTAATATTTGCATAAGAGCTGACTGACCGCTATGTAAAATTAATAGTGTAGCTCCTCCAAAAGCTGATGATATGCACCAGAAGCTGAAGGAGAAAAGGGCAAAGGATTCTGTAATCCAGGCAGCTAAGTTATAGAGATGGCAATTTATTTTCAGGGCTATTTGGAGGTAGGCAGGCTCCTTTTGTTAGCTAGATAATATTCTTTAACTTCACAGCAGCTTTCTAAAATTAGTAATAATTTTGTATTGTTGTCTGTTGTTGAGAAAGGGTCTCACGAAGCAGCCCTGACTAGCCTGAAAATCATAGACATCTGTCTGCCTCCTTCTTTCCCGACGCTCGAGCTGAGATTTGAGATTTGCACCACCAAGCTTCAAATGGGTAACCCTCTCAAATGAAAGTTAAGTTTTGACTTCCGTGTCAATTTAAATGAACAATTCCTAGAAAAACCAAAAAAATGAACAGATGAACATCTGGCTGTCCCCAGACCTGATGTAAGACATCTTTCTTTTAGTTAGGTCACAAGGAAGCATCATCTAATCAGACTTCTCTGCAAGCTAACCCTTTAAAACAGAGCGTGAATCATAGCGCAAGACCACAAAATTGGGAAAAGAATATGTAAAACAGAGTTAATGTGCCTAATTTTTATCTCTAATCTCTATCCAATAGATACCGAGTAAAAACTAATTTTTTATTCAAATGATTATGATAAATAGTATCTTCCCCTAAAGTTGACCACTGTGAAGTCATAAAATTATTCACAATTAGCTAAGGCTATGATGGAAATGTTATTTATGAAGTAAGAGAAGAGACTGGAGACATGCAGCAGGACCTTTATATGATGTCTTTTAAGCCACAACTGCCCGTAAGAAACATGACTATAATATTGAACTCTGTACTTCCAAATGTACCATTTTAGCTTAGCATCCTTTTGTTTCCTAAAAATAAGCAGTCAATTTTGAACAGAAATGTCGAAAAAAATCAATAGAAAGTAATTAAGAAGAGTGTTTAATGTCCTTGAGAAAAGCTTTGAAGGCAAAAAGGAAAAAAAAAATGGAAACTTCATCCTGGCCAACAGTCTCATATTTTCTCTCCATAATAAAAACAAAAGGCGGTAACTTAAATTACTTTATAGAAAATGTGTCAAGCATTGCCCTGGGTCATACTACAGTTAGTGCCATTGAAGGGCACCTCCAGTGTAAGCTATCCAGTAGCCCACTATCTATGCAATCAGGGTTAGGAGCTTCCTAGCAGGGTACCAGCAACATGGGAGAAAACCCCACTTACCACACTGAAGATTTGATTCCCATCCTCTCTGAGTACTGACATCAGAAGAAAGGAAATCACATTTATTGGGCAATTTCAGCATGAGCTCATGGTGTTCTCACAATAACCAAAAGCTCTGTATTATTTCCCCCACTTATCAGGAAGAAAACAGCATTTCAGAAACATGACGGAGTTTGCCAAATTCCTACAGACAGAAAAAGGCAGAGCCAAAACGCAAACCCTTATCTCTGATGACAAAGTCCCTGAACCTTCCAAGAAACTAGTTAGGTATATGAGGATTATTTGCCCCCTAATGGGAGTACTTTAATTTGAGGACCAAACATTTTCTATATTTGGGGGAAGTTAGATCTTCATTTACATATGTAAATAAAGTAGCAGTTGATACCAACACTGGGCTATCAATGACCATTCCTCTACGAGTGACTTATAGCTACTCTGGTTCTCAAGATGGTTTAGCGACCATAGAAGGAGGTTAAGAATGTCAAACATCATCAGCTGGCCGTGACACTGTGAGTTAGAAAATAAGAACTTCATTCAGTCTTTGTATTGAGGACAAGAAGAGTGATTTAACCCTTACAAACTTAAAAGAACGGATGCACTATGTTTGTAGGTTTTACAGATTGCCTATGGCCATGAAAATATATTTCTTAATTGATGCCCTTCTAGCCTAAAAAAGACACCCACATACTTCAAGACTATGACCTCAGAAACTAGGGGATGGGTGAGAAGTAAACAGATTCTTTTTATATTAAAAACACTTATTAATTTTAAATAGTCTTATTTTAGGTTTGGGCTAGCGTTTAATAGAAAAGTCTGATTTTCTAAAAGGAGGCTATAGTGATAATATATTTTAACAAAAATTTCATTCCTTCACACAAAACCAATCTATAAATACCATGATCCATTTAGTTAGGATTTTATTAATGGCTGGCAAAGCATATAGCTTCAAACACACAGTTGTAGATAAGTTTTTTTTAATAGTATCTCTATTAGAAATTCGACTATTTTAATATTTAACACAGAGATCCATCCTTATACAGAGGAATTTAGGACCTGAAATACAAGTGGGGCATCATTGATTGCCTGAACAATTCTGTATAGCAGCTCATTTCGCATCGTTTCCTTCTGCTATGCACAGTTTTCTCACTCCAGAAACCATTGACCATGGATTTGGAATAATGATTTGCTATGATATGAAACCAATGCATTTACAAATAGACCAGATGTATAGGCATAGATGTATTTGAATGTTTTATATCTTCTCTCTCATTTAGCTTGTCACTGGATAAATGGGATCTGATCAGGTGTCTGTATTGGTCAGTATGAAAACATCTACAGCTTCTCATTTTATTTACAGCAGGGTGATGTGCTACCCAGCAAGGGACAGAATAGTTTCTTGATATAATTGGGGACAGTAGTCTGTGCATATAGTAGCTGCATGGTTTATTTGCTTCCTAGCTAAAACTTAAGAACTTCAAAATGTAGTAAGTGCATACATGTAGGAGGGTATGCAGAGCTATAACTTGCCAACGGTGTGGCTGTAGGACGTCGTTAAGGAAAATCTGACCAGCATTTTTACTTGGGAAGGTGAAACTGGAAAAAATATATTTCAAAATTCAACAGTAATAGAGGCAGAAGTTTAAAGTTGGGGAATAATTTTGGTTTCCTTTTTAATCATCTCATCTGCTTTTAACTAGTAGGTCATCAAATATTGATCTTACTGACACTGCTTTGACACACTTGGTCATTAGAAGTTTCAGGTTAAAATGAATTCAGTTGCATTTGGATTTCAATAGGAAGAAATCTTAGGAAAGAAAACTTTTTGTTTCTATGAAGTTTCTTTTTAAATAGGAGTCAATATTATCTTCATTCCTATGTTTACAAAGTTGTACTATGAAGTCAACTTTTATGTTTGTAGTCTTATATTATGAGAATATTTCTAAAAGGTTGAGTGGAAAGTATAGACAAGGAATATAATATTTTTAAGAAAAAGTATGCTCAACTGCTATAATTACTTCTGGATAATTGCCACGTTTAATTCAAATACCAAGGTCAATTTCCAACCAACTATCTTATACCATAATCCTGATTCTCTCTTTCTTCAAACAGGACATGCATTGCTAAATTTATAATTAGCATTTGAAATCATCCCTCAGGTTTTCATTCAAGAGAGAAATCTACATAACAGTTGCAAACTTTTGGCAATGCCCTATCAGTTCAGATCCATGGGAAACAGATTTATTAGCTGTGAGATTTACTTAAACCATACACTTTGGTTGAATAATTTTTATCAGTCTAATCTCTCTAATTTTGAGAGATCATGCCTGAAAGCACACCAGAAATGCATCCTTGGATCCACGGGTGTCTATCATTTTCCATTCTGTCCACCAATCAAATGTGCCCAGGTTCTATAAAGTTTCCTGTTCTTTCTTTTTTCTCTAGCCTGAGATTGAACTAAGACAGTGTTCCTCATGAAAGATTTGATAATTCTGAGGTGGACTTCACTTTCTTATTTATCATCTTCACTGATCCTCTGGCCACTCCATACCTGAGCACACTGTAAAATACTCATCCTGACCAAGCTACAGCTTTGGAAAGGAACTCCTCGGTGCTGGCCCTTCCATCCAGCCTCCTGGAACTGCAGGTGACACCAGGGATGAGACTTCTGCTGTTTTATAATCAATGATGCCAAATCATAAGTACTTAAAGACAACCTGCCAGAAACAGTGGCTTCATTCTCTGGGAAGACAAGTGTAATTCCTTTTCTGGGTGAAAACTTCCAAGCTGGGGCTGAGAGGGTTGTTCAGTGAAACAGCTATTGATGTGGCATGTACAGGCCCCTGGGCTAAATCACCAGCAAAACACAGAAACACACAATACACACCCACACACCCACACACACGAATCACAGAGTGACATTCCCTACTTCACAGTAGATTGCCAAGATTTGGATGCCTATAGTGGTTCAATAAATACTAAATCTTTGCTTCCAATTGATCTGAGTTGATGATGGGGTAAGAGGATCAAAGGTTTATGACTGTTATGTGCATTTCATACAATTTTGCTATCTTTTGGTGTGTGAATTTACCCCTTGCAATATCTGAGGCATGCTCACATTAGCCAATCCTTTGCTAAAGATGGGTTAATCTCACACATGCATGCACGTGCGCGCGTGCACACACACACACACACACACACACACACACACACACACACACCGAGGATCTTGAAAACAACCGCAGGGCTCTATTTTTCCATCATCAGTTCTGCAACTGGCTTTATCAAATTGGCGGAAAGATTAGAAATCCCTATTCCACTGCTGCTGTACTTCAGGGATTTCCACTCTATTTCTGTTGTGATTGAACTGTATAGGTTAGAGGAAGCTTTTAAATTAAAAAAGTCACTTCAAGCAAACAAAGACACCCCCTCTCCTCACATATAGCTGCCCTTTCTGTCTTTCCATAGTCTGGAGGTCCAGGTGAAAATGCAGTAATAACCGAGAAGTCAATACTACTATCAGCAAGGGCTAACTTTGTGCCTGAAGGGGTCCAGGCGAAGTTTCTGTACAAATTTTTATGGTCACATTTTCAACAATCCTGTTTTCCTGCAGGAATTTCTCCATTGCAGAGATAAAAGCACTCAGAGTCTCCCCAATCAAGGAGAATATGCAGCAGAATGCCACCACAGACTGGTGGGGTTTTCAGCAGAGCCGCATAAGCGCTCACACGGGAAGAAAGAAAGGTGATTCTTCACCTCTGGGATCATCTGCCCTTATACTAGTCCCATTCAGAACACTGGCTGGTCCCCACAGGACAGTCTGCAGATAGAAACGAGTAGGAAGGACACTGCCAAACAGAGCTAAGTTAGAGCGGAGAGATCTGCCTGACAAAGCCTCAGTTTTACTCTATGAGAAATACTGATTAGGGTGGAGCCGCTGATAGACGTGGGGATAGGATAGTCTTTGGCTAGATCTATCTGTAACAGGTCAAAACTGGGTCCAACTAAGCAAACTATCAGAATGCAAATAGTCTACCGAATTTTCAAAATTATTTCTAGAGCCAGCCACAGACAGACTGACAAGGTGAAAAGGGTTCTTCAGAGCCCTGGAGAAAGAGCTGAACTTCGAGCAACTCTGAGTTGCTTCTAAATCTGATGCGCTATTGTTCTGATTTAAACTTAATATCAGCCGTAGCAGCTTGGATCAAGCTCAACAATTTCCATTTTCAAGGAAGAAGTGATAGGATGGTTACAGATCATGGAGTATTACACTGGATATTAATTTCAAGGATCTAACTCTAATAAACTGGTTCCAACTGGGTAGAAAATAAGGAGCTAGTCCTCCTCTGAAAATTAATATTCTATATTGATTTTCTACTTCCACACATCTCATTTTATTCAATCATATTTTTTGTGGTTGTTAAGCACAACAGAAGTTACTTAAAATATGTGGTCATTATACTTATTGCTGCTACTAAAAATATACATTTCATTAATCTTATTTTTAATTTAAATGGTTACCAATGGACTTCTTTTGGTATCAGAATATGATAAACATACCCAATAACAGAAACAAGTCTAAATTTTGTCAAGTCATTTTCAGTCCCCCTAAAAAGGCACATCCCGGCAATCATCGATCTAGAGTGACAGGCATTAAGGCATCTCAGTCCCCACAGATTACTAATTCCATTGATGAGACGTGGTATAGCTTTTATTAGCCATCAGCAGATGAATGGGGGTGGGGCTCACTAAATGTATGAGGACCAATCAAATCTGCTGGCAAATGGTGCCTATGAGCTTGCTTGTGCTAGGACTAAGTACACTGTGCTGTACTGATGTCTTCCAACTGAGAAATGGTCCGGCATGCTCTATTAAATTCCTGACAATGGGTAAAATAACACATGGAATAGTGTGATTTGTTACACAAAAATACAGGCAGGATGAAAAATATTTTGAAAATTATAACCCGACTTGGTCTTTGAGAAACGAGAACTCGCTTTTTAGCACAGATTTGTCATTGGTTTGTTTACATTCCTGATGTCATACAATGAAATCCATGGTTACTCTTTTTAAAGTTTATGTCCCAGGCAGATTAACTTTCTGGTCTGTTTACGGTGCCTTCTCCAAAGCCACTGTAGACGCTGGCACCTCCAGCCTCATGCCTCCTTGCCCCATGGACAAAAGATACCCAGGTTATAAGCAACCTCCAAGAAAAAATAAAAGTGACCATTTTAATGATTCAAGTGTAAATTCACTTAATTCAGCTGAAAAAATCATTATGAAATTTCACCAAGTTGCCCTTCCCATTTTTACTGTCTCCCTAGGGGGGATTGAAAGATGAGGGCTAGAGGAGGAAGAAATGAAGAAAACAGTGTCGTTAGTACACCTTGCATATATCACTCCTCTGCTCAGATGTCTGCTGGGCGACCGGCAATTTGTTAAATTAACTCATTTCCTCAGTATCAGTCTTTGTTACTGAAAGGCCACAGCTCTCTTCTATAAAGCGCCATTAGTTTATAGGTGCTTGCTCAGCAGATTTCATTTCTTGCTGACGGGATTGAAAATTAATCAATGCACTGCAATCTGAGCCAAAGGGCAAAGACGACGGAAGGGATGGTGACAGCAAGGCCCTCCTTCTGCGGGAGTCCCTAGTGCACAGGCACAGCATGGCCTGGGGAAGCCATTGCTTTTGTTAAAACTGAATGTGCTGTAGCATTCCTTCACAGAAACAGTAGCTACTCAGCCACAGTTGGTCTTACGATGGCCTCTGCTAAAGATCAGAGGCTAAACTAAGTGGTGTGGGCGATTTTATTCCAAATACTTGAAACAATTTTCCAGTGTTGACAGGAAGACTTTTGGTAGCATGTGCATGCTCGCGTGCGCGCTTGTGTGTGTGTGTGTGTGTTAGGTCAGGTAAATCGTGCACAGTGGTCAGGACAGATGTGGGTTCTATTGTCATTCTATCTTCCCTATAAGTTGACTGAACAGAAGAAAGTGAATTATATTATCTAACCTATGAATGTTCCAAAAAGACAAAGATGTATTTTGAATACTTTTTGTTAGGCATATCTATCAGCTCACAATCCTGAATGAAACCATTTCAGAGGAAGAAAAATGCACACAGGTTAAAGGGAAAACAGTAGAGTACACCTATTTCAATGTAAATCTTAAGATTTGTTTTGTTGTGGCTATTTGTTTTTGTAAGGCTATTCTCTTACCCTCATCTAAGTAATAATGTGTCTTCAAAGGCACAACTGATATTCAGACGATGAAATAACCACTATAAAAACCAGTTTTCTACATGTGTATTTTCCTGTCCTTAGAGGAGAACACAATAGAGAATATGGAGCCAAGATGGCTCTGATGCTGTCTGTGTTCATCTTTGTGTGCAGAACGGGGTTGGATTTGATGAGTCCCCGTTATCAAGGGATAAGAACTTGGTTTTATTTGATCCTTTTACTGATTTCTGACTTGTAATCCGTGATGTTTCAGATCCCATTGGAAAACGAATCAGAATCAGAACAGTTTTGCAGTTTTGCATGTAATTTGTCAACCAGGTATTAAAGCATGGGATTCAAATGTTGATTAAAAAAAAGAAAAAAATTGAAAGTAATCAGAAGGACATTTCTGAATTGTTGTAGAACAAAATACTTAAGAGCATTGTTCCAAAGAAGTCAAACAGATGGAAAAAACTGAAACTATTTTTTTTTCAGTATTTGTTCCCTCATCCATGTTGTTGTCTAAGATGAGCCTGGAACATTACAGGGCCAGCAGATAAGGCTAGAAAAGTGGGGATGCCTCTCCACTATTCAGATATTGTTCCATACCACCTCACAGCCCCAGCTCATGATAAATACCATGACAAAAGAGATGGGTGTGTGGTGGTACAATAATCCCAGCATTCAGGAAGCTAAAGTAGAGGGATGACCATCAGGTCTGAGAACATACTGGGCTATTAAAAGAGCAGCCAGCAGGAATGAGATCCTGTCTCAATAAGCTAAAATAACCTTAAAAAATAAAGAAAAAAATATAAGTACAAAAATAATAAACAAAATAAATCAATGGGAAGTATAACTGAATGCCACTAATCATTTCAGGTAGACCAATATTAGATGCATTTATACATGTAGGGTTGTCTCCTGCTAGTACGTTCTTTGCCAGCTTGTTATTATTATTATTGTTGTTGTTGTTGTTGTTACTGAAAAACCTGTCCTTAGAGGGGAAAAGGTAAAGCTAAAAGAAGTATAAAACAAAAGAAAACCAGCCAAATAATTTTACACACAACATTCCTTGATGGTTAAATGCTACTGTAAACAACCACCATTAACAGACTGGACTCTGAAAGCTGATGTCAACCAACTCAATGCCCCGACACAGCTGTGTGGTGCTGCTGTGAGTGGCTTAACTGTTCAGGCCTCTATGATTCTCTGTACAGCCCCAAGGCACATCTGAACACAGACATGGCTTGCTGGCACAGAAGCACACGCTTTGCCACAAGATCAGAGAAAACCAAATGAGTGTGCCATCCTGGAGCCATTTGTTTAGGATATAGGCAACTTCTGACCAAGATTTAATGGTAACACTGAGCATGCTCTGCTTTCATGTCCATTTGTAACTGATTTTGATCTTCCGGCACTCATTATAAAGAACGCTTAACACCGCAGAAGAAAACCAATTTAAAGATTTCTCTGGTTTTGATATTTGTTATGAGAGTCAGGTGTCAAAAATGAGATACTAATTTGGAGAGAAAGCTATAAAGAAGAAGTAGTTCCGATGAGCAGAAAAATGACATTTCTAGCATGACGATCTACTGCTTTGGGTTAGAATGTCAAGAAAACATCATTGTTTTGTGATCTTGTGATTTGGTATTCACTTTCCGTTATGGACTTTCAAATGTCGATGGCAGAGTTTCAATTCATATGAGCCCTTAAAACCCTTCATATTTTGTTCATTCTTATGCTCGGCGAAGAGGTACTAGACGATTAGACTGCAGTAAGGACTTCACACAAGGATGCAGTGTAGAAAACATACAAATGAGGTAGGAAAGGAAAACTGTTCAATAGTTTGCATTTTTCTCTATTTCTGTCAAGTTTAGCAAAATCTTTTAGTTGAACACATTTAGTTGGGCATCTTTAGTGGACAGGTTTACCTACTTCCAAAGAGATTTTAATATTATAAGTAGAAAAATGAGAAGTTTAGTAAACTATGAAACCCTTAAAAAGTCACTCAAGATGCAAGGCAAAAAGAATAATATTCAAAAATTATTGATTAATGTACTGCTTTATATCTGGGTATCCCAGTATCCCCTGTGTCATTAATGTGTTAAAATGGTAATGAGCTTTTCAAAGGTGACTAGTGGCTAATGGCTAACTAAGCAGTCTTCCCGGCATTCTTGGCTCTAAATTAAAGACATGAACTGAGGCCCACAGTTATGACATGTGAAAAGTAAAATAACTCAAAAATCTTGAAAGGCAAGGAGGTACAAGTTCATACAAGTCCAATTGTAGTTTTTTTTCTAAAGAGATATCATGCCTGATCTATCTACACAATGAACATCATAGAGCATGTGTATGCTTACCCAATTGAGCCAGAACTTATCACTCCTGGGGATGAGACTTTGTAAGCTGGGGCCCATTCATGACACTAACAGGTACCTGACTTCAGCTTAAAAATTTCTCTAAGGGATGCAGAATGGAACAGATTTGAAGAAGTAGATATCAAAATAAGCAAGGGGCTAGGTGATCTAAAGTTAGGTGGGCTGGATCTACATCCGCAGAGGGAGTCCTGGGTTAAAAGTCCAGAGGAAGAAAGGGACTTAGCTTATTCTAGCCAGTGAATTCAAGTCCCTTATGGAATGGAATCAGCTCAGAAAGCACATAAATAAATTGAACATAACAGGTGAGATCCATGGAGTGATTGTTGAAAAGAGAGAACAGGAGAATGCAGGGGTTTGTGTTACCATAGCGATTGCTCACCCTCAAATGTGCCGTGTTTTCATTTATATAAACCTATGTTAACCTGGCCCAATAGATTACATATTCCCTTTATGTTTTACATTATTTACATTATCAAATAGCTTATCAAGCTCTTCTGTTGACAGGAATAAAGTTTAGCTCAATTCTTTTAGCTAATGTGAGAAATTAACTCAACCTACCAATTACATTAATGAAGACAACTGGAATAATGATTTAGCATCTGTGTGGTGAAAAAACTACTTTTTGAATAAGTAAAATCTGACAGCTCTTCTAACAGGAACACTGATTAGGGTCTACTTATATTTGCATATATAATTACTCTGATACTTTTTGCACTATTGGAAACATAATTGCTTTTTTTTTTTACCTGATATTTTACCTTTATATTGCCTTGGTAAGATTTTTCTGGCTTGTCAGCTGAGGGTTAGGTAAGAACAATCACTTCGGTCCTTCACTTAGTTTCACTCACAATATTGCCAAGTTTATTTTGCAACTTAAGCCATATTAAAGTATTCTGTTATTCACCGCTTCTCTTAAAAGAGAAATGCATTCTGATAAACTATGTATAGCAATTTATGTATATATATATATGCACATATATAGGTATTTGTGTAGATTTGATTGCCTTAAATTCATTTACTCTGTGTGAGCTAATGGCACAAAAATCAGTCCTCATGAGATACGTGCTTCAAAAAAAGCTAGAATAGTGTGGGAGAAAGGAAATGGGAAGTGACTGTCAATGGGTATGAGAGTTGTTATGGGGGTTGTATAAATGTTCTAGATTTGGAAAGTTGCCGCGGTCTGAATAATTTTGTGAATACATTAAAATATGTAGTGAATTACTATATTAAGTAATTCTTATAATTCAATAACTTAAAAGTTTAAAATAACTTGGAACAAGTAAGTAAATGCCTAACAGGATTTGGTTAAATTTATTTTGCTCTTTTGATAACCAAAACCATATATTCTTTTAATTAAAAAATAGTGTGAGTGTGTGTGTGTGTGTGTGTGAGAGAGAGGGGGGGGTTGTGCACACGGGCGACCATCAGAAGACAACTTTCTGGAGTTAGCGCTCTTCCTTCTACCTTTGCATGGGTTCTGGGACTAGAACTCAGATCCACAGGCTTATTTGGCAAGCTCTTTGATCTGATAAGCCATCTCAAGACCTCCCATCCCCTCCCATATTCCTCAGTAGCAATGTACATGGGAAAACTACAGAGAAATACAAACCAGAAATGAGTAACCCATTTTCATAAGATGGAAACTCATGGCAATAAAAGCAAGAAATTTCAGTGATAACACAAAGCCCAATGAGACCCTTCTACATAGACGCAAGACTAGGGAATTCTGTTCCTTCACATTTCGAGGTAATTCGTCTTTTGCTTCAAGCCCCAACATTTAAGTACATCTATGTTGACTATGTTCAAAGATGTACCACACAACTGGACAACTGTCTCTATTCCATGGAAGTGTCTGACTCCACTGAGGAAAGAGTCCGTTCCCCTCAACTGCATCAATCATTAAGCCAGGCAAGCTGTTGAACTAATTAGCATCTGGGCCTGAAAACCACAATCATTTACTGATTCAATTTTTGTGCCACTGTAGGCACACTGAACCCCTCAATCACTGTCAGCTACGGACTAGGAGGAAGTAGGCGAGTTTCATTTTTAATGATTACTTAATTAAAGTTATAGCTGTATGGTAGTTTTATGCATGCAAAATTGCCCGTACGTAGTTCCAAACTAATTGAACACAGAACAAATGCAAATCAGATGTAGTACAAACACAACACAAACTCACAGGCAGCATACAGCGAACACACATCACCCCTAAAAGTGGGATATCCATGGGTCAGCTTTAGCTTCTAAGTATCAGTAAAGATGACTGTGGAATTCCTTCCAAGAAGGTTTCTGCTTTAGCTGTGAGTAGAGAATGTATATCATGATTTCCTTATGGGCATCTCTCTGGTGATGGGGATGAGACTCAGTGCTTGTAGAAGTCACTCCTGGCCTAAGACTTTACTGTTACATTAAAAAAAAATCCAACCCAGCCAACTTTATGGGGAATGACCATCTCATGTCTATGATATATATGATCCCTAAATTATATTTGTGGCCTGGAATAGGCATGGAGAATTTGAGCTATCTTCCTGTACCAGACCTGGAGCAACCTCTGGGTTGCCATTCTCTGACCCTAAGAATTCTCAGTTCTCCTTTATGTGACCCTTATTCATGGTGGCTCCTACCATCTGTAATCTCAAATGCTTTCCCTTCATTGTGATCAAAGACAGGTGTAGCTGCTACAGTAATACCTTATTGTGCTGAATGTATGACTGACAATGCCCTTGCTAAATGCGGCACATCATAAACAGCAAGCAGTCCCTTAATAGTTAGAAGATTGTGTCTGCCCTCATATCTCTGTTGCACTGACTTTACCTACAGTGGGATCTCTAATGTATGCTTGGCGATGTTTTGCTCCCACACTGTCTCTTTGCCAGCTGTTCCTTATATAAAAACATTAGTTTCATTCTCTGTGCTTCCCTTACGAGTTTGCTCATTGGAAATGGTTGTTAACCTCTTCAGCATATTGCTGCCTACCAGATGACTGCTCCATTGTATACAAAGTTATCATCCGTCATTCAGAAATGTAGTTTTCTAATTCTTCGTAAGCCTAAAGCATAATCCTGACATTCTAAATACTAAAAGAATCATACTGTGTAGGTGAATGAAACCGTATCAGCTTTAGCAAGTGTGTCTCTCTGGGAATGCTATGTCCTTGACTATTCTGTTACTGTCACTAACTGTCTCTACACATGCATGCATACATTGGCTATAGGTCACTTGCTCTGTATTGTGGAGAGTTCTCTTCTTCATGATACATCTCTTCTGGAGGACTGAATCAGCTGACTCCAAGGACAGGTCAGCAGCATCACACGGAAAGAATGTTTTGCCAGACTAAGAGAGCAGAGCTATAGAATGAAGAGGAGAGAATTTGGGACAAAGTAATCCTCTGGTCAGCTCAAGCCAAAATGAGCAGCAGACTGCAAATATACACACAGAAGAGTTTTATACAGTTTCTCAGAACCACCCACACATCTCTAAAGGACTGCCTGCTGACGACAGTGATGAGCAAGTCAAAGCTCGTGATGTATGTCTTCTCTGGGTGACTTAGAGAGTCTTCAGCAGAATGGGATGACTTGAGTCCATCCTCACAATAGCATCTCCGGATTTCTCAATAAACTGCTATGAAGACCCTGCTCCCATGGTTTTCATGCTTAATGTAAGATGTACCTTGTTCTGTAGACAGAGTTGAACTGCAGGCAGCATCTACTAGTCCTATAGCTTACACGACTTAGATCCAGCCAACAACAATTCAGCACATGACCTGCACATACAAAAGAATCCCGAAGGCAGACAGACTATAGAGCATTCAAAGTTTCTTGAAAAGGAATCATGAGGCTTTACTTCCGTTTTCAATAAGCTTGTGCCAAAAATCAAGACAGCTATAGGCAAAAGCATAAAGAATTAGTCGGGCCTGATGATACATACCCATATACCTGTTACTCAGTGAGGCCAGAGAAAAACAAGTTCAAGGCCTGTCTGAGCAACTTAGTGAAATCCCATCTTAAAGATAAGAAGTGTGTAGTTCAGTGCTAACGAGCCTAGCATCTTGAACGTTCTAGATTTAATCCCAAGACCACAAAGAAAAAGAAGTAGCAAAAGTTGTTGGCTACTTGGAAGGACTGTTATTTAATATCCAGGGTTCTTATTCTATCCCTAATTCAGAGGAGCCTGGGAAATTGAGGAGAGCAAAGACACAGTTTTCAATTAAGGAGTGCTGTGTAAATTTCTACCACTTAACAATCCCCTCCCCTAAGGTAATTAAAGAATTTTGAGAGTGAAGAGGAGCAGAACATCATTCACTATGATTCCGCTCTGGGAGAACTCTGAGACTCCACCAGTTTTTTCACTCTTGTGTCTCTAAAATGTTGATTTTGATGGGAACATTTTCCTTTTCATTTTAGCTCAAGCATATGTAAACTTTCCTTAAACCACAAACAGACTAGAAAGTCATCTTTACGTGCACCTGGGGTGGGACATAACGTGGAGGAAGACAGGAGATGGAGAACTGGCAGCTTCTCCTGGAAGGGAGGCTGATGCATTCTTCTGAGTCCAAATCACCTAATTTTGTGGTCACTCTCATTGACTAGCCAGTCTGATTTTTTTTAAGCATCCAGACGCTGGATTAAAACCCTGGAAATTCCTTGGCTCTGCTCTGGGTCTATTAGAGTTCATTTGATAATACCCTTATTTGGAATTACATTTCGATAATAGGGGCTGCACTCAACCTTGCTTCTGTATGTACTCTCATGGCTAAGTTCCTAATTCTCACCAAGTGCCACTGAACGTCCCCAGGATGAAAAGTGTGTCTGCCCTTGGGAGAGTTTCATCATCTAAAAACCAGTACCGAGAGAGCAGCCCTCCATATACCAGCCAACTTCACAGTGGGTATCAACATTTTGAGCTGTGTGTTTTACAATTCCCACTTCTTAAATTCTACAAAGAACATGTTACTGCCAACGAAATCCTGACTGTTTCATTCTTTCTCTATTTACCGGGTCTAGGAAGTGTCATTGTTTTGTGGTTATGTCTGTTTCTGTTTTTTTTTCCCCTAACGGAACTGAGATAAAGACACCCTGTTATTCTATAGTCTTGTTTAATAACCTTGTGCTCACTATTTGGTATTTCTAGACTGACTCCAATGCTCAAATTTCACTGGCCCTTTCCTTTTGTATTATTGCTAGCTTCTAAATTCCTAATTGTCAGGCACTGTCCCAATTCCCATTCAAAGATGGCTGAAAATGGAAAGAGGATGCCCTAGGTGAGGGGCATGCTGGGAGAATGAGTCTTGGCTCGGGGAGAATCTAACTCTCATCTAAGGGGATTTCATTTCTGGGTTTTAAGGTCTTGATCTTTAAAATGATCCAATGCTGCCCATCCAAAGCTGCTTCCATTTTGCTGTGACAGAGAGCAGGAGCTGTCTGAAGAAACATTGGTACCACAGACTGTGGAGAAATATATTGTCTCTTGCACACATGTTTACACCCACACAGTTTGCTGGATCCACAGGATGGTTTCTCTTAGACATGACCTAATCTTATTTAGGCTCAAAATCTTGTCAGTGTGGGTCTTCAGAGCTGCTTTAGACAATGGAAACGTGCAACATGAGACAGCAGCTCAGACTTTATTATCATTAGTCATGCTCAAAAGAAAATAAGGAACCGGCCTACAACAATGAAGGGAGAGAAAAGAAAACACAAGTATAAGAGTGTTTTCAAAAACTGAAGCACCTCATGAGACTAAATATTAGGAATTATCACAATCTGAAATGTCAGAATGACTATGTATAGAAAACTCTGGAAGAGAAAACACATTTAAATTGGAACACTCATCTGTGGGAAAAAGTCATAAGAAGTTGGCTTAGTACCACAGTGAACATCTGCAATTTAGGCTTTAAATTATGATAACAATTGATATTAACAAGTGTTAGATACACTTTCAGACATGCATTTTTAAAATATTGAGTTTTGACAGGATAGATGCTAGAGGTGAGAAGCAGAACAGAAGACAGAGAATTCAGGATCTCAGTAAGAGAGCATGGTCTCCTCCACCTAGAAAGTGCTTACAAGAAAGCAGAGCTGAACCCAAGCCAAAACCCCTGCTCGGCTGGCTAGACAGGAAGGAAGGGAAGGCGAGGATCAATGGGCCAGCAACATCAAGGAACACTTGCTAAGAAGGGAGTCCAGGAGGGAAGGAGACTGCTGCTGATTCTCAAAACCATAGTACATGCTGCCTGTATCTGCCTTTGCAAGTTCATCAAATACAACACAAGAACAACAGAACACAAAATGTATCTATGACAGGAGCCAATCTCCAAATCCCACCGTGTCTGCAAGCTTTTAATTTTTCTGCTGCGATGCAGAAGGAAACCAAGAAATCTGTCAACTACTTTTTCTTCCAGGGGAATCAAAATGCTCCA
This sequence comes from Neodon shergylaensis, assembly GCA_025134845.1. Classification (NCBI taxonomy): domain Eukaryota; kingdom Metazoa; phylum Chordata; class Mammalia; order Rodentia; family Cricetidae; genus Neodon; species Neodon shergylaensis. The sequence continues at coordinate 11,509,660 of JABTXL010006712.1, forward strand.
GTTTCTTAGACTTCTGAAGCGAAGATTAACTAAAAAGGAAGGGCATGCTGCTTTTGTCTTTTACTCCCAATGCTGGGGACTGCTTGGACAAGTTGGGAACGCTCTGTGTTTTTAAGAACAGAAAGCATTCACCCTAACCTAAGTGTCCTGCAGAGCAGACAAACGGGGATGCCTTTAGAGCCATTAAAACAACCATACATGTGCATAATGAGCCTTTTATCTCTTCTAAGATTGTGTGTGTACAAACAGAAATACCTCCTCCCCCCCGCCCCCCATGCTGTTATCTTTCCTAGCAAAGTGACTTTCTGGATGTCTACAATCAGTCAAGACAGTTGTGAGAACGCACAGCTTTTACCAACCAGAACCATGGGGATTTGCTTTTGTTTAAAATGCTCATGTGTAAGGTGTATCTCCCTCCCAGCTTCTTTATTGGGAATGGTCCTGTTGGGAGCAGAGACCCCTGAAGAATGGTTTCAAGTACAGCAATCCTGCAGGAGGCACTACAGAGAAATTACTGTTTTCTTACCTTCTAGGCTGACTGATCCTATATACTGGGCAGACTTCTTTCAAAAGAGCTGCATAGATGCTCCTACATAGGGCTGTGACTTCAGGTGCATCGATACATGCCACTTAGATCCTTACACACACACACATCCTCCATTCATTATTTGCCTAGTGTTTAACATGATCAGCTGGGCTGGTGTACAAAATATGAATTTAATATAATACACAAACATGTTTGTTTCCTGCTCTACTTTTGACTACAGATGAACTAGATAATATCCAGGAAATATCTATTCCACCATTTTTCCTTCTTTGAGAAGATTCCAGCTTACTAGGTATGTGTTCCATTGCGAATTCCCACTTGCAGTGCATGGAAGTCAGTCTGTGTAGACTGTGTGTCTCAAGACGATGCCAGGCAATGACCCTCCCTGACAGAAACTGGTGCTGCTGGACAAATGGCTTTGGCTGAGAGGCCAAAGGAAACGGATTCACTCCTGATCCATTAGGCAACTGGCTGGAATCCAATAAGTTAGTGCACAGCACTACAGAATAAATCTTCATGTCTGCTGCCAGCAGTCAAAGGTGCTAAATTCTGATACTGTATCTATGCAAGTATGTCATTTTGACCCTGTCCTAAGAAAACAAGGGGAAAAAAAGACTGTATTGGGAATATACTTAAAATGTTATATATATTAGAACTGAGCTTTGGGGGAGATAATGAAGTTATAGAAATGACAGAGGAAGAAAAGGAGCAGACCTCATAGGTTGATTTCTTTGTTCTGGACTATGGCACTCTTATGCATGAAGTAGCTATAAAATAAAGCCCACTGCCAAGATTAGAGGATTACAGTGTGATAAAGTTGATGCCATATTTTGGATTTGGGAGAATTCTTTCTATCTATCTATCTATCTATCTATCTATCTATCTATCTATCTATCATCTATCTGTATGATAGATAGGTATTTGTATCTATCTCTCTATATATAGAGAAATAGCAATATAGATATATTCTATTAACTATCAAGGCATGAAGTAGGCAAGCATTAATATAAAAGTGAAAGACAGAAGCTGCTGCTGAAGTTCCCCTGTAACTTGGACACAGCTCCCCAGTTATTGAGGAAGTTATAGATCTGTCACACCCACAATTTTCATGCCCTAACTGACTTTATATAACTTTTGCAATATCTTACAACTTTCAAAGTTCCTTTTTCTAAAATATTAGTTGATAGAGGAAAAATTGTCCAACACACACACACACACACACACAAACACACTACTCTGCAGACTATTTGGAGGTTGAAACTGAACCTCTCTTTGGATAATTTTCACATTGTGGGTTGCATGTTCCTTAAGTGTCTGGTGTCATCTGTAGAACTGAAGCACTGGGAGCAGCCCTGGGGGATTTCATCACCAGTAGAAATGGGGCCTCACACCAGGTGTGGAGTCAGCAAGACAACTTACATGTTACCTCTTCACTTGCCTGATAATGAACTTTTCAAAAGCTTACAGCTCACACAAGGTAGATCAAATGCCATGGTTGCCACGTACCTTTGGAGCATGTTCTTCTATACACCTGGCATAATTAACAAAACTAAAATCATCTCAAGTTTCTCATTTTGCCTCTTATGAATATTAAGGCCCTGATAAATAAGTCATTCTACATAAGGTCTCTGGGGATATTCCAAAAGAAACAAAGATTATTATATTCATCTCTCTTCTTCCATTCAGCCCTATGGCGTATGCTTCCAGCAGATCTACAGATGGAGAGTAGTGGTTTTCCTGTCTCCTGAAACGAATGGACCACCATGAGCTCGAATCATCAGAGATTATAGAAAATGGAGCAGGGCTACCTTCTCGGGTTAGGTCAATTGCAGGGGCAGCAACTCTTCCATGGAAATGAGGGTGAAGGGAGCTCATTTGCATGGATCTTCATTGTTGATCTGCATTCACATTGGACATGCACATGATCTGCTCATGTTGAATTTATAAGGACAATGGGCCAGTGTGGCTAGGGGAGAGCCATATTGTCACCTGGTACAGAGTGATTTGGGACATCTTTAAAGTAGCCTCACTGGCTATCAGAGACATAGACCCCCCCAGGTCAAACGAGATTTAGGTTCTTGGTCCCCATAATGATCGCTACTTCTTCTCCAGTAGGAAATCTGGTGTAACTGTTTTAAATACAAAACAAGATTTCATTTGGGAAAAAACAAACAAACAAACAAAACAAAGCAAAATAAAACAAAGAAGCAACCTCATTTCAAGTTTGAATTCAAGGGGTTGGAGAGATGGCTCAACCGTTAAGAATGCCTGATGTTTTTCCAGAGTCCTAGAGTTCGGTTCCCAGGCCCCACATCAAGTGGCTCACAATATGTATAATACCAGTTTCAGGAGCTTCAACCTCCTCTTCTGGTCTCTGCAGGTGCTTACACACACACAGTATGCATCCACTCAGGCATACACCCATACATATAAAATCTACTTTTAAAGTTTAAATTCAATAAACTCGGAGATCTAATTCAGTCACGAGTAGCTAGTTCGAGTCATTTCCAAGTTCATCACATTGAAGGTGTATCATTTAGCCAGGAAAAGCACAGACATCTCAACTATTTTTCCTATGACAGTCTTAAAGTCTCCAATGGAGCCCAGAACCAAATCCCCATCTCACTGCTTCCTCTCATCTAGAAGAAGTCAGACTGGAACACTATTTCATCTATCTAGGTTAGAACAGAAGGCAATACAGCTTCTGAAGCAAGATGTGGGATCCAACATGATTAAAGCGTCATCATGGCATATCATGGCACCTCATCCACACTGCCACAGATTCCTACCAGTGATAAGCTATGCAAAGGCTGTGAATTAGTTACAGCAATAAAATTAAAACACAGGGGTAACTTTATAAAGTAATTAATTTGTTTCCAGGAAGTTAATTCAAAGACGTCCTTCTTCAAGATGCACAAGACAATATACCCATTAAAAAAGAAAGGAATCATAAACTCTCTGTGTTCTTCTCCCTCCCCCTTCCCTCCCTCCTGCACCCCTAGCAGATATTGTTACCCACTGCAAAAATATGTAAGGTAAATTCTGTTAGGACCCAAATCTATAAGCAAACAAGTAAACCAAACAGTAGGGTTTTGATAATTGCCTCAGCTCAGCTTTAGTTCCAGATACAAGTTTTCCATTATCTGAATTATTGCAATTTTTACTATTAGGGCAGAAAGGCAGTTTTTAATTGTGCCACAGGTATGAAGAAACCACACAATAGCCCATGAGCTCTCGCCTCTCTTGCTGTTGTTTCTCTTACTGCTGCTACAAGACTAGTTCTATCTGGAAAATGCCAAACACCCAGGTCCATATCATAAAAGCAGATATTACCAGAATCTGGGAAGCAAAAGATCTTATCACCCATTTTTCAAATCCTACTATTTGATCACAGCAACCCTAACGACACAAAGAATAGGCTCGCTTTTTCTTGGACAGCCACACGGTTGGCTGCAAGGCAGCTTTTCAGGCCTATCAGTTCCTTTGGGTATTCAGGATGCTATCTTGCTTTTCTTGGCTCCAGTTTTCCCTCTTGGAAAACATCTGGGCCACAAGGCACATGTTGTGTTTGAGATTATGGTGTGACGACCCTAGGAGGCCGACGAGGGCCTAGACAATACAAGAGCAAATGCTATGCAAAGCAGTTCAACATTTTCAAATGCCTAATAGATGAACCAGCAGCAAGATGGGCGTCCAAGAGAACAATAAAAACAGGAACAAGAATCCAGAGGTCCAAACTTATCTTCTAACGGTACAAAGAATACATTTTCTTCAGTAATGAATAGCCTGGAGGGGCAAGGTTTACTTAAATCATGGCCGAAACACTGTCGTTAATATTACACCGAGTCTAACTGGGGTGTGGAAAAGATGGTGAGATTACCAGAAGGTGAAAATCCTTACACATCCGCATTTGGCATTTATTAATTACTCATTTATTAACTGTGTACATACTACACCCAGGGCCGGCTGGGCAGAATGCAGACAGGTGACGGTAATGATGAAGGGCAGGAGAATCTTCGTCTTCGTTTCTAGTCCAATAAAACACTGGAGCAAATTAACAGCTAGCCTTGATGAAAAGTCTGACAGATCCTTTTTTTGTTTGTTTGGTAGGTTTTTTTCAAGACAGGGTTTCTGTGTGTAACACTCCTAGCTATCCTGGAACTAGCTCTTATAGACCAGGCTGGCCTCGAACTCACAGAGATCCGCCTGCCTCTGCCTTCCGAGTGCTGGGATTAAAGGCGCAAGCCACCACCACCTGGTAGTTTGATAAATTCTTATTTAGGCCTGTTTGCCATCTCAGGCATTGTCTTCTCTATGTCCAAAGCTACTTGCTGTTTTGTTTGTGAGAACTAGGTGGGAAGTTAAAGAAGTTCCATTTCACCTCCCCTCCCACTACAGCTATGCTAATTCCATGTGTTTGTGCTGTTACCTGTGCTGTACACGCATGTCCACACACAACATAGTTGAGAGCAGAAATAAACGCCGGGGATGGTGTATGTGCAGGCAGGGACTTGCTGTGTGTGGATTCTGCCAACACGCTTTACGGTTAGTTCCTTTCAGCCTCCCAACTCTGTGAGCGAAGGCTCCTTCTAACCCAGTGAACAAGAAAAGAAGCTAAGATACACAAAGGTCAAGTTTCTGAGGTCACATAGCTAATACAAAGGCAATCATCGAACTAAGGCAGTTCGGAGACAGTCACTACCTTGTCTGGGGTGGCTGGAAACAAACAATGACACACCACCTGCACCCACAAATAAGCGGAACAAATTATTCCTTTTGGGAGGAATGGTTGAGCACAGCTTACCACTGTCACAGAGGTTGTTCTTGTGACCGTCAGTTGAGCCATAGCTCTGGGTTATCTTCAGTGTAACCATTTCCCCAACAGTTCCCAAGCAGAGCTGGGCTTTAGGCCTTCCTATGTTTTCATGATCTTTGTGTAAGAAGCAACAACCGTTCCTGGGTGGATTCTGATTGTCTCCCCTGGCGATCGGAGTCCAGTCCTTGCCTGAGAGGATTTCAGCCTCCACTAATGGCTTAGAGAGTCTCGGTTCCCACTGGTAATGGATCATCCATCCACTTTGACAACCACCTAAATAACACTTCCTCCCGGAAATGTGTCGAGGAAGGTTCCTGCTTGGTTTTGCTAAGCCCAAACATGGCTTCCAGTTCCTCCACTGTTTTTGTCTTTACTAATTTTTTTCCTTATGTAGCAACACCAAGTGACTTCAGATGAAAGCTCTTTTGGTGTGCTTTAAAAAATGTACATAGTACATAACCCCTTTAGTGTTGTTAATGATTATACATACATATATATAATATAAAAATATATTGATTTTGATGATAGGTTTGAATTAAGTTTTTCACGTGAGTGCCTACCACTGAACCACACTCCCAGTCATAATAATATAGTTTAGATTTGACTAATTTGTTTACTTTCAGCCTTGTCTCATCACTGTTTTAGCTGATGATCTCCAATACCTTTCCTAATGTCACATACAGGGATATGCTGAAGACTGTTGACTATAGATCATTTTAATAAAGACACGGGTTTTAAAGAGGAAATAACAATCCCAAAGACTCGTACATGTGGCATCACCGAGGAGCTAACATGGGAAGAATGTCTCATCAACTGGCACGCTACACAGGCTTTCCCGCCCAGCTCCAGACACTGGACTAATTCAAATCAGTTCCTTCCTGCGGTCTAACTGGCTACACTTCCAGGGCATGGCAGCATCACTCTGTCGTTCACACTAAGAAGCTGGAGGCTGGCCTGACACACAGCCCATCTTTTCCATCGCTTCTACCCCTCCACTTCCCTGACTTGGCTCATTCTCTTACAGGTCAGAAAATCTCATTTAGCTGTCATTTTGGACAAAAAGTTGTTACTCTTGGTTCTCTTCAGCCTTTGATTTCATGCACGATCCCTAACAGGATGCAGAAATCCTGCGTTTCTTTTTCCTTTTCTCACCTCCACGTTTCGTTTTCAGAGCCAACTCACTGCTTTGTTTCGATCTTCTGATATGAGTTAGGTAGGTGATTTGGAATCCTAGATTTTTTTTTTAATTGGGTTTTTGGCTCCAGAAGGGAAGAAAGGCAAAGGAGTCACATTGGTACCTTCAAACTGCCAGAGTCCAGTCCAGAAGTGCTCCAAAGGCAGAGCAACCCACACTGGAGCACAGCAGCTAGGAGCCACCACAGTGACTGTCATGGCCAAAGCAATCATATCTTAAGCTGTTCTGAATTGAAGGTTTCAAAGTTACAAAGGAAGCTACCTATAAAAAACCTACAAATACTGAAATCTGGGTGACAATAAAGAGCAGATCAGATTCTAGGCTGAGTGACGAGTCCTACTAGGAGCTCAGCATCATACTCCGTGGAGACTAAATTTCCTTGTCTCCCTTCTGTGTCCTCGCTTGTTGGAGGAAGCTGTCTTCATGCACCACTATGAGCTTGGTTCCAGTCTTGGTAATCATCAACGGAAGACATAAAACAAAGGTTTAATATCCTTTGTAGACATGTAGTGGTGGCGGCTTTTCTCCTTGATTAATCTGTATTTATTCAAGTAGATGTGGTTTTGAATTAATTTTCAAGTCAGTATATAAAGTAATGTATTTTATTAATGCATTTTTTTTCCTCACGTGTCATTATACTTTAAAAAAAATCATTATTTCTAAGGCTAAAATCATCCTTAGAGATACAAATGATCTATCTATATCTCTCTAGTTAATATCCTTGTTAACACAAGCAATTGTTAATGGAGAGGGAGGATGGAGAGCACTAGAAGTAACAATCAGAATTTGCCTGTGGTGATGTCCCGGGAGGATGGAGACAGTGGTGATGGGGAGGGTGGAGATAATAGTGATGGGGAGGGTGGAGACAGTGATGGGGAGGGTGGAGACAGTGGTGATGGGGAGGGTGGAGACAGTGATGGGGAAAGTAGAGATAGCCATGCATGAGGAATGTACTAACTAAGATTAAAACACATTTACAACCCAAGACTCTTTGGCAAGTGTCCACAAGAGAATAGAGTAGATTAAATTTTTTTCTAGTCGACAATAAATGATTTAAGCCAAATCTCAAAATAAAAAAACAAGAGAATAGATTAAGGCACAATGAAGCTGGGACTCCTAAACTGTGAGTAAATCAGTAAGAAAGGCGGGCTGAGAAGTTCAGTTTTAGCAAGCCCTCTCAACTCATTTCTCCTATTAGCAATGGTTTAGCTATTTGTCTAGATGAAATAATATGCAGTGCTGAAGAGTCTATTTATGGTCCCTTTATTGTTACTTAAATTGTGGTGAGGGGGTCATCATGTATCACGATGGGATCAAAACCAACATTGTGCTTTGTGATATTTCTGTAGTGTGGAGGGTGTCATTGTGGGCCTGTTCTAATTGTGTCTTACAACTGTAAGCATATGTATAACTACTTCAATTCAAAATCATCTTTAGTTCTAAATTGTAGTATCATCTGGATTTAACTTGATATATGTAGGACAGAAAGTTGATTGGTTGATTGATTTTTTTTTTCTGGAAAGGTCAGGAGTGTCAAAAGAATCAAAAATTGATGCCATCTGGCACATTACTGAGTTCTCATGGCTAATTTACGAGTTCTCTCCTGATGAAATGTTCAAATGGACATGAGCTGTCAAAGAAAACTCAACAATGAGCACTGACTATAGCTGTTGGCTAATATTGGGGAACTTGGAACCTCTCCCTATGAATATATTGAAGAAATCCTTGGTTTGTAAAATGGAATTCTTAGGCCGAATTCCTTAAAGAACAGCACTCATCTCCTTAAGAGAAGACTCAGTAAAGGAAGGGAGAAATGAATATGTGTGCATTGCATTAAATGTAAAATTTATCAGTGTTGAAACCTCAGCCTCTACTAAAATCAGTTTAAAATAGAGATACCTTTTGAGAAAGGAAGGAAGGAAGGAAGGAAGGAAGGAAGGAAGGAAGGAAGGAAGGAAAGAAGGAAGGAAGGAAACAGTGAAAATCTACTCCTATGTACTTATGCCTTTGGCAATAGAACAACCTGAATGCCAATAACACTTTAGGAAGACTGAGAATAAGCAAGGCAACATTTGAAAACTATATGTTATTTGTGGTGTGTTCCCCCATGCCCCCCCATCTGAGGAATTTTAGAATTCCTATTTTGTTCAAGAAGCAAATAATTAAAAAAAAACCAAAGTTCTGTGTAACTGAATTAGCCAATGTAAATAATACATGATAAATTAGGATATTGTAGCAATATTCAAACATAAGTAAAACATAATAGCATTTCCATTCATTTAAAAAGACAAAAACATCAAGACAGATGTCTGGCTTAAGAGGAAGTCTCTCCCTCTAACCTTAGGAAGTGGGGAGGGAGGGAGGACTGCCCTGTGCTGGAAAGGGGAGATACATTAAGATGAATTAGAATGAGGTAGGCCTTTAGAGAATTGAAGGCTCCAGCAAGACACGTGACGGCAGAATGCGGAGACTGAATATTTATCGTGAATGAAAATGAGAGCCTATTTTTGTCTTCATGAAAGTTGCCATGCCTACCAATGCATTCAGCGTGTTGGGGGGTTCTTCTCTTACTATATTTTCTTAGAGAGAAGCTACAACGTTGAGGCCAATTTGCGCTTAGAGTCAATTTCCAAAGACTGCATCTTTGTACAGATGCTTGCATCAACTCTGCTGTTCTGTGGTCCTGAGCATCCTAACAGTTCCCCAGCCTGGATTTCCTCGTTTGTGGCAACTGAGATCAACACAAGCTCTGAAACCGTATCAACTAATTTAATATACTGATAGAAAAGTAAATAAACATGGAAATAGACTCCATTGGCTTCTGGTCATAAGTGCAGGAATGGTGAGCTTCTAAGTTTGCCTGCATCTGATAGCGTATTTCTTTATGACGCTGATCTAATATTTTACAGCTAATTTTAAGAAATAAAGTTCTTAGCCAGGCAAGGTGGTGCATGCCTTTACTTCTAGTATGTGAGAGGCAGAGGCAGCCAGATTTCTGTGAGTTTGAGGTCAGCCTGATCTATAATGCTAGTTCTAGGACAGCCATGGCTACAAAGAGATACCTTATCCCCCAAAAAGCCAAATAAAAAAAAATTAAAAAGAAAGAAAATTCTTTTTATGCACACATAATTTCTAAAGCCATAAGTCAAAAGTTGTAAATTAAAATCGCCAGCTCTGAATGCCTGATAATATTTATTATTATAAAGACAAGAGGTTAGATATTAATTATACTGTAAGCAAAGATGACATTGCTATTAAGCTTTCTGTTGTCGTTCCAACGTTTATCTTAGGATTTCCTTAGATATTTGTAAGAATAACACATGCTCCATAAATCAGATTAGATAAGGCACATAGTCTATAAACTAAATTATGATAAAGGAGGATTACTTAAAAGAAAACAGTAGGTTTTCCTAAATAAATTTGCTACAAATTACACAATTTACAACAGTTTTCACTTCTAGAAGTCTTGCTCTAAGTATTTATTATTCTAACATTTTTTGAACAGTAGCCCTCTGTGAGCTGCAGACGATCCATTAAACCTCAGAGAGCAAAACTGGGGCTAGGCAAGAATACTGTACTAGACAAAATGAAAACAGCGTCTTCTGTGGACACCACACCTGCTACCCTACTCATGACAATGACTAGAGACAACAAGTGACAAGGCAGACTTCAACATGGCTCTCAAGCGCAGGAGCTTTGACTTCCGAGAAGGGAGTACTTCATTCAAAAAGTGGAAGGGGACCCTGGAGAAAGACATACAATTAACATGGAGAATTTTAATAAGCCTACTCAATCACCAAGCACCACTTGGACGATCTATTTGGGCCAGCCCATATTGAAAACCACAGGCTCCCAAAAACACACATATAAACGTGAAATATGAACACAGAGACTCCAACTTCCACTTGCTCAGTCTTACAGTGAGAGGAACCAAGACACTCTTGAAAGCACTATCCGATTGCTACAGTTTCAGCTCTGAATATTGCTCCCACTATAGCGTTTGATCGACAGAAGCAAAGGAGGAAATTTAAAGGACTCCTGCCTTGAAGGTGCTCATTGAGGTTTACTCATCAGCATTGGCCTGATTTATTCCTCTAAAACCCTATCTCCAGAAGGGAACAAGCACTCAGAGAAGAAACAAAAGCAAAGACAGCTGGTGAGTGACATAGGAGCACCGAGCTGTAAGAAGGAGGTTAGGGGTGGAAGAGTAGCTCAGTGGAAGAACCTGAAACAAACATAGACCAGAATCTGGGTCCAACCTTAGCAACACAAAACATTCTAATAGAACAGAAGAGAAGTAGGCTGCTTGATTCAGGCCTTCTGGGACTTATGTAGTTCTCCATGATCAGAAAGCAGGACTCAACACTGCCCATGTAACAATGCTCTATCTTCATCTTAAAGCAACAGCAACAACACACAAAAAACTGCATGTATTACATGATTTACTTACTGAAGTTGATTTTTAAAATCTGAAGATCACAAAATTACTACGTAGCAAATGACATTATTCTCTAACTGTTTATAGTTTGTGTTTGATGATTCAAAACAGCACTAGCTCCGTATTAACTATTTAATTTCTGGCTAACTTTAGAAATGACTTTTGTTGTTGTTGTTGTTTTGCCAGAGAAGGTAAGATCTGAAGTGAAGAGAACACAGGATTTGGGGAAATGATGGACCTGCTGCATTGGTCAGGAACAAACTCTGGGGCTACGGGGAGGTCATTACTCCTGCAAACAGCAGTCTTCACGTTTAATATGGAGACTGGTCAGCTAGAGAAACCTTCTGGCTATTCCATTGAGATCTCTGTGGCAAAAGGGGCCATTTGGGTGCTTTCTAGGGAGGCCCCTGCATATTCAGTGGCTGCTGTAAGCTAATCAGTTGGTGGGATTAGACTCGCAGCCGTTCTTCCAAGACTGGTCAGATTTCCTTACCAGGTACAAAGACATCCCAACCAGGATACTCTCAAGAGGATACTTTCTACAGGTGGTGATTTTTAAAACCAAACCTACAAGTAAAATCTTAAGTCCTATGTATGGCACATAGCTAATGACTTTGATGCCCAATAGTGTCTTCCAAGTGGTAATTTGTACATGGAATCCATTTAGGTCCATGGTTTCGGTGCAACTGAACAGTCATGTAAAAATGCAGAATAATTGTTTGTGTGTTATTATTAGATTCATAGTAGAAGTAGTACCAGATAAAAAGAAAATAGAGGGAAGAAAAGGGGAAGAAGTAGACACAGGAAGAAAGACAGAGAGGGAAAAACAAGAAAGAAAAGGAAAACAGCCACACCCTTCTTATGGGGATTCCTGACTTCCAGGCATTTGATTCTCTGGGTTTAGGATGTCTATTTGTGATTCTAGATGCAACCAGAACAGGATATGCACACACAAAATCCAAAGGTCCACAGTATGAACTGATATGGTCTGTTGAAATTTGCAAAGCATTGAAATTCCAGCTAAGACAAAAACAAACAAAAAACTCATTATTTTCCAGAAAGATTTAAATAACATAAAATTGGTGTAAGTAAAAACTCGCTTATGTGCAAAGAGAGAGGCGTGTCTCCCGGGAGAGCAACCTCAATGCAAAAGCACTTATATATCTGCTATTGCCAGCCATGGCAATAGCACAGCCCAAGTGAGCAGAGAAACTTATCATTCTGTTTGCTGGGCGAAAAGAATGGCCCCAATGCTAGCAATTCTTTGGTAATCCACGTTGCAGTGGTGACAAACTGCAGGATTCTGAAAGACATAGCACTATTAGGACCACCTGTTTCAGGGCTGGCCCCAACCATGTCTTTCCCACCCACTCTTAAGTCAGAGGCGGACTCTGGCAACAGGAAGAAAGAAGAACTCAACCTTCTGGCCCATCATCAATATATGCAGTGACTGACTAGGGGCTAATGAATTAGCTGCTGGAGATTTACTCGATCCTAGTGAATATTCATTATTTAGGAGGACTGGAAATACAATTACTGAGAAGGCAGAAAAAAAGATGTTTTATGTTTGGGACTGGATTATTCTGCCAGGAAGAGCAGGAAGGGGAGTGGGAAGAGAGTGGCGATTTGCATGTAGATGAAGAATTACAGTTCTCACATTAGAATAGGGGATAATGGATGTATGATGTTTTTGTTGTTTTGTTTCCTGACAGAACACGGTATACATCCTTAATGTTTTTAGTTAAATATTTCCTTTGAGGAAATTACACTTGTGTTCATGCTCTGTATCTGTGGAGCCTATATAGCCTAGTGCAATTGATTGGGCTCAGTATTTCAGCAGGTTATCATCCATCACAACGCTGCTAATATTCAGCCACACAGTTCAGAGAAGCCACGGCATCCTGGTCCTCTGTTAGCAAGCCCTGTGGTACCCATCAGGGTATCATCTTTCTTCTAATGTTCTTAAATTTTACCTGCATATCTGTGCATCAGACTCTGAATCCTGTGGGACCTAGAGGAACAGACTTGCGATCCCTGCTAATCCTGTGGCTAAAGCAGGAGGCTCACAAGGTCAAGACCGGCCTGGCCACTGTAGTGAGACCCAACCTCAGAAATAAAAGGTGAAAAAAGTAAGCGGTCTGGGGATATAGACTAGGGGAAGAGCTCTTGGCCTAGCATGCATTAGGCCCTAGGTTTAACCTTCAAAATGTAATCTTTAATGTAAGAAAATCAAGTATTTCCCTATGCCTAAATCATGTGTAACAACTGAATTTTTGATTTCTAGTCTTAAACCTTGAACATTTATTTTTCTAGGTAGTCCATTTTAGGTGTCTGACTTGGCAGCCAATTTAATTCTAGCCATCCTAGGACTTAGGCACTACAATTTCTGTTTTATTATATCAAAACAACGCTATGCTGAGTTCAAACTGACTGCAGACTCTCACTTGCAAAGTCTGGAATGACTATCCCATCAGCTTCTCGTTCCAGATTCCAATTTGATGCTTCAAGGCTCCTTTGGTGGCCTAAACAGACGATGCTGGGCACTCACCATCCATGCTTCGTCCTCATTTTCACCCTCCTTTGTGTCACCCAAAGTCTCCCAAAAGGCATCAACTCTGTATTTTATTGTTTCTTTGGCCTTTTCTGCTAGTCTACTGCACTTAAACAGAGGCATAGTGGAAGGACACTGCCTGGGATCTATGGGCAGCCAGGCTGAGTCTACTTTCTCATGCAAACAGAGACAGGATGGGCATAGTGGCACAGGTCCTGTACTAAGAAGGGTGGAGACAACAGATCATGAATCAGCATGGGCTACAAAGTGAGACATTGTCTTAAGAAAACAAAACAAACAAATAAAACAAACATCATAGCACCTAAGTCCTAGGCTGGCTAAAATTAAATTGGCTGCCAAGTGAAACACCTAAATGGACTTCATACAAAAATAATTATTCAAGGTTTATTAAAAAAATATATATATAGTATAATTGATTTTTATCATATAAAATATAACAAGTAAAGCTATTTACAAATTTAGGTGTATTAAGTCACATTGCTCATAGACACTTGGACAGGGTCTACACATAGTAAGTCCTTGCAATGTAGGTCCTCAAAGAATGCATTTACTTAGTATCCAACTTGTCTATTTGCACTGGGAATCTGAACTACTAAACAGGTAGTTTCTGCCAAGAGTTTTGTGATATCTTTAAAGTCCCTATCACAAGGCAAGTATAAACAGTTCATTTTGTTTTTGTGAACTGAAAAAGACGGGCCTGTTTATTTTCAGTGAATAGTTCCCTACAAATCTGTCCAAATTGCGCTATTTGTGTGGGTTAACAGTATACCAAGAATTAATTAGGATGAAGCTTTGCTCACAAATGTTTCCCAAGAAGCTGTGAAAATTACTTTCTTGTTTATTTGCCTCATCACTGTGTAAAAGAGAAGATCCTCAGGTAATTCTGTTCTTCAGTGGGGCTAGGTTATCTTATTAAAGTGTGATGCAACACACGAAAAACACATGCCAGAAAGGAAGGAAACACAGAGACATATTGGTAAATAAAGAATTCCCAAAGGGAAGCCCTTCATTCTATTAAGAAAAAGTACTTATCAATTTCTAAGACCAGATTCAAAGTTTTTGCTCAGCAGGGACCAGCATACGTGCTGACTGCATTGTTTAAACACATTAGCACCAGTCCCACTTATGCGGAGTCACACAGTTACCCCATGCAGATAACTATAAAATCCATTAGGTATATTACATGAAAACCTTAATTAGTGCACATAAAGTGACTGATGTGTTCTTCATTTATGTTCCCTTTCCTGGGTGATGAGGTCTCTTCCAGGAAGCCAAAATCATTTAGATGAGTGTAATAGGAGAACTGGTACTTCAGTGGAAAGATTGGATGGGGGTATCTAAGCATCATAATTTATAAATACACACTGTGTTTTCATGATCATTATACAGTATTTAGATCCTCGAGACTATCAGTAGGAAAATAGAGGCCATAAACATAGTGGTGGGTGCTATCATGTTATTCTGGAGAGTTAAAAATAAAGTTTATTCATTGATACATTCATTTATTCACTAAACACAGATCTTTGACTGCCAAGGTAAGTGAATAAATTAAAGAGGGCTTTTATCTTAAAGTACCTTAAAGTCTAGTAGAGGGAGATCAGAAAAAAATGACAGTTTATAATAAGCACTACCATAAATTTTGATACAGGCTCCACTGGGAATGAAAAGGAAAGAAAAGGTAAATTACATCTGAGAGAAGGCTAGTTAGCTATCATTGGGTTAGTCTTAAAGCCAATTCAATCCTATGATCAGTAAATTGTACCATTATGGTCATTAGCATCACTGCAGGCATCTATGCTTTTCTTCTTTCCTGAGAAAAATCCTTTATCTTAGCCATCAATGGCCAAAAGTCCTTGTTCACAGGAGTCGGGTCCTCAGAGGGGCAAACCGGATCATGTTCACAAACGGGATTTGTCAAACTGCACTCAGAATCGATGAAGGTAGGCCCATTCACATCGCTTCCCTGAGACTTTCCTAAGTGTCCAGTATGCAGGCTGTACCACGAGACTGGGCCTTCAAAGTTACCTGTGCTAGCCAGGTATGGTGGTACAATATGAATGTCAAATCTTTACAGGGTACAAGGGTATTATCCCAGAGCAGCCAGGACCCCCACCTCAGTACCAATTTTAAACCTGAAAGGCTCGGATACATCCTTGGAAAATACAGACAAATGGTCTCGCCAGATCTACACTAATGGCTCACTCACAGTCATTTTGAAAACACAGAACTGGAGATAATTCCTAGTCACCCAACCATTAGACACTTTACCAGTAATAGCTGTAGGATTAACCACAAGGTAAAATGTCGTAGGTTAATTGACAAATTGATATCCTCAATTCCTAAAATAGTATGTCATTTTATTTTGAAAGTAATCATGTTTTCTTTATCTCTGGGAGACTAGAAAGGAGGAAAGTAATAACTTCCAGGTGCATACTTAGAAAGAGAACTAAGCAATTTTGTAAATGCATTAGTAAACCTTCCCTTCATCCTAATCACACTGAATGCTCTCCCATTTATGAATATCAGAACTATTACATGGCTCTCAGCTCTCAGACAGATATCTGAGACCAGAGAAGTAGATTGCCGCTGTAATTATCCAAAATTAAAACCCTCTTTTTTGAAAAGAATTACCCTATGCAACTTACATTAGCCTTATGATTAGATCCTCCTGCCGCAGCTCTCTAAGTCCTGAGATTAGAGGCATGCTCCTGACTCAAAAACTAAACTATTTTGCCTGACTTGACAGTGATTCTATTTAAACCAAAGTATGGAGGATTGGAGAGATGGTTAAGAGCATATACTGCTCTTACAGAGGAGCCAGGTTTGACTGCCAGTATTCACATCAGGAGGCTTATGAACTCCTGTAATTACCTCCAGAAGATCTCCCCTCCTCACTGCTGTGACATTTGAACTAGTGTTCCAGCACTTTCCAACAGACACACGTGTACATATGTTCTAATAAACATGCATGAAATGTCTTTAAAAATATGTGTGGGATGATTTTAATTACTAGGACCCAACTTGTGATCTTAATTACTAGCCAATCTTGAATACTAGTGTGCAGTCTTCTAATGTATACTGCCTGAAGGCAGCAAAGAGGAGGATGATCTTTTCAGATGTGTTAGTAAATGAGGTAAAAAAAAAAACTAAACTAAGAGTGTTTTTGAAGAGCTAAATGCTTCAACCATAACAATCACACTAAGACCCTTCTTCACCAGGCCACTAGTGGAGGGTACAGACCCAATTATCATTCTGTCCGTACTGGCAACGACAAATTCCATTTAGAACCCCAAAAGTAATCTCTAGGAAAATATAGAAAAGCGTGCATTTTATAGTGTTAAAATTAAAGTATCAAGACTTGTAAACTGTGGATATTATAGTTCTGGAAATCCAAACATTACAATTGCTACAAGGCTTTTTGTTTTTTCTTTTTTCTTTTCTTTTTGTGACAAGGTCTCATTATGTGCCCTGGGCTGACTTCAAAGTTCCTATGCAAGCTGAGCAGTAACCAACAGCACTCTAATTGGACTTAAAACCTGCTTCACAAGAAATCATGCCTGGTACTGGAAATCTAGCCAACAACCCTGGGCTAGTGAAGTCACAGATCTTGGGGGAGACCCTACAACCACCACTTAACTAGCCTAACTGCGTTCTAAATATTTGTCCTCATACCCACAGAGAAGTGCAGTCCTCACCCCTCAGGAAGGAAATTTCTTTTTGCAAGAGAGTGCATGACAGAAAACCACGACCAATCAAAATGCTTCTTTGTGGAATCCCATCCCCAAGTATCCATTTATAAAACAACCCCTGCTTAGGGAATACTGCATAAGAGAAGTAAAAAAAGATTGCAAGAGCCACAGGATCAGAGAGCATGTTGCAAGACTGTGTCTCCTAATCATGCCTGAAGTTATGCCCATAAAGTCTCACCAATATGGCTGCCAATACCCGAGTTGTACAATGACCATAGACATGCTGAAGTGAAGGTCGTGGGAAGCCGAGGAAGCCTCAATCCTACACAAGGACTACAGGCAACTGAAGAATGAAGACCATTGAGAGTGGGAGAAATAGACGTCCCCAGGGAAGAGCCCACGAAGTAGTTATCCAGCACTAAATGGTCAGCCCTGAACCCATATGCATAAGTAGCATACAGACTGAAGAGGTTGACTTTAGGAATATATATGAATATATGCATGTAATAACAGTGATTGAGAAAAGAGGCCATGAATCTAAATGTGAGCAGGGAGGGGGCATATGAGGATATAGAGGGAGGAAATGGAAGGGGGAACATGATGTAATTATGTATAATATCAAAAAATAGAAGGTAGAAATCATTTCTATGTGGCTCAAGCTGGCCATGGACCCCTAATCCTCATCCCTTAGCCTTACGGGTGTTGGGACTGCCTGCATGACAGGCAGGAGGTGGCATCGAAGCCTCAGGACATTTACCTTTTATGTATAAGAATCAGCATTTTGAAAATTACTGAGCAATCCTCACTGCCAGAACAGATTAGCTTCCTGTCTGAGTGTAGATGTTGACTTTTCCCGTGCCATTCTTTCTCTAAACATGTGTCCATTTTTATCTTACCTGAGCAGCTGTTGCTGCTCAGTTGCCAGCCTTTACCCAGCTCAATTAATCAGTGAACTGAAACTTTGTCTCTTGAGCTGTGGAAATGAGAGAAAACTCTCTAGTAATGCCTGGATCTAAATGCCACTCCTTCGGCATGGGTTAACACGGTCGCCGTCCGCATGCTGCCCTCGTGATAATCTGTCTTTCATACAAAGTAATAATAAACGACTATCTTCCCCTTGTCCCCCACTGGTGAAGTGGTATTAATTAATTTCGCCAAAGCCCAGAAGTCCAATGAAACCTCTTTTCTACTTAAGTTAATTGCTTTGAAGAAGGCAAAGCAATTGATTGAGACAGGGTCTCATTTCAGGAGCCTGGCGTATAATGAGAGTTCTTCTGAGCTCTCATTAAACCCGACCACCATATAATGCTAAGGATGAGCACTTTAAAGAACCCTTAATTGGACTCAAACAGTGAGAAAGTCTACACTAGTCATTTTATCCTGGACTAATAGCAAGGAAAATAGTATATGCCACAGAGGCTTTAGGGGCAATAGCCGTGCTATCAGAAATTGATAGTATTTTAGATCACAGATGACATTGACATCATTATCTGCCTCTTCTCCAAACTGTGGCAATTCTCTACTGCATCCGTATCTTGCCCAAGCCACCAACCAACAAAACAAAATTTGCAAAAAGAATGAAATAGAATTAGATTTATAATATGTCCATTGTCATTCTCTAATTCTAGGCAACTGAATTGAAAGCATCACCACCTTAGCTGTTTATTTCCTGTGAATTTTCAGGTACAGACATTTCTCTCCTCTGTCCTTAGGACATCTCTTACTTCCCTCTTGCATCAACTGCTCAAGGCTGCATCCGTCAACAGCTTCCTGTGGTCCAAGTAAAACTGCCTCCAATGTTTTTAGTTGCCAATCTTCCAAATATTTTTAGTTGTCAATTTAGTGAAGAAGTATTCAAAATAATACATTCATAGTCAGTGCTGCTACCTTTTGCCTATTATTCCCCATACATAGTCTCTAAAACTGCACACAAACTAAAGAAGTCTTTATGTACAGCAAGGAAAATTGGGGTGCAAAATTTTTTCATGAACCTTTTAGTCTATGAGCTTTGGTCATTCTTTATTAGATTTACTGAACATTTCTTTTTACTTTCTGTTCATATTTTGGACTTTTAGTAATTATAGATGTTTCATAAAATAAAACTGGGCAGCTTTGTTAGCCCTTGATGTGTCCAAACAGTAATTCCTCAGTTAAAAAACAAACCTGCTCAGCACTGATATGACAAATACACACATGAAATTGTATTTATCTTTTCAAAGATAACCATGAAGTATAGAAACAGGGAATGGGGACTCCATGAACATCCCTTTGGCCGTGTGCATTAGGACAAAGTTGATATCAGACATGCAGTAAAACAGCTGAAAAGGAGGCAAAGTTGCTCCCTTCATGTTTTCATCATAATACAGTAATTTTAGCTCAGAAAAGACCCTCTCTATATTTCCACAGGAATCTTCATTAAAAAGGGAAGATTTTTTGCAATGGTCAAAGACAGTCAGCATTATGGTGGGGCGGGCTCAAATCACTTCTGTATAGAAACCAGAGACCAGGTGATTCAAGGCAGCAATCTAGGGGCTCATGGAAATGCAGAACAATGCAAAGATTCTCGAAGGGGGTGATAGAAAAAGGATGGGTGCAGCATCTACCCAAAGGGGAGCCCCTCTGGCAGACCGGCCTTGCCATCTCCAGACAGCACCTGGTTACATGGGTGGCGGGGGAGAGGGTTGGGATTTTATAGTCAATTGATTTCTAAATCTACTTCCCACTTTCAGAGAGCTATAGCTTACATTATAACGTGTAACTTACTCTATTAACCTGAAATGCTAGAAGTGGAGGGAGTGGAGGATGGTGACATATAAAATGTAGTCATTGCTTAAAATTACTTGTTTTGTGTTGTTATTCTATGCACACATTTCATTTTATTTTATTTTTTAATATTTATTTATTATGTATACAATACTCTGTCTGTGTGTATGGTGTATGCCTGAAGGCCAGAAGAGGGCACCAGACCTCATCACGGATGGTTGTGAGCCACCATGTGGTTGCTGGGAACCGAACTCAGGACCTCAGGAAGAGCAGCCGGTGCTCTCAACCACTGAGCCATCTCTCCAGCCCCTATACACGCATTTTAAATAGGTGTGCCAGAACATGGAATTCTCTATGAGCACACTCGGAGATACCTTGTCCGAGGAAATGATATATAAACTTTGTCATCTACTTCCTTTAGTTACAGGGCTATAATAATTAATATAATTGAAAATTCTGAATGATTTATTTCACATAGTGTGATAAGTATGAAATTACATTAATTAATTAATAGTTAATGATATGACATACATTTGCAAGATATATCTTTGACTTTTGCTTAGCTGTGCAAGTAAATACTCTAGTCAATGAAGATATTTATTCTTTTTTTTTTTTTTCAAGACAGAGTTTCTCTGTAGCTTTGGTGCCTGTCCTGAAACAAGCTCTAGTAGACCAGGCTGGAAGATGTTTATTCTTATATACAATTTAACTTTAACATATAAGCTCAATGTGAATAATATTTCTGCTTTTTCTTTTTTTGTTGTTTTTTTTATTTCTGCTTTTTCTATTTGTGCTTTAATATTTGTGATTAGCTTAGAAAGTTCTTTATATGGTATATACCTGTAAATGACATAATGACATCTACCAGAGACCTAAGTTTACTGTGTAGCTTCAGGACCTCCTCCATACCTGGTGAGTTGACTAGCCATGTTACTTAAATCAATTCACTTTAAATTTATACAGATATTTCAGATATTTCATCTTAAGATTCTCATTGTCAGGGTCTCATGAAATATTAACACTACTAGTTTCTCCTTTTGGGATATTCCTTATTATAAAAATGTGCTGTTTAATAATCATGCCAGAAGAAGACAGTAAGAAACTGATAACATGTCCTTTGTGTGCCATGCATTGATATTAATATAATCCCATTAGTAGCGAAACCGCCTCTGCTTCACATGTTCAACAGGAGCCTTCATTACTGAAGGCAAGGTTTTCCCTATGGTGTAAACCAAAGATCATCCGGAGGAAATGCCTGCCCACTCTTCCCATTGGAACAAAGGCTGTACGATGAGATACACCTGAAACAAAGACATCCCTAATCAAATCAGCCTATGACTTTCCAGGTCAGGTCCCACAGTCAATTCTGCGAAGAGTCCCAAGGGACTGTGAAACAAAGTGCTGCAGGATGATGACAGCCAACAAGGGAAGGGGCAGCAAAAATCAAAGGCCACTCTGGCCTTGGTCAGTGATCTCCCATCTAAGATCCCATAGACAAAAAGTTAAACAGGATCTAGTCAAGGATTCATACACAAACATCAATGTGTGTGCACACATAAAAAATTATATTGTACCTCGATAAATATATATTATATATATACAGACAGACACACACACACACACGTGTTCCCTAAAGACTAAACAGCATAAAGACAAACCCAAATGAATAAGGGAGTCTGAGAGAAGAAACAATATTTAATAAGAAAAGCCTCCTATGTACATTTTTGCTAATCTTGCATAATGGCCTCAAAGTGCTGAAGCAAACAAGAAGTCTAAGTGAAGCTTGCCAGTCTCTCACTGTGAGACATGTGCCTTCCTTTGTTCATTTTATTACTTACTCTTTTCCTTTAGAGACATGTCCTTACACAGCACACTGCAGCCCAGGCTGATCTAGAACCCACTAGGTAGCCTAGAAGGATAAACTCAAACTTGTAACAATCCTCCTGCCTTAGCAGGCCTTGAAGGCTTCCATTATAGGCGTGCACCACTATACCTAGCCTTGCTAGTATTATTTTCAGTTGGCAAATCCCAGTCCTAATCATGAGCACCTAAGGCAGCAGTCCTCAATCTTCCTAAAGCTGCAAGCTCATGTTGCAGTGACCCCAGCCATAAAATTATTTCATTGCTACTTCAGAACTGTAATTTTCTTACTGTTAGGAAGCAAAATGTAAATATCTGTTTTCTCGTGGTCTTAGGCAACCCCTGTGAAAGGTTATTCGACAACCCACCAAGAGGTCGTGACCCACAGGTTGTGAACTGCTGACCAACGGTCACGGCACGGTGTGTAAATATGGAGGGATTAAATCAAGCCAATTAACACACAAAACTACAAAGTGCTCACCATTTTTCTACAGGTATGTGATTGTCAGCAAGCCAAGGTAGTTCTGTGAGCATCCACTTTCTCATTGTTGGCACCCAAATTCTTTGACCAGGGTACACTCCTTTAACAAATGATTTCTGAGTACAAATGTGTGCATTGAGTTTATGTGTGCACAAGTATTTACACATTCTTCAAACACCCCCCCCCCCCCAAAGAAAAAGTTCATTTATTAGATTCGTGTTGCTTCTGGGTTTCTGCATGCATGCTAATTATGACTTCAAAAGTCTGGATATATGAAATAGTCCTCTTCATCATTAAAACACACTTGAGATACGCAAGGCAAATTATCACATGGAAAGGTACACAGTTTTAGATGTTTCCAGATATCTGTTGGTTAGCTTTGCTGCTCAGAGCCTGTGGAGACACATCGTGACCCAGCTCAAAATCAAGGAATATCATACCTCTTGTGGCCAGAAAGGGAAAGCAGTGATGAAAAGAGTCGGGCTTCAAATATGTATTTCAGGACTGTGTCCTCCATGATGGTTTAGAGACCTCTCACCGGGGCCTACCTCTCCAATGCCCAATTGCCTCACTAGGGCACCATGCTGAGGATGGAGCCTCTAACACAGATGCTGAAGGGATGAAAATCCCAGCAATAGCCGTACGTTTCCCTGCTTCCAGAGATGCCAAATCTGGCTGGGGAGGGAATACAGCTGCCAGCACCTCCAGTCATGGTCTGTGCAACATCAGAGCGGAAGGAGAAGCCAAGAGAACAGGAAAAGAATAAACCAGGCATTCCATATGGAAATATTTTTCATTTGTTTGTCACCAAATAAATTGATTAATAGCTTCCAAATCTCTCTCCTTTCTCTTGAAAGCAAAAGCCAAAACAGGTCAAGTATACACAAGAGTCCCAGTGTATGCTGAAAGAGATGCAGCCTCAAATGTTTTTATTAACCCAAAGAAAAACATATAGGCATCCTCCAGAATATTAACCTTCATCAGGCGATGAAAGGAGACAGAGACAGAGACCCACATTGGAGCACCAGACTGAAACCTCAAGGTCCAAATCAGGAGCAGAAGGAGAGAGAGCACGAGCAAGGAACTCAGGACCGCGAGGGATACACCCACACACTGAGACAATGGGGATGTTCTACCGGGAACTCACCAAGGCCAGCTGGCCTGGGTCTGAAAAAGCCTGGGTTAAAACCGGTCTCGCTGAACTTAGCGGACAATGAGGACTACTGAGACCTCAAGAACAATGGCAATGGGTTTTTGATCCTACTGCACGTATTGGCTTTGTGGGAGCCTAGGCAGTTTGGATGATCACCTTACTAGACCTTTGGACTTCCCACAGGGCAGGGAACCCTGATTGCTCTTTGGGCTGACAAGGGAGGGAGACTTGATTGGGGGAGGGGGAGGGAAAAGGGAGGCGGCGGTGGGAAGAGACAGAAATCTTTAATAAATAAATTAATAATAAAAAAAAACCTAGCCTAAAAAAATATGTTTTTATTTAAAAACAAAATCCTTACAAAACAAAGGGAAATATGGTTTATCTATAAGAAATCAAAAATTTAAGGTGTTTCAGCTCTTAATGTTATTAAAAAGTTCTCCTAATGCTAAACTGTAAAACACTAATTATGAGAAAGAATTATTTGGCTAGATGCAATTGTAATGCACATAATTCCTAGAGACAATAAGGAAAAAGCCGAAAGAATAAGGTACTGTGGCAATAATTTTACCTTTTGCAATTGATTGTTGCTTCTACACTTTAAGTGAACATAAGCACAGAAATAACAGAGAACACTTTTCAGATGGCACGCGTAGGGTTCCAGCTGCCTGGGACAATCATGTGAGTTTGTAGCCCGTGCCATGAGGCAAAACTGTGGACTCAGAGAGTCCTCACTTACTATAAAGACCAGCTCTAATCATGTTATCAAAAATTAAATAATGAAATACATTTTAATCAAATGTCAGATGAGCTGTAATAGGGGGGGGTCTCTCAGAAATCACTCTATTAACTTAAATGTCAGCACACAGCAGTGAAAAGCTGCTTAAGCCCAAAAGGCAGGCGCCAATCCGATTTACCTATCTGCTTCCTACTGGACACAGTTAGCCATTGGGGCTTTAAGCATCTGAACTCTCCAAAATAGATCCAGCCTTCAGCGGTTCTGATTATTTTCTTTTAATGACTGCTTTATAAAGGAAAAGCTTTGCTCTTTACAGAAGGCGGGATTTATTAATCTCTACAGTTCCCTTTTGGGCTCTGTGGCCATGTATGGAAAGGATAGAGTGGACATCCACAAAGAAAAAAAAAAGGAAAAGAAAGAATAAGTAAAGAGCAAAGCAAAAAATGTTTGAACATTCATACATTATGTATGAGTCCATATCCATGTAATTGGGCAAGGAACGCATTACACATGCTGTATGCTCCCTTTTGCTATTTGCATTTTCCCCTACAATTTTCATGTCGACCCTTTATCAATCCCGTCCTTGTCATGGATGAGGAGTAGATAATGAACATCTCAAACAATACAAAATAAGCAGGATGCCGGCAGGGGTCTTTTAAGGCTTAAGTAACTCCCAGCAAGGATCTAGCTGTCAAAATCTCACTTGAATCCTACAGAAGTGAAGTGCCATATCCTGCCTTGCAAAATTCAGATACTTGCATTTATTCTGTACGCTAAATGGAAGACTCTCAGGAAATATCAAGGGAAGAATTCTCTTCCGGACAAGCAAAAGAAAGATAGTTGTTATCACAGAGAAAAGAAGAGAGTTCTGCCTGCAGTACCAGTGGTATCCATAGTGATAATATTAAGAGCGAGGGATCCAAACTCACCTCTCTCTCTATCTCTAAATCTGTACTTATTTAGCTTGCAAGTTCACTAAGAAGAGGTCTATTATTTCCCGAGCAAAGGAATTTTAGAGAATACAATTCAAATGTTTTCCTCTGAGAAACAAACTAAAGCCAAATACCACCAAATGAGGTAGCACATGCCTTTCATGCCTTTAACCCCAGCACTCAGAAGGCAGAAGCAGGTGGATCTCTGTGAGTTTGAGGCCAGACTGGTCTACAAGAGCTAGTTCCAGGATAGCCAGGACTGTTATACAGAGAAACCCTGTCTCGAAGAAAAAAAAACTTTATACAATTAAGTACGACAAAATATGATTTAAAGAGTATATCTATCTAGCTTTTATCTACACAGTGTATGGTAGTTATAAAGCCCCAGGTGAGATGGTTATGTGTGGGATGGCTGCAGTCTCAAAGATACCCTAATCAGAAAGCCTGTCCAGGATTTAAATCCCAGCAATGTCCCAAGAAGGTCACCATCATCTTAATACCTTGTGTCTAAAGAGTCAACACAGTAGTAGTCCTTGCTTTCTTCTGACCATCTTCAACATCCATAAGAAAAGTCACAAGATCGTTCTTACAAAAATTCCATGCTGCAACTTCATTTTAAGATTGATGATCAGTTTGAAATATTATGTTTGTGAATAATCAGATAATTTTAATGCATCTGATAAGGATGGTTATAAATGATCCAAAGGGCTGGGCAGTGGTGGCGCACGCCTTTAATCCCAGCACTCGGGAGGCAGAGGCAGGCGGATCTCTGTGAGTTCGAGGCCAGCCTGGTCTACAAAGGAAGTTCCAGGACAGGCTCCAAAGCTACAGAGAAACCCTGTCTCGAAAAACCAAAAAAAAAAAGAAAGAAAAAAATAAATAAATGATCCAAAGGAAAAGAAAAGAAAAAAAAGCACTTAAAAGCATCTTTCTAGGAAGCACAAATCCATCTTCTCAAATCCATAGGTCTATCAAAGCCAAGGCTTCCCCACAGTAAATATTTATATATGAGGATGAAATCAAGTTTATTAGTATGCTTCCATGGGAAGTATTTTTCACAAATCTGATTTCATGAAAAATAGTATTATTTTAATTTCACATTTTTAAAGGAAAGAGACTGTTGTCACACCCGTGTTCATATCAGTATTCTTCACAAAAATCAAGAAGCGGAAACGACCAAGTGTTCACCGATAGACAGCGGGTGAGCTGATGCATTCATACAATGGGATGCAATTCAGCCTCAGTAAGGAAGGGGTTTCTCATGAATGCTGTACTATAGATGAATCCAGAGGGTTCTATACTGCCAAAAAGAGAAAGTAACGTAAAGAAAAGCCAGTCAGGAAAGACATGTGATATGAAATATCTAATAGAATTAAATTTACAAAGGTAAAGTGGAGTGGTGGCTATATGGGACTGAAGCGTTGAGGTAAATAACAAAGTGCTCAATAAGAAGAATGGTTTCAGATTTGCAAACTGAGATCATTCTGGAGAGATCTCCTTCACAGCAACGTGGATATCCCTAACACCACCTTAGAACACTGTAAAATGATTGAGATGGAAATTTTCATTATATATATATATATATATATATATATATATATATATATATATAAAATCTTAACTGAAACAAACCGAGCAGCAGGTGGCTCATTTGGGTGTCTGCAGTGTTTGTGTCCCTGCAGACACAAGTTCAGAGAAAGAAGGTAAAAATGATGTGATATGCTTGGTTTTTCTCCCCACTCTTGCCTCTGACTTCCACCTTTGAAGACGTGGCTTCTGCTTAGAAGATTGCAAACTGAAGGAGTGGATGGCTCTCAACCTAATTCTCCTATATTTGACTTTTAGATTTCCATTTGCTCCCCTGCAAATTCCAAGGGTGCAGACTTAAACCCCCTGAAACAGTTAAGCCTCGGACCTGCCCTATCTGATTCAGCGAATCTGAAGGCTCTGCAAGGAAGTGACTTTCATAAATTGTTTTAATTATCAGAGGTTATTTCGCTACACGTTAAAAATTTCGCTCTGAAAATAACTTGCTAATGGCATTAGCTTTACTTCTACTTTAAATACACAGCTAGAGTACTTTAAATACAACAGTGATCGCTTACATCTGTAGCCACACATGTTTGGTCAGCTCCAGATACCAATAGCTGGTGCCTAACCCATCCACAAAGCTAGGTTACCTCACTTCATTCACCAGCTTTGTGACTCTAAAGCTCTGTACATCCACACACTGATGGCACCTGTCACAGCCCTATCCTTAGGACAAAGGGCATGCATCACCAAAAGTACACGGAAGGAAGAGACACAAGTTGAGAGTGACATTAACAATTGTCTGCAAAAGCTGCATGTAATGGTTGCAATTTGCAAGTCATACTTTGAACTGAATGCCAGGGACGCACATCTTAGACTATGCTGTGCATAGTGGGCAGGGGGAGAAGTTTTCTGTGCTCAACAGCCTGGAACACACATCCTATGCTGAGACTATGAACTCTGATAGGCTAAATACAAACCTAATATGTTGTTCCATTTGTAAGTTTTATCCCCCAAAAACATATTAGCACATAAGTTTCTATCTAGCACCTATTAAAAGGAATATGTGTCCTGAAAGGTTCAGTCTATCAGCAATAATAAATATCATTGAAAAGTACATTTAAAATGCCTTTATAGTCTATATTTTAGGAATTTTAATTTCTATATCATATCAAAGGATGATTGATTCACATTATCTGAGTGGCTGTATCAGGAAGAAACATTGTATGTTCCTTGCATTTGGAGCAGTCATTTCCTATCATAAATCCACTGATTCTACACATTAATAAACACAAAAAACACTTAGTTGAACCTAATAATACATGCTGAATGAATGCATGATGCTGCTATTCAGCAATTCATTAATTTACCAACCTCTAAGTCACTAATGTGTGTAGACACATTTCCTGCCCACATTGGATTAGTCCAGGGAATTCTGTCCCTATGATCCGGCTTACGCCTCTGCTCTATTTCCTACATCCTCATCTTATTCAGACTATCACCAAAACCATCACCATCATCGCTGACATTATGCGAGTGTTTGTGTCATTCATTCTCTAAGAAGGAAAATAGCAGCACACGGTGGAGTTATGTGAAGATTAGGAAAGCTAATTTAAGAGCACATACTTAGCCAATGCAAGTTGTCAACAAACAGTCCCTGCACACCAACAAAACTAGATCATTCCCTATACATTCAACATAAGTGCTTACTTGCTTGTTTTTCCCTCAGCTTTTCTTGGCATGGTAAATACCCATAATCCCTCAGTGTCACAGACATGCTTCCAGGGATGACATCGAAATGCCCATCATCTGAGAATGCCTAGCTCCATCATTCCTATAGCCATCAGTCTTCTAAGAAGACTTCAAATGCTGGGCGGTGGTGGCGCACGCCTTTAATCCCAGCACTTGGGAGGCAGAGGCAGGTGGATCTCTGTGAGTTCGAGACCAGCCTGGTCTACAGAGCTAGTTCCAGGACAGGCTCCATAGCTACAGAGAAACCCTGTCTCGAAAAACAAAAAACAAAAAACAAAAAAAAAAAGAAGACTTCAAATGTTTTAAGCATAAAATGTCCATGCTTCCTGCATATCGCCTTATATTCCTGGGAAGAGCAAATGCTTCGTCTCTGAGCAGATCAAACTGTGAGGAGCCATGAACTGGTTGTTTCTGTTACTCCACCATCCTCTGATCTCAGTTCGACCAGTTCCTATTGTTTGCTAATGATACACGTGGAGGCCCAGGCCCCATTATTGCACATTTGTGGGTTTTAGTTTTCATGAATGAAGTAAAATAGTCTGACCAGCTTATCTGCATGATCGCTCATACCTTCAAATGTTAATAGTTCTCCTGTGATCTTACTTAATAAAACCCTTCAAAATCAAAGTGAAAATTGTCTTCAAAATCACTGCTGCCATTGGTAGTGCCAATCATCCCTTAATTTACTGAGTCTATCTTGATAAGGTTCTTGTCCTATGAGAGTGAGATTATTATTGAATTTAGAGACTCTTTAACTCTTCTCCCACAACTAAGAAAAGCTTTTTCTCATCGTTTGAGTAGGTCTACCATTTTAGGGCAATGGAAGGTCACAGCAGGTAAGTTTAGATACACGCATGTAATTGTCATGTCAGTGAAAATAGATGGCAGTTTCCTGTACCAGACTGCATTATCCTCATACTGGAAGGTAGACTAATGATTGTCCCTCCCTGTTCTTCTGATTCCTGAGAACAAAACAGAATCAGTGGTAACACAGACCACACAGGGAAAAGATCAAGCTAAACCCAAGTACTAACATGTCCACATCATCTGCATCTTATCTCTGGAAGCTCTGTCTTTCTCTTCCAGCCTAATACAGTAACACCAAAGTTTCAAATTCAAATAGGTAAAATTAAATCTTTAAAATGTGCAGCAATGGTAACTTGTGTTTGGAGAGCACTATGAGGCATGGTATTCTATGAGTATAATTTTTTAACATTCATTGACTAATTTGATCTTCACAGACCCATGAATAAAGCAAATTAACAATATTTATAGATGAAGAAATGAAGGCTTGCTCAGCAGAGACAAGGCTGGGATTCCAACTGAGATGTGTGATTAGTTCTTATTCCACAAGAGTAAATCCTTAGTGACCTAAAGTCTATTTTGCCTTACTATGGTAATCTTTATCAGTTTTGTAGTTCTTATTTTGGCTCACTTTTCTTTGTTGAGGCAGTCTCCTGAAGCTTGGACTGATCTCAAACTTATTATAAAGCCTAGGCAGGCTTTGAACTCCTTCCTGACCCTCTTGTCTCAACCTCCTGAGTGCTGAGACACATACATGCATACATATATACATACATACATACATACATACATATGTACATATGTGTGTGCCCCAAAGCCTGGTATTGATACATTTTTTTTCTGGAATTTATTTGTGTATATATTTGTGTATGTATGTATGCTATAGGTCTGTAACTCAGAAAACAACTTACAGAAACTGGTCCTCTCTTTTCTCCATGTGGGTACTAGGTACTGAACTCAGGTCACCAGGCATGGTGATGAGAATTTTAAGAGAGAATATATGACACTGAAACATGGGCAAGCTTTGTAAATTATGTTAAAATGTCCAATTTTATCTTAATATATTTTGTAATGGTGAGATTTATTGATTTAATATATGTCTTCAGATCACCATTGGCATCTGTTTTATTCTTCAAAAAACATACAGATGGCATGGCCATCCCATAGAAAATGCTTTGTTTGGTACCATTCAGGTCACAGGAATGAATTAACTTTAACTCTAGGTCTTAGAAAATGTTCAGTACAGTAAGAGTGTCACAAGTCATCTTCAGGATTAAGTCCTAACACAGTCCAGGCAACAAGCAAGTCCAGGCAACTGGAGGACAAGGCACCAGATCTTATTTAGAGGGTGAAGCTCAGGCCTGAGAAGAATTTGGAAAGGTAGAGATTACTGGAAATGAAAATGTTCAGTAGAGAAATAGAGTGAGCAAAAGAATTGAAGGGAGAAAGAAAATAACATCCAAGGCTTGAGTCCCAGCTGGTGAGAATATGGTCCATATGGGTGGGAGGTGGCAGACAGCTCAAGTTCTCTAGATAGCAAGTCTGGGGTCCTTCTGCGGGAGGACGTTACACACCAGAGAGGAATTTATGAGACGATGCGGGTGTTTTCTAAATATTGACTATGATAGGCTCAAAGAATAAAAGCGAAATTAAAATCACTTCAACTTTATGAATCACAAAATTTCACAATGAGTTTCAAAACAAGTCCCATAAAGGACAATGAATAATCCAGTAGCGTTCATGTGTCCTAAACATATGAAGCGCTATGATCAGTGTCTAATGGTTTGTGACCCTCCACTGAACGTGTGAGAGAGCAGCACTGGAGAGTGAAGCTATCTGGGAACTCAACTCTACTCTCCTAAACCCAAGGACCATGAGAAGCAGGGAATGGTTCTCCTGCTACCTCTCATCAGTGCTCACTGATCCCGAAAGAACATAGCCTTCCTTAAGGAAAACGGTATTCTTGTATAAAAGTTAAATCCGCTTAAGATTGGATGGGTAAAACTGTAAGAGTCCACAAATATAAACCCCACTGATGAGAACTCCAAATTAGAAATACAGAAAAACCATTTTATTCGCATAACTATGTAACTGAAAGCACTGGATATACGAAGGTATCGTCTAATTCCACAAGACCGCTGGTAAATACTGTGCTATCTTCCAGTCTCTTTCTCTGTCCTAAAGGTTTTGGCAGGCACTGCCTCTAAGATGTCATAAAACTCTGAAATCCTAATCTTGGTTATGCAGTAATCCAACACAATTTCAAAATTCACAAAGGCCTGAGGTTGCTTAGTAGCAAGACTAGAATTGCTGCTATGGATCTGAATGAGATTACAGTCTACCCTTAAAACATCACAAAGTCTCAACATTATGAAGGCCTTCTATCTGATATCATTTAAAAGCATGGTAATGACAAGTGTCATGGATCTATACTGCAACCCAAAATAAGTTAAATTTCACAGTGAAAAGTCATCAGCTATATAGAAAACATGACAATCTTGAATACAAGATTTCTAGACAATTGAGAAGCCAAAGCCTCATGACAATGATGCTATTTTTTGGCATAAATATTAGAACTAAAGTTCCACCTAAAATTATTGATCAGTTTCCTGCAGAACTGAATTTATTGAACAGAGACTAGATGTCTCTCAGTTTCCACTTAAGTCAAAAGACAAAGATTTTATTTCATATTTTTTCCACTTTCTCAGCAATGTGTTGGCTATTTGACAATATTTTTCTATTTCTTCCAGAGACCCAAAGCTGCATGCTGGGAAATGTACTACCATGTCCCCCAGCTTTAAGGATTATACTTAGGGGAGATCAGAGTAGAAACATGAATTCTGCCATTAATCACTCTTAGGATTTGCTTTGTAGGCAAAACTTAGCATCATGTAACAATCAATGGCTACTGATTCCTTCTGGTCCCAGAAGAGTAGGCAATTATGACCCAGGAAGTTCACCAAGGGATTACAAACCAATGCTAACCTGAGTTCAGTTCCACCATCCTTCCTCCACTTCATTTATTTATGTAGCTTTTATTGCTCCGACTCCAACATATTTCATAACGTAAACACTTCCTGCTACTTAGCAAAGTAAGAGAGCAACATCAGAGTCATCAAGCTACTAGTGGTCCAGTCTGTGGTTAGGGTCTCACGGGCTTTCTCTCCCAACTCATGCAGTAAGAAAACACTGCTACTCCAGGCCACCTATTCCATAACCCTGATACTCTGGGATACAGGTCTTAGAACAGGAAGAGGGAAAGAAATACAGAGGAAGATCCCTGGAGAAGAAATAATTATGTTAGCTCATAGAGGAAAGAGAAAAGCAACTGGGATGTAAACTACGAAACAAAGGAAAACAGAGCAAAAGGGAGACAAGCTGGGGAAGTGAACTGATCCCCATGTCGTATACCAATGTCACTGTGGTCTAAGAAAGCTATTGTCAGTTTTCTGCTTAACCCTCAAGCTTGCTTCTAGCAGCTGCTGCCTCCAGTGCTGCCCCCTCTTCTAAGTGCATTTATGCAAATGTATACATAGTTCAATGTTCGCTTATGGGGTTGTCAGTTAGAGATGAGATATTTTTGTACTGGAGAACTGACAGCTAGGAGAAGGCCATCCCAAGAAAGGCAATTCAGCCACTTGAGTGTATATGACACAAAATTACAGTGTATCTTATGTTACATCATTCTCCTAATGGGAATTTTAAAATGCCTCACCTGAGGAAGCAACCCACCCCTTTCCCACCAGATTTCATTGGGGCTATTTGCCTATTTGCATTGCGCAGTCAGAAGACTGCCAATACCCAGGTAAAAAAATCTGCCCTAGATTGTTATCAAATATTTTTTTTTCCATTTTAAGTAGCTGCCTCATTACTCCACTATTGATTCTCAATTCAATTTCCGCAATACATCTATCATACCAGAATTAATGAGAATCAGAATGATCAAACCATGAAAGTTCTGATACTTTCCTAGTTCTACATTACGGAACAAATGGAAACACATTTATTATACTTATTATTATACTGTTTTCATACATGACAAGCTCTTATAAAATTGCTTCCCCCTGTAAAAAAAACAGTGTATACCACAAAAATATTATCTTCCTTGGGACCGAAATCAATATTCTCCCAAGTAAGATTTCAACTTAAGTCATTACAGAGGAAGTCAGTGTGTGTGTGTGTGTGTGTGTGAGAGAGAGAGAGAGAGAGAGAGTGAGAGAGAAAGAGAGAGAGAGCAAGAGAGAGGAGAGAGAATATTATTTTCTGCTTTTATAACAGATTTTATAGTATGCTTTTTAAAAACATCTAGCTATTCTATATGGACCCAGGTTTTTTTCTTAGACTCTCATCCCCAAATTTGCTAATCAGCCATCTCTTTCCATATAGCTTAAGTAAGTGATCCATACAGTTGTATTTGCTTACCATAAAATCATTTCCTCTTTTATATAAGGATATTGTAGATACATATAAGATATATATGAATTATGTATAGCAATCTGAACAAATATATGTTTGATTTAGCGCATAAAATTATTCTATGTATACTGTTATTGCTTTGGGTTTATTAAGTCCTAAATATAGCTCAAAGGCCTCTATTTTCTGGGATTAGGAAATCTGAGCTTGGAATCACAAAGAAAAAGTACATACTCTATTTCAAAGCAAAGATTCTTGATCTTTCCAGCCAAACTCATTTTCTTCTGCTGCTTCTCTAGTGTTCCCTACCAGTATTCCAAATCACTCTGCAAATCCAGCTTTAGTTTCTAGTCTGTCTTCCTCTGTATTACATGTAGTTCGTACATAGCTTCTTGTTGTATATATAGTTCTATAATGTTGCCTATTGTAAAGCCCCTCCCTTGAGGATTTTTCAGCATTGCCCAAAGAGTAATAAGCTTTATGCATGTTCTACCAATTTTTATGGGTAGTAGAAAAAGTCACTCTTTTTATAGTACTGGAGTTCAAGTCATTAGTAAATCTTTTTGTCACTCTGAGACACAGCAAAGTGATTCACTTGTAAAAATGCCTACTTTTTTCCTAGAAATGGTCACACCTGTGACCATATGCAGACATGAGCCTGAAATGCAACAAAAGACCCCATTTGTTGGATATAAAAACCAAATTGCCAAGGTGATTCTTTTAAGGTTACAGTGATTATTAGGAGTAGAGCTGTCACTGAAAATCAAGCCTCTCCTGAAGGCTTTGCTTAATACGTCTCTTCAAATTCCCCTTGCATATGAGACCTGCATAAGCATCTCTAACTGCTGAATTTATAACTAAAACTTAGAAACCTCACTCTCGAGATCACAGGACGAAAGGGACAGTGTGAGAAAGAGAATCAGACACAGAACAAGGGAAAACATACAGTATGTTTCGAGCTTGGGGTCTGTAGCTCACCAGCATTCCAGTTAATTCACTAAGCTCAGTACACGGACATCACTATTGCCAGACACAAAGAAGGAAGCCCACATTGGGAGGAAATTCTTGCTTGTTATGAACAAGTGGGGTTAAATTTCAAATCTACACAGGTGTAAAATAATGTCTTAAGAGAAGGAACTGAAAGATTGGAGCTGTGAGGGATATCAGAGGTCAAATACTTAATAACTTGGTTGGCTCACAAATCTCCCTGAAGTCTTCGTCATTGCTTTAATACTCTCAAGGTAGAATTAGTTTCTTGGTGTGGAGTAATCCTTTAGTATACTTTGAAGATTTGTCACATGGATTGGTTCAATAAAAAGCTGAATGGCCAACAGCTAGGCAGGATTTGGGGGACAGAGAGGATGATGGGAAGAAGGAGGGTGGAGACACAGAGCGTTGCCAGCCAGATGGAGAAGCAGCAGCATGGGGAGTAGAGAGTAAAGGTAACTAAGCCACATAAAAGAGTTTATATGAAAAGATATGGGTTAATTTAAGTTGTGAGAGCTAGTTAGTAATAAGCCTAAGCTATAGCCGAGCTTTAACAAGAAGTCTTTGTGTGGTTATTTGGGAGCTGGGTGGCAGAACAAAAAAAAAAATCCCAATACAGTTTCTTTCCCCCAAACTGACACATTTTAGTTGGGATGACTATGATGGAAAAAAAAGGCAAAAATAAAATTAAGAACAACTTCTTTCATATACTAGTCACTAACCACTGGAAGATGATGTCAAATCTCCAGAGGGCTGATCAAAATCATGGGTGTAAAAACACTTTACTAGTTACAATTTGAATAAATTAGAAGACAAAGCTTTCTTATAGTAATATTTACTGTAAAATATTGACTACTTAAAAATTGGTAGAAAATCAGAGAGCAAGGATAGTATCCCATATGCTTTAGTCTTCTTTGCTGACACTAACTGGGTGTAGAGACCGGTTCAGTCACTTCATCATTCCATGGTGGTGTTTCCTCAACTTGGGAACTAACTCAGATCTCCAAACTGTTCAGCATACCTAGTGCTACAAGTACAAGGCACCTACTATAACACTTGGATCACCTTCAAGTACACATACACAGAGAGAAAGAGAGAGAGAGAGAGAGAGAGAGAGAGAGAGAGAGAGAGAGAGAGAAGAAAAAAAGAGAGTCAAATGTACCACAATAAATATTGCAGCAGCTGACTTCATGTGAGTCTAGTCAATCAGTCTTTACTCAAATTGTGTATGGATCTAGGTCTTTATGTGGTTTGAGAACCCATAAATAATGATCAGATTCTAGCCTTTCTCTGGACAGTGAAACTAAAACACTTGAGAAAATGTGATTACTGTTGATGTTCTCCACAAAACAAGACAAGCACATAGAAAATATGAACAAAATACAAAAACAAAAGTCTTTACAGCAGCAAACTCACTAGAATCTGCAAATAACCTCACAACTTTTATATACTAAAATAATTATGCATATACTTTGTATCTTTAGAGAGTATTCTGCTCAAAGGGCTTGATTAAATAGTTTTCCTAGGGTCATCTGCCTTGTCAGTAGTGCAAGTAGAATCAGTATCATTCCATGATAAAGGATGTCCTTCTTTGATACATGTTCAGTTTGCACATATGGCAGGAAAGACAAATGCAATGGAGGATGAGAATTAAATGGAGGCCAAGAGAGGAAATGTCGGAGAGAGATGGCATATGTATATTTAAAAATGTATGATGTAGCCTGAGTTGAGTCCTTCTCTTTGCACCAGCGCCGAAGCTCCATGAGAGTCACTGCCATCCAATGAGCTTTTCAGTGGCATACAGGCAGTCTAGACAAGCGCAGTGGCAAGTACAAACCATGCACTTACTATGCCCTTGTTGAAGGGAGACAAAGAGGAAGTCACAGGAGAAAACCAGCAACACTGGACAGAGTGAGAAGACACAATGGAAAAAGCGAGTATAAAACTAGATGCGGCAGACTTTGGGGCTTACTTGAACATTCAGTAGGCTCAGAGAGCAAGAGTCATAGCTTTAGTGTTCAGGAGCTTCCAGAGAGCCAGAACTTTTTAAATAAATTGTTTTTTTTTTTCAATTTGTACGATCTCTCCCTTCCTGTTCTGAAGGGATACTACAGTGATGTGCTGTTAAAATGAAAGGGAATGGAGGAAGAACTCAGGTGCCTGGCTTGGGACATAATCATTTTATCATTTTCTGAGAGTTCATAAATGGTGAGAGGTACAAGGATATCGCTGAGTTGGTGAAACAGCTTGCATCCGGCACAGGAAAGAAAAAGGAGAGTTTAAGAAGGAAGAAAAAGGCTTCAGCTGATTGTTCTAAAAAAAAAAACACATATGTCTTTTATATGTCTTTTACTAGCTGGAGACAATAGTTTTGCATGCCTGCTTGTAGTGTGTATAAATGCCATTCAGCATTAAAATGAAATAAACCGGCATGTGAACAGACAGGCGGAGATATTTAAAATTCAGCAAGATATTGATGTATAAAGTCAAATGGCAAAGGCATGACAATAAGACAGGTTCAAAGCACAACTGGGAAGGCAGGATGGAAAAAGATTGATCTGTATGTCACAAAGGAATATGGAGGAAATCTCAGGAGTGGGATGCGCAGTAAGAGGGGAGCCACACAGCCATCTGCTGCATCTCGGAAAACAGCTCACCCTGGGTATCCCAAGCTGTTTCCATCAGCAAGCAGAACACTGTATGGATGATCCAGTGCAGAGGGAGAAGAATACCCTGACAGAAAATTCAATAAAAGCAGAACAGGAAGATGAGAGGAAAATTCAATTTTAGTCATGTGACTCCTACATGCTTGGCAAATGGTCCTGGTTGAAGTACCTGCTTAATTGTTCGTTGAATGCCACTTAAAACACTCGAGTTAGTCTCCAGCTTTAAGGCACAAGCAGAGGGATGAGATGACAGGAGGAAGTAGTGGTGATTATGGACGTGTGTGTGTGTGTGTGTGTTCATGCATACAAGTGCACACATACAAGCTTGCTTAACATCAGGAGTACAGAATGCTATATTTTCTGCTGTTTTAGATGTCGTTGAACACTTCCGGTTAGTGAATTGGAATTGGAGTGAAAGGATTACCTTCCTTGTTTCAGTCATTGGACTCAAACCATAAGCATTTGTCAGCCTCTTGCAATTCTTACTGTCTTCCATTTTAAACATGGGAGGGTAAGGTGGAAAGAAGTTACTAGAATTTTGCTGTTCCAAAATACCTTCCTGTGTTCCAGAGAAGGGAGAAGGATGCGCTCAAATTAAAAATGGAAGGTGCTTTGAAATCAAGGAAAGAGATGCTTTGGGGTGGTGAATGCACCATGTAAATTTTTTGCAGATGGTGGGGTTCAAACTGTTGCTGTGGCAACAACAGCTTCTCATGCAACCCAATGACGATTTCAGACAAAGCCAAACAAATTTGGCCTAAGATAAAAATACCAGTATACTCTTGTCTGCAAGAGTCTGTTTACAAAGACGGTCCAACATCCAACAAACAGTTTCTTTCAAGATGGTACCACAGTTTCCTGGGTAAAATATAATTAATCTGCTCCTTTCTGGTAATAGAAGCTTTTAACTTCCCTAAGGCCAGTTCTTTTCATATAAATGGAGGACAGAAAAAGTTCTAAAGATTAGCTAAAGAAAATAAATTAATGGTTTAGACTGGGAATATAATAGGAGACATATCTAGCAATAAGAGGCCTTGGGGTTTACACTATAGCAACACAGAGACACAACAATTTAAAGTATTATGTGACTTTATAAAAATCACAAGATTAATAGTAATAACCTAACCATTGTAATGATAGAAAAACATCAGAATAAAAAATACAAATATGGACATCTTCTTTCCATCATTCCAGTTTTGCATTCAGTTTCCTAAAATCAGATGTTCACTTAGTATAGTGAAAACATGAAAAATTATATTACCTTATAAAAAATACTCATTTTTAGAAATCTAACATAAATACTACACCTACAGGCAATTAAAAAGGAATGCCATGTTTTGCCTTTTATTCTACCAAAGATAGAGAATATTGCGATTTGACGACAGTCCTTGAAGAAGGGAATAATTCAAGTATTTATAACGTAAAGACTTACGCCAGTCAATTAGGCTTGGGACTAAGAGCAGACTTAAGAGCTATGTCTGTCACTCTTCCCCTCTCTCAGGCTCCAGGAGAAAGAAGAATCAATTAGCCCTTCACAGAGGATGACCTTGAAGGCTAGAGCTCTGTGCTTGAGATGCTGAACATGCTGAGACAGGAGGAAATCGGAAATGGGGGTGGTGCGGTCCGGAACCCATGGCAAAGCATGCTTCAGAGGAGGCCACGTCCCTTGAAAACCGAAGCCATGGTGCCTCAGTCCAAGTCAAACCCTGCATGATGAAAGAAAGCCCAGTTCTTTCTACAACTAACCTGAACTTTCTTAACTGACATTGATGAAGAAGCTTACTCGATGACAGGGCCAGGCTAAGCATTGCCTTCTCCCTTTATTTAATGATTACAGTCTTTCTAAAGGACTGATTAGAAGTCGGCAAACAAACATGCCTGGACCAACTGGACCCAGGCTCAAAGACATTGAGGATGCTCTTTAAGCTGCCTAGTCCAAAAAGTTACATTTGTTTTCACATAGAGAACCCTGCAGGTTTAGAGCTTTAATGAACCATCCACCCTCCCCTCCTCCCCGCCCGGCAAACTTTTCAAGTGCAAACTGCTTCCCAGACATTACATCGGACACATTTGAAAAAGCTGCAGCTGCGCTCAGGCCAGAGCCGGCCTCCGTGAGGCTTTTAGGCAGCAGTAAATCTTCCCTACTTATTGTTAATGCCATAAAATCAATGCCCTGACTAGAGAGAGAGAGAGAGAGAGAGGAATGGATAGTCTATGAAAATACTTAGTAAAAATTTCTCTTCAAAGCCAATCTCTCAAAATTTCCCAAGTACTCTTTCTAATGGGGTCCTAGATCAGGGATGTATGATGTTGTTTGCTTCTTTACTCACCAGATGACAAAGTTAGTTTGGCTAAAGAGTTTTTCAAAGAGCTACTTTCATTTTTCTGGGCAGTTCAACCTATGCCAGCACATTTTAACTGGAGCGCTCAGTTGAAAACCATAAAGACAAAGCAGTAACCTTGTCTGCATGGCGAATTCTGCCTCTCTCTGCAGGATCCGCACTTGCTTTTTATAGCCTGTCATTTCATCTGGGTATTATTTCCCGGTCACTTTGCCAGGTGGGAAGAGGCAGCAGAGGCAGAGGTGTCTGTCAGAGCTCTAACAATACTTTGGGGAGTTGATAAAGACACAAAGCAGTGGCTGCGTACAGGAGGCTCTCCTAATTGCACCTGGAGAAGCAAGCATCCTTTGGAAACCTTTGCACAGAAGCTGGGACACGGCAAAAGATCTTGAATCACAAGTACATATCAAGGTTTTTTTTTCTTCCTGAGTTTCTGTAGTACACGGCACAACTTCATTCTTAACATGAATGTCTGAAGGTCTCGCTTATTCTTCTTCAGAGTCTAGAGGGAAAGCTGAAGGGGCATCTCATCACAGATTCTCTACTTTCATATTTCTTGAATAGTAAACTATTTTCCATATGTTTCTGGGAATCAAATTCTCTCACCTCTTCCCTTCCTTTTACTAAGTAACTCACCAATGGCAAAAGATAAAGCGCGGTAGAAGACTGAAGTAACAGGGAAACACCGAAAACATTTCTTTAAATGTTGCAACCAAAAAAGCCCTGTGCTGACATTTGAAACAACCTGACCAGTCATGGCTACAAAGCTGTCAACTTTCAGTCATAAAGCTAAGGCAATGACCTCTGCACACATCAGTGTTTCATTCTATATTGTTTTATTAGCTTAGAGTCTCTTCAGACACAGGTTATTAAACCAGGCTGTGGCAACATGATGGGTTACATGACAAGTCTTAAAAATAAAAAAGGAAAGAAAAATGAAAATAAGATGTACCTTTATTAAGGGTCCCTGCAATTTTTAATGACTGGCAAGGAATCTATTTAAATATTTGATTACAGAAGACAGGACTAATTTAGGAAAATCCCTTTGTGGAGAATTGCAGTCTGTCTTGAAGAAATAAAACTGCCTCTGCCAAGTGCTCAGTACCCAAAAGGATGACCTGGGCAGCACAGCAAGGGTCTGAGGACAGGGGAAGGAGCAGGTTGTCCGAAGACCTGCTGCCGCATTGTGATCAGACAACGAAATTTCAAAAGTACGGAGATTTGAGGAAGGGATGGGAGGAAGAGCTGAAGACAGATGACAGGCAGCTCGGGGCTACAGGGGCAAAAGGAACTCTATGGGG
This sequence comes from Neodon shergylaensis, assembly GCA_025134845.1. NCBI lineage: Eukaryota > Metazoa > Chordata > Mammalia > Rodentia > Cricetidae > Neodon > Neodon shergylaensis. Next base: position 11,550,637 of record JABTXL010006712.1, read on the forward strand.
GGATGGGGGACATCAAATAATACTATTGGCATACAGAAGTTACATGCCTATTAAAATATGAAGGATAGTCAGGCATTAACTTCTAAAACTATTGCAAATAAACCATATTTAGCTTAAATACAAAGCATGAATGAAGATGCTTGCAGTTTTTGATTGACAAACAACCTCAGACTTAAACTTGCTACACAAAGCTGCTGTTAAGAAAAAAGCAGAAAACAAAAGCAAAACAAAAAAAAAACCCAACTGATTCATCCTAGGGGTCTCTATGGTTGTGTTCCCCTGCCACACACACCTTACCCCATCACATGATTCATCAAACAAAACCTCCCAGTCAAAATGAAAGAGCAAATGAAATAGCTGGCCCTTCAGGAACTCCTGCCCACCCTCTCTGTTACCCACCACCACCATCACCACCACCATCATCATCATCATAGTCTCTCTACTTACAAAGTTTAGGAGCAGTTTGGAGATTAGTTTCTGTTGCTTGTGGCTGAGTGGCTGACTTGGGTGTTCTCACCTCAGGGGTCCGAGCTGGAGAAGGGAAGGGTGGCACAGTAGACAGTAAGGGAGGAAAAGCAGGCAGACGGTTCTTCCGGGTTGGTCCTGCTGAGGGTTCCGAGGCCTCAGCAACATTGTCAACTTGTACTGTAACATGAACCTCAGGTTCAGACAGAGCCCTAGAGACAGGTGAGGTGTATGCCTCGGACGACACCAAAACAGCCGAGGCAGCAGTTGGATTCAGAGAAATAACAGGGTCCTGGCCTAACCCCCCAGGGTCAAGGTGAGTAGGAGAGTCGTATTCAAATATCTTGTCCACAAATACCCACTTTAGGCCAGCAATGCAGAGGCATAGGCTGACTAGGCAAGCCAGAATGGGGACAATGCAGATCTTCTCGGAGTTGAGGCACCCTCTCAGGCGCTCAGCTTCCAGGCACACACAGCAGGGCACTGCCAGGCCCAGCAGTCCGGGGCTTCTCCCATCTTCAGTGTGGGTGTCTGGCATGTGCTCCGCGGCTGGAAGCCCATCGAGAGATGGGTCTGCACTCAGCTGAGTGGAGGGGCTGGAGGACCTCCCGCCAGCTACCTCAGACATGTCTGGGGAATAAATCTCCATCGGCTCACCTCCAGAAGGCCTGGCCTGTCTCACAGTGCGTTACCATGCAGAGCTCCCCCCAACCAAATGATACAGCATCTTGGAGGGGGAAATCGATAAGGCATCCAAGTCCAAGGCCATTATCAAAAGTAAGAGAGCTCAAGGAGGAACCAAGGAAAAGGAGAAAAAGAAGAAAGGGCTTCTAGCAACTACGAAATAGAAGTGTACCGAAATATCTTGAGCTTGTTGTTTCTGGGACACTTTTCCAGTTCTTTCAAATGCTTCTCCAAATCATCCCGGTTGGTCAAGAAAGCCGGGGACCAAAATAGGAAGTGAGCCGATGCCTGACTCATTAAGTAAACCAGTATCCCAAACTGAAAGGCATGTTTCTCACCTCAAGCGTCTGAAGCTGGTGTCTGCTTAGAGGAAGAAAACAACTGTCATGCAGAAGAAGTAAAAGCAAAAGCAAGACCAGAGGCGGCGGCGGCAGCAGCAGCGGCGGCGGCAGGAGAGGCAGCAGCGACAGTAGCAACAGCATCCTGTCGTGTTAACGCAGTGGCTGAAAGAGGCTGAATCATTACAGAGCAGCAGGTGCCTGCCCTCAGAGCATCACTGCAAACAGTACCATTGCACGGGGCTGCGAGGGCAGCCGGAGCCAGGAGGGGCGGTAACTCCCATCCCCGCCCTGCCTCCACCCCCACCCCCAACCACTCCTCTTTGTCCTTCTTGCGCTCAGTCACTTTCTTCCTCTGCAGTCTTCCTTCTTCATGGCTTCTTTCTTTTCGCCCTTCTTTATCCTAAATATATATTCTCACACTTCTCTCTCTCCTCTCTCTCTCTCTCTCTCTCTCTCTCTCTCTCTCTCTCTCTCTCTCTCTCTCTCTCTCTCTCT
>JABTXL010006712.1:11552631-11607692 GCA_025134845.1 Neodon shergylaensis
TCTCTCTCTCTCTCTCTCTCTCTCTCTCTCTCTCTCTCTCTCTCTCTGTCCCCACTCTACTGCTGGCTGGTCTGTAATGAGTACAGTACACCCAGCAACACAGGGCTGCCAGTGACTTCCTATTTTATCCAATTAGAAGAAATAAAAGCCATCAGAGCAAAGAGAAGCAGCCCGGCAGCAGTCAAACTGGGTCTCCCTGGCCCCCACCCCTTTTCTTTCTATTTCCCCCTACTAAAGCTGGCCCCAGTTTCCCACCCTACACTCCACCTTGCTTGCTTTCAATCTTGCTGGCTCTCTCTCCTACACCTACTATGGGGTCAGAAAAAGCCAGGGATCGATGCTAGCAATCTAACAATGCTGAGACGGAGGGGGTGAGGGTGGGGGTAGGGGGTGGAGGTGGGACCTTCTGGGTTAGACCTGAGGCTTGGCAAAGTCTGCTATCTGACTCCTCCCCAGGGAGGTAAGCTTTTCAGCAGCAATTTCTCCCTGCCCGCTGCTGAGAGACAGTATTCCTTCCCTAGCCAGCCCTCTAATAAGTTTTGTTCACTAACAGGACTGTTATTACCTGATTTCCAACCAGAGGTTAGAACACTGTTTTCTAACCATGGATAGCTCTCTGCCTTCACACCCTTCCGTGAGGCTTAAGACTTTGCAGTGCCCCGGTGCAAAATGCTGAGTGCATGCTGGGGCAGGGTGGGGTGTGGGGGTGGGTGGGGGAAGGGGAAAAGCCTGGCTCTCTCTGGCTCTCTGTTCTTTCTGTTTGCAATTCCCTTATCCCATCCAGAGCAGACCAGAATAATGTCAGTGTAAGAGAAACACTAGGTTGTGAGACGAGTAAGGGCTACCACTCATTTTCAAATTAGACTTTCATGTTGTCTCCTCGCTGCAGAGGAGGCTTGAATTCCCTGGACACAGTAATGTACACCGCATGTCCTCGGCTATAATCGCACTGCAAGTATTAAAATTTTTCTATAAGAGCATGCCTGTGGACTGGGTTGCAGTAGTTTTAATTTACAAACAACTTCAATGCTGATTTTTTTTTGTTTGTTTTTTGTTCTGGCACAGTCCTTGGAGGACTGGACGAAATGGAAGACACTCAGAGAGAGCACGGGCTCCAGGGGACATTCTGTAATATGTCACTGCATGTTCTGTGCATCTGATCCCTAAAGCCACACTTCAGTGAGCCTGGACATCCAAATGGTTTCTAAGGAACCATTCTATTTACCAGTGGCAATAGGCGTCTTAAAAAGTCTCTCTAAATCTATCCTACAGAACCATCACACGCAGTCCCAGGGCAGTGGAAGATAATGCTCAAGTCTTAGGAAAATCTGCACTAAACACACTCTATTTTGTACAACACAACTCTACTGCTTTGAAACACACACGAGTCTTTTCAAATAGCCAGGAGGTAAGAATATTATCATTTCCTTCTAGTTGAAATTATTCAATGATTATGAATGATTCAAAGGATATTAGTATCTTAAACTGTGTTTTCAGTCCTATCACTAACAACAACAAGAGCCTGACCCGATTTGCATAATGGAAACCAGGATTAAGACAAGCTCACAGGCAAAATGAGTCATCCTGAGTTCACCTCCGCACAACCAGTGGCCAATATTTTGCAATGGTTCATAGGGTTCTTTTCTGCCCCCATCAACTCGATTTTAAAGAAACGAGAGTTTTCTTAAGAAAGATTCTAGGGATGGATGTGAAATTTTAGAGTGCAAGAAATCCCTAAAGCACTTACAACTTGAGGTTTTAAGTACATCACAATTGAGTATATCAATTCACTATTTGTATTTGGATACTTATGATAGTTGCGTCAAGGATTACCCTGTCCAGTTATACTCGGTGTTTCCAAACCTTACCTTCAAGTACTGAACTGGAGCTTACCCATAGGCAAGGTCATTTAAATTTCAAAGACTGGAAGGGATCAGGTAGCTTCAAGCCTGGCAGGTGTTGGGGGAACAGCAAAAACATAACCCACAGCTCTGTAAAGGTGTCCTATGGCTGGCACCAGTGGCAATTACCACAGTCACAGAAAAGGCTGCTAGCTCATTCTCTGGTTGTCGTATTAACCTCAATCACAGCAAAGGGGGCTGGCCAATTTTCTGGTTGTGCTCTTAAAAGCTCTTGTCAGTTACAAAGAAAAGGATCACGTTATCCACAGGGTAGGACAAAACATCAGAGACAGACTCCTGGGCTGTCACAACCATCCTTTGGGTTGGATTGCACAACTTAGACTTTCAGATCTACATTTCCTCCATGGGTGAACATTTTGTGAACTTGGGCTCCTTGCTCCTAAGATTAGCTTGCAGAAATCCAGCTTCCTCTAAAACTGCTTTCTTTCCTATTAAATTAGAAAGTGGATGGAAATGGAAAAGGGAGGATAGATGTACAGAATAAAAGGAATTCCCCATGACTTCTCTCCTGAGGACCAGGAGCTACCTTTATCCCTCTATCAAATCCTCCACAGCATCGAAAGTGTGAGGAGGCCAGCAAACAGGGGGCAATGACCGGAGCTTTCTTAGGATGCAACCTATGTGTTTATAGGAAGAGCTTCAAGGGCATACCATTGTTAACCCTGTAAATGCCACCTTAATGAAACCCAGGAACAACCATTCCCATGTGCTCTCAGAAACATGAAATGAGACAAAATCTTACTGCTTTTTAAAACCCTGTAATTACCACCTCCTTCATAACAATAAAAGCTGTGCTTATTGAGCTCCGCCTATATGCCAGGAACTCTCAAGATCATAATACAGATTACATCTGAGGTTCTCTCACCCTTTAAAGTCCATTTACCTTCAAACTAAAGAAACAGGTAACTCAGGAAATAGAGCCAGGCACTGACTATTAAATGACAGAACTGAGATTTTGAAGCCAGACTCATGCTCTTACTAATTAAAAGAAATACTCCTTCAAAAATATAATACCGATTATGTATTTTATGTCTCCATTCAATGAGAGAAAAAGGAAACTAGGATATGCAACCAATAAATCAAATAAACTTTAATGTAAGAAAGCTGAAAGGTAACCAGTTTCTAAAATGAAAGTCTGAAGTTTGGCCATGTGACTTTCAAAGACTAGTTATAAGGATTAGACATAGCAATTCAAAAATTATCTCTTCATAGTTGAAATGGCATTAGTCCTTCTTCCAGGGCCTCAGTTCCGGGACTCTTCTGGAGAGGATGTTTCAATTACCTGCTGCTCTGAAACCAACTACTTGAAACAGCTTTACAACCAGCACCCGGAGGCTGCAAGTGGACTGGTTTCAGCTGGGTGCCTCTCTGCTCTATTTGACCTCAACTGGGGCTGCAGTCAGCTCAAGGCACAATGAGGCTGAAGCATTCAAGGTGGCTCATGGCTCACACGTGAAACCAGACATGAGCTAGGAACACCATAGGGTGTCAAAATGCATACCAGCATGGGGCTTCTCCACATGGCTTGAGTTTCTCCTAGCAAGTTAGCTGTTGGTGAGAGCTGTCTATCCCCAGAGACAGGAAGCACAACCGATCACTTTTGTTATGGGAGTCGCACAAGCTATTATCATTTTTCTTAGTTGTTAAGTAGTCATGGTGCCAGACTCAGAGCGGTAGTAATACATCTTAATGGAGAGGGATAAAAAAAAATCTGTTGCCGCCACTCACCAACCACTTCAAGGAAGGAAAGCAGTGCTAGAAACTTAGCCAGGTTAAAGAGGAGTCACAAAATATGGAATGGATCTGGCAGAACCAAGTCAAACATGTATGCACTTTGGATCCACCTTTTTAAAGATTCTAGTTTCCTCCTAAGCCAGCATCAATGAAGAAAATATCCCACTACATTATCAATGGAAATGCTTAGGACTGGGGATGCAACTCACTGGGAATGTGCTTGCCTAGCCTGTATGTGACCCCAGTCCCCCAGCTCAGTTGCCACAGCAAAAAAAGCAAACAAAAAACAATTTAAAAAAGAATCAAACATTAGGAATTGCTATGAATTCAGCATAAGTTAAGGTATTTATTTCTGCATTAATTTCATTTATTTTATTATTAGAAGTAATTAGTCGAACTTCAGCGGATGAAAGGGGTTGACAAATGTTTTTGACTATATAACCCAAATTTATTTTCTTTAGCTTTCCATTTGAAAAAGTTTACCCTTTCTTCTAGATTTTACAATTTAAAAAAAAAAAGAGAGGAGAGAGAAAATTTATTTTGTGCTATATAATCTAGAATGGTGATGACAGGAATATCATGTTAAGATAATTATATGTGTAAGGGGTAAATCATACATTTACTTGTTAGTGAAATATGAAACCACTAGGTTTAAAAGAAAGCTCATGGGCCCAAATGAAGCATTACAGACTAGCTGCTTTATGAGAACATAAACGCCTAAAAGTCTGTCAGACTAAAACATCCCTCAGTCTATGTGGACCTTCTCATACTTCACCAGATTATGGGGTGTGTTCTTACTTACTTGTTTTTCCTTTGTGATATTCTCCTTGCATAGCATAGACTCACCTAGAATTCATCATCTATCCCAGTACGACCCCAAATCTGCAGAAGTCCTCCTGCCTCCACTTCTCAAGATCAGGGTTTAGAGGCGCACGCCATCATACTTCAAATGGCTTCAAATCAGATTTCTGGACATTCACACTCGACACATTTTCAGTCACGTGTTATTATTCAATTGTATCACGCACACAGGGCTAAATAAGATGATTTCCTCAAAGGGAAAAATTGATCAATAACTGCATAAAAGGAGAGCTGTGATCCACTCGACATCTCTATTCTGTTTCATCTTCATTTCTATTTCAGATTGAATTCCATAGATTTTACTTCCTCAAATAAACTGACAAGCATTTAATATCTCTCTGTCTAAACTGGTCCACATGCTCCCTTCCATTTTTTTTTTCTGGTCTTTCATGTCCAGATCACACATTTCCTCATAAATTGTCCCAAAATACGTCTTAGGTGATCTGAGCCTGTCTTAGTGATTGCCAGACATCATAGTTCCTATTAAAATTAAAGGAAGAACAGGACAAATGTATATTTAGTTCTTTTTCCAGGAATTCTTTCCCCAATGAAAAGATCCTTGATGAAGCAAACCAACCCTGCGTGCTGTTTCCTGATCACTCAGGGGACAGATGAGGACCAGGAGAAAGCCATTTCCTCTCTGGGACACGGATGCTGTGCCGACGTGGAGGAGCAATCAAGACACCATGCTTTGCTCTGTCTTACCTACTGGAATGATCTTGGAGAAGAAAATTTTACTTAATTTTTTAAACTATTTTGGTGAGAGGCCACATAGTCATTTCGATTGCCTTTACGTCTCTGTGCTCGGTTGAAACCACAATGATCAACTTTACTTGAGCGTATTTGTCCTTCATATGCAATTCAAGCAGGCAGCCTGGAATGTGAGGCCGTTTGGAGAGTTCTTTTGGCTTAGTTTATTTTACTATTGCAATGCTGATATTATATTCCCGTAAGTGCAGTGCGGAGTTAAATACAAATCCATTTCCAGAGGTTGGAAACTTTTCAATTTTGCTATTTTCAATGAAACATAATTGTACATATTTATGTAGTACAGTGATATATATATATATATACATCATTGAAACATGAATAATTATCTTTTTTCTACAGATAATTTCTTTAATATGCATCGTATTGTTTAAATCTTATGTCATTTTCTTTCGACATTATAATGAACATATTTTGGATCTCAGTGGAAGTAATGACTACAAAATATAAGTGCAATTGAGTCCATCCACTCCATAATGCTTAAATTTCTTAAATGTGACTTTCCACTCAGTGAAAAACTTATACTTTCAGCTTCTCCAGTATTTAATTTTAAAGGGCCATCGTGTTATTTGTACCTAGAACTGTTGTAATAAAACCTTTTTGTTTTAATAAAAAAGTAATAAAACTTCTAATATATAGGTTGCCTTTCTTCTATAAAGTATCAGTTACAATGCCGAAGCTGAGGGTTCAGCTTCGAGTTGGAGTACTCGTTTAGCATGTTTGAGCCCATAGTTCAACCCCAAGCACAGGAACAAAGGAAGAAGAAAGGCACCTTGGGGAAAGTGGGTTTGCAGCTGTAAGTACCTCACAATTTATACTTCTTGCTTAGGACTTCAAAAGTACAATGAACGCTATAAGTAACCGATAGATCATTGAGAGAATCAGTTTAAAAAAATGATCCGCCTGCCTCTGCCTCCCAAGTGCTGGGATTAAAGGCACATGCCACCACTGCCGGGCAAAAAGGTTTATTCTATACCATTTTATATTATTGAAATATTATGTCACACAGTTTAATTCCATCCCATTTCCCTCTTCAGAGCATTCTAGAAACATGAGCAAAGGAAGGTGGGAGCTGTTTTTACTGACTTTGTTGTAATTCCTGCAGTTTGTTTGTTTTTTAATCAAATGCACTCACCTCCAGGATGTCAGTTATATAATGATTACTCCTGTGTGTTTCCACAATTTTCCTAGCACCTAGATGCATGGTGCATAGAAACACTTAAGAGGTATTCGCTCTATATTCAGCCAGACAAGTGACACTACCTTAAGGAGGAATATAAAAACTGTGGGGGACAAAACATCTCCAAGAGACAGGTACTCCCTATAGAGCTTTACCAGGGTGAGTAAAATCAAAAAATGTTAAATGGAGGGGGTGGGAGGTGGGAAGGAAAGCTAAAGGAATCTCTCTATATGAATCCAGAGGCTTCGTGGCTGGTCACTTATATACATTGGCTTAGTCACTGTTAGCCCAAGCCTCTCAACGTTGGTTTTGCTCCTAACTTCTCTGAAGTTGCAGGAATGAGTAGGCTTAGCTAATAGAGACTTTCTGTCTGGTCTTTCCTCTTGAGTCTTAGGGAAAATGTAACAAAATCGTCAAGAATCAGCTTGGTTTTTAAATATATTATATATATATATATATATATATACATATATATATATATATATATATATACACACACACACACAATCTTACTCAAGAAAATAATACAGAATATGTATTAGTGTAGTTGATGACATTTTAGTTAAAGATAAGGAGAAAATACCTCTGGTAACTAATATCGTCATCTTAACTCAAGTTTGGCAAATTCTCAAACACAGAAGTAATTGAATGTATGTAGCACAGCATATTGTTCAGTAAATGCGATGGAAAGGAGTGTTCACTTGATCTTATGAAGCATATGAAGGCAGTCATGAGTTACTCAAAGCCAGCTGCTCAGAAGACCATCAAACTTTACACAACCTGTGCATGTGAGGAGCGCGTGCAGAGTGTCTGTAATAAAGGCAGCATTGGGAGGAAATTACCTGGTGCTTTGCCGTTTAAAATGATCCGTATTTCTAAAGATAAAAGACCCGGGACACAAAAAAACTATCCTATCCCTTACGGTTCAATTAAAGTCTCCATGGTTCCCTCTCCTTGTTGCTGATCCAAAAGAGAAGGCAAAGTGGCATCAGTGGGGCGGGGAATCGAAATACATATGCAGTTTCCAGAACTGATTCTGCATTCTGAGTGAGTCACCCAACTGGCGCGCTGCTCTCAGAAGGTCAGAGCACCATGATGGGCATAGAAGCCGAAATATTCATTTAAAAGGAAATGCCAGCTTCGCCCTGTATTGCGGCTCCTCAGTCCAAGGGGTCAAAATTTTCCCTTTGTTCTTTCAATTTTTTCTTATTTTAGGAAATATGAATTTGAAAGTCATGAGATAAAACACCTTATGATTTGACCGCAAGGCCTTCTCTTGTGCATAATATAAGATTGCCAGAGTCAGGCCTGTTTAAGAATGATTTCTTTTTTGTTTCAGAAGTTATCTGGAGTGGTGGAAAGACGGAGATTTGTCACAAAGCGTCTCTGTCATCTAAATCCTAATTAGATTTAAACATTTTACTGACGGGAGTCGGAGCTTGCTTATCGATTTGATTTGATTTGATTTTGTACAAGAAAAATAAGTTCTTAGGCATAAACATTGCCTACCTACAGTCCCATGGGGATTAATCTCAGAGTCAGCCTCGAGGTCTAAGCCTAACAAATGCTACCACAGTAGCACAACAATTCAATGCCAGTTTTTAAGGGAAATCTGTTAGAACCGCCACAAAAATTGTCTCTACATCAAGAATGACTATGGGATGTCCACACGACACCATACAGGCACAACTTCCTTTTTCAGAAACTCAGAGACTGGAGTTTCTATTTAAAGCCTGGTTGTCAACAATATTTTATAAATGGTGAGGTCCAGAAAGTATTAACTCTAGAACCCAAGAACTCTCCCCTGAGGACAGGCTGGAGATAGGAAATCACTAATTGATGGAAACCTTACAACTCACTGTCCTGTGGGAGGAGACGTCCTCCAAAAGAATGTGACTTCAGGGAAGAAGATTGTCACCTCAGAGCCACTGCCACACAGTAGGTCAAAACCGCACTAGATCTACGCAGAATTATCCATATCTGAGAAAGGGACCGGGCTACATCTTCTTTTAACTTGGAGAATGGCCAGACTGCATAGGCAAGGAGACAGAAGGGCAGGAAAAAGACATATCTGATGACTGACTTATTCTGAAATATGGCCAGAAAAATCCCACTTATGGCAGTGTATTGGGGAAAATATATTCTCTTTTCTGATGTAGCCCACGGTTTCCATATATACATAGTCTTCCTAAGAATGTGATAAGATGTACATACTATGCACGCTGGGGTTGTTGGGATTAAAAAAATGTCCTATGGATATGATTTGGAAAATATAATCAGTGAGTGTACATTTCCTAAGGCAAATATAGGAAATGTTAGTGATAAAAATCCAAATAATTGGATTAATGCCTAATTCATTCAAATAGCAGTAATGAAATACTGGGACCCTTAGAAACATTATCCTCATGGTGGCTTTTGCCCACAACTATGTAACAGAAAATCCAGCACTTTGATTACTAAAACCGATAGACTTATATCAAAGACACACAATATTCTACCAACTCCACATGAAGCAAGTTACAACAAGCCACTTTCTTTCCTCCACCCTATCCCCTCCCCCCAATTATACCTCTACCACCTTCCCCTTCTCTAATTTTAAAACTATATCAAAAAGAAAAGATTCACATGACTCGGGCAATTTTCTAGTGGCAACGAAGTAGATGGCAAACGATTAATTGCAGTAGTATTAGGAGCATTTTCAAGAACTTCACCCCAGTAGCAAATATTTATTGAGAAGGGACTTCCAAAATCCAGCATTTGAACTAGCGGGGAACTCAAACACCTGGTGAATGGGGAAAACATTAAATTCACACTACTGGTGGGACAGGATGGGAAGGGATGGCCCGCTCCTGCGAAGCGGGATTGCTTAAACCGTTCCATGTCAAACATGCCTTTTCTAGCAGCCAGTTGGTCAACAAACACTACAGACCACAGGTCCCTCTCTCCAGCTGGGATGGCTGCCCAGTTGTGCTTATAGGTATGGTGTAAATTATTAAATATGTATGATGTTGTAAGGCCCCTCTAAAGCATCTAGTCAACTAAACCAGATCACTGACAGCATTCATGGCAACTTAAGCTAGCAGAAAAAGGATTTTTTTTTAAACGTAGCACCACAGAGCAAAGAGCCCCAGACATGGGCTTCTTTTCTGTCTCCATACACCTCCCAGAAGAAATGAAGAACTGAAATTAAATAGTTCAAAACATGCCTAGATGGGCTTCTAAAGTGACAAATCAGTCTTTCAAAGTGTTTCTCAAAACCTTCTGGCAGCTCTGCTGTGATGAATTCAGTGGAAGAGGCTAGACAAGTCACCTACCCGTCTCCAGGTTAATCTCAATGCAGCTTAAGTTCCTAGACTTAGCTCACTCGTGTCTCATCCGTAGCTTTCTAAGCATCTGCTTATATGTACCGTCTGGTACTAAAGGCATCTAAATGATCTCTGTGTACAACTGGACCCTACCCTTCTTTATCTCCATCAAAGATACAAAGGCAAAACCTGGAGTTGAGAACCATCATAGTCCATAAGAATTAACCTGCTGTTATTCATCCAAACACTGACCACTGAGAAGAGACAGAGGAAAATGTTACTAACCAACCAGGTTTCCAAGGTGTCTAGATATTTAGTGAAACAAAAGAACACACAGCAGAGCTGTTTTTAAGAGCACAGGACAAGTGTTGTCATCGCATGGGAAGAAAGTAGGCATTCTCCAGGGGACAGCTGATTTTTACAATAACCAACAGCTAGAGAAAAACAAATAAATTTGTTGAATGAGAACAGAAATACCAGAAAATCAGGGCTAGATGATTGAGTTTTCCAACTCAGTCTGAAATGGCATTTCTGTAATTTAGCCAACATTCAGCAACTAATTAAGAAATTGGAAGCTCAGCACTTAAAATGAATTTCTTTTTGTAAGTCAGCAGGGAGAAAAAAAAACTGAGAAACCTCAGGATAACCTGATTTCCAAAAGCAAATTTCAAATTTTAAGGTCATACATTACATGCAATAAAAATAGTTATTATTTCCAAAGCACTGAGCTAAATGTGTATGCTCAGAATGTGTAGCAAGTTGCTGGTTATATGGCAGGCTAGTGCTGGGCTGTGTAGTTACAGCTACAGGAAGTTAAAAGACAAGATCTCCTGAGTAAACTTGGAGCACGGGGACCTTGGGAGAGGGTTGAAGGGGAGGGGAGAGGTAGGGAAGGGAACAAAAAAAAATGTAGAGCTCAATAAAAATAATAATAAAAAAATAAAATAAAAAGGAATATTTATTATATTAATTAAACTCTTTTCCTCCTATGTAAAAAGGAGATAGGCAGCATAATTCAAAGTATGGCAAGACTGACCTTAGAGGGCAGAAGAGGAAGCCAACTGAAAACAAGTAGGCCAGATATTATTTTAAGGAGACCATATACACCAATCCTTGAAACTATTTCCGGTGGCCTGTAGGGTAAGTGTTAGCATTCCCACTTCACAGATGGGAACAAGGCTTTGAGAAAACACAAAGACCACATAGCTAGTAGCCTATGACTACTTCAGAGACCTGTTCCCCTACTGAACAAATACTTTATGCCATACAAAATGAACCCATGGAGGAATGCTTTCAGAAAACAACCATCAATTAGACAAAATGTTTGGTGTTGTTGAGTGTGATGGTCAAATTTTAAGTTAGATTTATAAATGACGTAAGAATGGGTGGGAGGGCGCGAGAACAAACTCGATGCTAACAATGCGCATGCTCGAATATATATAACTGCTACCCTGATCAGAAGAACTTCTCTGCTGCGGTGCCCATTCCAAGCATAAGGGCTTCATTCCCACCACCAGGCAGTTAATTAATTGTTTTATGTGGCTTATTTTGATCATGATGAAAGTAACCCATTTTAAATATTGCCAGTAAGTTCATGAACCAAAATAATCCCATACTACACAATGTTGAGGCCCTCGTATGCTTTTTTGGAAATCAACAAGGTGAGCCATAAACTGAGAACTTGGCAGAAACATTAAATCTCTTAATTTTCCCCAACGAAATTGAATCAGGGTACACTGGACAAATATACTGTTAGAAATTTCTCAGATTAAACTGAAAAGGAGTTTGGTCTTTCATTAATGCCTGTTGGGGGTCACAGATTTTTTCATAATTTTCTTAATGGCATTCTTTGACATTTTCTCAGATATTTTCTATGTTAATGTTGTCCTCACTCCTTTTAAAAAATACTCATTCATTCATTCATTCACTTATTTCATTCACTTATTCACTCACTCAATGATTATCTCAATCAGTGCCCACTAGAATCAGGCTTCATTCAAGACTAAGAGAAGGTGAAAGAAAAAAAAAAACACTTCTCAGGGTGATTCCATCCTAACAAAAACCAGAGCTTTCTAAATCTTAGTCTGGCTCACTGGCAAGTTGGAAGTGACTGTGAGGCTTGTGTGCCTTACAATGGATTCTCCTTTGTGTAACTGACAACGTATTTTTTTCTTTATTTCATTTTTTGTTGTTGTTTTAATGAGCTTGTCAGGAAACACTGTTTATTGTATATGCATGTTTGAACATCTGAGAATTCCCTTCACTTAAGAGCCTGGAAGGAAAATGTTTCCTTCCGGTAATGTTTTGTTTTGACTAGTGATAGAAGAAGAACGCAAAGATTCCATCCCCGACAGGATCATGGCTCATCAAAAGGCTGTCCGTGGAGCTGGACGATTACAGACAGAGCAACGTAATCCATCTGTTTCCATTCCCAGTAACCATCCAGCAAAACAGTCACCAAAACAGACTTGGCCATGGTAGCAATACCATAACAGCTTGATTATTTGAAAACCTGATAATTACATGTGTGTGTTCTTAGGTGCAAAAATATAACCTGTCTGTCCATATAATGTTTCTTGTATGCATCTGTTTTCAGGACTGATTCTGTAAAAGAACAAGGCAGGGGTCCATGGGAGGTTTTTGAGGGAAGAAAGGGGATGAAGAAATGATGTGGTTATATTATGATATCAAAAACTAAAATATTATTGCAAAAAAGAAAAGAGAAAAAGATGATTGTGGTGGGTAGATTTAAATAAAATAAAGCATTATTATACTTTATTTGGTGAATTAAAGACTTAGAGAACGGTGGTGCCGATATATACTTTTGAAGTCCTATCAGTCCCATTTCGTCACTTGTTAAGGCAACATACTAATTTCATAGACATTCTGAACCAGGTATGGTGATCTCCTGTCTGTAATTCCCAGAATGTCAGAGACTGAAGCAGGAGGACCATTTCAAGTTCAAGGCTACCCTTAAATGTAGTATCTTCCTCACAAACTAACGGAAAGTTTTCTGGGTTTTGTTTTGTAAAGGAGAGTGTTCACTGCAAAGCCAGGTGGGTGCAGTTATGGCCATTCAATTGTGATACGGTCCTAGACTAACATTTTCAGGGCTGCCCTTGTGGAGCTAGCCATTCAGTTAGTCGACAGACATCCTTTTTACATATCCTGCTTATGGCCATGACAAACAAAAGCACCCCTTTAGCACGAAGGCTGTGATGAACGGGTAGATCATGGAAGTCGGGTGCTAATCAGTGATAACCGCCTACAACTGTTTCCACTCTTGCTCGTCTCCCAGCCCTACTACCCCGACTAACAAAGAAAGGCTGACTCAAGACTGCTGGTTCATGTAGTTACAGGAAAGCAGCCGTACTATTTATAAAGAGGCGGAGGCTAGGAAGTTCGCCTATGCAGCTTACCCTAGCAGTGCTACGCTTGAAGCTATTGGCAATAGGAATCCTGCCAGTGCATTAGAAGATGAGCTACAAGGGATCGCTGCCAAATAAAATAGCTAAGTAATAAGAAACTCTAAAAAGGAAGAACCTTAGGGCTGGAGGGAGGCCTGAGTTCACTGCTGAGACACAATTCGGGAGATCACCAAGCCTTGCAGTCACTGCGCAAAGAGAAGCTGCAACCCCAATTAATTCTCCTGTCTTATCTTCCTTGTCCTTAATTATAGTCGGACATTTCTTTTCTAAATGTTACGACATTATCTTTAGACACCCTGGGAATTGTAACTGGCACTGAGACATGCATGATGCCCAAAGTCAAGCATAATTAATTACTGTGTGTGGACCACTATGTTTATTCATCTACACTATAGTGTTGGAGATCAAAGGAAAACTCCCATTTTCCTCTTGAATTACAAGAAAAGGAAACCCAGCTACAGGTTCTTCTTCTGCACATATTCAAACTGATATATTGCTATAGACAGATACCTGTCAAGGCTTTAAGTAGATTTTGAGATACAGCCATTCAGATTTTATTTGCTGCTTAATCACTGTCAGTCACTGGGAATTTACACCACAATACAACAAACTGTTAACATGACCACAGGTTAAAATTCTATCTAGGACACACACACACACACACACACACACACACAGAGAGAGAGGGGGGGGGGAAGAACTATAAAAACTAGCAAACTAAGTCAATTTAAACATGATAAAAAAATGAAAACTTACTATGGAGATTCTCTTCTTTTTCAAGTAATTTTGAGCAAGGATGCCACATGCTAATGTGTAAAGGAGAAGTCTCGCAGGGCCTCAACCTTGACAAACAATCACAAGGATTCTTAAATCAAAATAACCCTGTGGCGGCCTTTAAAATGAAACATAAAGTTATTGTTTCATTGTGTATCCTCCAAAACAAAGGTGTAGCGCTGGGCAGTGGTGGCACACGCCTTTAATCCCAGCATTTGGGGGGCAGAGGCAGGTGAATCTTGGTGAGTTCGAGGCCAGCCTGGTCTACAAGAGCTAGTTCCAGGACAGGCTTGAAAACTACAGAGAAACCCTATCTCAAAAAACCAAAAAAAAAAACAAAACAAAGGTGTCATAAGTGAGGCTGTATAATCCATTCTAGGTGTATCCTTTCTTCTGAAAGACATGTCCATTGGAGAGATAGCAAGCACATTTTACCTATGACAACATACTCAACAATTACCCTCCACCCAAATGTGTAGACATGGGAAGTGGGGAGAGATTCAAGGTATTCCTTCTAAACTGCCCAAAAGATGGAAATTGGTGCCTACAATTCTCAATACATCTAAGAAATATGTATAATTTCTTATGCATATAATATGCATAATATGCATAAAATATGATAATAAATGCATCTATGCATTCCTAGACTTTACCTAGGAATGTTGATTCATAAAACTAATTTGGTCCAAGTCATTCATCTCATGGAGGGGTTCAGGAAGGCCATTTTAAAAAGCAGTTGCAGTGCTACGTGGCCTTTGAACACACAGGAAAAGCTATCTGGGGGACTCTCACCCATCCTTCACCTTTATTCTATGCAGGTAAAACCAGCACAGAAAGGTTAGGACTGAGTACTGCTCCTGTCCCTGTTTGTTATACAGATTTGCCAAACATTGAATTGTTAGGCCTGTTTCTCTCCTCCTCATTTGAATTACGAGACTAGTCATATCTGCTGCCAGCTGAACGTACTAAACACTTAATAAAAGGATGTCTTTGCTGGTTTGTTATTATGTACTTTAGTGAGAACAAAAGAAAACAACTTTGCTGTCATAACTGCAGCAGTTCCCTCACTCCCAACCAAGTTTATTCTTCAGCACCACAGAGAGGAACAGCGACCAGCTAAGGCATGCTCAAATTAGTGAAAACCTTAGAGGAAGACAGTCTTAAAAGTCACTATGAAAACAATGTGTGGCCTCAAAAAACCAAAAATTTCCAGATATAAAAATTCTAAGTATTTTAAATGATAAATAAACAGAGTAACAATATTTCTGGAAATAATACAAATGTTCTAAAAACATTATCGAAGCCAATGTTATAGTTCAAAATCCTGATTTTAAGATACCTATGGAGCTCTATCCATAAATTAAGATGAAGATATCTTTCCTTCCATTATCTACAGTAGTGATTTGAAAAGCAATGATGAACAGAAAAGTGGCCAATTAACTCACTGTTTGTATTCTGCATCCATGTAATACTTTCTGGGAACTGACATGGCAAATGTGTTATGAGAACAAAACCACAAAACATACTTTTGATTCTTACATTCTGGTGTTGGGGAGGGACTGATGCTCACACCACGGTAGGTAATAAGTAACCAATTAAAACAAGAGCTATAGGACCAGGAGAGAATGGTTAAGAGTTGGGAGGTGTTCGGTGTTCGTCTGAATATCCTAGGACAACAGCAAAAGAGCGGAAGCCTCTTCCTTTTATGGTATGATGAGACAATGCCCCCACCTCACCCCTGGTTTGGAAGCATCATTTTAATAGAATATGCTGAAGTAGGTCAGCACTGGTACTACTCATGGAGGGGGCAATCACAGCACCAACCAGGTCTCCACAGAGACGCTCTCCACCTGAGGCTTCTATTGGAACATTTCTCCACACAAGTTTTATACCGAAACTCACAGCCAACTCACAGTTTGTCAGCTTTGAAAGAATAAGCAGGCAATTTTTTGATACCATCTGTTTATCCACACAGGAGGTCGTGGGCTTCATGTTTATTTTTTCTACTAAATAGGATATTCTTCAATCTCAGTTGTTTTTACCTGAAGCTGAATTACTTGGAAGGCTCTAGAAAGCCTCCTGTCTACCCATGAATCCTCATGTCTCTCAGAGCTTCATCTAGCCTGCACATATGGTCCCGTACACACAGAAGGGAATTCTCCCTCCCTCAGTCTATCCTTCCTAAGACATATCCAGGGGAACTTTGTGGGGTTTATCTTTCCATAGCTAAACTGAAGAAAGTCCAGACAAAGACTTGCTGACGTTTCTGAACCTCGAAGTGAACTTCAGAAGCTGCTATGGAGAGGCCGAGAGAAAGAATTCATTTGAATCAACATAGGTCATGGTCAAACGTCACAAAAATTATTTTATGACTACTTAAACAATTTTCTACTTGATAAATGTAAGGCTCTTCTTCTTACGTTCTTCATATTGCGCTTATCATAAACTCATCCTGCCCGGCAAGGAGGATTACTGGTGGTGCATTTCGGCACAGGGGAACATGATGGTTCTTTGTGTTGGCAGAGAAGAATGCTAAAAATTTCCAGCTTTGTGGAAGGTGAAGTTTAAATGGATGCTATGATAAAGACCTCTTCTCAAGGCTACACAATTCGTGAAGGATATGGATTTCTACAGGTTGACTAAATAGCTGGATGTGGTTGAATGAATGATGGTATTTATGTAGAACATTTGAGAATAAGATCTTAAGATTTTCACCCTGCAGAATTATTTTTCTTAATATGTCATACTTCTCATATGGGAAATGTGCAGGTGAAACGTGATATACAGGCTTCTTATTAATTAGTCCTTGCTGTCAGTGATGGAGGAATTATCAAAAAGGCAGGTATTAGCTTTCCATTTTTTATAATCTAATTTTAATATATGATCCCCTTCATTATTTAATTCACCATATTGTATCACAAAATTTCCTACTTATCTTTCTCTTGGGTTGATTGACTAATCATTAGAAATTAATATTTTCCAAAGAGGCCTTAGTATGTATTGAAAACAAGACTAAGAAATGGTAACTTTCCATACATTCTACACACCTTAAGCATCAACATTTTCTTGGGTATGTCTCTGTAAGTCACCTAGGTATTGATGTGAGTTTTGCATTCCCAGCAGCAATTCAACTTATGACAGTGTGATCATGTTCCCCTATCAGCATCTAACAAAGTTTCTGAATTCTCAAACTGCTTTCAGGATCCCAGGTCCTGTGTGTTATGTCTGTCACCTCTTATTAGTATTTCACTTTTAATGTTACATGATGGGATGTCATAAAAGAAGCAAGCTTCAGGATTATAATTTATGCGAGATAATTCTTTTTTGTGTAAATTATTTGTGAAAAATATTTATGTAAGATTTATGTAAAATAGATTCGATTATGTCCTCCATAAATGATGTAAGACAAGTCATTTTACTGAGCTGATATTTAGATACATTGTAACAAACTACTACTTTTGAAGATAACAAATACCATTTACTCAATATTTCCTTTCAAACGACTTCTCCTGATCAATACTATTTTTCTAAGCCATTTATCTGCTCTATATCACAACTGATTGTTACAACACAAGATCTGTACACAGGCACAACTGGCCTTTGACCTTGGCTGCAGACTCCTTCAGCCATGGACTATCCCCTCCCCCACTTCCCCACAAGCTCCTCCCATCTACTAAGAAACATGTGCACACCATGTAACATGAGGTGGACAGGGAGAGGACTACAAACGGATCAGCTAACAGAGACAGACTTCTACAGATTTCGGAACAGAAGCATCACATTTGAGGCCTGGAGCTCCGCTGCCACCACCTCCTCCTCCTATCAGCTTCCTGACTATCGAAATGGCACGAAGCCTTTAAAACTTTTAAACAAAGCCTGATTAAAGTTTTGACAGTTTCAAATAAAACTTCTGGCAGTCATTACTGAACAAACCCAGGCGTGTGAGCTCATAACTGATGAACAAATAGAGCCTAAACAAATTTTCCCTCTGTAAGAACAAGTTAAGGAAAATGGAGGTGAGTACATCTTGGGGCCATAGCCCACATGAGCCGGCTTAATTGGTTTCTAAGACTTTGCTGACCTCTCGAGATGAAAAGTGCTGGTCCAGCAGTCTCTCTGTGATTAGCCGAACTGTGAACACACAGCAGCTCCGTTAAAGAAATGAATTACTATCGAGGCATCTCCCATGCTGGATTCGGTTTAACAGTAGGAACGGGAGTGGGCAATGCCCAACGATCGGAGACATTACTTCCTTTAATGGCGTCTCTGACACTGATAAAGGCGCAATCTGCATTTTCTCACACTCTGACCACACCTGCTGTAAAATACTAGCCACGGTCCGCCATTCAGGATGCCTTTCCCCTTTCAAATGAAATAACTTTCTCAGCCCACAGTCACTATGGTTGAAAACGGCCAACTGTGCAGTACATTTTTTTTTAAATCACAGATTTTTCTTTTTAAATAAGCTGTATTATAAACTAGCTACAGAGAGATAAGTGCTCTTGGCCTTACCCACGTATGTCATACACAAAAGCCTCTGCTCTCAAGGAAGTTGAGAGCAGACATTCTGGTTCTTGCCAGGAGCTGTGGAAAGTGGCCGGAGGGAGGAGGGGCAGGGAATGGCAGGTCAGTGAATACTTAAACACACTTAGAGGCAATCTCCCGGTGAGCAGCCATGAGGTAACTGACTACAGAGACCATCAAAACTCTGCATACTAAAAAGCTGAAGGACTTTAAAGGTTTTCAGTAAATGGAAATGATCAGTGTTTGAGGAGGTATTTTAACCTGTCAAATATCCTCTCGTGTATACATGGGTAAATATTTATGTGACTGCACTAATAGACACAATTTGCATGCTTTTGTGTGGCATTTAAAAATAATTTTACTTTTAAAATTAAACTTCCTTTGAAGGCTCTGGATCTAATACTCTACATTTTAACCTCAAAGGAACAATACGTCACAGGGGTGGGAGAGAAGGCACTATGGTTTAAAACACTGGCTCTTGCTACAGAGGACCTGCGTTCAGTGCCCAGCACTCAGATGCTGACTAATATGGAGTTCCAAGGGATCCAATGCCCTCTTCTGGCCTCTGAAGGCACTGCATACATATGGTACACAGACCTGCCAGCAAAACACCCATACAGATCAAACAAAAGAAAATAAATCTTTAACAAAAGAACACATCACAGAATTTCAAAATATTCCCTATGCATTCAAATTTATGAAACTGTCACTCATCTTTCTACTTTTAAAAAGCTTTTTTTCATCTAAACTGAACATTTTCCTGGATGGAAAAAGCACATTCAGAGTTACTATAATGACCTTAGAGGTAACAGGAAATAGCCTTTAAAAAACAAGGTGGCAGGAACTGAAGAGATGGTTCAGGGGGTAAGAGCACTAGCTACTCTTCCAGAGGACGGGGGTTCGATTCCAAGCACCCACATGGCAGCTCACAACTGTCTGTACCTCCAGTCCCAGCAGATCTGACAGCCTCTCCTGGCTTCCTCAGGCACCAGATATTCACATAGCACACTGACATACATGCAAGTAGAACACACACACACAGAAAGATGAATTTTTAAAAGTGAGATTACAATCCCATTTCTAACTCTATTTCCCTCCGAGTAGCCGTCCTGCTAGGGTTGCATCTGCCCAAC
Source organism: Neodon shergylaensis (assembly GCA_025134845.1). NCBI lineage: Eukaryota > Metazoa > Chordata > Mammalia > Rodentia > Cricetidae > Neodon > Neodon shergylaensis. The sequence goes on from JABTXL010006712.1 coordinate 11,572,261, forward strand.
TGAGCAGTGCTTGAAAAGATATCTATTTTAATTTCCCTCTAAATGTTCACAGCCATATCTGTTCACTGGTTTTGGATACCCACGCTTTCCTCAGTAAGGCATTTTCTCCTCTTGCTTCTCATCACTGCTCTCTAATAAGTCTATGCTGTGAAGGTCCCCCGGGACGTAGGGCATCTGTTCTCCTTTTACCCCAGCACACTCAGGGGTGGCCCAGCCCTTTACCTGGTGGCAGTCCTCTATCTCCCTAGGTAGGGTATTTTAGCAGTAAACATAGCGTGAACAGAGCCAATCAGATGTATTCCTAAAACTTTCTGCATTGCCAAGGAGGAGACTTTCCCTCCCTTTTCAGAAGGTAAGTCCCAGGAACATGTGGAGATATAGGTAGAGTTAACGACAGAGCTATCTTTCTGTCTAACCGGAAAACCCCTTGAAACTGAAACTAACATCCGTAGTGAAGCAAAGCACAAAACCTGAGGAGCAACTGATTACCTTAGCTGAGTCTCGGGAACAAGTGGGAGCAGTATATTCTTTGCATTTATGGTCTTTGGAACAGCATTTCTGCCACTTGCTACTGGGAAATTATTGCCTTAAATCTTCACCCATGTATCTAATTTTGCTTGTCTATATGGTCCTCGATATTTCTCCCAGCTTTTGGTTTTCTCTCTGTTTAACTTTTAAAGAAATATTTTTTCTATAGTCTACCTCTTGGATTCCTTGATCACAGGAAAGCCATTGAGTTTGGCTAACATAGATGTCACAATCTTGCTCGTTCTGCCCCCATAGACATTGTCTTGGTAGACACATCTGTCTCCGTTCTCTTGTCTCCACTTAACCTTTCAGACATTTTTTAAAATGTTACGTAAAAACGTATTTCACTGACCAATCACTAAAGATAAAAAATGCCAAAGTTTTAAGACTTCTCTGAAAACAAAACAGTAGAATAATAATTGTCTGGTGGCTGGCAAGAGTAGAGGCAGGAGCTGAGGGAGGCTGGGATAATGTGTTCTGTGCTATTAAGGAGTGGGTCCTAGTGTTCACAGCACAGAGGGTGATGAGAAGTCACAGTAACTTAGTATATATTTCTTCAAAAAGCAAAACAGATCTGGATGGCTCTAAAAATAAATGATAAAGAGACATGAAATGCTAGTTTCACGATATGATGATTTTCATAATATGATGAGTATATGCGTATGGAAATATAATGCTAAGTTCTGTAAATATGCAGTGTGATAACTAAAATAATAATATTTAAAAACAGGCAAAATAGAGGTAATTTTCTCTCTTCCAGTTGATAGTGAAAATCAAAATTTTAGTAAAATGTTGAAGCATGTGTTCCATCAGAAGACACCCCAAACAATAAAATACAGGGATATAATCACCTGTATCTCATAAATGACTACTAACAAATTTAGATACCATACAAATAATTTTCAAACTTATAAAACTGTGTAATAAATTATCACTTGGCTTTGAAGAGGCCATGTAGCTCTCCCAAGGACTGAATTTACCAGAGTAAAATATCTATGTTCAGGGGATCAGATTTTCCTTAACACAGCACCTCTATGGTAAATAGCATGTTGTAAAGTAGATACACATTATTAATAAGCAAACAAACAAAACAAAAACAAGCTTCTCAAATGGCACCAGACCAACTATTTTTTCCTGATGTTCCAGTATGAAAGCCTTGAATGGTTCTACCCCTGACAAAGGTTCTGCTACCCAGTTCATTACTTGGTTGATTGTGAAAAATGTATTTTTCCATAAAACTTAACATTAGGCTAACTAGGGTAAATATCATTATTTTTCCGAGTCCTTAGAGCAATTCTACTTGGAAGTTTTCTAAAAACCAAAAGGTCTCCCCTCAAGCTAGTGTTACAGATCTCGTGAAGGTTTTTATTAAAAGCCCAGGATCTGAAGTTGGAAGAGTCAGATTCAATTTCTGCTCACTCTCTACTTAATCTATGAATTTGGAACAATCACAAGTGTTTAAATGCCAAGCCCCGTGCTTGGTTAGAGCAGTGATTCTCAATCTGTGGGTCACCACTCCTGCGGGGATGGGGGGGTCACACATCTGATATCCATAACAGTAGCAAAATTACAGTTATGAAGTAGCAATGAAATAATCTTATAATTGGGAGTCGCCACAACATGAGGAACTGTATTAAAGGGTCACGGCATCAGGAAGGTTGAGAACCACTGGCGTAGAGGATAAACCAAGCCCATGGAGTTCTGTGCATCGGTGACGCCATGGATGGCAATGTGCCTTGTAGAAGATGCATGACACAATAACCGTTATACACATGGGTCACATGTGTGAGGGTGCGCGCACACACATCTTTTTAGTTCAAAAGAATAATTTCGTGCAAGGTTCATTTTTCCATCTAGTGCAAAACGCTAATCTTGATCAAAGTGGGAGAAGGCCTTTCCAGCAGGGAGGTACGAGGAGAGGCATTGAGTGACTCTGCAAGGCAACACTAAACTCGAGAGTCATAGTACAATGGCAGACAGTACTGTGAGAGAAAAAAATTAACGTCCAATTGGTTACGAAAAGAATGACTGGACATGAAGGCAACGATTTGTCTGTATTATGAACGATGGAACATATGTGCCCTGGTTCCTGCTTAACCCACTGCATTGCCCTGAAACTTTAACTCTAAGCAACCAGAGAGAATGAAACTATGCCAGTTGCCAACTTCCCTTTTGAATTCTTATTTCAATGCCATATGGGCCACAGTCATTTTTCATTGTCTACAGTGGACATAGATGCGGTGCCCGTGAAAATGCCATGTTCGAAGAAGCCTGAACAAACACCATTTGGACTCAGGCAGAAGTACCTCTCCACCATGACAAGATCCCGGTTTGCTACCACTAGGGGTCTGAAAATAAAATGCCATTTTCCCAGCTGAGAACCATCTAGCAAAGATCAAGGGGCTCTGCTGGTTACAGCTGAAGATGGAAGGTAAGGAGCATATCTCAAATGTCCCGATGGGCCAGGCAGCCGGGGTCTGGTCTAGTCGATGTATATATCACTGTGCTATTCCCGAGTGCTAAAGCTGTATTTCATTAAGATAAAGACAGAAGACACACCCCCTGCCTTCAGCTAGCACATTTAGGTGCCAAATCCAAGAATGAATTGTTCATTTCTTTAGAGACTTCAAAGAGAACTTCCTGGACATGTTCCTTTAAAACGCAGCCTTTGCTGAGAATACATAATATGCTGGAATGAACGGCAGAGACTTCCTGGCAAAGGACCTTCAGCGTCATTGTTGAGGCTGCAAATCACGAACTCATTTCCTTCCCCAACTGGAGGGCTAGAATTTTTCCAGCCCCATTCAGAGGAAATGCAAGGATTCCCTGGTTTTCTTCTTCCCTTCAGGGCTCCAGCCATTTTCCAGTCTAGCTCTCTTCCCCGTGTCCAAGCGACCACCCATAAGCACAGCTGTGTAGCACCTTTCACATCTGTATTCCTCTCATGACGCTTCCCAAACACATAACACCCAGAAACAGGGAGTGAGTCTCAGGGAGATAGGCAACCAGCTAAGAACAGACTATAATGGTGGACTATTTGGACTGAGAGCAAAAGTTCATACATGCGTTTCCCTTCTATTTGTTCACCTGTGAGACTTGTATGTGCATGGGTATAACTGTTAAAACTCAACTAGTCTAAGGCAACTCAACTTCGTTAGCTTCATCTATCACAAATGCACTCTAAATTAAAGGCTACTTTCCAATCCAGTTGCAGAGTCTCATTGCTTTACATAGGAAAGGCTTTTGCTTTGAGGCAACAACAACAAAAAAAAAAAACCCAACCAGGGTAGTATGTTATCTGGGTTTGATTCTTGTTGGTGTGGCTTTGGACACTTGTAAAGTGGAAGAGGCTTTAGGAGCAGCGTGAGCTGCTACCAAGAACAGAGGGCACAATAACTAGCACCCAACAAATGAACAATAACAGATAACGCTGCTGCTACTATTGCTTGAATCATATTTTGCTATTTAACACTGTTTATCGGGAGCGCATACTTATTTTCTTTCTTATCGCTGATCATGAGCCTTCTCATTCTTATTTATCTCTCACATGCATTAAATTGGCATGGGCAAAGCTTAAATCAAGAAAGTCTTTGTTGTAAGAACTGCACTTTTTATAGCATTCGGAGACTTGTCCGCAAAATGGGGTCAACGGCAGCTGGCACTTCCGAGCGGTCATTAAGGTTGCTCCAAACAATCCATTTACATTTTTGCTGAGTCTATGTAAGAAGAAACAAGCTGGTTCTACTGACTATAGAGCAGATTCAAACTGCAATTTGAAAATCTGTCACTGAATGTAACGGGACACTTATTGACCCATCCACCCACAGCTCTCTTAGTCACACAAGCCCATTTCTATAAAATAAATGACTTTAAAAGGATTGGGGTCCTTAATAGGATAATTATTCTAAAGAAAAAAAAACTGGAATATATAAGAAATAAAAATATAGCAAACCTACAATGCAATGCATGTTCCCAGTTTTACAAGAAGGAATAGTCAAAAATTTGTCTTATAAGAAGAAAGATAGCAGTCAGGGTTCCCTGCCCTGTGGAAAGTCCAGGGTCTTCTCCCCTCCGTCCAGGTCTAGGAAGGGGAAGGTGAACATCCAAACTGGCTAGACTCCCACAAAGCCAGAACATGAAGTAGGAACAAAACCCCATGCCATTGTCCTTGGCTTCAGACTGGAGAGGGAGGGGGAGAGGAGTGGGGGGAGGGGGAGAGGGGCGGGAGGAGGGGGAGGGAAATAGGAGGCTGGGAGGAAGCAGGAATTTTTTTTTCAATAAAAAAAATAAAAATAAAATAAAAAAAGAAGAAAGATAGTATCTTTGATGTTTCGCCCATATTTTTGAAATTCTATGAAAAATAAAAAGGGGAGAAAATGACAAGGAATATGTAGAAGCTAAGTAAAACCCTTAAAATATTTAGTCAGGAATTATTTCTTAATTGTTATAATTTCAAAAATGTATTTTTCTAGAGGGCAAGTGGTAGAGATAGTAAAGCAAGACCCTAGGTTTGAAATTTCCTATCAGAAAAACACCCAAACCATGTCTGTCTAGCAAGGATAGGAACAGTGTGTACGCTGTGTTGCAAGACTGGATAAATGGCAGTCACAGATATGGGCAGAATGAGAAGCACCGACCAAAAGAAAATGAACTCTGCCAGTTAAGAAAGTCAATGCCAATGCTATTACTTCCTATAAGGACCCAGACTGCTTGAAGCTGCTACTTCTTCTTGTCTCTAATCCAGAGAAGTGAGGACAACTCTAGGTCTTGGACGGTCGGATAAGGCATCTGGAACAGACAGCAACCCAGGAAGGTTCTGAGGAAGGACAAGAATAAAAACTAACATAGGCTGGGGAGATGCTCAGGGAAAAAGCGTTCGCAATGCAAATGTGAGTCTCCCGAGTTCTATCTGGGTGTGGTGGTAAACCCTTAATCACAGAACAGTGGAGGGAGAGACAAGTGGATCTCTGGGTTCCTTCGCCAGCAGCCTAACCTAACTGATAAGTTTCAGGCCATAAAAGACCCCATTCAGAAAGCAAGGTAGACAACTCAAACCATATGCACCCACACGTACAAACACGTGCACCCACCCATGTCCACAGAAAGGCACGCATGCGTGCACAAACATGCACACAACACCAACCCTACTCTATCTCTTGCCTGGATGAGCGTCCATTCACACAGGCAGAACTGGAGGAAAGGGAACTGGGTTGCCTTTGCCTTTTGATACTAACCCTCAAATCACATGGAACTGTGTCCCAACACACAAAATGCTTGCTGGACAAGGCTTTCCAGATTGTACCTTAGAAAGCAGCGGTGTCTATTGTTCAGAAACGGAGTCCACACACAGGCAGGATTTCGTTTGAAAGCAGTTTGCTTTCCGTACTAAGGGTTTTCCTAACGTCACCCTGCTTGCTGGAATGAAACAGGGAAAGGGGTGCATTCCCCAGGCCTAAGTCTCTCTGACCCATGTGAACTCCTCCATAGTTTTTACTATAAAACAAATCTATTTTGAACTTTTAAAATCAACGCATTAGTGCTGCCTTGAAATGAGTCCCGCGCTCCTCCCTTACTTCATCATCTATTCTAAGGAGGCCTAGAAGCCTGCACTTGGTTCATACATTCAAATGATAGAGCATATTTTCATACGACTAAAAGGGGACTTACTAATTAGTTCAGTAACAATGACCTACCAAGAACAAGAGGGATGTAGGAAATGGCACACAAACATAGCCTTTCTTCCTCCCAAACCAGTACCAAACACTGGGAAGCCACTGCTGAGAGAGAGAGAAATGGAGTCAGATTCCTAACTTACTCCTCTCTTCACAGTACTGTAATGAACACTGAAACGTGAACCAGGAGATTCATTTCAGCTCCCTGAATTCCTGGGCAACCAAAGTGTAAGAAATTCTCCCATTCCAGAAGTGCTCACACGTGCTTAAGGACAACATCCACCACCCTATCCAGGACACCATGAAGGGCTCCAGTCCCGAGGGATTCAATGGTGTCATTCAAATCAATCACATATGGAGAAATTTTCAGAAAAAATGTGCCAAAGAGAAAAATCTAGTATTTCCTTTTGTGTACTATTTTTTTTAAAGCAAAGTTCAGCATGACTCTTTACTGTTAGTTGTATGAATCCCATCCGTTTTTTTTCCCTAATGTTTCCCTAAGTAGAACTAAATAACCAATATTGTAAGCATGCCAGCAGCAATTATCATTTGAATATATAACAAGGGGTCCGAGGAAGCCTGTGAGCTCCCCTAGAATTTCATTTCCTGTTTGATATTCGTAGATTGCTGCTATCAAGCCTCTTAAACACTGCTGTTTAGGCAAGACACTAACTCGGGCAATAATAATATTTTTCTTCTTCATTTTGTTTGTTTCAGGTGCTGGGGGTGAAACCTAGAAATCCACCCATACTAAGAACTCCGCCTACGGTGGAGCTACACTCCTAGTAAGTAACATATTTCATACCAAATAATTACAGCGTATGTTCTGCTAACCCAAAGGGAAAAAGCTTTACTACCAAATGCTGTCTACGAAAACAGATTGACAGGAACAAGGTACGTTATAAGAAGTGTCAACTGCCGTTGGGTTTCCGCTCCTGCTGCTAAGTAAGAAAGATATTGTCTCTTAACACACTCTGTAGACTGGGAGAGGAACATGGATGTGTATTTATTAAAGAGCTTATCAAAAAGTTGCTTTATATTAAAACCTAAATTAAGGAGAAGAAAGAATAGCCCTAAGTCTGATTGCCAATATTTAATAACATCTCACTATTTTATATCAAAAATTAATTCAATGCTTTCAATTAATAGATATCAGAAGCTAGTTTTACTAATCCTTGCTAATTTTTTAAGCTCCCTTGACGTCGCACACCAATCACTCTAGCAGTGGAAGAAGCTCACGAGCACAGAGCACAGAGCACATTAACCAGGCAAAACTCATTTGGGATCTTGCCTAGGGACGTGCCTTCAAACGTTTTCATAATTACTCACTTGCTATCAAATTTGAATTAAGGGCATCTATATATAGTTTCCTCACTCTGTCACAGCAGACTGTCATATGAAATTGAGAAACTCTGGACCAAAATTCCAAACAGCTGGGTATGGCGCCTGTGGCAGTTGCTGAAGGTGTCAAGACAAGCTGAAAAAGGAACCCACAAACACCTACCCCAAGCTAGGCCTCAGATGCTATGCAATTATTTTTCAACATTCAAAGGCGCCAGGTTATCCAAAAACCAACACACACATGGCTTCATAGTATTCTCTCATGTCTATTTGGCAGGGAGGAGATCTCTAGTTAATCTGAAACACAGTAGGAAACCATCTCTACTCGAAACACAAGGCTTCGTTCTGCACAAACTCAGTTCACCACAACTCTAAGGCTGAAGGCACCCGTGAACATGCTCATTGAGAGAAGTTATTACCTTGGGCTAAAGACTAGCAAGCAGAAGTATGTATACTTACAGGAAGAAGTATTTGCGCCTTCTGTAGATACTGATATTCTAATGGGAGACTCTATAAGACATAAAAATGGAGTAAAGCTTTATTGAGTCATGCCACTGGAAAGCTAGAAAGTTGCCAGGCTCTGGAATTGCCTTGAAAAGCTGTGCTAAAAAGCAGTGCAGGAGCCAAACAGCGGTACCCTTAAAACAGGAAAATGCTCGTACAACACAAGGATTACAGAGAGACTGCCCTGCTCTGAAGACTTCTCAAAGAGACTGGAAAGGAGAGAGCAAACCTGGAAAGGCACCCACAGACCAACTGTGAAATGAGCTTTGGGAAATATTCTTAGCAAGCCCACAGTACAGGTGAAATAGATCATTCCTTAGGTATAGGCTTGAAGTCGAAGAGAATTCCACTGCAAGAGAAGGGTCGGGGTTCACACATTCAGTTCTCAAGAGTGAAAATATTTCCAGGCAATTTGGGTCAGCATAAACATCCTGACCAACAACAGTGCCAAACAAAGTCCATGCAAGTCCCATTGCAGCAGTCACACGAGGAGCCAACGGAACATGCTGAGCAAGCGAAAACAAGTTAGGGAGGTACAAGATTTGCTTAGGTAGCAAGGATGGGGGCAGAATAGAACAGCGTTTTAGTACTGACAGAGCATTAGGAATGCAGGGAGAAAAAAATGAGACCGAAAGATTTTTAACCCTAGGGAATCAGAAAAACAAACAAAAAACTCAGTCTTAAAGTTGAAAATCAAGAGCTAGAATACCATATTCGGGTCACATTTCAGGAAATGTGGAAGACAGTCCAACTACCCTAGAGAAGCACCACAGAACTTTCAAAGCCCAGTTCGCTAACCGTGTCTACTGGTCTTGACAATGAAGTCCTTACATTGAATAAGTATCTGGATGAAAGGTAAAGGGACTTACTTTATTCTTTGTTTCTCTGCCTCCCTGTACCCACCCCCGTTCCTACCCATGCTTCTCTCAGATTCTGAACAGTGGTGTTGAAGAAAAGAGGAAATACTAAGGGGGAACATAGAAGAAGGCTGTGCAGGGTTCTCTGGACTACTATGGCTTTAAAGGGGTATGGCCAAGGTGAGAACCAGCAACTATGCTAACCCATGAATAGAGCAGGGAGCTATGCAGACAGCCCTGGGCTCCAGGAACCCACACTTCTCATTCCTGAGATGCGCAACTCAATGTATCTAGCACGTTAGCAGTCTTTTGTAAAATGAGGGGAAATAACACACGTCTCGTGATTTTGTCAAAACTGGCAAATGAGTTACAGTCTTGATAAATCAAAAGGAACCAGATAAAAGCAGGTTATCATTATAACCCAGGAAGAAGGAGAGAAAGAGAGAGACCATGCATTTGAAAGAGAGGAAGGATGGGTGTATCAGAGACTTTGGAGGGAAAAGGGAAGGGGGAAAAGATGTAATTTTATTATATCAAAAAAAAAATAAATTACAAAAAGGAAATGAGTTTTCAATCTCAACTGTCCACAAATTTGCTGCTAAATAACTACTAATTTTTTAATTTCCTAGGGTTCTCTTAACCATAAAATCATAGAAAATAAAGTACACGTCTCACCCCTCATCAATGAACTTTCTCACTGTAATTGATGGAGATCGTTACAGAAAAGCACAATCAATCAAAATCCAGGGCTGAGACACTCATTCCCAATGGCTGCGTCTTCAAAACACGCCCACATCTAAGGCTCAGGGAATACTGCAGAAGAGGGAAAGACTGTAAAAGCCAGGGGCTCAGAGAGACTATTCAGCCCAGAAAGTTGAGAAACTACACCCATGAAATCTCGCCAACATGACTGCCTAAACAGGAGCTGAACAAAGATAACAATAGATATACCAAAGTAGACCAGGGAAAGCCCACAAGACCTCAGTCCTACACAAAGAACCACAGGCAACTAAGAAATGTTAAGAATAAAAAAAAATTAGTTTTCCCCAGGGAAAAGTATACCAATTGGTTATCCAATATCAAATTGTCAGCCTTGAAAATATATATACAAATAAGGTTTTACACACTGAGCATGCAGGTTATATTTAGGAATATTTAAGAGGTCATGCATTTGAAAGAGAACAAGGACGGGTATATGAGAGGGTTTAGAGGGAGGGGTAAAAGAGAGAAATGATGTAAGTATTTATAATCTAAAAAAAAAAAACTGAAGAGTGGGCATGGTGATGCACGGCTGTAATCTTTGTTCCAGGGAAGCAGCGAAAGGACCCCCAAAAGGGATGCTGGGCTGAGCCACATAGCAAATCTCTGTCTCAAAAACAATTAAAAAAAACAAGGCAGATGAAGTCATTCTGTAACTAGCAGACGAGCCAGTGGATTTTGGTTATATATGGATTTGTAGAGTTGGCAGATAAGTAGCTTGTGTCTTCCCAGCCTGCAACTACCACCAGTAAATATTACAGGCAAAAATGAAAGGAAACAGAACATTACAATATCATTTGGGGAAAGTCAAGGTGGTTGTTGTTGTTTCAGATTTAGTGAACCAGAATCAGCCAACAGCATCCCAAAGGTCAGACATCAGATGCTGGGTTCACTGTCTAGGTACACAGTCTCCTTTCAATGGGTTGCCCAAGCAACCAAGAGAAGCAGGCTCAAAGATAGAAAATCTGATCCTGTACCCCTAAGGTTTCTCTTCTACTTGTCTAATATCACAAAGTAGCATGAAGATATGATCTCTTTCTCTCCTATTTGTGTCTTGAGCCACCATTCAGGGATACAGCAAAGAAACCTCCTGCCCCAAGTAAAATTCAAAAAGGCAGAAGGAAGCTGAGGAAAACCCTGGAGCAGAGCATGGGAAGAGCTGAAATTTGGACGCAAAGGGAGTGCTGATTAGTACTGACGAGCAGCCAGCAGTTAAGCCTCTCACACTGGTTAGTAAAACTTGCCAGGCTCCATTCCTTACCTGAGGACACATATGCTCTTTCGGTTGAGGCTGGCATACCAGTGATGAACTCTGCAAAAAAGAAAAGGTGACAGGCGATTATAGGGTACAGCAGGAGCCTGAGATCTGGGGCCATTGCCTGCCTTCCAGATGCGAACGGGTGTGAGGAAGGCACACTGCGTGAAGACAGTTGAAATAAATAGTTCTTCTTTCGTGGGGGAAGAGCCTGAGATGAATTACGCTAAGTAATTATGAGGAACCGTTTGCTCCCCCTGGGGTGAATGAGGAAGAAAGCACTAGAGAGACGGATGGTGGGTTCCTTGGAAAGGAAAAAGAAATGGGGAATTAAGAGAGTCAAAGCCATTGTCACACCAATGCAAAGTAATTTCTAATCTTGAGGAGTCTGGAAAATTACTATTTTGTTCAAAAATGAAAGCAAGCAGTGTTTTTCTGTTGGGATTGGCAGACGACACCAAGTTCTGGCACGGAACTCTTCAAATCGCCAGAGTAAAGCAAGATGGGAACAATATCATCTGGTACATGTTGGCTACTCTGGACAGAGCCTGCCTGAGCAGGTACTTCCCTGAAGGAAAGAAGGACAAACTTGCACAGCAGGGAACACCATTATCCTGAGAATTATGAGACTTATTTAAGACTCTAACCTTGTTTTCTTACAGCTCTAAGGATGTAATAAATGTAGCTCTGCATTCAGTCCTAAGACTGGCTTTAGTTGGTCAGATTATTTTCAAAGGCAGTTTCATGATACTAGGAGGATGCAAAGGTAAAATGATAGAATCATTCCACCTTGACTGTGTATAAGTTATCAAATGCTGTATACTCTCACCCTCCCTAACCAGGACAAAGAAAAGCCAAGTCTCATATGATGTCAGCTACAATACAAAACAAGGGGAGGGGGTGGCAGAGAAATATGTAAAGCTCAATACAAACAATAAAAAAGTACTACATCTACCTAAAACTCTTAGAAGGTCATATATACTATCATTTTAAGTCTAAATTAATACTTAATTATAGAGTGATGTGCTCATTACCAATGTAATCCTTTTAACCACAGACACCACCATGATGGGACCAGCCTAACAAGGAAGAAAAATCGATTGACGTGATAATTTCCCTTCAACTTCTGAATGTCTTGAGGGACCAAAGAATTTGAGGAACTAGACAGAATGAAAGTCACGTGACATTCGGGAGAGATGGTCAAGTATCAAAGACCAGAAATGTGTCTTTCAAGAAGCCCAGATGTTATCTTCTTAGTGCAAAGTAAGAGTGCCTTCTGAGATCAATCATTTGCAAAGTGAGATTGTTTTCACGACATCGAAATTTTCTCCACCAGTTTTTATGCTCATTAGCAATGGGACAAAGTAAAAGGGATTTGAGAATGAGGGTGTATGACTTCCTTGGAACTTTCTCATGCAGGGGGCAGCAGAGACGAATGTTCTCAGCTGAACCAGTGGGGACACTTGTTCCTGAAGCAAAGTCAAGTAGAAAATAAAATAAAATTGCTTTTTTTTTTTGGAAACATAGAAACTGAGGAAACATTTTTGAATCCCAGATTCACAATCGTTGTTCTTCTGCAGACACGCCTGGAATGCTTCCAATGTAAGACTTTCCAACCTTGTGCCCATGTTGACAGATCCCTCCTTATTCTGCCCTTCAGAATGCATCAATGACTTGACCACCACATTGCCTGACAAGGATTGGGCAAAGATCCAAGCCCAACCTGATGTCAAAATTTTCTCCACATTTATTTTTGGCAAACCGAGTGATTGTCTACTGTGACCTTCCAAGAAGATTAAAAAAAGAAAAAAAAGACTTTATCACGGAAGACAGGTTAACTGTAACTTCCTCTTGTGATTGAAGGCTGCATTAGAGACAAATGTTCATAGTAACAAATGGTTGCAGCAGTTATATCTGGACATGGAAGCTCCTGAAGATAGCGTCCTTCCTAAATTAGATATTTATCCTGGAGATTTTTAAAACCTCTTTAATGACTGTGGTTTCAGTAAAAATACTTCCTCAATTAATATTGAGGAAATGTAAGCTCGGAGCTTAACAAATAACTTATATGTTCAAAACAGAGACTTTAAAAAGATCTTTGCTATTAAGAAATGTCAATCCTATTGATTAATACTAATTACCCAGAAAGCCCCCTCCACCGCCGTGTGCAGCGTTCAGGATTTAAACAAAAATTTGTTTGTTTTTAGTATAATTGGAATTTTACATTCCACTTACAGATTTAAAAAAAACTTAAGTCCTGCAATCTCCTCGACTAGCAGCTAAGTGGTGTATTTTAGAACAGTAAGTTGGTTCATTAGATTTACAGAGGTCTACTCGATGGTGTAAATAGTGAGGCTTTAAAATTGTCAGGAATTGAACACTGATGACCAACTCACGCTTAGTAGACCTGAAAACATAACACTGCTATATTTTTCATGTTTGAAAAATGATTTTAATAAACTGGATTGAGTCTCAAGTGAAATGGCTGGTAAGTGTCTTCTGGAAAATAATTTTTCGAATTAATAAGAATATATGACTTGTTGGAGACTTTGTCATGAGTATAATGAGAACATAGATATTCAGGAAACACACACACATATGTGATGTCTGTGCAGAGTTAACATACATTATGTCATTCTTTATTTCCCTAAACTTCTAAGGCTCTACTATGTATACCAAAATTGTGATTAAAATAGATTTTAAAAGTGGGTGCACTAATTCACTAACAATGGTAAAACATGAACTCAGGAATATCTTAGAATATCTGAACTTTTATTGTACTCAATCCATACATAAGCAGCAGAGAAGTTTTCAAATTAATAAATGCTATAGGGGCACTATGCATAATCTGTCATATTCTAACCATATTATTAATGTGTATTAGCTTTTATGAGCACCCTACATAATATAATACACATGGAGAATGACAAACAAGTTTTAAAATCTACTGGACTCCAGGCTTGGTGGTGCATGCCTTTAACCCCAGCAATGAGTCAAGAGGGAAAAGCAAGCAGCTCCTTTTGAGTTCCAGGCCAGTTTGGTCTATATAGCAAGTTCTAGACCAGCCAGAGCTGCGTAGCGGGCGCTGTCTCAAAATAATAATCACATAAATAAAAATAAGCAAAACCTTCCTGACATTCTTCTCACTGTGACTTCACAAGCTGTTTACCAATATATTTCCCACAATACCATGTTTGGGAGAGGGGTAAGGGCTAACTAAGCCCATGACCCACATGAGCCAAAATTTTAAAGCACAAAATATAAGCTATTCAAACTTTATTAAATTTTTTTTTCTGTTTCACAAATGGAACAGCAATGGCTATGAGCCCAATTATTCCTTGGGAGCCTGAACCTTATATAAGTTTTCTCCTGATTAAAAAAGAAAACTCAAGACATGATTGAGTGGCTGTATATTCTCCCACAGTAACCTTTGAACAGATAGCAAACCAATTATGCCTGTGGTTCTTGTTTTTGCTCCTTTAGTCTAATATCCAAGTGTTTTCCTAGAGCTTGTTAGCTAAGAATTAATTGTGAAATTAGGATTTCTTAGAGAAAGACCAAGCCAAATGACTAGATAAAAATGAGCCCAGAGTGTATGAGCTGAGGGAAAACATGTGTGGCCTTTTCCCCTGCCAATACTGTTTTGTAACTCTCCACAGGACGATCATGATCTACCCTAATGTTTCTAGGAAAACCAACATTAGACACTAGCAGGTTACACACGTTTACGCATATTTACACAAGCAAATTCTTTCTTCCAATTCTACAAAGCAATGAAAAGACATCAGAAAGGGCCGACGATAAAAAAAATTCTTCAAATGTAGCTTAATAAATGAGTGACTACACATGTGTTCTTTTTTGAAGCGCTTGAATATTTTGGCAATATGGTCACGATTTCACTGAAGCAAATAAAAACGAGCACAAGGAATTTCTTAAATTTTTATTAGTCAAGTCCTATCTAGGTGTTAATTGAAATAGATCTACTCAGCCACACGTGGGTGTGGCTTCACCTCCACTGATTAAGCAGTGGACAGGATACAAGGCCAGGTATAAATCCTTGCAGATTCTCTGGGTTTATGGCATGGTATGGCACTATCCCTGCTAATCATATCCTTCTTAGCACAACTCTTGTTGGGAGATTAAGGTCATGGCCATAGGAAAGAGGTAAATCTCAACGGGCTTCTTAAATAAACAACGCTCTGAAGAAGAATCTGCCAAAGTGGGAGTAGCATGAGCCAGTTAGGTAGGGATTTACCGAGAAGCAGAGGCGAAAGCATGGCAAATGAGGAAGAGAGGAAACAGAGGGTTGTTTTTTGTTTTTTAAGTTTAAAAAGATCTGACACAGTCTGAAGGTAGAACAACTAGAAAACAGTCACGTGATGGCGTTGTCTAAACTCTTTGGGATACCTGTATTCAAGTCCGTCTCCCTAAGGCCAAGCTCTTTCCCCTAGACTCTCTCCTCTGACACCCTTCTCCTTGCTGTTCTTGACAAGTGAAAGATTCTGCCTTTCCTCTCTGTGCACACACACATCTTCAGATACAGCGTGGGCCACTGCACACTAGGAAGGAAAAGCAGGTTTAGGCTGCTTTTTGCTATCTACAACTTTTCTGATTCTGAAATGGTTCATTTACCATTCTAAGAATCATATTTCATTTTTATGGAAAAACTTATTTCATACAACTTATTCGAATGCAGCTTTTCCCTTCCCCCACATCCTTCTAGAGACTCTACACCTTTGAGAGGGTTCAATGCCCTTCTTCTCACATCACACTGCTCCTGGGGTTCTGCATTCTCCTACTCTGATGCTGTAAGTGACTAAAAGCCAGGACTGGGCTGGGGAGTGGCTGGGTTGGTAGAATGCTCATCTAGTGTGAACAGGGTCTGGTCTTTATCTCCAAAGCCACTGTAATAACTGGGTCTAATGGCACAAGCCTATAAGCTCACACTCCAGAGGCAGAGAAAAATAGATCACAAAATCGCATCCTCTACAGTCTAGCAGGTCCAAGGGCTAACTAGGGCTACAGACATTGTGAGAAAAGCAAACAATCAAAAGAATATCGCAAAAAGAATAAAATAGTCCCATGAACTTTTTCTTTTTGTTAGGTTAAAAAAAAAGGCCCAATATCATAAGCACCTCTAACCTTCATTCCTTAAAACTTAAATTTATCAATACTATATATTCAACTTTGAGCACTAGACCATGACTTGAAAATTAATCTGATGAGAAATGTAACAATGAGAATTATCAAACTTTTGCTCCCTCCAAACTAACAATACAAGGACCCTAGAGATGTTTTCCAGGACTATTACAGGGGTAGATCATCTCTGTTTTATCCTATAAACCAGAAGCCATGGAATGATAAATATAATCATACTATAAGTAATGATAATACTCTCATTTTATTTATCTGGGAGTATATAGTATCCATAGCTGCAAAAATCCA
This sequence comes from Neodon shergylaensis, assembly GCA_025134845.1. NCBI lineage: Eukaryota > Metazoa > Chordata > Mammalia > Rodentia > Cricetidae > Neodon > Neodon shergylaensis. Next base: position 11,588,622 of record JABTXL010006712.1, read on the forward strand.
GCCTGGATGTCACAATCATAATTCACAATTTACCATAAGAAGTCATGTTAAAATAGAATTACAAGAACAGCTTTCAAAACATGACACAGAGGTCATGATATTCTCAAAAAAAGACATTATTGTTTTCAAAAATCATGATCTAAACCACAGTAAAGAATAAGCTACTGAAATTAAGTAATCCTTAAATTTTGAGTTTTCTGCAGCAATTCTAAAAAAACACATACAGAATAAAGTAATAGGAGCAAAATGCTCTACTCAACCTCTGTCGCTTAAAAACTGAAGTAACACTGTACTTGCTCATATACATGTTAAATGGCATTTGCACTTTAAGTACCAAAAGCATGGCTTCGAAAACTTGCAATGAGAATTACTTCTCATCAAGTCTCCTTTACTCCCAACAGAGGGAACAATCTACAGAGAAAGGTAGACTTTGACGATGCAACTCTAGACTTCCTGGGCAAGTCCAGAGAAGAACAGTCACTAACCTGGATTTTCCTGAGCCTGCTCCAAATCTTTTTTATTCTACTCCCCTCTCCCTGACATAATGGGTCATGTGAAGATCAAGAGATACAAACTAATTCGGTCTCTTAAGGAATTAACCTTACTGTTACTTACTCTTCCCATGATGGCCTGCCGTTGTAGCCTTTTTACTCCAAAAGACCATTTCCCGCCATAGAAAGTTTCTCATCTCTACCAAGAAGCAGAGCAAGAAGGATTGGGCTTATAAAAATTCACATCGAGATACAATAGACACAGTAAGGTTTTTGAAATGGCACCCAGAAGTGTCAAGGTTTGAAGAAGCATTGCTAGGCTCTCATGAGCACCTAGACATGATCTTCACAGGTCAGGTTACTGAGCTATAGAAGACACAAGCCAGCAACTGCAGACTTCGGATTTCCTAAGAGAGCTGAGGGAAGTTGTTAGCTGGGAGGTAGTACTTCCTGTGTCTGACTCATTTGTGTGTTAAGCAAATCCTCCCCAACAGCTCTCAGGAGGCTGGGTCAGAAGCCTGAAGCCTTTACAAAGTAGGAAATTCACTGCCTCTCAGGTGTTCCTAATTTCAAAACTAGCAGCCCTAAAAAGTCACTGTGTCTAGCTTGCTATTAGCTTGGTGTAATTGCTTAAAATACACACCGGAACATTAAAACTTCAGGTCTTGCAGATAAACAGAGCAGATGCAATATTCATGTGTATGGACACATACATAAGTACACTTGTTTTTACATGTGTCTGAGTGTGTGTGTGTGTGTGTGTGTATAGTATGTATATAAACTATATAACTGTATTGTGTGGTTGATAGGACCAAAGACTTGACTGCCCTAACCAACTCAAGCAGGTGTGTGTGTGTGTGTGAAGATTAACTCATGGATCTCTCACACATCTGAGAAACAGCAGGCGGCAGGTGTCTTACCATTTGAGTCGACGATGGTGATGTTGGCCGAGGCGCTGTCGTTCCCTAACTTGCTGATCACTTTGCACATATACTCTCCGGAATCAGCCAGTGACGCTTTGTTAATTCGAAGTTCTGACTTCCTGTGAGATGGAGACCAAAGTAGTGTAAGTGTGTCGCAGCAGTTCATCTTCAGCATCGTAAATAATGAAATACACTTTCCTGGGTTCAGCACTCTCAAATCTCAAATTCCCCCTTCCTACCCTACAGATACAATGTTAAAATACCACTGGTTATCACATCAGTTCAGGCAAACGTTTCAGCCAGACCAAGCACACCGTATCACAGTAAACTACCTATGATGGAATCTTAATTTTATCACACAGATAGTGAAGTTGGTGCTCTATGGTTGTGCCCTTCATTCCTCTGCTACCACTGCTGACCCTCTTAGCGGGCAAATTTTCTGTCCTCCTTACATCTCGGTGTCACCCTGAGAACATACATAAAAGTAACATTGTATGGACTGACCATGTCTTATTCAGGAATATGTATGTATATACATATATGCATACCATAATAATTAACAAGGGAGGAAGAGGCCATGGATTTGAAGGAGAGTGGGGGAGGGGTAATTGAGAGGGTTTAGGGCTTGGAGGGAGGAAAGGAAAGGGAGAGATGTCAAAACTAAATTGTAATCTCAAAAGTTCAAAACAAAGGTTTGGGAAGAGAAAAAAAATATTTAAACTGGTTTCTTATAAGCCCAGTAGAAAGAATCATTTAATGGAGTCTACGATAAATAAGAGTACTCCACACATCTCTGTGGAGTAACATCAAAAGTCAAGGTAATTTCTATGGGGTAGATTTATCATTTCCAGAGACAGGAAAGGTGTCCTCCCTGCAGATGGCCATTGCTGGGCACAAAGTGCCTCCCAAATGGTTCTTGAGACTGGAATACATATTCCTGCTACAGTAGCCCACTTTTACAACCCTCTCACCATTAAATCCATAGCCACCATTTCTTTAATGTGGATGCCAGTGGGAGGTACAAGCACTCCTCCTTTATTGTTGCTCGTGGGCTGTAATTTAGGCTATCTATTGCCCACAAAAGCTCAGAACTGCTAGGACTGGCTCAGTGTTTGCAAAGGGCTCTTTGCAGTGGAAATGGGGGAGCTTCTCAGACTAGCCCAGGTTGGCCCAAAACTCATTACAGCAAGGATAGCATGAGTTCATAGAAAACCTTCCGACTTGGTCTCCTAGGTGATGGCATTATAGGTATGAGCCACCACTCTGGGCTTACAAAGACTGATAAGCACCGTTCTGTATTCTAGCTCGGCATCTGGGAGCCATGCCCTATAGAGAGAACAATGGGAGGAAGACGGCAATATTGGTGGTTGCTTTCATGTTTTGCTATTTTCTCCGTATCATGTGGTCTTTTTGCCACATGGTATTGATCTTCAGGTGGAAAGTATGGTTTCAAGCTTCAGGCCTCCTCTTCTACTCCAGTCTAGTAGATGGCATCAATCAAAATCAATAAAAATCCCACACATAAGCCTCATGCTTCTACCCTATTGCCTCTGACAGGTCATAATTCGCCCCTACTCAGAATGCCTTGTGTTTCTACCTTAATGGTCTTACTGATCTTCAAAGGCCATCTTCAGTGTCAAGCCCTTTGATAAACTTTTCATGGCCAAATCATGCAGCTGGAGCATCTCTCTCCTTATCGAGATCCTTGCCATCACCCTGCCTCTCCTGCAAACCCTTTTTACTACAGTTCTCTCACTACATCTTCTGTCCAGACACAACCAGAGCAAGCAGTCTACAATTTTAAAAAAAAGTTACTGGTGTCCTCACAACAGCACACGGCACAGTATTGCCCCTGGACTGTCCTCAGGCAATACGGGATACATGTAGGAATGGATCAAAGAAGTTTTGGGATGACCCTGCTTATGCTGCCACAGGCCCTAATATACCCAATGCAGAAAGCAGGAAGCAAGATGCAATGTAAAGGGGACAATGACAGTTTTAGGAGGGGCAAACCCAGGGCAACCATGACCAGGTCAGCTTGTTAGCCAGGAAGTTACCTCTACTAGCTGTAACTCCCAACAAAACAACAATCAAACTTAGCAGGGGTCATGATGGAGTATAACCATAACAAATGGGTTCTCTTCAACAACACTGGAAAACATTAAAGCCCTGCCTACCCCCCCTCAAGTTTCTCAGAAATTTTAATAAAACTAACAGACTCTGAATAGCCAGGAGAATAATATATATCATTTAGCTTCTCTTCACTTACGTAGCCAACTCTTTTTTTTTCTTTCACTTAGCACATCTATTCACACTTTTGGAAAATAACGGTCCACAGAAGAAGTTGTCAGAAAGATTTACTAGCAATTGCCTTGTTTATCTAAATAAGAGAACCAGCCAGGGCTATTTAAGGAATAGCCACTCATTAACCACAGAGGCTATTCAAAGAAAACTTTCCCTAAAGTACCTCTAGAAACCAAAATGGACTATGTTCGCAGCAAACATCGTGACAAATAGATATTTGGTGTTAATATAATACTTAGCAGCTCCTAAATTTATCAAAATACCATATTAGATGTCATGCCAGGCTTTGGGATATTCAAATAAATATTTTCTAGTGGATTATCATCTTTGTATATACTTGGTCTATCTGTGATGAGTTTGTTTCATGAAGAAGGTTCTTAAGAAAAGAAAGATAAGAATAAACACTGTAAAAGATTTTTTTTCAGCTGAAAATATGGCAAAGCTTTTTGGAATAATTTTGCTGTCTGATCATGATATAACAGATGGGAACAACAAATTATGAGGAAAACTAGAAAATATCCTGATCTTCAATATCAGAGGAAGAGCAAATTCTGAATATTAAAAAACAGAGACTTTTAGTGTTAAGACCCAAAATTCTGAAGTCAGACAATTAGAACAATACTCCAAGAATATACAGCGACTAAGAAGCCCTGATCTTCCCCATTTGTGATTCCAGAAACAACCCTACGCTCGTATATGAAGACCTCTTTCTCGACCCTGCACAATTTAATATTTTAACTATTGAACTGGATTGAACTATATGAAACAGGGTAATTAAATTTCCAGTTGGCATAATCTTTAAAGGATAGTTCTAAAATCTAAATTCTCCTAATAGGCCTGGCCCATGCTTCCTGGAATACAAACTCAAGTAATATAATCAAATGCCATGATGGACAAAAGGGATTGGGGGCACTATTCTGTGTTCAAAAAATATTTCACTAAACAATGTAAAAGAGATTACTTTATGCAAGTGTTTCTCAGTAGTTATGTACAAACCTCTAAGGTGCATTTCGAAGACAGGAATTACACGTGGTCATCCAATCACTACTGTAGAGACCACCCCTGGGAATCCAGTACAGAGCATCAGTGGTTCAAGACCAAGACTTAGCTAAATTGAGACATGTGTAACAGATACAACCAGGTTCAGAAACCAGTGTGGAAACACTCAAGGGTAAGAGATGTATCAATCACAATGCACAAAGAAAAGAGGGCTTTCAAGTAGCCTTTCGTTCAACACCAGTCGTTTAAAGAAGCTTTAAAAAAAACTGAGAAAAAGAAAGGAAAATGCATTTACTCTTGGGTGAAATTAATGTAAAAGCAGAATACAAAATCAAATTGGCTAGGAGTCTCAGTACATTTGGAACTGGCTGGGTCACAGCTGGAACTCTGAAGTATGTTTTTGACTGACAGCTGATTTAAAAAAAAAAAACAGTAACCAGAGGACTTCAGAAGAAGGTGAATTACAATTGGAGAGAGTCTAGAAATCCTAATAAGAGAAAGAATTCTATTAAAAGAACAGTCCCGCAAGTGAAGACGGATGAAGCATAATGACTTTAAACACATCACTGCACTGCTTCCTGGAAGAAGCAGTGACTTGAGAGTGGCCAAGTGTCCTAAGAAAACTGAGCCCCAAAGAACAAGAAGAGGGAAAGTACAAGGTGGTCTTACATGGGAGAATCTTGGGAACTCAGAGACAGATAAGAAATCTATGATGTTTTTTCATCGCTGAGACTCAAGACTGGGGAGCCATTTGCCACACCCACTCTTAGGAAGTCTACATGCATGCAGCATACATGTGTGTGGATGTGTAAGTGTGCCTGTATGTGCATGGATGTGTATGCAGCACACATGTGTGTGGATGTGCAAGTGTGCCTGTATGTGCATGGATGCATGCCTTCAATTCTGCCTCAGATGTCAACCTGCTTTCCGTGAGAAGGATGTGGAAGAATAAGAGGAACTTCTTAGAAAGCCCAACCAGGCAGCATACTGAACACTCACATCAACCACACGGAGTGACCACTCGTTATACAGGGAAACTGGGAATCCTTACGTACCGTTCCCCTGGCCTGTCAAAGTGCGTCAGCAGCTAAGAAAAGGACTACACATGAACTTTCCTGATACAGAGCTCTTCGTGAGTGGCCACTGAGAACAGCAGAACACCCTAAATTCATTCATCCATCCACTCATTAATCTCTCCGTGCCTGGAAGGAGCTCTTCCCACCACCCATGTGTGTGGAAGTCAACCTGTGAAGTTGGCTCTCTCCGTCTTCCTTTATATGGGTTCTTGGGGTTGACCACAGGTCACCAGGCTTGGTGGCAAGCACCATTACCATGCTGAGCCATCTCACCAGCCCCAGAGCAGGCATCAGGAAAATCTTCAAACGGGTTTTGAACAAGCAAAAGCACTTCCAGATCAAATTAAAATACGAGCTGCAATGAAAAGCTGAAGCAACACTAGGGTTATATAAATATGTATGAAAATGACAAGAACTAGAAGTTTGCCTTTCACAAGGCTAATCCAGAACAGATACATGAGTGAGGCCAATCTGACGGGCCCGAAGCCTTCAGCTCGTTTTCTTGATCCAGATCATCCACCAGGCACATACAGCAAGAATAGAGGGATAAACATATATACAATACGAAGTGGTTCCCATTTCTTTTAATTGGTCCCACACGCAGCTTACCAAATAAAACAAACAAAGGCTTAAATGTGGATTCAAACCCATAGGAAGAACATGCAGGAAAAGAGGAGGCAGGGTCCAAGAGGAAGAGGAGTTTACACAAAGACAGAAAGTGCCTATTGGTACGAAATCTTCTCATAACACGAAAGGATTAAAAGGGAAATTTGGCTGCCAACTACAATCTAGATAGCTAACGGCTGAAAGAGTCAGCATTTGATTTGAACAGACTCCCAGGGAAATCCTACAGCTCAAAGTAAAATTCACTCCTGCTTAGTTGTTCACAGCCAAAGATTAAATTTAAGTCACATGACCAACCAATCAACTCAACATATTCCTAGTGTCAGGATCTAGGTAACAGAAAGCATTATGAGTATTTGAACAAGAAAAGTATCAATAGGTTTTATTGATAGCCTGAGCTGATGATACCAGCCACTGTATTCTGACTTCATATAATAAAATCACAAGTACTTTTGAAATTAACATGAATGTTGGAGTCAGGCCTATTTAAAGTCTAGGTTTATTTAGTAGCCTTACACCCTTTCCATTACATTACATTATAGAAAGAAACTTACAGAAGTTCATTCTCAAGAGGGTGATTGTTTTAAAAACATTGTAATAATAATAATAATAATAATATCCATTCCATTTGTTTATAGGACAAATAGAATAATAGAACATTTTGCTAAGGTTAAATTTAGATCTTGTTGGCTACTCTTAAAATCTAGCAACGCTAATTTTGAAGCGCTTTAGAAATGACAAATCTTCTGATTGTGAAAATCGATGAGCCGACCTCCTAAGCGGCCACCGACTCTACGGAAATCAGGTCTTATTTTTAACTCAAATACATAAACTCTTTTTGTGCCAAGAGTAATTTACAATCACATAGCTCAAATAAATTTCTCCCCATTTACTTCTTTGCAGCGAAGCTGGAATTAAAGTGAATAATTTCTGAACGCTGGCCTTTCTGATGTGGGTGGGAACTGCATTAGTATGTAGACCATGCTCAGAGCTGTCTGGACCTATGCAGTCAATATGAAAATGCCTTCCTGAATGCTAATGGTGCTTTATACGTTATTCCAGTCAGGCAACCGAATAAGCCTTTAAGAGCACATGTATCCTCTCCAGAAACGCACTTGTATTAGTTTCTCACATTTTTGTTCTTTCCCCACCTTATTTACCCAACTTTACTTGCTTATTTCCACATATAAGATGGAGGACATGTGCTCTCCAAAAAGTTTCTGCTGCCCTTCAGCCCACATCTGTCTATCCAAGTACCGGCTCCAACAATGTGTTTCAGCACACGGTCTAGAACACCCATGTTGTATTAGGACTAAATTAGATTGTCTCTATACAACTATAGGACTGCCTATGCACAGAAGTGGGCCTTCTACCTCTTTGATCTGGCTATATCCCTGGCATAAAGCCCCTCACAAACTCCTAAGTTTTGCTAACATTGGGCCAGTTTACAGCTACGCGTGAGAAGTTACCTGGCATGTATGTGTGTGTGTGTATGTATGCCTACTTGATGAAATCAGAACAAACAGCAAAACCTGTTCCATCCAGTATCTACAATTATTTTTTGTCTTAACCTCCATTCAGAATCATGCTTATCTTTGCAAATTTTCCACTGTTTCTCCTCCTTCCTGCATGGTTCCTACCTTCAATGAGAGAATGGCATAAGAAATCAAAAATAAATAAATAAATAAATAAATAATAAGTAAATAAATAAATAATAAATAAATCTGTGTTTGAGTGTTTGGCAAGTTCCAGGACCCTAGGTAAAGTATTATATAACACATTTATCCCTCAATTTTTCTTTTCCTTTTCTTAAGAATTTGTTTCTAGACAGGACTATGCTATGTGGCTCCACTTGCCTCAAACATGTGGTGATCATCCTGCCTCAGCCTCCCACGTCTGGGATGACAGGTGTACACCAGGCTTGACTCTAAGTTTCGAATCTACAAAATTAGTCATCACACGCCAACCGCTGGACTGCCTTTGCCATACGTGGGAATGCTGTTGCTGTTTGTAGAGAAACGCTATGTTTACGGGGTGCCTGGGCTCTTTACATTGCTATGTGTTGTGTCTCTATAATAACACCTGCTGTAGGCTGTGATACCCAGCCCCTTTTCTCACACTTTATCTTTCCAAAAACAACAGATCTTTCTGGCATGATCAATATCAGGAATAAGTGGTGTAATTAATAAAGCCATAGAACTAGGGGGAAATCCCTAATTATTGTCATCAGAGTGATTAGTCAGTTTGATAACATTCAATTACATTCGCAGCAGAATCATCCTGTTCTCCCTTGCCCATGCGTGTGTGACAATATTTTGGTAGACAGCTTATGAAATCAAAGGGAAGAAGGGGTGATGTCCTTCTGCTGTTGCTTTTGTTATAAAACCCTGGTCTTCAGAGGAGTCTTTGGAGACATCAGTGCATAAAACCTCTCAGAGTTGAGAACCACATTAAAGATGTCAGATCAATTAATGAATTGCCCAGAAGAAAAAGAAAACATATAACTGGTTATTCTCTTCCCTGATTCCCTCAAAATGTATTTTAATCCCTGTGAAAGCATTTATTTCTCTCTCTCTCTCTCTCTCTCTCTCTCTCTCTCTCTCTCTCTCTCTCGTATTGGTGATTTGCCTGCATGTATGTCTGTGTGAGGGTATTGGGTTATAGGCTACTATGGGTGCTGGGAATTGAACCCAGGTCCTCTAGAAGAACAGTCAGTGCTCTTAACCACTAAGCCATCTCTCCAATCCAGTAAAATCAATCGTTAAAGAAGAAAATACACTGACATGAAAATTGCTTGGATACTAGAAGCTGCATTAGCTTAGAAGAGACATTTAACGTAGCCACTGAGGTACCACATGTTTCTTATGGGGTGCTTCTAGCATTGCCATGCTCAAGAAGGTAGAAAACATAAGGTCCTTGGCCTAAAGATTACTGCACTGTCAAATCTGCTATAGTGTTGATGAACTTCAATAGTATTGTTGACTAAAAATTCTCGTTATTATATAAGACATAATTATATGTGTTAACCCTCACTGTTTGAAAATAATATAAACTCACTGCATTATATTCCATAACTGAAGGCAATTGTTAATCTTTATAATGACATTGGGATTTTGACTGCACTAGACATTGGCGCTAAAATATCACTTGTCTTATTATAAGGAGACTGAATCTCAGGTTTCGTGACTATTACATTAGCTACCACTAATTCCATCTTCCTCCTTCCCTCCCAGCCAGCCCCATCTGACTTCCTACGGCTCCCCCTGCAGCTCCCCACTTCTTCGTTCAAAAGTTGTAAGCATCATAAATTCCCAAGTTCCTTTCTATTTGATATGACAATCTCTGGCGACAATTCAATCAAAAGTCTTCCTATTCATCATATATCACACTTTATAACAAATTTAATACTAGGATCTATATAATTTTCTATCCTATATTATCCCGTTGCTGTTGGCACAGATTCTACTACTAAATGCATGGGACTTACCCTGGCTTTTTCTGAATCTTGATGTTTTGTGGCTTATTTTTTCGGTTCAGCTCATTCCCATTCTTAAACCATTTGAATCTGAGTGCAGAGTATTCCGAACTGGTTTCACACCGAAGCACTAGCTTGGAACCTGCAGCCGACTCCTGGCTTTTCATCTCTTTCAATCGGGGAGGCAAGGCTGTAAAGAGAACGGGAGAAGAAAAAAACATGATCATTCGGCCTTTCAAAAGGAAACATACTAATGTTGAATGAGCTTGATGAGGTCCCATTACCAAAAGGTTTCCTAACCAAAGCAAAATAATAATAATAGTAATAATAATAATAATAAATAAAATGAGTAGACCAAAATGGATCCCAACTAGGAGAAAAACAAAATGCCCAAATAAAATAAACCCAGCATGGGGGTGGGGGAGGAGCCTGGATGATAAACTCATCCCTAAAACATATTCTTAGTAACTTGTTCGTGGTTTAACAAAATCAGTGCTGAGATGGGGATGGGGCTAGGCTTTGTCTTTGAGCTGCATGCCCCACATCACACATCTGCTCAACCCTGTAGGAAGGCACCGTCCTACATGCCCATGTGTTAGTAGGAAACTGATTTCAGAGTAAATGCTGTGAAGTCTACTTTTGCTTTCCTCTTGGTTGTGACATTTGTAGAAAGTAGAATCACGCTCATCTCATTAAGCATCCCAGGTGCCCCCTTCCTGTAAGACACAAGTCCTTCAGCCCCATCACTCCTGACCCAGCCTGCTGTTGCTATCCCAGAGACAGGGAGTGACTGACCGCTCCAAATGCTCCCCGTTGTCCTGTCCTAGATACAACATGAACTTAGCATTTCTGAATCTTCAGAAGAGAAGCCGTGAAGAGCCAAATTGTGCTCCTTTACAATTTCCTGCAAAGGATCCATATCATTGTGACTTATACATAACTGCCTATGGGCAGTTTTGATAGAATATGAATGGATAAAATCGTACAGGGATGAGTAAGAAGTAAAGCAACATAAATATGAACCCAGACTACCAAGAAGCGGAGGGATGAGTATAGGTGGCACCTTGTCTTAAGTGTCTACAAAGTGTATTTGATTTTTCTATTAAAATATTTCCAATTAAAGAACAAACAGATGGTTTTCGTCTACACATACAAACTTACTTAACGATCAACCGTTAGAGAACCCGAGACCTCAACCGCTCGCGGTTTCCGCTGAGTCTGGCAAAGGCCAGCGACAAACTCTACTTTTCTGCTCAGTTCAGGAATTAGCAGGAAATCCCAGAAAACAAACCCAAGCAAACGAGGCTCTGCCTCACCAGCCCAGGGCATAATTACTCCCTGGGCAAGGAACCAGAGTCCAGGGACACAATCAAGGTCGCCTTACACAGGCACAGAAAGGGGATACCTTGCCCACTCAGGTTATTTGTTTTTCTATGGCTCTGCCCTTAGGAGGCAAACCCCGAAAGTGTCAGCAGTGAGCACGGGAATTAAAGCCAAAGCCTTCGAGTGCTGCGGTCTCATAGTAGAGCCCCCATACGCACACCTCCTCACTTACTTGGGGGCTGGTGGTGCAGCAAGAACCTACTGAGGCAGACATGGGAGCAAGTTGGAAGACTCAGCTGTTCCCGGCTCTCAGTACTTGGCGAATATGTCTGTCTTATTTCTTGTTCTCCCCACCACCATCACCGACTGACGACTCTAAAGTAAAACTTGCTTTACGAACAAATTCCACAGGACTTTTACTTTTGAGATATGGATTGTGGTCCTGCTTTGGAAGTTTTAAGAACACTAAATTCTAATATCTCTGACAAGTGCCTAATATTTATCTCCATCAGCTCCTTAAGATCATTTATAACTTTCCAACTCCACTGAAAGGCCCAGAAGAAACACACGGGAGAGAGCCAAATGACATCAAAGAAACTGGCTTGTATATATTAAGTAAAATAAATTGCTGCACGTCTGCACAAACTAAGGGAATGAGTGTGTGCTTTACAACTGGATTTTAAATTGAAGTTGAAATGCCATCAAAATTCTCAAGGTCTGGTCCCTTGCTTTAATAAACAAAATTCCCTATATAGTTAGATATACTTAAAACTCAGCAAGTCTGTGTTCCCTCTTCCACCACTCCAGGCTTTGGCTTATAGAATCCAAGCACAAGTCTGAACACAAACTATAAGACTTTTGTCTCTTATTTGCATAAACATCTTCTCATTGAATAAGTGTCTAGTTCTCTTCATCCATTCACTTCATCCTTTTCTCACATCTCTTTCTCTGTCCGCTTCTCTCTTTGTCTATTTATTTTCTATTTCTTCAGAGTCTTGATATCAAACACACAAAAACAGATAAAGGCTACTCTATAAAATTGTTCTAAGCCTTTAAAAATAAAAGTCAGCGTCATAAATGACCAAAGAAGACTAGGAAGCCAATTAAAAGGAAATTAAACATGACTAATCAGAGTGCAGCTACTGCATGAAACCCACTTCGGGGTGGAGTTGGAGGATAGCTACAAGGGACGTTATTGGGACTACTGAGGGGAATCACAGAAAAAGTAATGGACAAGAGTTGAGTTCTGTTCCTCTGGTGGAATTGCTGCACTGAAGTCGAGCAAAAGAATCTTAGAAAGTATTTGTGGACATCTTGAAGGGAATGAGTCAGCTATACACGCGAACATATACACTGTAAACAAAAAAGCATATGCAGAGGAAGGAGAAAACGAACCCTAGGTTTCTCTTTGCCTTTGTACCTTTCTGACAATAAATGAACAGCTCTTGTTTTCAGCGAGCAGGAGCTTCTTTTGTCCTGCAGTACTGGGGGTGAACCCAGGCCACATATGTACTAGGAAACCATGCTACCACCGAACCTCATCCCAGCAGTTAAATACCTTAAGTACCTTTTATCTTTCCCTTTTGAGGATTGGTCCTCCTATGTAGCCCAAGCTGACATGGAATTCATCCTCCTCCTCCCACTAGGATTACAAGAATACTTATCTTCTATTCCTTAATTACTCCTCATTTAGTGACCTGGGTGAGTTTGCAATTGTAGAGATAAATTTTGCAAATAATAATCATCATCATAATAATAATAATATAAAATCAAACAAAAAACATCACTGCTGCCATTTAATTCTGAAAAGTCTTCCACTGAAATTGTTATGTGGGTCTATGGCATAACCTTGACTTTGGAGCTAATCCCATGGGGTTCTTTGGTAAAAAGAACCACTATCTGTATCTTTCCTGTCCTTACCAAATGGCCCATAGGGTGTGCATACCTTCCCTTATGAGAAGATACAGGATGCACAGGAGACAAAGGCCTTTGGATATAAGGTCTTAAATATTTCTGTTCCCCCAGCTGATCTGGATGTATAAACCTGTATATGTGTGAACACCACTTACACTTTGAGTTTCTCTGTGTGAGGCAGTACCAAACCCCACAGAAGATCAGACTTCCTATCAGCTTGCCCTAGTCCTTTGTGATATGGATGACCTTTAAGACGTAAGGTCGTCCACTTTGTCAGGAGTCTCTCTTCTTAAGGAACAGAATAAAAAGCATCCACAGTGTAAATGGCGAAGCAGAATCCCAGACTCCCAGTAGTCATGCACTTGCCTCCCTTACTCAAAGGTACTTGAGTAGCCAACAATATCCGTCTTCACACCCGGAGGATCCCAAATTCACGTACATAGAGGACATCCACACAATATAAGTCCTTCCAAATCAATAGCCTTGACTGTTCCTTAGATTGTTTTTTTCTTCAGAAAAATACAAAGCAGGGGCTAGAGAGATGGCTCAGAGGTTAAGAGCACTGACTGCTCTTCCAGAGGTCCTGAGCTCAATTCCCAGCAACCACATGGTGGCTCACAACCATCTGTAATGAGATCTGGTACCCTTTTCTGGCCTGCAGGCATACATGCAGGCAGAACACTGTCTACATAATAAATAAATAAATCTAAAAAAAAGAAAAAAAAACAAAAAAAAACCCAAAAACAAAACAAAAAAGCAAAAAAAAAAAAATACAAAGCAATATTTGATCCTGGATGGTTTGTGTGATTTCTCATTTATCCATAGAGATGATTTTTAGTGGAGAAATTTTGCCAGAGATTATTAAAATAGTTCATTATAAATGGATTATATTTAAATGCGTCTCTCAGACAAGTGGTTAATTCAAATAATATAATCCTGTTTATTTCATTTTTTAAAGAAAAAATTTAAACAAGCTGGGTGGTGGTGGCACACGCCTTTAATCCCAGCACTTGGAGGCAGAGGTAGGAGGATCTCTGTGAGTTTGAGGTCAGCCTGGTCTACAAGAGCTAGTTCCAGGACAGCTAGGGCTCTTACACAGAGAAGTCCTGTCTTGAAAACCAAGGGGAAAAAAAATCTAAACAAAGGTTGAAGTGATAGTGTAGTAGTTAACAGCGATTGCTGCTCTTGCAGAGGACTCCGATTTGGTTTCCAATAGGTGGCTTACAACTATCTGTAGTAACTCCAGTTCCTGAGGATCTGATGCTGTCTGTTGACACCTGAGAGCAGTGTGCACACATGGTGTGTGTACACATGGCATGTACACACATGGTATGCATACATATATGCAGGTGAAACACTCAACTACATAAAATAAACCTAAAAAATAATTTTAAACTTTAAATTACTTCAAAACTGCCTTTTAAATACACGGATATAAACTACAAGCCCATGGATGGTTGCTAAACTTGGAATCAATATTTTAAATTAATATTTGAATTTTGAAACTGAAATAAAAACCTTGCCTTTCAATTCTTATCCTAAGAGAGCAGCATCCGTAAGAGTCTGCTCACTGTGCACCTCTCATGCTGCAAGAGTGCCTACAAGCAACCCTCCATCCTTCTGCCTTCAGCTCTCAGGGGCTCCTCTTCATCGGCCAACCCCAGTCTACATGGCGTCTTCTACATGCCTCCCCCCTGAAATGAACTTTGCTGTCACATATCCTCAAATGCCCTATTTGTGTTCGATTCCCTTTCCCCTGAGCAGTCCCAGTTCAGACAGCACTTAAGGTGGATGGTTACTATGATCACCTGCTGATGAGGAACAGAGGCTTGTGCTCACACAAGTGTGGTTTCTGGAGAACCACGGCTGAACCCAGCACGTTTCTACATTGCGGCACCTTTGTCAGGCTTGAAGGAGGTAGAAATGGAGTGGGGAAAGGACAGTAGACTGAGAATTAGGAAAGGTCACTTGAATTTCATTACAGAACAACTACAATCATTTGTAAGTTCTTATAATGAACTATAAAAGCCAAACAGCTTTTCCATATACACCTATAAGAGACTTATAACACTGTAAATCTCTCCAAGGCAAAATGCATGCAAATTTTTAGGTCAGAGCAAGTTTTCAGACCCAAAACTGATGCTATGTTTGTTGCAATTCGTCGCCCTTCTTTTCTTAACATTTCAAAGTCTTGATCCACCCAGGTCACCGACCTGGGATTACAAGTGAGTACCAACCTACTCACCTCACAACTAGAGCTGCTTAAGACACTAACTGACTCCCAGTAGTTCACTTAAAGCAAATGCACAGATACTATTATAGTGTTCTGCAAGGCGACAGAATGGTGCTACAATAAGTTCCTTTCAGCTCTTCCAATGGTAAATGCCCTTAGAATGGTAACAGCTAACTGAACATCTGCTAGGTGCCAGGCTCTGGTCTAAGAGCTTTATACTCATTACCTCTTATTATATAACAATTCCAGGGCTCCAGGGTTATCATCCTCACACCAAATATGCAGATGAAGAAATGGAACCCGGGAAAAACAGTTACCTGCCTGTCATCAAACAGCTGGTATTGGGGAGCCAGCCCCTGAAGACACAGACTTAAGTGTAGATCCCTACCTTTTAATGGCCAAGCCAAAAACGATTCCATGCAAGTCTTCATATCTTATGGTGAAAATGTCCTCAAGATTGAAATAAATGATTTCTCAATAGTGAGTATGTTTTCAAAGAAAAATCTGGGCTATAGCAAGCGGTTGATCATTTCTGTACCCATTGCAAACACAAAAGACAGTCAGGGAGAAAAGGGTGATACGCACAATTGATGCATTTTCTGAGCAACTTAATGACTTATAGGAAAATAAAAGAAAGCAGAATACTTGAAATTGCTATGATAAAAATGCTTTAGAATCCGTGGCTGTCCATCTGCCATAAGACCACGTGCCACAGGGGTCAAGGAGCTCTGTCTCATGCTGGTGTTCACTGAAATGCGATAACCCCTACGTGAGGACACAGTAACAAAAGGGTTCTAACAGATTAATGTTACCCTGTCAAGGTGGAGAGGCAACATGCCATGACAGTGGAGTGTTGGATTAAGTCGTGGCCGGGTTGCCAACAGCTTGACGGTTGAGTGTTCAACAGGCCTGACTAATTAGCGCTGTGGCCACAGCTGCCCCCAATTAGAGACCCTCTCCCTCAGCTCAACAAAGACATCTAGCCGGCTTCTTGGCAGGCTGTCCACTTGGCGTGCGTGTGCCAGGGAGGAGTTTACCTGAGAGGGCCTGGCAAATTTCTGGTGATGTAAGCTTAAAAATTCTAGGTTTTCTGTGGTCAAAAGTAAGTAGGTTTTCCTCCCTTGTTTGTCATACAGACCTGTGACATTACCAAAAAAAAAAAAAAATAGGAAAACTGATGTAGATAGCATCCTATTTGTTTTTTTCTTTTGTCTTTTTTCCTCTCCCCCCCCCCCTCCTTTGTTTTCTTTCCAAGTTCTGATGCATTTCGCACTTGAGTAGCCAGGTAAGCTTGAAAGACATTTTGTTAATTGATAACACTACAATATTCATTTTACACTTGAAAGAGGGAATTTTATTTACATTTTCTAAACTACACAGGCTTCCCTGCGGACACTAAAGATTGTTAGGCTCGTACTGTTACCGACAGTCTGCGGACAGCTGAACAAAGGGACCCTTATCATTTTATACTTCTGCCCCTTGGGGAAGGCCAGAAGGGGAAAGCTTCGTATCTTTGGGCTCTTCAGGATAAAAATTTGTTGAAAAGGTGGCAATTGTTTAAAGGGACACTAAAACATTAAACATCCAAAGGAAGAGAAGCCAGTTTAAAAGAAAAGAACCAAAGATGGTGGAATCCCAAAGAACAAGCATGGAAAGGAACTGTGGTCCTTTAAATCATGAAGACTCACAAAAACCCAAAGCGTTTTTTTTTAATAGAGTCACAGGACAGTGGAATTCATGGAAAACTTTTGACGTACAAAGCAAATAGTTTTAGGATAAAAAGGGAAACGAAGTTTTTGCATAATAAGTATAATTTGGAAAATGCTTGTTCTGGGAGGCTACACGAGAAAGTGATTCAGGAAGCAGCATATAAGGGTGTGCGGTGTGGAAAAATGAAAAGCACAGGCTTGGGAGTCAGCCAGGCAGCCCCGGGTTTCAGTTCTTCATTTCCCACTCAATGCTCTATGACTGGACAGGTTTTCTGGATGGAGCTGTAGCCTGCTGATTTGCAGAGTGGGATTCTACTTCACAGAAGCTGAGGAGAACCGAGGTACCGTGTCCTGCTGTGAATGGGAGGTTTCCAGCATGCGGAAGTTGGACTTCGGACAGAAGCCGGAGGGCTAGTGTGGTAAAAAAACCCATCTTGTCAGTGTGCAGTCCTGAGTCCAATACCCGGTATATGCAAAAAGGGAAATGGCGTGTTCATAGAGAATGGAGAGAATTGATGATCTGCGAGCCTCGCTTACTAGCATTTTCAATATAGACTTCAGGTTTAGATGCTTAAGGCTTCATTAGGTGAGGGCAAGTTTAGTGGTCGCCCCGGGACTATCCAGGTGGCATTGTATATACTTCTATGACTTAGCCTACTGTTCAGGGAGGAGTTTAAGACATCATCTCATCTCAGCGCTGAAAGGTGGTGAGATCTTAATGAGCTCCGCCAAAGGCCTGTATCTTCTTTTGAGCAGTATAATTGGATTACGGAACATTAAAGGAACTCTGTCTTATCGTTGTAACCAGTCTGTAAGTCTAAAATCATTTCCCCCAGAACTCACGATGAGTAAGTTCAATTTTACAGTAAGCAGCTCTGTCCTGTGTTCCCATAAAACCATTACTATCCATTTAATTCAGTGCTTGCTATCTTTATAGGTATTTGTTCCACGGGGATGAAGAGCTCGCTCTTTTGTCATCTACGACATCTTTGTATCCTCTGTAACTAGCACGGTAATGTTCACTCAGTGGAAGAATAAAAG
Source organism: Neodon shergylaensis (assembly GCA_025134845.1). Taxonomy (NCBI): domain Eukaryota; kingdom Metazoa; phylum Chordata; class Mammalia; order Rodentia; family Cricetidae; genus Neodon; species Neodon shergylaensis. Next base: position 11,606,734 of record JABTXL010006712.1, read on the forward strand.
AAGCAACATTACACCCTGGCTCAAATTCTCTGCACCGAACAAGCTACTCTTTTCCTTCTAACACATGGGATGTCTATTAAAAAACATACTGGATTTATTGGCTCTATCCCTCCTTTCCTGTTCATGTCATATTAACACTGTATACTCTGTTCTTCGCACCAGACATTGGCCTCCATCTGCGCTCTGCCTAGGATCCAGATCCTTGGTCATTCAAATAAATAACTTCATTCTCTTAGACATTTCATGACTTTCAATCATGCACATGTTATTGTGCCCTCTTCTGGAGCGACCGTGACTTTAGCCCTTCGACATACAGGCGTTAATAAGACTAACGTGGTCCCCAGCATCCTGAAACGGCCATCCTGGTTGCGGAGAAACAGATAAAGGACACATGAACTGATTACACTGTAATCCGATTTATAAAATAAATCTTTCTTCAGCACAGTCTGAGAGGACAAGAGAGCTATATTTGGGTGGCTGTGTACATCCAGCTTTGTCATGAAGCTTTCGCCTCAAATTGATCTCGATAGCAGATCATTAAATCTATATACAACCCACCAATTAATATTAAGTAGTTAGATACTGTTGCATTGATGTAAAGTCACTTTGAAAGACTAGAGTAACAATTTCTTTGGTAAATTTTAGCCATTTATCAAGCTTTCTAAACCAACATACGGTTTTAAAGTAACAGCCTTCTTGGAGCTGACACCAAAGAAAGAACACTTCATTCCTGTGGCAGGCAGAATAATGACCCACAGATACTTAAATAGTAATCCCCAAAGTCCACGAATGTCACCTCACATGCAGAGACTTGACGTTTGATCTTGGCCAAAAAGCCTAGAAGCCATGCAAAGGAGACCTGGAGAAATGTGCTTGGGGTTAAAGACCTTAAGCAGGGCAGACTATGCTGCCCTCCGCAGGTGCTCCAATCTCATCCTGTGAGCCTGAAAAAAAAAAAA
>JABTXL010006712.1:11607702-11652476 GCA_025134845.1 Neodon shergylaensis
CTGGAGAAGTATGACCAAATCGACTTGTAACGAGGAAAATCCTCCTAAAATGAATTCAAAAGCTGTGGAAATATAAACACTTCAGAACCTAGTGTGGCTCAGCTAACAGGCGGGCCCTGAGGACTGTTTTTAAGAACTACAGGGCCAATACTCCGAACAACAGCACTTGAATTTAAGCATCTAAAAAGACTCAAGAGTATTAACTATGATGGTAGCAAAAACAGGAGAAGACAGAAAATGTTGCGAGGTTCTGTGAGTCTGCATTCCCCTCACACACAGGCCCTATGTATGAAATCTGCTGTCAGTACATGAGGGTGGGAAACCAGAGGGGACAACATATTCTGTCTAAAGAGAAAGGCTTTGTAATCCAAGAAGATCTTACAGAAAAAGCTGATAGTGACAGATACACTTTCCTTACTACCTTAGTGCACAGCCATTCAAGCGCCCTAAGAAGACAAGACCACCCCGTTCGTCCTTTTACTTTATAATTGCTCCTAGGGAACCAAGAATATTAATGTCTACAGGGACCTCAGGAGCTCCAGCACTGATCTGCCCTGTTGGACCCCGACCTTTGTCGCTTTTCTCAAAAATGGCACAAACGTGTATTCAGCTGGGACATGGATAAAATGATTTCCCATGTGTTCATGCTATCTCCACGCCACTATATTTCAGTTTATTTCATGACAATTGTCTACCCCCAACTTCCCCCCACTCCTATCCCCAGATCTTCCAAGAAGGGAACTGTGATAGTGTGTGGCAATCAGCAGAGCCAATGTAACCACTCAATTACAAAGTGACCACAAAACCGGGAAAGCGGGGAAAGAGTTAGTCAACCACAGACGCAACGCCACACACATCACAGGAAAAGAGGAAGCACCGAGAAGACCTGTACGTCATGAGGGTGGCAGTGCTCAGCATGGACGTCCATGCCGGGGGGGGGGGTCTGTCCAGCCAGAATGGGCTCTGTCAAAAGCTGACTGCAATACTTGGGTAAGCATCAGATCATGAACGGGAAGAAGGCAGATTCCTAGGGAGCAAGGAAAGGGATTTAAAATTTGTTATTAGCTTTAGTCTGTTCAGCCTTGGGGGTATGTACAGGATAGCCTAGGAGAGAGATGAGTCAAGACAAATCTAGACCCTGGCCCCTGCCTTGTTGTGTGATGCCAAAGGTGTTCATGAAGGCTCTGCTGAGGGAAAGAGCAGGCACGAAGATGGACCTTGAGCTGAAGAAGGAACAGGTCAAAGCCCCAAGGTAAGACCTGAAAGTGAGTACCTGCTCGGCCAGCTGTCAAGTGGTAATGGCCCGGGATACTGAGGTGAGGGGGTGATGCAGAAATTCTTCCATGAACAATATTTATTACCAAATAAAATAAATTTATAAGCATTTCAAACTGCCAAAGAGCTATGACCCCAAAATAACTCCAGTGAGTAAGGAATGCTAAGCAGGGATTCATGACATGGGCCAACATCCATTATTACAGGTTTCAGGTAGAGATGTCCTTGTTGAACCTTTAATTAAAAGCACTGCCCTCACTGACTTACTTTATTATCTATGAAGCAGTATGAAAACTGTAGCAAGTTCGTTCCTAACTTCAACCCTCTGAACCCACCTTTTCCCCCCACCACACTCTTTTCCAGGTCCTACTAAGCACAGCTCACATGTCCGTGTGTGGGATTTCTGCCCAGATCATCACAAGTAAACTGCTTTCTTCTTCAATGAACAGTCAGGGATAAGACAGGCCCTCCATCAAGGTTTAGAGAGGAGTAGCATTGTGAGCATGATGAACTCACACACCAGTACCACTCCGCTGTGCACCAGTAACCGTCATCATTATTCACATTAGCATGATGACCTCATCATTGACTACCTAAACAGTCCACAGCATCAATAATTCAGTGATACTTTATCTTAAAGAAAGGTTTCCTTTCAAAACAAGGGTCAATATTTAGTTAACTCTTAACTTGGATGTCTAATTAGCAATGGCACTGCATATAAGTGTTTGAGTTTTAACATGCATCTTAATAATTTTAACAATAAAGTAGAGCAGGTATGTATTTCAAAGTGCCAGTTAGGGACTGGGATGTAGTTCGGTTGGCAGAGCACTTGCCTAGCACCCATGAAGTCTCGGGCCCCTGCACTCAAGATGTAGAAACGGGAGGATGAGGAGTTCGAGTCTAGGTCATCTTTGGCTACATGAGACTCAAAAACTGATAAAAAGAAAAAGAAATCCCATTTAAAAATATCTCTGATGAACTGAATGAAGTACAAGTAGAAAACAAATCTTTTTTTTTTTTTTGGTTTTTTGGTTTTTTTTTGGTTTTTCGAGACAGGGTTTCTCTGTGGCTTTGGAGAAAACAAATCTTAAAGGCAGACGGCAAAGCCTAGTCTTTTTGAAATTTTGTATATAAACCTTGTTTATATACAAATTAACACAGTACAGGTTTCTTACAGGTAATAATTGTGTATGTTCTATTCATTATTTTACTCTGGCACATTGGACAGCATAAAAAAGCAGACTTTGCCCTTAATAGTTTCTTGTTAAATAAACTATCATATGTCCATCCCATAAGACACTTATCTAGCCAGTGTTAGATTCAAATTAATGAATTCTTACTGTGGAATAGAAAAGAACAAGAAAAAATGTAAGGTAAAAGTTTAAGTAAGTAAGGGGGTGTTACAAATGTCCTTTAAGCAAGGGATTGATGTGGTTCAACTCACACTTTGCAGGGTAACTAACTTTGCAGCACGGAGAATGGACTGGCAGTTGAGATAAAGCTGAGGAAAACAGAGGGAAACCAGATGACTAAAGCTAACGAGAGCTAAGCCGAGGATTGGATGGTGGTAAGCAACGGGATTTGCTCAGGGGCATGTCTGAGTTATCAGAGAGACACCCTGATCTACTGTAGGCATAGAAACACAGCAGAGAGTAAAGGATTTGTCTTCGTGTAACTTCACTCATTCAGAATATTCGCCTTGAAAACCCACTGTCATGTTTAATATCGACTGAGCTCTGATTATATAGTCACAAGTCACAGACAGAGTCACGAATGCTTATTGCCTCCAAGATGATGCTTACAGTCCAGTCTCGGCTTTATGTGTGTGCCAGGCTCTTTCCCAGTGAGAAACTTGTTCTTGGGAAAACAATAAACAAGACCACAAGCCTCCCCAACAGGAGACGACAACTTGGCTTAGGATTTGTGCAGGGAGAGAAGTGGTAGAAACCGGAGGAGAAAGACAAGGTTGGCACCATCATGGGACAATTGCAGGTTGCCAACCAGAATGACTCCAAGTCAAAGAAAGATGTAAGATAGAGAATCAGGTCAAGAGGTTCTTAGTTATTGAAAAAAAAATCTCCTACACATAGAGCAAATTTCAGCCCACAAGGAGCTTTCGTAGCGTAACTTTACCCTTGTCTTTTCTCCACCTGGAGAAGTAGCTCCTCTGAAATAGGTGTTCTGACACCTGCCATGTTGGCTTGGGTATATTCCTACCACCTGCCCCTTGGAAATAGCCGAGGTTCTTTAAACTAAAGGCCATGACGCAGAGCTTTTCTGTCTACAAATTAACATAGGAATGTATGGCTACCCCAGTGCAAAGTCCAGATTCCAGAGTGTAAATGAAGCTCAAGACACTAAAAAGGTCTCGGTGAGTTAGCATGCTTTTGAAGACAAGGGTGATAACAGCTCACTTGTAAGGAATGGGACTTGGAGATGGAGGGTGACTTTAAACAAGCAAGGAGCAACTATCAAGAGAGAACGGGCTCTTTCATAAGCCACTGATTCCCAAGCCGGCCGTGCTGACTCCCTCCCGCTCATATCCTCAAACACATTACTTTTTTTGCTTTAATAATACCCCAGCATTAAGACTAACGGAAACACCTGGAGTTAATTTTAACACTACTTTAGCCCAGGATATAGCCCAAATCCCAGCAGGCTGAAGCTCACCTTTGACCTGCCAAATCTGATTACTCGAGTCCAGCATTTCTCGGGGCCCCACAGCTGTTCTTCCCCCCCCCCCCCCCACATCTAAGTCTCTGGCCAGAACTCTGGCAGCAGTAAGAACATCCATGGCCTGACTCAGGTGGACTGTCAAGTTCTTCACCCGTCAGTGCAGTACATACGCCTCAAGAGACAGCGAGGACGTTTGCAATGCTGATGACCAGACATAGTCACTGCTGTGTAAAACAGCAATCTCAACTGCTACAACATTTGACAGAAGCTTTGAACTAAGGGATATCAAAGTCTGTCAGACACAGGCAAAATGGGAAGTAGAGCATCAAGTCCATCAGGCCTATGGCAGAGAAACTGTGGCAGCAGACAACAGACACTGAGGTTGAGGAGCCCTGTCCTGATTGGGAAAACTTAGTCAAATCATATGATCTTACAGCATATTTTCTCTTTCAGACTAAAGATTGGGAAAGGCAGGAGAGAGATTGGAGATTAAGCCTTGGGCCTCGTCTTCATCCACTGTTCTATTGCTGTGAAGAGATACCGCGGCCCAGGCAACATTTATAAAAGAAAGCACTGATCTGGAGATTTGCTTAAAGTTTCAGAGGTTTAGTTCATTATTACCATGGCAGGGAACATGGTGGCATGCATGGCACTGCAGCAGTAGCTGAGAGCTACACTGTGATCTGCAGGCCAAAAACACTGGGCCTGGCATGGGCTTTTGAAACCTCGAAGCTCATCTTCCAGCATGGCCACACTTCCTAATGCTTGTTATCCTTTTAAACAGTTCTATCCCCTAGTGACCAAGCATTCAAATATATGGGCCCATGAGGGGGCTATTCTTATTCAAACCACCACAGGCCTCTTGCCCTCTGGGCTCCATGAGCTAGTCATTGGTCTTTTTTTTCTATTGTTTTGAAATGGGGTTTTCCTAAGCTGTTCAGATGAGCCTTGAACTTGAGATCGTCTTCCTTCGGTCTCCCCAGTGGTTGAGATCATAGGCTTACACCCATCTGGCCCTAATGACACCTCAGTACATTCTGTCCCCTCTCTTGTCAATGTGGTGGAGACACTCAAGAAAATGTTTGCCTTGTCTGTTGGCTTGCCGGAAGCAAAGACCTGTATTTTGAGATCTGTATTTTGTTTACAGCCATCTTAAGTTCACAAGTAAGATATTCACCTTTGCATGGCCAGGATAGTTGCTTATTTCTTTTCTAGGTAAGGGCTTAGGATGCAGTCCAGCTGACCTGAAACTCACAGCAACCCTCCTGCCTCAGCCTCCTAAGTGCGAGCATTACAGATATGTGACACTGTGCCCAACGTCAAATTATATTTGGAACCACATTTTGCACTTATTTCATTGCTATTTCCTGGACTGATCTTTAGCCTATAAACTCCATGCCTGTTCCCAGTTGAGGCATTCCTTAAAGACCTTTTTCTCAAAATTGAACAGGCGTGAGCTTCCTTATCTAAAGGGCAAACACTGGTCAATTCTTCCTCAGAATGCCATTTTCTGAAAACCCCTCATGTGAGAACTCTTTAGGCCAGCAGATCTTTATGAAGGCATTACTACTGCCCAAAAGAGCCAACTTCTTAACCATGAGTGAATCTCTTGTCTACTGGAGGGTAACTTTTTTACAGTGACTTTCAGGAAAATCTAATGAAATTAAAGATAATAAATATCACCATGAAAATGTCTGACTAAATAGAGAACTCTAAGAACAAATTCTGAGGAAAACTTTGAATTTTAAAGATGGAAGCAAAATATCAAGACAATGCAGCCTATTTCTCAGTGCTGAGGATTGAACCCAGGGCCTCATCGTGCATGGTGGGAAAGGACTCAGCCACCAAGTTACACCATTAGCCCTGCAACCACTGAGCTGCACCACCAGCCCTGCAACCACTGAGCTGCATCATCAGCCATGCAGACACTGAGCTGCACCATCAGTCCTGCAGACACTGAACTGCACCACCAGCCCTACAGACACTGAGCTGCACCATCAGCCATGCAGCCACTGAGCTGCACCAGTATCCATGCAGACACTGAGCTACACCATCAGCCATACAGCCACTGAGCTGCACCACCAGCCCTGCAGCCACTGAGCTGCACCACCAGCCCTGCAGATACTGAGCTGCACATCAGCCATGCATCCATTGAGCTGCACCAGTATCCATGCAGAGAGAAGAGAATAAGATGCAGGAAATCTGAGAAGATAAATGGACGAGACCACTCCAGAACTATGCAAATTTAAATTTCCAAGTAGCCTGGTGATCCTGAGTAAAGAGAAGGGAACCCACACCTGAACACATCAAAGCGACAGCAGGGCTGGGCGCTGAGAGAACAAAGTCTGGGATGGATGCTCTCAGAGAAGAAAGGCGGTGCCTTCAAAGAGATGTGGTCAGCCCTTCAGCTGACTTCTCAAGGGCTTCTGATGAGGTAGCGCCCTGACAAACAACCTCGTCTCAGTTCTAGACCAAGCTCTGGGCTTCACTTAATACCATAATTGCATGCTGACTAAGTCCTTTGTCTGAACTCTTTCTCAAGGTAATGGCAATAAAGAGGATATAAATTTCTGAAAATAATTCTGAAACATTCGGCAGCTTTTAGCTTTATTGCCCAACAATGTGGTAGAGCCACTGTACTAGAAATGATGGCACTGGCCTCGTCACTTCTGTCTATGTTAGAAATCTTCCCACCAATCAATTAAAATACCTTCCTGGATCTGGGCCACGGAGAAAGAAAGGAAAAAGTGCAATTGATTCTTCCCTAGTGACAAATCGGCCTGGAGATACAGCACCTAAATATATCTCTGGACCACTGATGGACACCTGATTTTTGCTCATTTTACATACATAAGTATGTATGTGTGTGCATATTTATATATGAGGGAGGTCAACTTTTTTCTTTAGTTTTCTTTTGATCTTTGATTCGTATACTATATCTTATTAATACATACTTAATCAGGATTATAATGATGGAGAACATCTTATGCTTTGGAGTAGGTACACTCAATGATTTTTTTAATATTAACAAAAGCAATCAAAATGATTCTTCAAGGCTGGGTGTAGCTTAGTGGTAGAGTAATACCAAGCATACACAAGGTCCTATGTTTCTTCCAACCCCTACCAAAAAAAAAAGGAAAGAAATGAATTTCCCATATATTACTAAAGGGTAATAAGCTTTAATGCTTAATCCATTCCACTTCCAAAGCTGTCTGCAGCTTGTCAAATGAAATATCTGCTTTATCAAGAGGAGAGCAGATGCATTGGGGGGTTAGTAGTAGCAATCTGAAAGGTGTCCATTTACCGAAATGCTTGATGACAACTCAGTCACTACAGATGAAAAACATGGTATTGCAAATCAGCTGATTATTGTGTTTGCTCAGGTAAGATACTCAGCAGAGGGCTGGGTGTGGCTCAGTGGGAGAGGAGCTGACGGGAACCTAGAAGCCCTGGGTACTATGCCCGGCACGGTAAGAAAACCTAAAATGTCAACAGGGCTAGAAGAAAAACTCTTTGATGAAGGGAAGCCTCTCCAGAGAAATTCAATAAGCCTTATATAAAAAAATGAATGAAAGGAACATGCATAGAAATTAAGAATAAGAAGCCTATATGTAAAGAAAATAAAAGACTGAGGGGAAATGATATATGTTAAGAGTTTCAGAGCCAGCAGGACTGGGGCACACCTGTGCTCTCAGCACTAGGGAGGTGGAGGCAGGCTGCACAAGGAATTCAAGCCCTGAGCCTCAAAAAGGGGGGGATGGAGAAAAAGAAGTTGGGGTGGAGGTGTGGAGGGGAGAAAGAAAACAAAACAACAACCCCAGATGCTTTCTTGGGTCTTCGGGTGAGACATTAGATTGAAGCACACAGTGGTCATGCATAAGGGCTGCGTTTTAGCACCCACATTACAAAAATCATTCTACAAAAACAGCTTCTCCCGGGTGCTTCCTGGCCTACAATGTTTACTTCTTTGTGTACCCCCAGGATTCCGCAGGGCATAAATTCCAGAAAACTCCAGTTATATAGCATGCTTGGTAGGAATGAGTAAATTAAGGGTAGCTGAGTGGCCACAGTTCAGTCAGCATACAGTTTCCGCAGCAAAATTCTCTCTAATGCCTCCTGGCTTTTACAGTATATACAGTTTATGGTATACTAACAAGTCATTTGCCGTATTTCCTCTAATTATTCACGCCCATTAATAACCCGAGACGGCTGTTAAGATGAATTACACTTGATTACTGCATCACTCACCAACAGCTATTCCAGGGAACACAAACTGTTTTCCCCACAATGCCAACTTGCTATTTGCCTAGATATTTATAGCGGCCATTTTCAAACAGCTCAGTTCCCCCAAAAAGATACTCTGCACTGAAGACTCCCAGTGACAGTGCACCAGGTGCATGACCACACAAAACAAGAGACCACTGAGCTAACAGATAAAATTGGGAACGCGATGTTCTACCACATCTGAGATTTTTACTGATTAGTGTCTAGAGAAGGGAACAATGCCTCGATATTTAAATGGTGGCTAAACATTTAGAAACAGAGTCTGCTTCCCTCTTAATGGCTGCCCAAGACAGTGTCCTGAACAGTGTCCTGCCTGTGCCAGCACGTAGAACTCTTGGACCAAGGTTCCTGCTCCTCTTCCTCCCAGGAGGAGGTCATCAATCTCTGTGTGTGTGCGAGTATGTTTCTCTCTCTATCTCTCTCTCTCTCTCTCTCTCTCCCTCTCTCTCTCTCACACACATACACTCACTCACACTCATCCACACTCACCCACAAGACTTTCACCCTCCTGCACACTCTCAGCCTGGGTCCAGCAGCACTTCCTGTGTATGACCCAGAACTCCTTCCAGTCCATGACAGTCTGGACAGAGGGTCGCTGTCCTCTCAGTTCCTTGGATGCATTCCCAGAGGACTCCTCGAGTCCCTTTCTTGTCACTCTTTAACTCCCTCACTAATGAAGCCGGCTGGGCATGAGTCAGCAAACACTATGTGTCTCTACTAGCCTCAGAGGAGCTGCACTGTCCTCGAGGCAAAGCCCCTCCCTGCGCCACAAACCATGAAGCATCATTATCCTGTGAAGTTCCAATCTGAAGACTTCTTCCCTCCGTTCCTTAGGAAAATTCCATTTGAGGTCCAGACAAAAGCCACAATAAGCTGAGTCTTTAGCTTCAAAATATTTGTGAAATTCTATGAACTAAAATCATCCTCTAAGGATGGAAAGAAAAATTATTCTACTAAGCTCCTCCAATATTATTATTATTATATAATGGTAGCAGTAATAATCTAACTACCTAAATACATAACAAATTCCCCCAATGAAAACTAAACTTTTATCCTGCAAAGTCAGAGTACAAGGTCTTTCACCTCTGGGATGATGGTAGTAAAATGTCACATCTAATCAGCATGGTCAGTAGCTAACACCCCCAAGAGTAACTCCGTGTCTCAGCAGCTGTCCAGGCACAAAGGTCTTGACTCTTTTTGGATGAAAATACTGTTACTGACAAAGAACATCTATAGCACACCAAACATTCCTTTCCCAGTCGGGGGTCTCCTGCATTAAGGGCTTTCAGAGTATGGGAGCATTACATGGGAATCCTGCTCATAAGCACACTCCTAGTACCAGCATCTGCATCATGTAGGAATCTCATTGATAAGCACACTTCTAGTACCAACATCTGCAACATATAGAAATCCCGCTCATAAGCACAGTCATGGTACCATCATCTGCATCACACATAGGAATCCCACTCATAAGCACACTTCTGGTACCAGCATCTGCATCATGTAGGAATCCATTCATAAGCATACTCCTAGTGCCATCATCTCCCATGTTATGACATTATGACTCCAATGGCCACCTTTCCAGATGAAACTAACTGACTGTATTGTGCAAGATACTTTAATAAGGAACATAAAGATATAAAGGTTTGGTTGATTTAAATTTACTGCAGGTATTGAAATAAAATCCTATCAACCATGTCTCCCAAGATGTCACTTAATGTCACAGAAATATATACATATCTCTGCCTAGAAGCCTAAAATGCCCAAACCACAAGAAAGAGAAGATGAATTCGTATCCAGATTTAATGTCTTAGATTTAAAACTATAACAATATAATAAGTAAAATCATAATATACTGGAATCCAAATATCTGAGTTCCAGTTCTGGGACCTATGTTCTGATTGGACCCAAAGGTTTCTTTATTGAACATTATAATAATAATGATAATAATAGTAATAATTCAAGCATGACTATTAACTCCTTATGTGGCATCTGTCTACTTCTTATCTGCTCTAAATGCTTAAAACAAAATGGAACAAAAATATTTTAGGATGAGTAAGACTTTTAGATGGAAAAAACTTCCAATTCCTATTCATTAGGCAGAATAACTAAGCACTGATTAAATTCTTACTCGGAGTTTTGAAATAAGTTATGCGAATTTAACCCACAAAAACAATGACTGGTCAGTTCAGGGCCTGGTGATCTTCACTGACATTTTCCAGCTGACTGAGTGTGGCCTAAGAGACAAACTGCCGCCACAACTAACAGTTCTAAACTGGCCACTTCCACACTCCAGAGCACATCCCCAGCTCCATACTGCCTAGACATAGCTCTTGGGAAACAGCACCCTCCACTAAGATTTGTGAAGATACAAACACGTGTACCAATAACCACTCCAAAATTCTTCTAAATGGGAATAATGGATTATTTACATCTCTTAATGTCTAGCTTAATAGTTCAGCACTTATACAAGCTCTGAAAAATCATTTCAGTGAGCAATTGTAAAGAACAATCCTATAGAAAAGTAAATTTATTACCTTAGAAAGCAGCTCCCGTCAATTAAAATTATTAATTGTAATTATTAATACTTTTGTGCAAACCCAGGGAACTGTGCATTCCATCACTGAGCGACACTTTCAGCCCTTTGGACTGATATTGAAAGTAAATGCAAAGAAAGCTTACAGTCATAAAAAGCCTGTGACCACATGATGGAGGATGTACCAATTTAGCACTTCGAACCGAAATCACGTAACCAACATGTAATTATCTCTCATTTCTTATTTGTCAGGGTAACATGAAGTAGTTTTTTTTCCCCATAAAGCCATCAGTGACAAGAATAAACTTGTAGTGTCAAGTGTGCCCCAATAAAGATGAGGAGGAGATCCCATTCTTCACTTATCAGGAAAACGTTCAACAAAGAACTGCTCCGTCCGAAATCAAATATCAGATTCTTATACTATCTCTGCGGGAATATTTTATATTTAGGTAACATATTAACAACACTAGCCAAACACTGGGGCTCTTTCAAATGTGTTTCTGTCTCAGGACAGCTGTGAGACAACTTGGGAGTGATGAGCTGTTTCCTCGACACATCTGTAGCTGGAGTGAGCTAAAGCAGCTGGCTGTGGAACTGTGCAGACACGAGCGCCAATGCGGTGTTTGTGTTAAAGCTGACAGTGATGCTGAAATACCTCCTATCTAAAATGACACAAGGAGTATTCAATACCTCTCTCTTGCTGGATTCTGTCATGTCAGATGCTAAGGTCCCTTGAAGTTTACCCAAACAGCATGTCCTAATGGCCCGCGAGACCAGGACCGATGGCATTTTGTGTCTGTAGAGCATCAGCCCAGACTACTTAACTTCATTCTCCAACTAGAGGTTTTCTCCCCTTCTCTCGCTGCCCACGGGGTAGAATGAGGTGAACACTGAAAACACTTTTCCTTTTCAGAATGTGGCTGATTCTCCAAAAGCAACAGGGCTTATATGAAGAGGAAACTGGTGAATATCTAATGCTCTATATTTATTCTGTAAGTGGCAGAATGCAGTGGGAAGTCGCGTGCTTCTGCTCACGCATGTCCACGTCAGAGACCTTCATCCTACAGAAGGTCCTTACATCCATTGACCTGGGAACCATGAATTGGGCACTATATCCCCAAGAAAGGGATTGGCCCCTGTTTCTCTTGCTTTCTGGAAATGAATCATAGTCTCTTTGGATGGACAGTAAATATAATGTATACAGCCCTTAAAATGCACTATTTTTCCCCCAAATATCAAAATGTAGTGTCTATTTCTACAGATACTTCTCCTCCTGTCAGATTGAGGACAAGTGGGAACACACAATGTAATCAACATGCTTAAAAAAAAAAAAACCCTTATAACAGAGTCTCCTGATCCTATTGAATTTAATATACGGAAAAGCATGTATTTCATTTTCCATTCAACTCAGCATTCAAATAATTGGCTTTCTCCTCACAAGCCCCAGCTCATTTCCATAATTCCTATAAGTACAATTCTCTCCCAAAGTGGATAGTGCCTAAGCAGATCCCCCAGGGAAGAGGCTAAGTACAGGGCCAGGTGACCTCACTACAAGTCATAATCATAACCTTTTGTCTTTATTCGATCTAATCCTTCTGAGCACAATGTATATATATCTTCAATATTTTTCCCAGAAATAGATCGTAATAATTTTCAGTATTATTGAAATTATAGTTGTTTATAAAAATCTGCGGGCCTCAATGAAGTGCCTTTTTTCTTCCTTATTAAAAATGCATGCATGCAATAACAATTGATGAAAAAAAGGAGGCCACAAATTTGTAGGAGAGTGGAGCGGGATATACAGGAGGGGTTAGAGGGAAGAAGGGGAAAGGGAGAAATATTGTAATTAAAATACAACCTCAAAAATAAAAAAATTGGAATTAAAATTTTTAAGTGAAAAAAATACATCAAAAATTTTGACAGTGAAATGCTATGTTTAGTATCAATACAATATTTCTACTTCACTGTTGGCAGAGAATACAGAATATAGAAGGAGATCTGATACATATGTGCAAAATTAGGATCTACTTATTACACTAATGAAAAGCTACTTCAGACAATGAACATACAATGTCTCAAACACAATAAAATGTCTATCAAATCAATTCACAGAATATAATCATTTATTATTTTGTTTCTGGAAATAGTGTATAACAGTAATGCATCATCTATATGTGCATTTAACGTATATAATACATATATGAATGCATATATAATCATATGTTAGTTTCATTCATTTATTCTGCAAACTCATGCACAGAACAGGAGTAGGCACAGTATGCAAGACAGTCATCTAAACACTATCCTTGACTTCCAATATATACATATATACATATATATATTATATATATACATATATATATGTAAGGGCATATCTTCTGAAAAGTTGGAAATCGGTATGTGTATTTAAAAAATGCATGAACAAGATACCAAGATAGGAGGGCTGTTCAGTGACTGCTGGAGGGAGACTCAGTTTCGTCTAAAATCAAAGTCCTGTATGGTTTATACAGTCTTAAGTAGTCATCCCTGGACATGTGTCCTATGAGCAGAATTAAATGGACGGGTAGGTGGTATATACATGTGAGCATCTATCTATTTATATAAATATACACATAGCAATAATAATTAAAGAAGTGATGAAGAATTCAGGAGGGAGAGGTGGAGGTGGAGACAGGGGACAGGAGTATCGTAGAAACAGTGCTTACATAGGAAGTTTGCAAATGTTTAAATAATAAACTAAAAAGCAGGAGCATGCATTACAGCACCAAACCATTCAGACAACACCCACCACGTGTTACTCTACCCCTGAGAAGTTTATCTCTGCATGCTACAGTTCAATCTGCTTCTTAAATTAAGAAGGCCTGGTTGTCCTTTATACAAATATATTACAAATTTCTATACAACCCTCACCAATCTTCTAAGTAGCAGGAATTATGCCAAAAATATATTTCACAAGTGGTGCTAACACAATTACTTACCAAGAGCCTCTCTCTATGCATTAAAAAAAAAAACAGTAAAAAGACATACAGGTTGATAAAGTTATCTCCTGTGGGCTTAACCACATAAAGTAAGAGCATAACATTATAGAAAAAGAGATAAAAAATTAGTATGTTTTATTAACATAATTGGTATTTTAAGAAAATTGACATTTTAGTTTTGCTTTGACATCAATCACAATATAAAACCTTAACCCCAGGATGGCCACATGAAGTCTCATAGATTACTGTCTACATGTATAAGTACAGACACTGAACTTCACAGATTTGATCACTGACAGAGTCATGGTGTCCACTTGCATAAGTACAGAGACTGAGGCTTACAGATCTTGATCACCTATGGAGTCGTGGGATGGAAGGGTAGTAGCTAACCTCACACCATTGAGAGCCAGAACCTTGTCTGTTCATCACTGTTCTGTTTAACAGTCCGTGAAATCCCTGCCACAGTCAGGATTAAATCAAGTATCCCTCTTTCCTTAAACTAAAGACAGTCTCCAAGCCAGAATTCACAGATGTGCCACAGAAACACCTGACAGGTTCTGTTCAAAGTCAGATTTTCACGATGGGTTTTGAAATGCACGGAACACAAAGATAGCAGATTTCGGGATGGGTAGTGGAGAACCCAGGCCTCTGTGCACATAACTCAAGTACTCCACCACCGCACTGTATCTCCAGCCCTCCCTTTGTTTTAATTTTGAAAAGGGGGCACACAAAGTAAACCTTGAACTCACTCTGTATCCCAGGCAGACTGTAGCATGTGATCCTCCTGCCTCAGCCTTCTGGGTAACAGAGACGACAGGCTTATGCTACTAGATTGGACAAGAATCTTTGGTGATAAGAGCGTAACTCATAACTCAGCAGCTGAATGCTTCCTAGGTAGCATTTCCAAGGCCCCGAGTTTGATTTTCAGCCGTGTGTGTGTGTGTGTGTGTGTGTGTGTGTGCGTGTGCGTGCATGTGCGTTCACATGTTGGCACACACAGGAACACTGTAAGACTGTTTTATTTAGAATGCCTCCAGGTGAGAGAGAGCTTTACTTTAGGGTGACTAGGACAGACAAATTTGGAAGAAGACAAAGACTTGCTTAGGTCTGGACTGCCGCAAGAGTCATTATAAGCTTTGGGTGGACAAGGCTGGAACAACTGTCAAGAGAAAGTGATGACAGCAGCCCCTGAACCAAAAACTATCTTTTTTAGGGAGACTTTGTTCTCTTTAATACCTCACAGACTGTGTCGATGTGAATTCAAAAGGCAGGGACCTGCAAGATGGCTCACTGGGTAAAGGTGCTGGCGGCCATGTCAGACAGCTTGAGTTGGATCGCAAGAAACAACATAATAGGAGAGAACCAGTTTCCACAGCCTGTCCCCCTGCCCACTCCACACAGGGTGGCAAGTGTTCATTCACAATTTCTAACACACACATACACACATAAACACACAAATAAATAAGTATAAAACGCTATCATCCATACCTCCCTCACTCTAACATGAAATAAAACTATGCTACTTAGCATAAATATCATTCAAGCTTGTAACAGTCATTAAATAATAATTTTAAATGTCCTGTCTTCCATTCCATATGAACTGCTGATTGAAGGTTCATGTGTCAGCCTACGGACCTTACAAACTTACAAATTCCAACTGAGCTTACAAATGGCTGGTATCCAGAAGTCTGCATGCAAGGATACAAAAAGTAAAGATATCCAAACCTTTTACTTATTACCCATAATCCTTAATGTAGTATTAACTCATACTGAGAAAGTAAATCCTCCAAGTTGGAAGCCGGAAGAAGATGTAGAAAAAAGGGAAAGAGCAATAAAAATATCATAACAGACTCTTAAATTTAATACAAATAATCATACTGTGGGTTCTAAATTATGTGGTATCCAAAATAACTCCTCTTACTTATTTTGAAGCCTATATTATGTCAATTACTATTAAAGAAAGGGACCAACCCCTCATTGTTCTCAAGGATCCCAGGGGGCAGGGAAGAAAGGACACACCCATTGACAACTAGAAAGCTTTCCAAGTACAGACAAACTTGAAAAGGGAAAAAAATTTAACGTAACAATTCATAACAGTATATGCCATTATTTCTCTAAAACAGCCGTTCTCTACCTTCCCAATGCTGTGACCCTTTAATACAGTTCCTCATGTTGTGTACACCCCCAACCATAAAATTACTTTCAGTGCTACTTCATAACCGTAACTTTGCTACTGAGTGGTGTCTGGAACTATGGTTTCTGATGGCGGCGACCCAAAGGTTGAGAAGCGCTGCCATAAAAGACAACGCTCTTGTTGTGAATGACGGTTTTCTATTAAATACCTTTTCTCCGACACCTTCCTATTCTTTGGCTCTCAATGCCTTTCTTACGACCTTACACATTAACTGCAATTTCCCATTACTACAGTCAAGGGAAAACTCTGAAATAAATGACATACGAAACAGTTAAGTGAAACAAACATTTTTTATGTATGAAATCGGGAGGCTTCTTTTTAAAATAAAATCTCCTCATTCTAATTAACTCATGAGAAAGAGGATAAATAGGCATTTATTTTTTCAAATCTGACAGTTTTCTTTCTCTTTCTTTCCTTGGGAGAGGTGTTTGTGTATAGGATAACTGGATAAAAATCGAATTTATAGTGAAAGTGTAAAACACCAAGCAAATCTCCTTAGCACTAGACAGTCCATTCTAACCTTAGAACATCACTGAGAAGTACAGAGTTTCGGACTGGACACATTTTCAAGTGGTTGCTTTAAATCAGCATGTGACATTTTGCCCTGCGGCGACTTCTTAAAAGATTGAGGCTAGAGAGATGGCTCAGTGTTCAAGAGCACTTGCTGCTCCTTAGAGGACCCAGTTCCAGTCTCCAGCAACCACATCCATCAGGTGATAGATATACAAGTCCCTATAACTCTAATTCCAGGAGATCCTTTTCCTAAGAATAACCTATATCCAAATTTAACATTGAATCAAATTAAAATATGTTTCAAAAGTTATGAAACGTGTGGTAATTTCAACTTTCAATTTTTGAGATATTTAATATAAGAGAGTTAATACTTAAAACATTTCACCATATTTATAAATTGCATTTTTATTTAAAAAAAAAGACTTAGGCAAATAGTCCCCAACTGAGTTACAGCCCAAGCTCTCAAAATTGGAATGTAGATATTCCATGCAATGACTGACTTTAGAGTCGTCATATGTCCCCTTCATTAAAAATGGAACTTCTGTCTCTAAAATTGGGATGTTTTGATTATGACAACTTACAATTAGAAAACTATATTTTAAAAACTGAATTATTATCTGAATTATTATTAACTGAATTATAATTAACTGAATTATTATCTGAATTCTGAATTTATAAGTATAGCCATCTTATAGAAATATGAGTATCTATGGGGCTGGAAAGATGGCTCACAGGTTAAGAACACAGTTTTTGTTCATACAGAGGACCCAGGTTCAGTTCCCAGTACCCACATGGCAGCTCACAACCATCCGTTGTTCCAAGGGATCCGATGTCTCTTTTAACATCCAGAATCTCCTACATACACAGGGTGCACAAACATACCTTCAGGTACACACACACATACACATAAAATTGAATAAGTATACATTAAGGAATGTATAAGACTCTATAGAATCAGCAAACATGTTTCACTTGATAGTAGGAGAAACCCTAATCTGACGTAAGAGTGTAAAAGTGAGTTGGTGCAGGCACACCCTTACTCCCAGCACTGGAAACACAGAAGCAGATCATCTCTGTGGGTTTGAGGCTAGCCTGGTCTATGCAGAAAGTCCAGGCGAGACTGCGCTACAGAGAAAGGCCCTGTTTCACCAAATTTTTTTTGAAGGCAGTGTTGGGGCAGAGGGCTTTTCTAGTTTCATAGTATTCGATAAAATAAAGCCTGGATTTATTTACCCGTCACCACTGTTCCTACTCTCATCTT
This sequence comes from Neodon shergylaensis, assembly GCA_025134845.1. Classification (NCBI taxonomy): domain Eukaryota; kingdom Metazoa; phylum Chordata; class Mammalia; order Rodentia; family Cricetidae; genus Neodon; species Neodon shergylaensis. The sequence goes on from JABTXL010006712.1 coordinate 11,625,420, forward strand.
CAGGATTGCTCTGTAGATACCTGACGACTAAGATATAGCAGGAAAAGCAGCGTGTTAATAAGCCAGAGAAGACGGAGGCTTCACAGTCAAAAGTTCCCCTTCTCTCCTCCATGTAAAAAGTACTAGCTGTGCAGCCCTTTAACTTTAATACTGACTTCGTCCTCTGCGGATATCTGAGGAGTCTAGTCTACAGACTACAGAAAATAGTCTGTAGCTATTCCCTAGTGCAGCTTTCGTACATGACCCTATTTCATTACTAAAACTTCTAGGAAACTTTCAAAGTTATCAGCATCACCACATTGTTGAAAATAGTATATAAAGCATAAAGTCAAATTACTAAAACAAAAGAAATCTCTGACAGTGAGCTCTATGGCATTTAGGGTAATCAGCCGTGCATGACCTATAAAACCAACGATTTCATATGGTTCAGCCCACGAGCATTCCCTGACTCCAACATCATTAAACTAAATCTCAACAGCTGCCCAGAACAGGCAGCTGCCTTCTTACAGAAGCTGTGAGAGGAGAGCATTGGGACACTGGGGCAGAGCAGAGCCTATTGCCATCAGCAATGCTGGTTTTCAACAAGAAGCCATGTGAAGTATACTACACCTTATGAATGGAAATGATACAATACGGGAATCGGGACAAATATGGCCAGTACAAGGCGGGATGGGTCAGGAATGAACAGGCTAAGGAGACGACTTAAAGCTTAAGATAGCTTGCTGAGTTTCGTCCCCAGCCAGCACCCACATGGAGCAGCTCACAAACACCCATAACTCATGCTCCAAGGGATCCTATGCCCTCTTTTGGCCTCCATAGGCACCTACACCCACGTGCACACACACAGACATAGACGCACATACATAAAAGAATAAATCTTTAAAACATCATGAGCAGACGAACCATAAGTAACAGGAGTTATGGACTGGCTACCATGACATTAGCTCATCATTCTCAAGAACTACTCTAACTTGTTTTTGGAAACATGTACATCAGAGTAGCGTTCTTCAGGAGGACCAGAGCTAACATCATAGAAACAAACCTGTTAGCAAATATCTTTTGTTCAGTTATGGTGCTTCCTCAAAAGTGTCCAAGACCAGGGTAAAACTTCCAAATATAACTAAACACAAGTGTCCAAGGCCAGGGTGAAACATCCAAATACAACTAAACCTCCTCATGCGTACTACTTGGAACCTAACTGGTCAGGAGGTGCCTAGGCCTTTAAATGTCCAACTCCCCAGAGAAAGACGCCAGTGAGAAAGAATCTGGCCTCATGATTTAGCCTGGTGAGTACTGTGATATCTGAAAACATTCTGACTCAGAATACTGAATGAATCAAAGCTACTGATTAGCTAAGGAAAGAAAATCATCTAATCAAATCAGCTAACCTTGATCAAATCACGATACTGTTCATTGTACGAGATTGGCCAGAATACTGAAAAACTAAAGAGGAAAAGGCAGAAGTTGTCTTTGGGGACCAGCAGTGTGATGCTCTCAGAGCACCCTCTGGAGGCCAGAGGAAGGTGTCACCTGTGAGAGGAAGAAAGGAGAAAATGGCGAGGATCTGCCCCGTCTCACTTGAGGCAGGCTCAAAAATAAACTTGATGATTTGCTTTCAAGGGGCCCTGAAAAATGGGCATAGCATACAGTTTGAAACAGCGAGAAATCCAATCGATGTGTCACAACATCCTCAAATAATGTTGCTACTTCACTCGCCAAAAGTAATGATTAGCAAGCTTTCTACCCACTTTCTGAATTCTTTGGGGGAACTTAATGCAGAGGCATTGTGTGTTTGTTTACACTGCCATGTGTACAGGAATACATGTGTATGTGTAGGCACGCATGTGGACGGCAGAAGACAGTCCTCAAGGGCCACACAATATTTCCACACTGACCTGGAACTTGCCAAGCAGGTGAGGTTGGCTGGCCAATAAGCCCCCTAGATTTGCCTGTCTCTACCTCCCCAATGCTAGATTTACATGCAGACCCCAGCAGGCTTTTCTTAAAAATGTAGACCCTGGGGAACAAACCGAGGTCTTTGTGCTTGCAAGGTATTTTTAATATTTAGAAGAATATATTTTTTTAGAAGAATATATTTAAACATGATTTTTTTCACTCACAAAAGGTAGTTTTGTAAACAAGATCATACAGCATAATCAAAATCATCAAGCTTTTTAAAGTAGCTAGTTTCCTGATTAATAAACAGAATGGATTAAGCTGTGTATTTTCTTCTAACACCTCTCTTCTAAAGCAACAAACACTGACATCTATTGGTATTTTGGTAGCTTGCTTTTTGTTCTTTCATTTCAATCAACTAAAGTTCATGCAGATACAAACAGAATTAGGATGGAGAGATATGCCGCCTATTCCTTTAGGGAACGTTTGATTTATGTTCATTAATAGTGTATTTAAAAGGTATATTTTCCCTTGATTAAAATAAAGTAAACCATTACAATTTAATGTTTGGTTTTATTTCTTCTATTTGCCAAGGTGAAGAGTTTCGGGGTTAACTAATCAAGAAAAAGTGTGGTAATTACTTCTTGGAGCAAATTCGGTAACTCCCCCCAAAATACTGGCACATGGTGTGATTTCTTTTCTCTCGACAGAGCCCAATAAACAATCGGTACTGTTAAAGTCTATGACTGGTAAAAGCAATAGAACTCTGATCTGGTAAGAACCCATTATATTCCCAAGAACCTTAAACATGACATTTAACCATTCTAGTAAGGGAGGAAGAAAAAAATGAACATATGGAGAAACGTACATCTATTGTATTCCTTGTTTTGCTTCTATTTCAAAATACCTGCAGCAAGGTCTACAAAGTTTGCTGACAACATATCGTTATCCCTGATAAAAAGATAGGAAAGGACATGTTGATGTACACTTTGGATTTGTAGTGGCTGTAATGTACACAAGTCCAAGAGAGAAGACACATATTCTGTACTACAAAAGGAGGCTTAAACAACAGCTCTGAAAATGTTGCCAGAAAAGGAGTCAGGTTTCGAAATCCTGCAGTTTGAAGCCTCAACATTTTCCTGCCAGATAAAATCCTGTTGCACCTCACTCTACTTTCAATATTTAGATTGAGCTCAGCAATGTTTTCATAATACATACATGCAGTTATGAAACTTGATGTACTCACTTCCCCCTATCTTTACAGGTAGTCCATATTAATATTTATGCCCACGCTAACACAAGGTCGGCACTGGCTTTTCTTTCCCATAAAAGGTAAATTCTGAACATTATGTCATATATCCTTGCAGACAATTCCTTCCTTGAGTAATCTGATAAAGAAAGCTTATATTTGCTGGGTACAGAGTCCCTGCTGGCCAGCAGTCAGCAGGCTTTCATGGGTTATCTTGTTCACACTCCAGAGAGTCAGGAATTATCTCCACTTTACAAAAGGAAAAGAAACCTAGGCACTGGAAGATTAAGTAACTTTCCGATGAATTTACAACTAAAGGATGTTTGGTGACACTGGAGTTTAAATCCAGGCAATCTGTAGAGAATTAAAGGCTGGGGCATGCTGCCTAACATTCAGACACTTTCATATTATCTGTTTTAAAAAAATGATATAATATACAATGTATGTGTTACACTGCCTGGAACACTAATTAACAGTTATCCACATTACTCTGAACAGAAAAAGATTGAAGAGGACATTGGAAATGTATTACTGTTCACACGGTAGCCCAACACTTTCTGATATTACATATACATACATACATGAGCATGCATATACATAATAGTCTTAGTACTTTCTTCTAATACTAGTATAAGTGCTATTCTCTTTATTGGTACCATTTCATCACTTTGCATATATGAAAACAGCATTCAAGCTTCCCTCATTATCCCTGCTATATTTTCGTTCTTCATAACAAGTCCTATTTTGTTCTGTAAATAATCCTTAGTGTTTTTAATAATTACATAATGTAAGCAGTTACAAGTAACCAGGTTGAAACAGATCACTGGACATTCCTGCCTGTTCTGTAAACACACACTGCCCTGCTAGTGACAGGGCACTTTATTTCCAAGAATGTTTACAGACACTTCAGCCTTTGGAGCCATTTAGTTAAGGAAACAGGTGGGTGACATCACTGGAGGCCTACAGCCTGCGCCTAGCTACTTGGGATACTATGTGTCTTTGGTTTTCCACTCACAAATACCCCATCCACCAGGCATGACTTAGGACAGAATAGTTACAGATCTGGACTAGGTGGGATGGCAGTTTCATGCCAGGTCATTTAAGGGGCAAAACAATAGCAAAAATAATATTGTACAGAATAAGAAAAACATCAGCAATCTTAAGGAAGGTCTAAAGTCAATTGGTAAATTGATGGAATAAAAAGAAAAACTGGTCTTGGAACAGGCTTCTAAAGGAAAATACTAAGTTGAATGACTCAGTTGGAGGCAGGATCTGGGAGGTCCAGCTTGCAGGAGGCTCGGGACATTACGGGGCCCTTGATACATGGATCTGTGACACAAAGCCCTGGGTTTCGCTGAGAGTGCTTATCTTGTGCAAAGAAGAATTAATGGCCTCAAGGGCATTGGATCAATGACAGTCATTATTACCGAATAAATAATTTTGTTGAACATCTGCAGCCACAATAGTGTGTAATTTGGTATTTGTTAACTGTATCGATGACAGGAAACATTGTCAGGTACATATGACACATCAAATGGACCAGTCACATAGCAGGCTAAAAGGTGTTCTTCTCCAGAAGAGTTCCCACCAGTGGCTGTGCCTATGCATATGATGCAGTCCACCGCAGGGCTGCGTGCCCTCAGTGATCTCAGCTGTTGTGAAGTTGGTGTGACAACATCCACAGAGAGGCCTCAACATTGCACATGCATCACCAAGGACACGCCTATTGCTTCGGCGTTGTTTTAAGGAAAGGGGGGCACTTGGCATTGAAGGCACCAACGTGGGAACAATTCAAGAGTTGGTTGTCCTGGTAAATCCTAAATGGGGCTACATGGCAAGGGTGAAGGCTGTTGGGAATGCTACGGATCTACAGGTCAAAAAATAACTAAAAATAAAACCAGAAAGAATGTGGATTTCCCCACACATAATGTGGCTATTAGCTACTCATCCTTTTCAAGACTGGCACTTACCATTAGAAGGACAATCACGGATTCCTAAACAGGACTAGACAATGCCCTGTGCTCCTACTTAATGACCATTTTAAGTTAACCATTTGCAAATCAAAGGAATACTCTTAATCTGCTTTAATCTGTTGACAGGATCCTAAAGGGGATAGAAATTCTTCTGGAGTGAGTAAAACTTTCTCTATCAATAATAATAGTAATAGTAGTAGTAGTAGTAGTATACTGCACAGGATACAAATATACTAAAATCTAAAATCTAGCCCACAGACAAGTTCATCCCAATTTTTCTGGGGAAATAGGAGGGGGAAAAAAAGCACTTAATCAATTTGTCTGGTTAAGAGGGTGCCTACAAAAACAAATGGAAACCATCAAGGAAATTCTAGAATTTCCTTAAAGAGAACATTAGACAGTCCTGAGACAGCTGCCCACCTGGTGCGTAAGGGCTACAGCGCAGGGTAGTGAGATTTCCAGCCTAAGACACTAAAATCATTAAGTCATCTGTGTTACGTTGTAGACTGGAACCCTTGACAAGAGGTAAACCTGCTACCGAAAGGGACACTAATCAGGCCACCACCCGATCTTAATGCCTGAGAGCATCTAAGCCACTGGTTCTTAACTTCCCCAATGCTGTGACCCCTTTAATACACTTCCATCACGTTGGGCTGACACCCGCCTCCAAACGTAAAATTATTTTGTTACTACTTCGTAACTGTAATTTGGCTTCTGTTATGAATGATACTGTAAATATCTGATATGCGACCCCTGAGAGAGAAAGGGTGGGGTCCGTTTGACCCCCAGAGGGGTCGCGACTCACGTGTTGAGAACCGCTGATCTAAGGGGACCCTAGGAACTTCTGAAGAAAACAGACACCACAAGTGATGGCAAGAGAAAGAAAACCTTTTTTATATTTTTACAGTGTTAGGACTGGATCTCTTTAACATACTATGATGACATTAATCCAGATCCCTACTTCATACTCTGACTACTGTTATATATAATCTCCAAAATATACAGTAAACACTAGCGAAACGTCAGTCTACCTTCAGGAAGGGTCACGCAGGGTGATTAAGGTGAATCTCATGATCTTTATTATCTTTATGCAGACACAAGAAGGGCCAGTGGCTAAACAATTACCCTCTGTTCAGTTTCTGCTTTGTTCTAAACCTTGCTTAGGGTCTCTGCCAACAACTGCTAAGAAAATGCGGTTTGTTTTCTTCCTTCGCGGGGCAGATACTTCAGCTCTCTTCTTAAGGCACGCAGTGCACCAGTGTGGTTTAATTTCCCAGAAGTACTTCATAGTGTGTGTATTGGAGACACTCTAAGAGACACAAGGCATCCAGATCGACCCGTAGGGGATTGTATGGGGACAGTGAAGACCCTCTCGTGCTCCACCGCTTTAAGCATCTACTTAGCCGCCAGTAGGTGCTTCAGCCTTTCCTAGGGATATCTAAGGTGACACCGTCATTGACGTGCTCTGATGGGGGAATTAAAAAGATCGCTTTACAAAAAACCCTAACTCCTTTTTTCGTTCTATATATAACCGCTAAGCAAGAGGGGTTCAAAATTCAGGCAAACTGTTGCTTTCTGACATTTCTTGGGAAACTAAACTAGGCATATTTATCAGGGTGACCCTGAAAACTAGAACCGCTAAAGCAAGAGATCGTAGAATTTGTTCAGAGCCGACCTGAATCTTGGCACCCGGCCGGTTTCTGCGTGCTTCGCTGACCTTTAGGAATCCCTCTCAGCTGTTCTGGGTTTTCCTATCGCAGCACGCAATCAGAGCGAAGGCTCGCACCGCGGCTGTACACCGCTTCCCTCCCCCCGCCCCACGCCGACGCCCGGGCACCTACGCCGCCCTTTTCCTCCGACCACCCTCGGCGCAGCAAGGCCCACGCGGTGGGGCGCAGGCTCTCGGACCCCGGGCCCGTTCCCGCTTCCCTCGCTAGAGGGCAGGCGGGGCCCGCGCAAAGCCCTCGGGCCGCAGGGCACGCGCAGCGGGCAGGGATCCCGCACTCCGAGTAGCACTCCCGGGCTGGGCTCCGAGACCGACGCGGGGACCGACGGCCAAGCCCGAGAGCAGGGCGCGCAGGGCGAACCCGGGAGGGTCCGGGATGGACGGCCAGGCTCTCGGGGCACGCAGGGCGCGGGTGCCAGGTGGGGGAGATCCCCGCAGGGAAGCGCGGGGTTCCGCAACGTCGGGACCCGGTCGGGCGTGGAGAGCGCAACTCAGAAAAACACGGGACAGAGTGAGGCGTCCGCCCGGGAGAAGTGGGGCTGCAGGCACTCACCTGGGCTCGGGTCGCCCTCGCCAGGCGCGGGCTTACCGCGGGATCCCCGGTCCTTCTTCTTGCCCTTCCCCTTGCCTCTGCCTTCTTTGCGCTCGGACATCTCGCCGAAGATGAGCGCTCTGTTCGGAACCGGCTGGGCGACGGTGATGCGCGACAAGTTTGGTCCAAGGGCTTGGAGAAAAGTTTGTCCCCGGAGGGAAAAGCGAGCTGCCGGGCTGCGTGGGGGGGCGTCGCCTGTCGCCTGCGGGGAGCGGCGTGGACTCGGTCACCTGGAGCGTCCGCTCCGTCTGGGATGACTCGGGGCTGCTTTAGTGTCCCGTGTCCCGCCGCTGCCGGCTCCGGCGTGGCCTCGCTCCGGTGGCTTCTGTCTTGAGCCCTTAGAGCACGAAGAAGTAAAGGTGTTCACAGTCCGGTCTGCGCTCGCATCGCCAGGCTGCTGCCGCCACCGCCGCCGCTCTGCTCCGCTCTTGCCGTCCGCGCGGCTCGGAGTTCCCACAAGTTTTGGGGAAGTCCTAGCCGGCTCTTTTTCAATTGCCCGCAGGTTGGACGCTGGCGCCTCCTTCGCACCCTCCCCTCGCCTCGCCCCCTCCCTCTTCCCCACCACACCCCCACCCCGAGGCTCAGACACGCCAACGGGAGGAGCCTGAGCTGGGCGCTCGTGGTTCCAGCCCCTTTCTTCTGGCGGCCGGGCCTGGCTGGGGGCGGCCGAGCCCAGCGGCTGCCTGCAACACCCGACAGGGGTCGCTGGAAGCTTCGCTGACTGTACCGCCACCGCAGGGCCGAATCGAGCAGTCCCGAGAGGCCAGGAAAGGACCCTGGCGCTCACAATCCTCCGCAGGCTGCCACAGCCCCAGAGCTGATGCAAGCCTTGAAAAGTGAAGGGAGCTCTGCTAGCATACACACAAACAGAATATTGTATTCATAATGAATAAATAAATATTAAAAAAAAAAGAAAAGTGAAGGGAGATGGAGAAAAGTTTGCAACCGTGGCACCTGCCCCACAACGAAGGCTTTAGAGATCTGGAGGCCCCCGGGACGGGGAGGGACAGTTGCTATTTTCCAGAATTGTTCAGGGTTTATTTCTTTCTCACTTTAGGGGAGCTTCCCTCTGGCCCCGAGGGTGAAGGTGAAGTCTGGGGTGGAAGGGAGTTGGCGGTACCCAGGACGGGTTCTGCGAACTTCAAGCATGAATAGCTTGTACTTCCTACTTGAGCATGGGTCTGCCTTCTTGTGTTGGATTTCCCATCTCCACTTTTGTTTTTAAAATAGCCTCTTCTAAGCACAATATCTTTTATTACTAGTTAATTTCTGAAGGAACTGATGAGCCATAGTTCACCATGGTCAGGAACATCTCTATGGTAACCCTCCCCGCCCCACACCTCCACACCCAGATCCTAGAACTGAAGTCCGGAGCATTAGTTCATTAGTGCTAGTTGCCCGGATTAGACTTTCTGGGAAGGGCACGTGTATCCTAGTTTTCCTGTATCCTCCCTCTGGTGGAGAACACTAAGGAGCAGTTAAATCAAGAAAGAATTCTGTTGTAAAAGACAAAAGTTGGTGCTGGTGTCAGCCGCACCAACGAGTGAGCCACACTGTCTCCCTGAAGAGATGCTGTCGACATTACACCACAACGGTGGCCAACTTAGTCGGCTCATTTACTGCGACTAAGAACTGTGGTGTTTGTGTGCAGACTCACATAAACGATCAATACTTTACAGCTATCCCACTTTCAGGGAGACTTGGCTCCCGCCTTTTCCCTTCCTGGAGTCAATGCTAACTGGTGCATTGCTATCTACAGCTTTCCCTGTGTTCTTTAGCTGCCAAGATTAAAATAAAGGTGAAATCCGGGATGCACCTTTCAAACATGTGGGAAGGGGAATGTGCAAACACATTCATTTTAAATCGTCTTATAAACCATTTTGTTCTACTTTAATTTGCATTCGACTAAGAATCAAACTCCATCAGATGGGTGTAGTTGTTAAGAAATATCTCAACAGTACCGGCATCATTCTTTATTCTTAAATGTTAGTGTCCAGAGGTCTTGCTAGCCTCCCAGCGTACTCCACATACAGATCTCATTGTTCCACGCAAACGGCAGAACCCGAGAAGATTCCAACTCTGTGAACAGCACTGTAGCATCTGCCCACGGAGTGAAAGAAAGGCGGGCCCCAGCGCTGGCTGAAATAACTCCTCTTTCCCAGGAGGGGCCACTGCTCAGCCAGCAAGGGGCAGCAAGCCGCTGAAAGCAGAACCCCTTCCATTTCACGTGCTTCTCTGCAGGATGTGAGGTTTACTCACCACATGCTGTCAGACGCCAGCATTTTAGAATCAAAGGACTGAAGGCAAACTTGCATTTTGGACTTTAAAACAAAATGCTGGGTCTTCCCAAACAAATGAATAATAAAAACCCAAGTCTATGGGAGCATCTTCTTCTGTCCCTTTTGCTTGGGGTTTAGACACTTTACTTCCCACAACTCTTTCTTCTTAGGAGGAGCATCTCCGTGAGGATAAAGGAGACTATACTTTGTGAAAGTCTCTGTTTGAATAAAGCCATTGAGTTACTCCACAAACCTCCACAACCGAAATGACCAAGAAAGGTGAAAGATGCCCCAGTAGCTTCCGAATAAAACACCAGCAGCGTCCCCATGGAAACCGTAGGAGTGAGGAATGGATGGATATGGTGAGAAAGTGATTTAGGATTACATGATTTTTTAAAAACTTGGTTAAATGACATAGGAAAAGGAAGGGGACCAAGAGTTGAAGAACTCAGTGTTGAAGGAACTTTGAAGGCATGTGATAGAGCCGCACTTGAATGACAAGGCTGCTTCCTAGATCCATGCCCAGATTCTGGAATCCTACATGATTGCCAATTACAACTGAGTTAGGAGGAAATTCATAACCAAGTCCATCTTTTTGGTACTAATGTATTCTTTATGTAATTTGTGTGAATTTCTTGAGTATATTTTACTATATTATTTACAAACAACTGGAAGATTAACCAAAAAAATCGATTTCTTTGATACTTAAAATATTTATGAGATTTGTCAACACTTCAAAATTGTCCTTAAATTATTCATTCCTGTGGTCAGTAAGTGGTAAATGAAATGTTTTTGGTGTTTTTAAAAATACCTTGGAACTGATTTAGGGGCTGAAAAGGAAAAGTATTCTTTAAAAAAACAAAACAAAAAAATATGCTAGGTGTGATGGTTCCTCTTGTAGTCTCTGAGCTTTGGAGGATGAGGCAAGAGTCCTACCAGGATTCCCAAGGCCAGCCTCGGCATCACAGTGAGACTGTCTCCATTTTAAAAAATGTTAAATATAATATATTAAATGTAAAGCTCAATTGAAACATTTCAGAATGAAATAACTTCATGTTTTAATGAATTTGTTATGCTCCTAGAATGGGTATCAAATATGGCTTGTTAGCTTCCAGCTTATACACCAAACTGTCATTGTATGACAAGTGGCAATAGAGTAGAAAATCATTTAATCTCTTTGTGAATAAAGAAAGGCAAAACATAGATCTTATATAAAACAGCAGCTTTAAGAAGAGCCGTCGTGAATCATTGCAGTTTTTATCATCAAGACTTGCCTTTGGGAACTCATACACTCTGCAAAGTTGGTTAAATGTATTCTTTTAATAATTCCTTTGGGGTCCAAGAAAAAATTTAAAGGGAAAAAAGGAATGAAAATGAACTAATGTGATTTCATTTTTGCAAAACTTCCATTCCTGATAGGAATGAAAATCAAAGTTAAGATTCTGCAGATACTTTTCACTTTTGTTTTTAACTTTTCATTTGTCTTTTTTGTTCTTGTTTTTGTTTTGATTTGGTTATTGCTGTTTTAAGAGTTTCATGTAGCCTAGACTGACCTCATACTCACTATGTAACTGAGAATGACCTTAAACTCTTTATTTCATAGACAGGTTGAGATGCCATCTGTCTGTCTGTCTGTGTGGTGTATGTGCATGTGTGTATTCTCTAGTGTCCCATCTGTCACTCTCCAACTTATTCCTTTGAGACAGGGTCTCTCACTGAGCCTAGAACTAGGCTGGCAGTCAGCAAAACCTTGTGACCATCCTCTCTACCCTCCAGCATGCTAGAGTTATAGATGTATACACGCTAAAATAAAGTAACAAGGCAATTTAAACAGAGATTACTTTTGGAAATTTTGTGACAAAGTTGATGCTAATAAAACACATTGATTAATTCAAAGAAACTCTCCTAAGAGTCAAGTCCAAATCTGTGTGATTTACTCATTTACCAAGCATTTCCCAAAGAAATGGTAGACAATGGAAGAACACGAATACTGCCCTGGTTCATATAAACCTAAAATCTTGTGAGCAAGACAGAAACAAAAACTAATTATCCAATACAGCCAGGCTAGCTACATTTTCTAAAGACTGAAGCTTTTAAAACTCGGGGAAACTTTTTGAAGAAAACTAATGCAAATTTAGAAATACAAATTTGGGATGGGAATGAAATTCAGAGTGTATGCTTCAGTATATGAGAAGGCCCTGGGTTGACTCCACATCACCAGGGACAAAACAAGAGACAGACCCAAGAAAGGGGCCTGTGACACTAAACAGGCCTTGAAATTTCATTAGCTTCAAGATGAATTCACCTCTACTGATCTCAAATCTGTTCTGTCATCTCCACTGCAGTCCCAATCATGGTAGGGCACAGTTACATACTTAGTAGGTAATACATTCACCATCACTGCACGTGCTGTCGCAATAAATAACGCATAATCAAAAATGCGTGCAAAGCTGATGGAGCAAAAACGGTCAGAGGAGTGAAAAATCCCCTTCCCAGGGAAGAAAACAGCCTTAGTAAACAACGTACTTTTGAGAAGCATGGTTCCCTAGCAAAAGCAGAGATGATCCACTCCACTCAGCCAAGAATGGATAGAATTGCTAATTAATCGTATTCTGTCTGCTGCGAAGCAAGTCGGTTTTGTAACAAAATTGTGAATTTGTCATCTGAACATTCTGAAAGGTATGGCTAGGTGTTTCTGCTCGCATGACTTGAGTAATTATGGCAGGCTGATAATTACTTTTGCGTGTCATTATTATTAACGGTACGATTATTTGTGATGATGCTCCCATGATCTGCAACTTGGATTAAGTCGATGATACTGCTAATATTAATGTTTGTTTACTTTCTTCACCAGCCCCGCTCGCTCTTTCTCTTTCTTTATTTCACCTTCTCGGGTGTTGAACTTAGGTCCTCACACATGCTAAGCAAATGTCATCACTGAGCTACATCCAAAGCATCTTTCTTTTCTTTTACAAATCTAGCCGGCATCCTGTCTCTTTGGCAATAAGACAGATGTGTAAAGCAATGGATTTTGAAATACACTTTAATTCCTTTGGAGAAAAGGGTGCTGCCTGTCTGAGTTTGATTTCTATTGCTGTCATAAAACACTGACAGTGCCCCTGTGGGAAGGAAAGGGCTTATTTGGCTTATACACCCCATCACTGTCTATCATTGAGGGAAGCCAGGGCAGGAGCCTGGATGCAGGGACTGAAGCAGGGTCGGCAGGGAGCGCTGGGCTGCTCACCTTGATTTGCTCATCTTTTTTTCTTGCTCAGCCCAGAACCACCAGCCCAGGGATATCACTGCCCACAGTGGACTGTGCCCCCGCAACATCAATCACTAATCAAGAAAATATCCCACAGACATGCCTACAGGCCGTTCCGAAAGAGGCAATTAGTCAATCAAGGGTTCCTCTTCCCCGGTGAGTCTAGATTGAGTCGAGTTGATGAAAACAAAATAATAATTTGCACACTATTCAATCTTTGAGTCATTCTTTTTGAGTTTCACACTGTATATCTTAATCATACTCAGCCTCCTTGCTCCATGCCCTTAAATCACATGTATATTTGATGCAAAATATCTTAAATTTACACAACATACATACTTATGTACATAAACATATATATATAGACATTCACGTATCATACATTTATTTGTATGTAGTTACTTTTTTCTTTTGGCAGTGATATTGTATTTGAATACGAGCATATGAAAGACAGAGACTGGACTTCCATTTGCAGTCTTTCTGTACAACTCTCCATTAGATTTCCTTCCACCATGTTCACCTAGCTGGGATTAAAGATCTGGGCCACCACCACCCAGCCCCTCCTCTTTTATAAGTACCAACTAAATCCAAGCTTCCTTTGCAGTGGTTGCAGAGAAACCTTCAAACCCAAGGTCATTTCCCTTTTTTGTTTGTTTCTTTGTTTTGTTTTGTTTTTGTTTGTTTGTTTGTTTGGTATCTGGGTTGTTTTTTTTTTTTTGCCCCACCCAGCAGTCAGAGGCGTCTATCTGAAATGTAATTCCCACCCCTTCACTCTTTGCTTCCCAGAACTATAGCGAGCAACCTGGCAGAGCTAGGAAAGGCCTGCCTCCAGCCTCCAGCCACCAGCCTCCTATCACTGTGTCTCACTGTGTCTCACACACTGGTGTATCCTTACACCGAGTGTTTCTGTTTCCTCTGTCTGAAATTCTTGAATGCTTTGCCAATCTCATTATTGCTCAGGTCTGGACTGACTTTCTTAGCCTAGACAACACTTTTCTTGTCTTTCAAACCATTATGATCCTGTGATATTTTAAGCTCCCACCACAAATATAGCAATTCCCCCAGTTTGTAAGGATTTTCTTAAGTATTTAATAATCTGCTTCTACTGGGTATGCCTCTCCCTGAGGACAGACTATTTCATCTTCAATCTTGTAGGTCTCACACTGCATGTGTCTAATCTTAACAAGTAATACAGTTCGTTAATCAGTGAACAAATTAAGACCAATAAAATCCCTTCCCAACATACCATAAGAATATAACATACATCTGTGTATGTACTTCTTAACCAGATTTTTAAATGATAGTTATGATTATGATACCAAGCACGGCACTTGGGAGTAACTTCCGGTAAAATGAGCTATTGTGTGATTGATTGATTTTCATTCGTTGCGAAGGTGGGGTTGTAACCTTGCATATATTAGAGAAGTCCTCTACATATACAACCAAGTAACCCTCTTAAAAACAAATTGAAAAATAAAAATCTTGGTCTGGAGAGTTAGTTAGGCAGCTAAGATCTTGCGGCTCTTGCAGAAGACTTGATTTAAATTCCCAACACACACATGGTGCTTCACAACCACCTGTAACTCCAGTCCCAGAGGATCTGATGCCCTTTCTAACCTCTGTGGGCACCAGGCACACTCATACACATAAAACAACAAAATAAACCAAATAAATAGAACTTAAAAATAAAAACATGAAAAATCTTCACTTACCTCTCCAAACTATCTAACCGGTGTGACGGTGGCTTCTACAGTATATAAAATGTCAAGATACTTTCCTTCAATTGCCTTCCTGAGTTTTGCCTATGGATCACACTTGCTGCTTCATTTATTCCCTTGGTCTAAATCTACAAACACAGCATCGTTGGCAGGGTTGGAAATCTGTTCTTTCTCTGAGTTTGGGGTCTGCAATCCTTGTCTCCATCAGATTATTTATCATCCACGCGAGAGCAGTCTGTCCCCACCCAATATGTGAATCTAGTTGTACTCACCACGGTGGACCTAGCTTGGAATTCAGCTGGAACTCCCCTAACAGCCTGCTTTTGCCCACTGCCCATATTCACACAGCAGATAAAAGTGGATCTCTCTGTGCGTTCTCGTAGCACAGCCTCTGGAAGCATTGACTATATCACCAAGAGAGAAATTAGATGTCTTGATGGCTTTTAAACATCAGGCCACAAGATCTTCTCCAAGGTTAACACTTTTCCTTTGAAATACACTTTCTCGTGTCTGGGAAGAAGAATCATCCCTGCTAAATTTATAATGATGCTAAAATATAAATTAAATGCTGTGAGAGATGAATTAGTATGGCGAGAGTAATTTAGCAAGTCAATTCCTGTCTGTAAGTTCCACAAAAGACACCTGATAGGAAGCATTCAGAAGCAGATGATAGGAAATTACTTTGTAATGTCATTATGATAGCTGGGCTGCATGGGACCAAGGGCTGACCCCACGCTATGCTGCTCCTGGCTCAGGCAAAGAGTAATACCATAAGTACTTGTTACCGGCCTTCACACATAATGTAAAGTTTCTTTCTATGTCTTAATGAAAATAGTCCTTCTGTTTTTCAGTTCCTTCTCCTAGGGCCCAGTGGTTCAAATATCTGACTTGATGAGAGATTTTTAACTCCAAGCTGAGCCAAGAGTAAAGTTCTCGTTGGAATGTCCAGTCATCTCCAGCCTGGATCCAGGCCTAGATGTCAGCTTACTCCACAACAGACCAAGTTTCAACAATCTGTTGAGATATTCCGGGTGGGTATACTAAAAACATGTGTGTCTTTCAAACCTTGTTCGTTTGGGAAAGAATTTTACAAGTATTAACAACTAAGAAAGCAAGCTATGTTTTAAGAATACTTTAATAAAACAATTAATCAACTTGACAGAAATCAAATGCATGTCAAAAAAAAGAAAGAAAAGAAAAAAACTGGTGATCAACCATGCAGAAAATAATACTCATATGAAAAGTATTGATGTGTTTTGTCTTTTCTGCTTGATCATAAAGACTGGGTTTGTTCCAACTTTTTTCCGAAGGTACAGGATGAAACCACCTGAGCACAGATTTGTGTGTGTGTGTGTGTATGTGTGTGCATACATGTGGGTGTTGCTAGCAATTTGTACGATACAGGGCAAGTACCCTACTACTTAGCTACATGCAAGGGACTCACATAAGTTACAAGATACAGTAAGTTTTAATCTCACCTACGATGTCATCAAGTGTACAGAAATCTGAGTGTTTACCCTGAGTTCGAGATGTTCAAGTAACTGCCAGGGAACATGGTCAGAATTGGTATTTCCAGTGGCATTTCTTCACTTCCAGATTACACTATAATATTGGAGACCCCATAAAACGTTATACCCACACACCCCAATTATTTTCATCCTATTAGACTCTTATCTTGGGAATGACCCAAACTAACCTTGGTTTTGCAGTGGGCATGAGAAAGTTACGTTTTAGGCAGTTTTTTTTTTCCTATATTAGGATGTGAAACCCATTTTCCCATCATTGGTGCTGTTTCTGAGACGGTGGGACAGAATTACATGAAAAACCATTTTTATTTTCATGACAACAAGCACACCCCTGTGGCTGAAGAAATAGCTTGTTGTTAAGAGTGTACGTGTGGCTTTTCTCTTAGAATCTTAGATCCGCTCACAAAACCCACACCCAGCGGCTGACAGTTGACTGAAGTTCAGTTCTAGGGGGAATCCAACACCTTCTTCTGGCCTCTGGGGATACACATGTACAAACACACACACACACACACACACACACATTAATTTAAGAACCACATTTTTTTTAGTCAGCAATTTGCTAGGATTTATGCAGAATGTATCAGCAAGTCTGTATCACGGGTGTTGAAGACTTATTCTGTGCAGTTCTCCCATATACAGAGGCTTAATTACTACCTATTTTAACTCACTTTGAAAATGTCCTTTTAGCCAAGCAGTGGTGGCGCACGCCTTTAACCCCAGTACTCAGGAGGCAGAGGCAGGCGGATCTCTGAGTTCGAGGCCAGACTAGTCTACAAGAGCTCGTTCCAGGACAGCCTCCAAAGCTACAGAGAAACCCTGTCTCAAAAAACCAGCAGCAACAACAACAAATGTCCTTTTACCTTCTAGTACCCAAGACTTTGCCATTACAGCATTTCCAGTGCTTACCCTTCCTCCTTTGAGTGCGTCTCCCCAGCCCACTGCAGTACCAGGAAACCCTGCGCACCCATCTTCTCTGTCCACATGATCTTTTCCTGCTCTAAGCATCATTGCATAATAGGAAAATGTTCTTCAGGCTCTTTGTTTCTTTTCACGCCCAACATCCCTAGTTCTTTCTTTGATCCCCATCACCTCCTTCAGGTCCTCCAGGGAGACTGCTCAGTGGTCAGAGACCGTGCCTAACTTCCTCCTGCCTGGGGAGAGCTAATACATACTCACAGGTCTTCAATTCCCACCCATGGAACTCGGAGAGTAGTTCATGAAACTGCTTCCTTGTCTCTTTCTCTAAGATTATTTCTACTTTGCGGGTTTTATGCATGCGTGCCCTTGGCCCAATATTTAAAATACTTTTCTTCGTAACTACATGCTAATCCTATAAAATGTCACTCACTGTCGCGAGCTCAAATGCTAATCCACAATTGTGTATCTACTGCCCTACATTTTGTCTGGATTCTGAGACTATTTCAAACTAGACACATCTGGAATAGAAGGCCAAGTCGAACCGGTCAGAAATCGCTTTCCTTCCTCTCCTTACATCTTCCTTTCCCACCTACATCCGGACATTTGCTGCCCCAGCCCCCTGCAGCACCTCGGCTGGAGGCTCATCTTTTTCCCTGGGTCCTTTTGCATTCTTGACCTGATCTTATAAGTTCTCATTTTCCTGAGATGCTTTCAATTCTCACACCCAGACATTCTCCCTGCTGCCACCAGAGTTTATCTTCTCAAACACACTCATTATCGTGTCCGTCCTTAGTGAAAGGACTCTGTTGGGTTCCTGGTGCCGTGACTCTGAACGTTTTCTATAGAAGACAGGTGTGTCCTTCTCAACCTCAGTGAGAAGCAAATGCTTTCTTCCCCTCCTCTTATAGACTTGGTGTTCTCTGGCCACTCCGAACCATACATCATCTTACCAGCCACGTTGTGGGATGTTATGGAAAAATCTTTTTGTATACTGTGAAGAAGTATCACTTGGATTGGCTTAATAAAAAGCTAAATGGCCAAGAGCTAGGCAGGATTTGGGGGGCAGAGAGAATTCTGGGAAGGAGAAGGCAGGGCCATGAGGAGACACAGAGGAAGTAAGACACGTGATAATAAGCCGTGAGCCACCTGGCAGCAGGTAGATTAATAGAAACGGGTTAATTTCATTTAAATGAGTTAAATTAGTAGCAAGCATAAACTATGACCGAGCTTTTATAATTAATAATAAGTCTCCATGTCCTTACTGGAGAGCCAACAGTCCTGACAAAAACATCAAACTAAAGTATGTTTTCTTTTATCTGTCCTTAAATTTCTTTCCCCCCTTTTTTTTTGTGTGGTAGATTTCTATGCTATTCAAATTAAAACTCATGTCTTCTACTTTTTTCTGACATCCTCAATCAGAACTAATTGATGTTGTTTATATCAAACTGTATATATGTATGTATGTTTCTATGTATGTATACATGTGTGTGATATTTAAATCAACTTCAGCATACATATAAAGGGAGAGATGAATATGCAAATATATATATAGAGAGAGTTGAATCTAAATGCATGTAAAGAATTCGCAGTTTGTATTTAACTCTCCTTACAGAGAAAAGGCAACAATTTATTTGCCAAATCCAGCCTTTTACTTCGATTCAGACTAGATATTCAGTTGCATCTATAGCATGTTAAACCAAAAAAATATATAGTTCACAAAGGTCCCAAAACAAGACTAATTTCAATTATTACACTTCCACATACTTACATCAACCTCAGCCTTTTGCTTATGTGGTCTACATTTGATATCCTCTTATTAACAAATTCTCATATGATACACTTGTTACTCATAGCCATGATAGTTAAATGTTATACGAAGTTCATAAGAAACTTTATTTGTAAAATTTTAAATTTTGGGGGCTTGGGTAGTGGTGCCTCACGCCTTTAGTCCCAGCACTTGGGAGGCAGAGGTAGGCAGATCTCTGTGAGGTTAGGACTGGGCTGGTCTACAGTGTGAATTCGAGGACATCCAGAGCTACACAGAGAAACCCTGTCATAAAAAAAACAAATAAGCAAAGAAAAAAAACAAACAAGCAAAGAAAAAAAAACAAAGAAAACAAAAAACAAAATAAAAATTAAATTTATATATTCAGTCTTGATCTTGATTTTTGAAAATTTCAAGGCAGTGAAGAGTCGCTCCATAATAGATATTGGTGAGACAGCTTGTCTTCCAAACAATGCGTATCTCTTTACATGATCTCAGCGTGAGCATCCAAGAGCAGACCAGGGTCGCTGTCATTACCATGGGCCTGGATAAAAACCTGACAAAGAGGAGCCCATTCCCTGGAAAGCTCCAGAGACTCAGAATTCCAGTTGTAGTGCTCCACAGAAGTCCATCATCTGTGAAATGGAACTTAGCATCACTATTATGTCTCAGTTCACTCTGTGACAGTCAAGTGAGTAAACACAGTGCTCCCGCCAAAGTTGTCGCTGCAAAACCTGGCAGATCTTCTGGTCCCTGCTGCCCTCTCCCTTCCAGAGATCCCTCCTCCTGCCAATCAGCATAGATGTCCCCAAGATCTCTTTAGGAATTTGAGCCGACTTCACAAAAGGGAACTTTATGCATTATGAATACAACGTTTTGCCATTTTAATGATTGAATTAATTTTGATTGATCAGTACTAGGCCATGCTACTGGTACCTACGTCTAAGGATAGTAAAGCCAATAAAAACCATGTGTAGATTTGAGATTCACCACACTTCTCCAGGTCTACTTCCTACTATGAACCATTTTCTGACCTACAAAAATCTCTCATATCCCAATACAAGGGAGCAGAGAGACAAAGAGTTTTTTTTTTAAAGGTTATTCAAATGAGTACATTTGTGTTTGTCCCTGATTCCTGCTGAAATCACAGTCACAGTGAAAACAACCGAGGCTTAAACATAATTAGCAGGATAGCATCTGTATTGAGCATACACAGTCATTTTCCCACCGTCATTCCCTAAGTAGCACAGTGTGACATCTACACACGCAGCATTTGCATTACATTAGTACCATCAGTAAACCAGAGAAGGCGTCAAGTACGCTGGAGAATCTGCAGAGGTAATTTGCAAATCCTGTGCCATTTGATGTAACGGATTTGAGTGCTTGCAGCTTGCATATCCACGGGGTCCTAGAATCAAATATTTGTGGATCCCGAGCAGTGATTACACTGTGGATGTGGCAAACAGAATTCCAAGAGAATGCGTACACTTCTTACTCCTGATTGCACATCTCCTATAGGAACCTCCCCCCCTCCCTACCTTGTGAGAATGGTAAAAATTATCAACCACCCTAGGGATTAGAACCTACTCAAATGAGCCCTCAATAAAGAATGTGAGCCATTCATAAAAAGAAAAAGACTTACTGGTGTGGAAAAACCCCACATACCTTCAATACTTTGGGAACATAGAGCTACCTACAGCTGGCAGATGGCAACATGCTGTGCACATGAAACAGTCCTGCCAGCCACCTGAATGGGCTTGGAAGGGGACCTGAGTTCCAGGTGACAATTAGACCCAGGGAACGTTCTGAGTTTAGCTTCCTCAGATCACAGGTAGTGCACAGTCCATACTGTGTCCAGACTTCTCCTCTATAGAACTAAGAACTATTCTTTTCGAGTACTGCAACTTGGTTGACTTGGGTAATTTGTAACACAGCAATAGCAAACTAATGCATGCAGCTTTGGAAACATTTTAAACTTATAACAACAAGAGGTTTTTTGGGGGGTGGGGGTAACAAAAAGAAACAAAGTTTGTGACGTAAGGAAATTAACTGTCTTTATAACCTTCCGCTTCCTAATTCTACGGATTAAACCATAGTTTAGTTTTCACAGATTTGGTTTTCTCCATCCGACCAGTGGATAAGGTCACCTTCTAAGGACACACCGGCACCCAAAGTCCTGTGGCATTGTATTTTAAAGCCATCCTGTAAAAACTCCCATTCCTCCATGGGACAGACCCAAGCACATGCAGAAACAGCTCAGCAATGCTCAGAGGGCTGATAAACAAACCCAATTTGCAAATCCTAGCTCCTCAGTGAACAGGAGACCATCCTCTCATAAGGCTTCATGGGAGAACCAGCAAGATTCACAGACATCAGACAGACTCCAGAGAAGTTTATGACACTTGTCCACAGGTGCATGAAGGCACCTAAAGAATAATGATTTTCTTCTATTTTGCGGGGGGTATGGCTTATTTCTATTCCTTGTGGGAGTCTCTGAGCTATTTGTTTTCTTCCAAAATAATCAACAGGATAAAGAACCTGCATGAAGATGAATGCAGGATAAGATTCACTGTGTATCCAAGGCAGGTATAAAGAACTAAATAATACCAATTTAACTCAAAGTTTTATCCCACCCTAAGGATCCAGGAGTGAGATGTACACAGGTTCCTCAGGAAGTTTTGGCCTAAAGCACAAAACTTTTGTGATAGGAGAGAGATGTGTCGGACAGTGTTGAGTCTGCTTCGCTACAGAAGCTTTCCTCTGCGAGAAGAGAACTTGCCTTGTGATGGCACACATAATCGCTCATCCTGCAGTTAATAAAAATTTTCTTTCAACAGGATTGTGCTCCTCTGATCAGGTGATGCCTCATCTCAACCTTTTTATAACACTTCCTTCCGCCACATTGGCTGACATGTGTTTTCCAGGGAAAGCTGTGGTACATGTCAAATGATTCCAAGAAGTCAAAGTAATATGAAATTGCCAAATCATGGAGCACTCTCCACTGGTCAATAATATCAACTCCTTTAACTCATCCATGTTGGGTGAGGTTGGAGATATAGCTCAATGGTAGAGTACTTCCTTAACATGCCCAGGGCACTGGGTTCAAACCCTAGCACTGCTTCCCACCCCCAATGAAAAGAGAAATTGAGCACTGGTTCTCAAGGAAATGCTATCGAGGCCTGAGCTATGCAGACTGGTTTCAGGAAATTGTCATCAGATATTAATGTTATTACAGATCAATATTTCTCAACCTGTAGGCTGCCTAAGGTCAATGGGAAACACAGATATTTACATTACAATTCAAAGAATAGCAAAATTCCAGTCATGAAGTAGCAATGGAAATTGTTTTATGGCTGGGGGTCACCACGGCATGAGGAACTGTTCTAAAGGGGTCTCAGAGTTAGGAAGGTGAGAATCACTGCCCTAGGCAGAGCACGAGCTCATCCGAGAGTCCTCGGTCTGAATAGTTCAGCATGCCATCATTCCGTGCTGCTAGAATCCATGGTTGTTTGGACTCCACGTGTCTTCCACTGCGCCGGCCATCTTCTGAATGCAGGACACTAAGGGACCTAAACCTGGGGCGATTCACACATCACTTGTGAGTGTGTGTCTGAACCCTGGGATTTTAACATAGCATTAGTAACTTCCTCTGTGTTCTAAAAGCCATCTCCAAAGTCAACTCCCTTAAGCAGGGGTTGATTAACAAGCTGCCCTCTTTGGAGAATATAGCAGAAATGCAGACAAGTTAAGAGTTCCTAACGTGACATTCGTCTAGCCATTTTGTTGTTACTGGCTTTGCTTATTAAGGGACAGGTCTTGCAGTAGCTTCCTTAAATTCTGCCATCTTCTTTCCATTCCTACTGCACACAGCATCCTTTTGTGGCCATGCCTTGAGCATGCAAGGTGGCAAAACTTCAGAAGTTCCAAAGTAAAGAGCAGATGGGAATGACAATTCTCGCTCCGTGGGTTACAGATCTGACACCTGTGTCTTCACCAACACTGTACCAGAAACAAGCAACATTGCAACTCTGTTTTCATAAATTTCTTACTAAAATGGTTCAGAGTCCAGTAATGATTTTTGTTCCCCCATTTTGGAGGCAGGGTCAAGTACAGCCCTCGTTAGCCTCAAATTTGCTAAGTAACCCAGGCTGACCTTGAACTCCCAATGCTGGGATTGTGAACATGTACCACCACACCTACTTTAGATTTACTATTAATCCAACCTTTTGTCTTATGTGACAAAATTCCAGACAATAAGGACCTTATCCGATTATATTGCTAATACATTTCAAATCCAAGCCCTTAGGAAACTGTGTATCTTGTCTATTGTTTGCAAACATGTATTTATATCTGTACGAGAGAATATTTGTATTTCTCTGAATGCTATGGCCTGAACTATGGGAGATCAAGAATGAATGGTAAATGTAGAAATGAAAGGATTTTCTTAAAGGAAACATCAATTAGTTATGTCAAAAAGCATCAGTTTTATCTAAAAATTATAAAACGTATCCATGAAAACGTGGAAAAGTATCTTAAAGACACGCGTATCTTACATCAGGGAAATTACCTACCAATTCTGCCTTTTAGGAAAATTTAAACAAATTTATGTAGAAATTATTTCATTCTTAAAGCATTTGAAAAAAATCACAATTTTAGCATAATGATGAATAAATCATATTTGGTTGTGAAATAAAACTCTTGTTGGGAGTTCTCAGATGCAATAACTTAAAAAAAACCCTGTGGGAAATGGGGGTGCAGCTTGGTGGTAGAGCATTCTCCTATGTGGGATAGCCCATACTTGCATGTGGTTGCACACACATACACACACACCATACAATTTTCTGTAAAACATCTATTAATATTTGACTAAGCAAACATACCACAAACTCTTAAGAATAAGGATTCTCTATAGAACTAACTTGATTAGAAAAAAATTAATGAATATAACATTTTCTATTGCGAGCCACAATTCAGAGAATCGTGTATCTTAAATAAAGCCAATGTTTCTGGAAGGCAGGTTCTAGAACTTGGCTAGAACTGCTGACGGTAAACACAGCTGCTCGTCCCTCAGGAAAGTCACTGTTCCTCCTAGTCTATTTAACTTCATTTCAGATGAGAACACATTTTCTTCCCATTATTAGTCATGGCAATTTCTAGCAGGAACTCATAGGCACTTTGAGACAATACCTCCTTAGCTGTGATGCTTCTTTTGAAGTAACAAACGTGAGGGCGTTTTAGCATCAATCAGGCTGATCACAGCATCCTTGGAAACTTTCCCATGGGGAAGAGTAGTGGAAACTGCCCAGGCAGCTTGGGGATAGCTCTGAAAAAAAATCACTGCTGGTAAACAAAAATCTCCATAATCCTAGTGAACACTAGTTCAAGGCCCTCTGGGTGAATGGGAGCTCTGCCTGCCTTAAAGTACTATTTCCTGTCACATTAATGGGTTATCTCTAGGAAAGCCATCTGTTCTTTGGGGCTTCTCTCATGCCATCCAACAGACTAAGTCTGTCGTTACTGTGGTGTTTAGCTATCAGAGTCACAGTGTCAGCTAGAGGTATATATAGTATTTTATAGATACATAACCAAAGTTAAAATGTCCAAATCTTGTATGTTAAAAACAAAGTATTTAAGACTGTCTATACAATGCCTCAAGTAATATTAAAAACACCTTTAAAGAATTCTTAAATTTTGGGGTAATGGGAGACACTACCATTTTACACAGCTACAATAATAATTGAAAATAGAGAGGACTTTTTTGGTTGTTTGTTTTGGTTTTTGGAGACAGTTGCCTTGTCTATCCTGGAGTTATTCTGTAGACCAGGCTGCTCTGGAACTCACAGAGATTCGCCTGCCTCTGCCTTCTATGTGCAGGAATCAAAGGAGTGTGCCACTACCACCCAGCTGAAAATGGATAGCTCATTTAACTTACATAGATTTCAGATTCTTTTATTATTTGATTGGAAAAAAAGTGACAGAAATTTAGCTTTTGTTGATGATATTATCAGGCAGTCTGGAGTGTAATGCTAATGAGTATTTAATTACCCTTCAGAAAAATAAAAGGAGATGTGAACATTAAGTAGACAGAAAGCAGTAACATTCTTAGAAGCTCCAAGTGATGGGGGGAGGGAGTTATTCCCTTTAATTAAGAAAACTCAGTGTTCCAGGAAATTGCGGGATCCTCTCAATTTCCACCAATTCTCTCCCATTTTACCCTCCCTGAATTTTCACTGAACTTGTGTGAGGTGTTGTTTTCATTTCAACCGACTCTGGTAATTCCCCCAAGATACAACTTTGAAGTCTCAGATACTCAATTATTACTAATTGGTACTTTGTCCTTGGAATATGAGAACAATTACTTACCAAAAAAGGTGTCTAGCTTTTTTAGAATCTCTTCATTTTGAGATATGGTATTTGTGATCTGATTAGCAAAAAAAAAAAAAAAAAAAAAAAAAAAAAACCTCTACAATGTGGAATGATGTCAGGATTAAGGGGAATGAGGAAAAAAACAGGAATATAATCAATTCTGAGAGATTAAAGACCATCTAAATGATAGCCAAAGTTATTTTCAATCTAGAAAGCAAATACTTTAACTGATTATTAAAAAGTATACAGACATCTATCCTCTGGAATGTTCTATAAGGCTGTTACTGTCATACTTGAGCATCTGACAATTATTTAATGTATTATCCTGCTCCAATATTTTTATTCAGATTGTAAATAGAATTGTCAATGACAAAGAGTTCAGTGAGAGTTTATGCAGGAACCTGACATGTGTTGAATTAAAGCCACAGTTTAATGTCCTGTGTAGGTTCAATGTATGACAAGAACCAAGTCTTTTTAAAAACCTGAGCACTCCTATACTAATGCATTCTACAAGATGAGGAATGGGAAGAAAAAAGCTATGAGAGCAAGTGCAGAAAAAGCCTAAGGTTTCAACCCTGAGTAGAGTGACTGTCATTAACTCAGGCTTTCAAATAACCAGCTTCTGAAAAGATTAACCAACACACATCCATGCGCCGGGTAGACTGGACTCGGGAAGTCTTATAAGAAAGCCTATCTCCCAAGTTTAGTCTGTGAGGTTGTTGACATGTTTGGCGCTTGCTGAACTGTCTTATGATTACAGGGCCACAGCAGTAGGGGTCCCAGAGCATTGCAGTCTAAAACCTGCGCTCAGACAACCAAACTAAACACACGACCCGAAGATGATACCTTCAAGCTGTCACAAGTGAAATACAGAACAGCCCAAGAGGACAGAGAGGAACGGTGTGGTCACGGGAGACTTCCGCGAAGTCAAGCATCAACATTTAAAGAAGCAGATGGTGTTATAATAGGAGCAAGGATCCAGGCAGTGAGAACCACACAGTTTCCAGCACAAGAATGAGCTGGATACGGGAAGTAAAAGTGCCAGTCCGACACTTGGTCTATCAACCAAGGCCCAGGCCAGCCCTATGCTCAGAGGTAGTTAGCCAACATAAAATAGACGCCAGGGTTTTTGTGAGCTTCTTGTTGTTTGTTGGGAGCAGTGAGACTCCAGATCCTGAATTTCTTGTAAACAACTTGTTTTCTCCTGATCTGAGTGCCTACAGCTGCTCTGAGCACGAGACCTTCAGGAGTTCCTGATGGCAGGAGAGTGGTTTCTGGTGGGTTTGCCCGGGGCGTGGCTATCTCTATATAATCTGCCCCTGGACACAATAAAGGAGCATTCTTGGGGCTTTTTGGTACCAAGGTTAAAAAGTCTGTGTGTGGGGCTGGAGAGATGGCTCAGCCGTTAAAGGCTAGGCTCACAACCAAAAAAGTCTGTGTGTGTCGGTCTGTCTCTGCGTCTCTGCGTCTGTGTTCTCAACCTCCAGCCCCTTGCCCGAAGCTCGCGAACTGGGGTCTAGCGCACAGAGCGCAGACACGGGGGAGCGGTGCACGGCAGTTGTTGCTGTTGTTGTTTTGGTATGAATTTTTTGTTGTTTTATTTTTGTTTGATTGATTGTTTTTTATGTTTTTTTTGTTTTTGAGAGAGAGAGAGAGAGCAAGAGCTCTAGGAGGAGTTGGGAAAGGGCTGAGAATATGATCAAGATTGATTATATGATTTATTTTAAAGAGAAAAAGGAAGGAAGGAAGGAAGGAAGGAAGGAAGGAAGGAAGGAAGGAAG
>JABTXL010006712.1:11652486-11716325 GCA_025134845.1 Neodon shergylaensis
AAGGAAGGAAGGAAGGAAGGAAGGAAGGAAGGAAGGAAGGAAGGAAGATCCCCATCACAACCAGACAAGACACAGCAGGGTCTGATGCTCCATATGAACAGAGGCCGGGGAGAATGCTGGGCCATACTCTAGGGTAGAGATCAGAGTCTAGAGGAACAGGAGTCAGCTCATGCTGAGGAGACTCCCTGTGGGACACTATAAGCACCAAAGAAGACTTTAGACTCGTAGCTCAATAACTAGGTGAATAGCACTGACCTTTATCTACACTGGGACCAATTAGGGAAGAGAAAATTTCACATGAAAGTGTGGGGGACAAGAGGAGAAATGGAAATCAAGAATTCTACCACAACTTAGCAGATTTGTGATGTTGTTGAGTGAAAATACAAATGACAGCTAGACTTTGTCTGATACTGGGGGCAAAGATGGGGTGAAGATATCTGCTAGAGAGTCATCAATATATAAAACGCCAGGACTAGATTTTTTAAATATATATGTGTATGAATATATTTGCATATATGTATTTATACATATTTGTATATAAATATACAAATATATATGTACATACACATATACACACACATACTTTTTTTAGTTGACTTGCATGACAGCAGGTTTTCATGTGGCTTTTTCACACGTGTTTCAGTTTGGTTAAACTTCTCTTCCCACCTCCCTCATCTTCCGTATCCCCCACCCACCACATTTACACATATCCATTCCAAGTAGCCCCCACCTGATATTTTTGTATGCCCTGTCTTCAACTATTCCCTCCTCACTTAGTGTACCACCAATGGACTCTTTCTGGTTTTCTGGTTTCTGCAGGTACTCCAGGATGACCACACAATATGTGAGATTTGAAACTAGGACCCTATATGAGGGAAAATATCCAGCTTTTTCCTTTCTGAGCCTAGGATTTCTCACTTAAAAAAAACTTTGTTTTTTCTAGTTTTATCTGTTTACCTACCTACAAGTTTCATAATTTATCTTTTCTATACAATGGAATAGAATTCTATTCTGTGTACCATTATTCATTTGTCAGTTGTTGAATGTCTATCTTGATTCATTTCCTAGCTACTGTAAACAAGGCATTAATAAACACAGATGTGCAAGAATCTCTCTAGTAGGATGCAGAGCCCTTTGGGTATAGGAACTGAATAGCTGGAACTATTTCCATCTTTTGGAGGAGTCTGCACACTGATTTCTATAGTGGATGACCAGTTCCCAATCTTACCAAAGGTGAACATGTTTGCCTCTTTTTCCATTGATGCCAATTTATGTTGTCATTTGGTTTCTTGATTCTGACTAGGGCAAAAACAGTCTACAGAGTCGATAAAGTTCTAATCCAAATCCCTGTCCCATTCTTCACAGAAATGGGGAGAGGGGTCTTAAAGTTCACATGGAAACACAAAACACCTTGGAGAATTGAAACAATCCTGAACAAAAAGAATAGTGCCAATTACCATGCCTGATCTCAAGTTACACCTCAGAGCCACCTAGTAAAAACAGTATGGTACTGGGCTAAAAACAGACACGTAAGTTAATGGAATTGAGTAGAAGATCCAGATTTCAGTTTCTGTAATTAAAACCACCTGATTTTTGGCAAAAAAGTAAAACACACACACACACACACACTGGGGGGGGGAGAGAAGCATCTTTATCAAGAGGTGTTCCTAAAGAAAATTAAACCCCTGTATCTAGAAACAAGGCACTTACTCCTCAGCCCCCCCAAAAACCTCCAATGAGGGAAAAAAATACAAAAACAAAATAAAACAACAGCAAAAATACCCTCAACCTAAAATTTGAAACTCTAAAACTTCTAGAGGAGAAGGTAGAGAATGTGCCACAAGATACTGGCATAATTTCATTCTTTCCTAACAGAACTCTGGTTGCTCAGGAAATGATGTCAACAATTGATAAGCAGATTCTCATAAAATGAAAAAGAGATTTTAAAGTGTTCAGTGTCATCAGCCATCAAGCAAGTGAATGTTAAGCCTCGGTTTCTTGAGTGGAGTAGTTACAGAAGAGGGAAGGGTCAAAGGTGGAGTATAGGCACTCTCCGCGGTGTGGTACTCTAACGTGAAGGAAAGAGAGAACCATCAAAGAGTTGTGAAAAGAAGAGGTGCAAAGGGGAAGGGGAAAGCTAGCTGCTCCTGGTTATTTGCATATGATAACACTTTGGGAAATGTCATCAACTTGGGCAACTTCTAGTGGAGTGATGGGGGTTCGATTTGAGAGAGTGGAGCCTACAGTTAACTATAGAAAGTTGTATACATACGTGTATTACCCATGACTCTGAAGCATCACCTTCCACATCAGCACACAGCCTGCCTGCCTGTATTTGTCCCTTATATTAAGGGTAGTCTTACCTAGCAAATTGCTTCTGATGACTAGGATGTGGCAAGAGTGACGAGGTGTCATTTCAGTGCTATGTCACAGAAACAGGAACTGTCACATTGTTAGCAGATTTTTAGTTTCCCATTGCTTCTTGGATTAAGCAAGGTGCTAAATGAGAGGGCCATGTGTCAAGGGCTTAGGGGTGGCCTCTGGTCGGCAGTCACTAAAGTACCCAGGATCATGGTTCATCAACTCATGAGGAACTCAAGCTGTAAAAGTATAGTAGATTTTTCTATTGTGAGGCTTTACATGAGCCCCCAGTATTAGTTAGCCCCTTGTTTACAGACTTATGAGAGACACCCTGAAGCAGGAAGCCTGGTAAAGCCAGCTCCAGACTCTCAAGGGACAAGAACACTGAGATAATTTATGAAAGTGGGTCTAAGCCACGAATTTATGGCAATTCGTCCCACAGTGTAATAACTAATTTTCAGTGTCACCCTGACAGGATCTAGACTCACCAAGGAGATTGGAGAGACACATTCTAGATACATCTTTAGGATAATTTCAGAGAGAACTACGCGAGAAGATAAGACCACGTTGAATCTAGAAAGCACTACTTCAAACTTGGTGACTTTGAGAGAATAAGGAGAAAGGTGCATCGGCCCTAACATTCCCTCTGTGTTTATTAACAAGTCATGCTAACCTGGGCTACCGGCATCCTCAGCCATGAGGTTCTAAGTATGCAATTAAAACCTCTGAATCTGTGAACCAAAGTAATTCTCTGCTTCCTTAAGGTAGTTATTTCAAGTGCTTTGGCCACAGAACTAAAAAGCTACCGAACCCAAACAGCTTAGAAGGGTAATACGTGTTTTGGAAAGGCTAGCAAAACAAGTGCGAAGGAACAAGATGGGCAATGATGCCCAGGAAAAGGAAATTTTAGATGAGATATGGAAGAAAAGACGTTAAAATTTTCTAAGATGGGAAGGTTTGTAATAACCGACATATAAAAAGTCATAAAAAAAATCATAAAAAAGTCATAAAAAAATTGAGACCTATGCTCCTACACGGGAATAACTTAAGAATTGTAGACAGGATCTAGAAATGGGTGTCACATGTCTCGGAAGCTAGGGTAAAGGGAGAGGACAGCTGAGAGAGGGCAAGAGTGAATTAAAGCAACGCTTGCCCTCTTACTTCCGCCCATGCTAACGTTTGCCCTCTCACTTCCGCCCAACACTGTGAAGCAAGAATGGCTAAGCAGGGCTACATAGTGAGACTGAAACTGAGAAAAGGAAAAACGAACCCTTCCTCACTGTATTAAAAGCAAATCCCTCCTCATGTATATTATGTACTTACTAAGCATCTTTGATTTCTAGAAAAATCTGGCCAAAGAAAATGTTTTAGCAAGAAGAGAACGTTGGCTTACATTGCTGCCGGTCTCTGATATCTGACTTGATAGAGGACACTCGGACTCTCATATATGCTGCATTTAATCTGCACCACTCCTGGGTTACTTTATAGATAGAAAACCTGACATCTAATGGTCGGAAACGGGTTTCCCTAATGTAGAAGCCGCAGAGAGCACCGTGGATTCCGGAGAGGGATGACACTGAGAAACCTGCTCATGGAAAGAAACAAACTGAGCAGCAACGAAGGTGAGCATCGAGTTGACAGGTTTTACAGTCTATTCGGTTTGTTTTTAAGAATACGGAGGGAAGCTGAAAACAGAGAAATGGGAGACTCAGGAGAAGAGGCAATTGTTGAATTAAGGTCCCAGTGGAGGCAGAGCTGTTGGAACTGAAAGACAGAAGAAAAATTTTTTAAAAGAACATCGCTAACTTTTCTCGAGACTCAAGAGCGTGAGACAGGAAAGTGGTTTTTCTGAGAACACCCCAGGCTGCGGGAATGTACTAGCTCACTATTAGGATAGGCTTCCAGTCCCAGGCTAAGAAGGATAGAACCTCTGCTTGAGGCATTAATGTATGCTCTGTGTTAAAGATGAAGAAAGACGGCTGTGTGGGAGCATACGGATAAAAAAATCAATAATCAAGCAGGCGAGAAGGGGTCTCACAGGAGGACCTGACCAAGAACATGTCCCTCTCTACAGCCCCATGCTGATGGAAGCGTGGGTCAGCTTCCCATTCCTGAAGCAAAATACCTGAGGTTATCATCTTAAAAAGAGAGCTTTGTTCTGACCTGCAGTCTTGAAGGTTTGAGTTTATAGTTGGTTACTAGGTCAGTGTTCTTTCTTCTGAGACAGTGACAAGCCAGAATGCATTTAAAGTTAAACCATTCAATTCACAACATCCAGAAAGTACAAAAGAAGGGGTGGGGCAGGATCTCACAACCCTCTTGGAGGATGGGTTCCCAGTGACCCGAGAGTTAACAGTGTCCTCAGCCTTGAAAGGTTCTGCCACCTCCCAAACAGCACCATCAGGTAGAGAGTGAGTCTTTGACACCTTCCAGATAGAAAAGATACAGTGACTGAGGC
This sequence comes from Neodon shergylaensis, assembly GCA_025134845.1. NCBI lineage: Eukaryota > Metazoa > Chordata > Mammalia > Rodentia > Cricetidae > Neodon > Neodon shergylaensis. Next base: position 11,657,306 of record JABTXL010006712.1, read on the forward strand.
CTGGCACAGGGGGGCACATGCTGCTCCTTAGCGATCCTCACGGGTTCCCAGATAGCTGCTGCTTTCTCTGAAACAGGCAGCCCAAGACCTGTGTGTGTTCACGATGGAGAGGCCATTTAGATCTGACTCTCTGGAGCCGTTCTCCTGTGCTGGTAACATCCTCTCTGTGTAGTACTCCATAAGCATTGTAGACAACTGGTCTATATTTCAGAAAAATCTCCTTCCAACCTCCCACTACACATTTCTTTTTTTTTTTTTTTCGAGACAGGGTTTCTCTGTAGCTTTGGTGCCTGTCCTGGCACTAGCTCTTGTAGACCAGGCTGGCCTTGAACTCCCAGAGATCCGCCTGCCTCTGCCTCGCGAGTGCTGGGATTAAAGGCGTGCGCCACCACTGCCCGGCACCACTACACATTTCTTAAAGCTCCAAAAGTGCACAGAAAATCAGGTGAAGAAAAGCATTAAGAACTAAAGTTTTGCTGGGAGGTGGTGTCCCGCCCTCGGTGGTCTGGGCCCTTGTGCATCAATCATTGATCATGGAAATGCCCTCTAACTTGCCAAGAGACCCATCTGGCTGAGACATTTTCTCAGCTGTGGCTTCCTCTTTCCGGATCACTCCAGTTTGTGTCAAGTTGACAGAACCTAAACAACACACATGAGGTATACAAGAGGTTTAAAATACCATTTATTTTTCTTTACTGCTGGCCCTATAGGAAGAGTATTACATATGTCATCTCATTTAATTTCTATGATATAAGATAGGCGGTATTAACCATGTCCCCTCCAGGCCTCTTTACAAAGAGTTTTGACATGTTATGTCTTAAGCTTTACTGTGCACACAGGATTGATTGAGTTATTTATCTCCAAGAAATATTTCACCAAATTGTGCTGTGCTTAAATATGCCCCCATAATAAACTACTTGGGGTCAGGCTTCACAGTTTGTTCAACACCTTCTACTCAGTTGAACTGAACTTCCTAAAAAAAAAAAAAGATAGGCGGTATTCTTTCCATTTACAGGTGATGAATGTTAGCTAAAGCATACAGGCTCACACCAGTACCAAGGGGGGACGCGTAGTTCTCACCTTTTCATTAATACTGCATTGCACCCCACCCTGCTGAAGACCAAAAGTATGTGTTTGTGTGTGTGCGTGTGTCTGTCTGTCTGTCACTATCTGTGTGTATGTGTGTCCAAGTGCAGATTCCCATGTTCAGTGCAAATGCCCAACACAAGGATCAAAATGCTTATGAAAAGATGAAAAGCTAAAAGTCTGCATCCTTTTCATTATGTTAAACACCCAGGGAAACCCGAGAGCCCAAGACCAAGACACGTATTTGAAGGAACTTCTGACAAAGTTGCTTTGATTGAGTAAGGCTAAGAACTTAAATTTCTCAGTCCCAGATTTCAAATCTCTTTGGGGAAAAGCACTCTGATTGACTTTGTTTGCCTGCATCTTGAACCTTCCCTGTGTTGACAGTGTTTTGCATACTCTTACTGTCTCAAGAGTAGAAATTGAAAGAAAACAATACAAGACATTTGAGACATTATTGTTAGCTTCTCAAACGATACTTCAGGGGTATTCCAATTTGTGGATGTTTCTCTGCAGGCCTCAAACACTTCAAATCTATGGATTATAAATAATATATGCATTATTATGATATTTTTTCTGTTATTAGTATTTGAAGCCATTGCTTCTTTAAGTTAAAGACTTATCTATAAGAAATCATTAATAATCACTTAGCCTAATAAAGTATAATCTTTTAATCTGTGATAAGACCTATCAATTAAATTCACTTAGGAGTTAGAGAATATGTTATGTTTGTAGTAAAATTATCCATTGATCAAACTAATCTTGACTGCAGACCTATCCCATATTATTTATTAAAACAAATAGATATTTTCCTTAAGATTTTGATATGTCCTGGTGCTGTGGAATAATCCTTTTGTACACTGTGAAGATTTGTTAGTATGATTGGTTTAGTAAAAAACTGACTGGCCAATAGCTGAACAGGATAAGGTTAGGTAGAAGAGCCAGACTAGGAGAATGATGGGATGAGGAGTCGCCTGTAAATGCAGAAGGAGCAGGAGATGAATGTGCAGTGTTACAGATACTGCCACATGGAAGAGCATAAATAAGGAATATGGGCTAACGTAAAATGTAAGAGTAGTCCTTTTGTCCACTGAGAAGATGTGTCACTGTGGTTGGTTTAATAAAAAAGTTGACAGGCTAATAGCTGAACAGAATAAGGTTAGGCAGGAGAGCCAGACTAGAAGAAGGCAGGGAGGAAGAAGGGCAGAGTCTGGAGTTGCTAGCCAGATGGAAGAACAAGTCCGAAACATAAAATGGGAAGGAGGCAAAAGCCACGAACCTCAGGGTAGCATAGAGTTTAATATAAATGGGTTAAGTTGTAAGAGCTAGTTAACAACAAGCTTGAGCTATTGTCTGAGCATTTGTATTTAATAGTAAGATGCTGAGTGGTTATTTGGGAGCAGGTGGTCTATATCCTGGTTATCTCAAAGAGTTTAGTAACGTCAAATCAATTATAATTAATTTATGACTATAAATTAAATTTTAGGTGACTATACATGTTATAACAACTTTCAATGGTAGCATTGTAAGACCCATGCAATCTCAAGCCAGACCAAATCCCTGCCTGGAGGGGGAAGGCACAAAGTCCTTCCCCTAATCAAGGAGCTACTAATAGGCAGTTGATGGGTACTGGAAAGAGAGAGTCAGTTTTCTTTAAGAGAATAGTCACTGGCAAGCTGGCCATGCTCCAGGGAAGGTCACATATCCAGAACATACAGGCATTACAAATTGAATTTCATGGGTGATACAGGGGGTAAAAAGGAAACCAAGTTAGGTGGGTAGGTGAGTAGAGAAGTGGAGTGGATGTTGGAGGAGTTGAGAGAGGGAAAGGAATATGACCAAAATTCATTGTACAAAATTCTCAGAGAACTAGTAAAAATTTTAAAGGAAGGGCTATAGTCATAAATTTGTATATTTTACAGAGTTGGATATGCTCCCATACACAAAGTCTGGCACATCCTAACAACGTAACATTGACTACTAGGCATTTTAACAATACAAAATACATAAAGATGCATGACTGATAAACAAACACACCCTGTGTCTTGCTTTGATGCAGCTTTTTCCCACTGAGCCCTGTTCGTTGCAGATGTGTTTCCTAATACAAAATATTCTTATGTCAGCAACATATGTATGCACAACTAAGAAGATATACATAGCCCTAGAAACTAAAAGAGTGCATAGCAGGGCATAGAGACTTGGGCTTTGTTAGAAAAAGTCCTCCGTGTAACTTTAAGGCAGGCCAGAAAGATCAGCAGTGTTTCCTTAGCAAAGTACATGGGGGGAAAGTGTCACACAGCAATTTGCAGGAGCCGAGTGCACAGCAGGAGCAGGGTCCACTCGGGGAGCCTGTGCAGGAAAAGTAAAGGCAGTAAAGATGGAGAACAAAGAACTCACTTACGGCCCCAGCCATTTTGTACTGGTCCAGGCACATGCGCATAGAATAGGCAGACACACGGCAATAAAGTTTTCAGCAAGTTTACAGTTTTGAAGTAGTAATGAAAATGACTTTATGGCTAGGGTCACTACAACTTGAGGAACTGTATTAATGTTGCAGCGTTAGGAAGATTGAGAACCTCTGTTCTAGATTATATGCCAACTCTGGGTGTAGTTGTTGCTGCCAAACAAAGCTATGAATTGTTATTTTTGATAATTCTTCATTTACAACTACAGACAATTATGTCTCTTATATTCTGAGCCACTGTGAATTCTTCTAAGAAGCACAATTTTGAGGCAATAGAACACTTTTTAAGGTATTTCATAAACAATAACAAGCTCTAAATCAAAAATACAACTTTGTTGGCAGTAGATTTATTTGTAAGCTGTACATTAACAATCAACTTCTCTGACTGGAGAGACATTCAGTGGTTAAGAGCACTAACAACTCTCCGAGAAGATATGGCTTCAATTCCCAGCACCTACATGACAGCTCAAAACTGTCTATAGGTCTGGTTCCATGGGTTCTAGTACTTTCACAGACACATGTGCAGATAAACCACCAATGGATTTAGAATGAAAATAAATCCTTAAAGAAAAAACAATTAACTTTTCAATGTTTCAAATGTTAAGGGTAATCAAAGTTTCAACAGTGATCCACCTGACAAAATACTTAGTTGTTCCTACATATTGGCATGAGTAACCACCCAACTGTTAAATATTATTTCTGCATTAAAGAGGACCCAGATACATTTGGTAATATTTGAAAATCCATTTTATGTGTCAATAATATTGATAATGGCTTCTTTTGCCTCGTGTGCAACCTACATGTTGAGACATAATAAAAAATTTCCATATAGCAATAATCAAAACATTTGCTGTGTGTTACAATCACTATATAAATTCAGCTATTATGATTTTCAAACATGAAGTATATTAAAAACATCAGGTCTAAGAAAAGATCAAATGATATTACCCATATGCAAGTGCTCTGAAAATTGTAAAACATAATAAAATATATCAAGTGAAGTATGAACCTGTATATACACAAAACAGCAGAAGCCAAACATGACTGCATTATGCAAATGACGTCACGGTTCTTGTTTGTCTAATTTGCATTTTAGGAAAAGACTGCTCATATGTTACAACAGCAGCCAGGTTTACAACAATTTTTCTTTGTTCCTGGCAAACAAAAAAAAAAGGTTAAGAATTTGCAGACAAGTCTTGGCAAAGAGATATTATGATTCAGCTTTGCCAACCCCTGGGAGCCTTCGTACACAGCTGGGAAATGTACGTAGGTTATGAACTCGTTAAAAAAAAATTCAATTAGCACTGCTAATCAGTACCGCCTCACATCTTAATTGGTCCTTAAAGAGTGTAAAATCCTTCTAGAGCATGCAGGCCACCAGTCGGTTCTTCCCATCCATTTGGATGGTCTCTTTCTCCAAGCAGAAATATTGTTTTGGTTGGCATGGGAAAACAGCATAACCGATCCTTCCTTAGTCCACCTACATCTATCCAATCACTTGGAATGCCACACTGTGTATTGTCGCAGACCAACTGAATTATTTGTCACAAAATCCTTGCTGTGTGACGCAGGTTTCATGACATATAAAACGGTGGGTGCTCTTTCGTTTCATACTAGTTACTTTTCTGCAGCTGTGATAAAACACTGTGACCAAGGCAACTTATAGAACAGTTTATTGGGGCTTACATTTCCAGAGGGTTAGAGTCCATGATGGCAGAGGCAAAGGCATGGTGGCAGGAGCAGGGGGATGCAGGCTCACACCTTGAACCACAAATACCAGGCAGAGAGCAAACTAGCAATGACATGAGTTTGAAACTCTCAAAGCCTGCCCCAGTAACAAACTCCTCCCAGCCAGGCCATACCTCCTAAGCCTACCAAAACAGAATTACCAACTGGGGACCAAGTATTCAAAGGCCCAAGATGATGGAGGACATCTCGTTCAAACCACAACGAGTCTTCTATCCTTGAAAATGATTCAACCACTTTTTAATCTAATGAACCTTCTTGTTAGATTTGAATGAATCAGGGCCAGGAATTCCTAATACGGAGAGTTTGAGGTGTATATAGATGATGGACACAGACCCACTGATCACATGTGACAGGCAAAACCTGAGCCCTTGGATATGTTTCTATAAGAAGTATGTTCCTAGACCTTTAATTCAAACTGCTAGGGGAGAAATTATAGCCACTTCTCCCAAAGAGCTAAATGTTGCAAGAAGTTTCACTCCTGTCCGTTTCTTGCTGAGACAGGAAACATTTCTTCCTTGTCATCTTGCCGCACTGCTCCAAATTCTTTTGCCCCTTATATGGAAAGGGATCGCTTGCTTAAACATGTTGAAGAGTAAAAAGGAACTGAAAAGATTGATAAATATCACTGTGTGCGCGCACACACACACATACACTTCAGAAAACCAGCCAATGCAGAGAATTACTCCAAATAAAATAAACATTATGCTTAATATTTGATCATAAAGTGGCACCTCTCTAACCTCATTCAAACAGCCTGGTACACACATCTCCGTTCATACAGACAGGCCCCAATTACTGACCAGGTTTTTGTGTGCTTCTCTCTCCCTTCTCTCCAAAACTAAAATAAATAAACGAAAGCCAGGGAAGCTTCAGCTCACATCATCTCAAACAGATACCATGCTCTTTTGACAAGATTAGAAATTTTTGTTCCATTTCTTCTTGTTGCTTTTGATTGTAAAATAGAGGCCTGTTTATTATAAGCAATAAACTTATGACCCTCAAGACAGGGAGAATGAAAATTCTTCTTAATAACATATCTAACCTACTTCTGAGCATGCTAGTTATACCAGGGAGGCAATAGGTGTGGTGTTCATGGGGTCTAAGAAAGTAAATGATGAAATCGGTCTGCTTGGTTCAATTCCTGGTCTACCACTCACCTAACTCTGTGGTCCTGAGTAAGTTCCCAATCTTCTCTGTGCTCCATCTGCACCAGTCATCAAAAGCATGAACAGAACAAATGAAATAGCAGTACTCCAAAGAATAACTGCTCAATGGACGTTAGCTGTTAGTATTAGATCCCTTTGAGATGCAAGCAAAGGTAGAAGCAGGACTAAAAATATCACTGATTTTGCAGAGTTCTTATGGCCCTAATGCCCATAGGTTTGCATTGTGCTACCGTGTTGTGCCATGCCAAGTTAAGCCAGGCCAAGCGCTGCTAATTTTCTATTTATATAAACTAGACCAAAACCTTTTGCAAAGAAAGCACGATACTTGAAGCAATTTGATTCATTTTTATTTTACAAGAATGGTGACTATGTGTGTTTGTTTGGTTTATAAACAGAAGGGACTTCTCACTAGTATTCCAGCCTATTTTCCCTTCATTCTTCCTCCTAACCCAATAGCCTCTAGTAGAGTCTATTTCTGTCATTAGTCCTGGATTATGAAAAGGGATCCACAGGCCAAGGCATTCCTAAAGCTCCATATTTTGCATGACCTTGTCAGTAAAGCCCATCTCAAACTCACCATTCTGCCTGCATCATTCTCCTGATAACTGATACTGTTTCTGTCTGTTTTATTAACCTGCTGGCAGTCCTAGCTTCAGGGCAGTATGTACCCCCTGGTTGGGGATACTGCATGTACCTAGTCTATTGCTATCACCCAACTTTGCAGCTGAGGTGAGATTTCCCCTAGAGCAGACTGGCTACTTAACATTAGCTGTGAATCTTTACTTTATATCAGTGAGTACATTGGCTGATTCAAACACAGGCCATCACAGCTCAGTAGGGTTCTACTTAATGCATACTGAGAACATTGTCAAGCCCAGACAATACAAGAGGCTAACGGTACCTCAACACTATTTCTTCTTTTCTGAATAAGACAATTCTGGATAACCAGTGCTAAACACACATGCAAGCCTGGTAAGGGAAATTAAAGAGTAAAGGTGAAAGAAGGACTTGTATAGTGTATTTTAAGAAGAGACAATGAGGCATGATCACTGAGATTTGCTTATTGATGTATTTGCTGATAAAAAAAATCTGTTGGATATTTCTGTAGTTTGAACACCAATATCTGGTTGTTCTGTAAATTGAAATCATTCCATATTACCTGGTCTGGTAGATAACCCAATCTCAGCCCAAATCCAAAGATTTAAAAAATACACCCTTATTTTTCAAAAGTTTTAAGCACTGATGAAAAAAATTCACCGTAGTCTTTTTGGATGTGCTGGGCACACTGGACAGAAGCAGGACTGATGGGAAGTAAGCTAGCCCATGGTCCTGGAGCATGGCATCCTCTTGATCACCAAAAAGAGTCCTCTCTGCAGGTTATGGGGATGGGGTACCTTCTCCCTCCCACCAGAGGATCATTGGCAACGCTCTGAGTCCCTTGTAGCTATCAGACGCTTCTTGGCCACAACCTAGTCAGGCTTCCTTCTTTGGAATCTGTTTTCTCTCACTGTTCCTCGCGCCCCTGGTCCTGCCCCAGCCCTGGAACAAAGAAGAACAGAAGGGCAGGTTCCATTCTATTGGTCCGGTGCCCTGAGGTTCTCAGCAAATGAATGGGGGTGGGGTGGGGGATAGGGGGATTGTGAAACATAAGTCCCCCCCACCCTCGATACCTAGAATCTTTGGTCTTCTGCCTTTTTCTTCACCCCAGTGGAATCTTCTTTCTTTTTACTCCTTTCTCCTCCATTCCTTCTTCCCCTCTACCCTGCCTTCTGTGCAGACCATGTATTTCTCCTGTTTGGAGCAAAGACATTTTCCCCCTACATCAAGCATCCTTTCTCTCTAGGACTAAGCCTGAGACACACACACACACACATGCACATTTGCACACATGCATTTACACAGCTGCACACATTTACACACATGCACTCACATGCACTCACACACACATGCATTCACATTCACACACAGACACATGTATGCACCCACACAAACACACACTCACACACTCACATACACATCCATACACACAAACACATGTGCACACACAAGCACACGGGAACAAAGATTACATTATCCCAGGCCATGAGGCATCTATTTCTCACCTCTAACAAAGACTGTGAGGGCACTGAATGGAGGGACAGTAAAAGGATCAAGAGGAATGAAATGCTAACCTCTACGAACACCATCTCCATACCCCACCTCTCCCTGACCTAGTGAGCACACATACTGCAGGAGTCTTCCGAACGGTTGGATGTCTGAGAAGGTGGACAGCAGCTGAGAGCAAGGCAAGCATCTGGATGCCGGCAGAGCGGCCTTGGGCAGCCTCAGACCAAGCTTACTCACTCGCTGTCAGTGATACCTACTTTGTCATCTCCATTCTCCCTATTTCTGTCAAGGACACCACCCAAACCCATCTACCTTAGAAAGCTACGGTCCCCTTCATCCTTTCCCCTCTCTCTGTCTCGTATCATTCACACATGAGGCCGTCTCCCCCCAGCTATCCTCATGGCTCCCAGGGTCTTTCTGGAGCCCAATGTGTCTACTTTCATCTCACTTCTGATCAAAACTGTTTTAGAAGGTCTCCTCCATGACTTTCTCTTAGATTTCAAAAAAAAAAATGAGAATAATAAAGTCAGTAATTCAAGCCACACACAGATTTTGAAAACTGTATAGCTACTTAAGAATTCCGTATATCAGATTGGCAGCTGCTATCATCTGCTGGCATTTTCCCACCTTCATACACTCAACAGAAAAATCATGCAGGGAGCATATTTTCATGTTAAGATGCATATCACTAGCATTCTTTCTCACAACTGGAAACGCTACAGTGCTGTCTCATATAACTGTATTTTAGTTTAGCAAATCTTCCAGACATGAGTTCCAAGTACACAAAGCTTCTCTGATACATCTTTGTATCCTGTGCAATATATACATATATATACATGTGTATATAAATGATTATTACATACTATCGAGTTACTTCAAATAATGTCATACATGCCTACTGCAAGCACAGATGGGTATCCCCCATTACTTTTCAACTAGGTAATAAGAATATACTCTTGACTCCCCTACCACCAATTTTTCTTCACATTGATTTATGTTTCATCAACCGCCAAAGTTACTTTCCTAAAAGAAAGGAAGCAGATCATACACTTACTGTATGACAGAGATCAGTCAGATCTCTGTGGTCACAGGCTGACCTTAATCTCCACCTAGATATTATTCTCTCTTTGTACATTTTAGAGTTCTCCCACCAAGAACATTTGTAATTAAATTTTACAGGTGCTTATGCCAGCATACCCTGCCTACCTCCAGCAACTTCCTGCAACCACCTGGCTTCAGGATCCAGTTCCTTTGTCTACTTTTTACTACAGTGCATACTGCAGTTTTCGCACATCTGAGGGGTGTTTTTCATGCGGATTTGCAACTTGTCGTGAATGTATTTATAGATTTTCTCTCTCCCCTACTATACAGTAAAAATTTGAATAAAAAATATAATCAAGCTGCTATCCTACTGGAGTTGTTTTTGTTTGTTTGTTTGTTTATGTTTTGGGGGCCTGGCACCCAGATCCCAAATAAATACATAGAGAGTTGTTCTTATTTATAAGTGTCTGGACTTTTGCTTGGCTTAATCTTAGCCAGGTTTTCTAGCTTAAATTATCCCATTTATCTTTAACTATATTTTACCTTTCTTTATTCCTTCTTTCCTTCTTACTCTGTGACTGGCTGTGTGGCTGTGTGGCTGGGTAGCTGGCCCCTCCTGTCCTCTCCTCTCCTTCTCCTTTTGCTCCTCTTCCTCTCCTGAGCCTAGATTTCTCCTCCTATTTATTCTCTCTGCAGGGCAGTCTCACCTGTCCCTCTTTCCCATCTATCTATTGGCCGTTAAGCTCTTTATTAGACCAATCAGGTATTTTAGACAAGCAAAGTAACACAGCTTTGCAGAGCTAAACAAATGCAACATAAAAGAACACAACACATCTTTGCATCATTAGACAAATTTTCCACAGCATAAACAAATGTAATACATCTTAAACTAATATCCCACAGCGTCCCACCACCAAGAGAGCAGATGGCTGATACAGCAATGATTAAGATCTCTGACTAAATGACTGTGAGGTGTAATGGTAAAAATAAAACACTGCAGGTCCCGAGTGGTGGCAGTGGGCAATGGAACACGAGGGGCAGTGAGTCCCAGGCAGGGAACTACGGGGACAGGTGAGAGACAGAGTCAGATAGGCATGCCATGCAGAGATAGGGAGTCAACACTGGGATGAGTTTGCATCTACAAATAGACCTTACTAAAAAACAGCCTCGTCTTCCCTCACTCTCCAGGCTAATATTTTCTCACTTTCCTGTAATTTTTTACCCTCCAAAGGGAAACCTGCTTTCCATTGCTAAAGGGGTATAAATACCTCACTGGTCTGACTCTCTACACTTCTTTTCTCTTATGCAGACTCTTGGGCTCCTGCAGAGGAAGGCTTCTTTTCTTGCTAACCTGTCTTTAGTTATTCTGGTCCTAGGGAAAGCTCTTCTTCCCCGCAGGAGGTTTTGACAAAGAAGGGATGGACTGGGGTTGCTTCCTTGCTCAGGGGGCTAGAGCTGACATCAGCTGACCTCTACCAGAGCCAGCAATGATAAGAATTCCTAACAAGCGAGCCCCTAGCTGTCTGCACAGGTCTGATCAAATGGGAGCGGTTTGAGCCTTTCCTTGCTCTTTCCTTTCCAGATTGAAGTTGACAGGAGGAAAACGTGCCCAGGGGCCAGTTCTTTTGGCCATTGAAGCTCTTGTGATTTTTGGCTCAAGGACTTTTGCTTAATTCTTATCTTCCTACAGACAGCCACTGTTTTTTCTTTCTTCACTACCTTTGGTGTTGTTTGTCCTAAGGAGGAAAAAAAAAATCTACTGTCGAATGCTGGCACAGGGTTAGAAGACTATGGCTCAATCCTGTCTGAATAGTCTGGTGAACTGAAAGTCCTTGTTACATTGCCTCCCCTTTGACACAGCCTGATGAGGGTCACCAGCACGGCAAACAGAGATGGCCCCCTTCGTGTTGTGGAACTTGTCTTATGCCACAGAAGGGATTTCTGTCCCTGTGCTTTTGCTTACCAAGATCACAGGTTGTTGATCTCGAGTCTCAAGGTGGTTAGGAAAGAAACTGAGGTAAAACTTCCCATCTGTACGAGCAGTTGCTGTCTCTGTCCCATGGCCTCATCACCACTCAGCAAGTTCCTCACACTGTCACCTGCCAGTATTGGATCAGGACATTTTCATAAAGCCCCACATCAAAGAGGATCATCTCTGTTCTCCATCTTCTCCCTATCTCCCTTCCTCTTCTTCCTTCTCCCTTTCCCTCTTCCAACGTTTTACTGTGTAGTCCAGGCCAGGCTTGAAACACAAGGATATTCCTGCATCAGCCTCCTAGGTGCTGGCATTATATGGGTGTGCCACCATGCCTTGACTAGCTTTGGGAATGACTTTGGATCACAGGATTGACTCTTGCACATTCTCTTTGAGAATATCTCTGTGTCCCTGATTAAAACATAGAAACCATTATGTGTTTGGAAGTATAATAAACTTATCAATGCCCAGATGATGATGATGCTTTGGGCTTCCTCCCTAGACTAGGGGTTACTACCACACTGTTTCACTACTAATTTTAGCCTTTTAACTATCTCTGACTGCTCATTGCCACTGAGTTATTTTACCTCTTTATAAACTCAATCCATCTTTTTTGATCCAATTTGTTCTAGTTATGTGAGTTGGCATTACCAATAGCCAAATTGCCCTTTCCCTAAAGCCTGAAAACTTAAAGTGGAAGACTTGATATCATCTGGAACACTTTAACATCTCCATGGTTTGAACCCCTATAGAACATGTTCCTTCCTACCCCAGCAAATACTCTCAGCTGTGACTGCTCAGTCATCCCCAACCAGCACCCCCAGCACTCGGCAGGCCCAGTCTCTGGAAATCCTGCCTGGCTGCGATGTGGATCCCAAAACAGTACTCAGCCTGTTCCAAGCAGTAGTCATTGTTTTCCTTTTCTTTCAGCAGAAATGATCCCTTATTAGTTCCCTATTGCCCATACAGCTAAAGGTCAAAGGTCAGAGGACCCCCATCCCCTCCTGCAGTCCGCTCTTGAAATGAAACGTAGTTGTTTAACTGGACTCCCCTATTGCCGGCACAGGGAGACTGACCAAGATGGATGCTTCCGTTTTCCCGTTTCTGCTTCTCTGCTCTTGGTCTGATTCTCTTCCTTCCCCTTTAAAGCTCTCTTAACTCTTAACTCCCTCTCAGTCCACTTACAGGGCTGTTTGTTGCACAGTGAAGCTTCAGAAAGTTTCAGATTGGGAGCAGTCATGGAACCCCTCGCGCTACTCTAAGCTCTGCCATGCCAGCATAAGAGTTGTGTTGCGCAAAAGGCAATGCAGAAGGAAGAAGTGAGGGAGGAATTTACTTGTGTGTCTGAGAGCAGGCGATGCGTTTCCCTTTAGGTGCTGTCCCCTTCCCTCCAGAAAGAGAAAAGCAACTATTATCAAAAGGAGGCGGGCACACAAGTTACTAGAAATAAACAGATCTTATTAAACACAACCCTGGCCTGCCATTAGTTTCTCAATTTATTTTTTCACCAGTTCCTATACTTTATCTCCTGCCCAAGCTCTCCTACTATAGTTAAATTAAGAATGGGCTGTAAGCCTCCAAACCATGCCACTCTGAATTTTACCTATTTTCTCCAAACTCTCTTGCATAGATATATTGATGAAAATGTACTTTTATTCCTCAGTAAGTTCATTGTTGCTTTGCTGCTTGACTCAATATCCTCTAACTGATGAAATTAAAAAAAGAGGGAAAGCTATTTTCTTCCCACTATCTATCACGGGACTAAGGATATATGCACGCTTCTTCTTTGGAAAGCTGCGGGCAAGGTGGATTAGAGAAAGGTTAGCTGTGTGGTTACCCGGGTTACAATTTCCAGGCCCAGATGTCTTGAAAACTGCATATCCTAAGATATGATAATTATGCCGAATTTCATGTTCCTATCATTTGAATTTTATTTTAGAGGTCAAAGGTGAATACCATACAGTATTATATGGTATTATAGTATTATAGTCCATTAAATGTTAAATTCTTTACACCAAGAGTCAATTTTTATGAAACTAATCAGCAAAGTTCAGTTAGCAGAGCTCAAAAATATTTGTATCTGGACATCTGAGCTGGGAAGAGATGGATTCCATCCTTAGTCTGCTCTGCTAGCAGACTGTGAGTCTGGGCAACTTACTGTGTCTCTAAATCTACAGTTTTTGGTGTAAAGGAGGGTAAGGATGCGTGCCTACTTTTCTTAAACCGCACAGATCACAATAAAGATCAGGTGAGATGGGTGCATTGAAGGGAGCTTGTATTTATTGATTTAGTGTTGAAAAGAACTTAGCTTTAAATACAGAAGGGAGTCCAGATTTGTGATCTCTTTCCTGTATTTTTTCTGTGTGTATTTAAATATTACTAATAATGAGCCTGTGGGTTCTAGTATAAAGATAAAACCTAAAATAGGGCTGTGAAGAATCAAATGACAGAGAACTCCACATGCCTCATTCAACTGTCCTCCACCCCCTCCTTTCTAATTTTAAATGAATTCTTCTGAACAATATCTAAAATGTTCTGGGGCTTCCTATGGTGAGTTAATGAGATGAAAATCAGTCAGGTAGATAACAAAACCATTTCTTTTCGAACATCACTGTCTTGTTAATCACCGGTTTGAGGAAAAAGATATTATAAAACAAAAAATACCTGTCAAGGAAACGTATATCATATTGGAGATTTTTGATAGAATGTTCAGGACTTTTTTTTTTTAAATAAGAAACTGAACACTTAACAAAAAGTTTCCTTCCTCTATTATAGATTACTGCAAAGTAAGAATCCAGTCTCTGTTCCCGCTCCTTCTGAAGCACACATAGAGGAATTCTTTTAGATAGTCATGAATGCATTGCCTATGGCCAGTCTGCTAGATGCGATGATTGTGTCCCAAAATAATTGGCCTGATGCGTTACACCAAGAAGACCTGTTTGACAAACGACACAGTGCACACATGGGTGTGAGAAAACACCCTGGTTGTTGTCAGTTGCAATCAGTTTTGCCAACTGACCGTTTCAGTCCTGAAGCAAAGAACCAAAGAGGAAGACTTCAGAATCATAGAAGGAATGGGATTTTAAACTTTTAAATTTTGTCTGAACCATTTCTCATTAATTTCTTTGTCTATGTTTCCAACTCTTAGAGAATATTTGGTAAGAATACAAGCTACTCCTAACTAGGAATTATATCCTGATCCAGAAGTGTTCTTCTTATTGCAAACATTATATTGGACAATTAGGAAATGGGGTATATAGAACTTACTCCTCAGAATACTGAAGTTTAATATATACATAAAAAGATAGATATAAAGGGAGAAATTTGCCCAAGGCAAAAAATTCAGTTTGAATATAACTGAACATTAGCTTTCCTACATTTTTATTTTTATAAAGAACTATAAGTTTCTCTGCTCCCCTCCGTCTCTCCCCTCTCCTTCAACTCTTTCCCAAGGTCCCCATGCTCCCAATTTACTCAGGAGATCTTGTCTTTTTCTACATCCCATGTAGATTAGATCCATGTATATCTCTCTTAGGTTCTTGTTGTTGTCTAGGTTCTCTGGGATTGTGATATGTAGACTGGTCAATAAAATCAATAAAAAATGTATTTAAAAAAGAACTATAAGTTTCTACTATAAGTGTTTTTTTCTAGGTCCTGAGGGTGAACCCAAAGCCTCATGCATGCCAAGAACATGTTTTAACACTGAGGCGTAGACCTAGGCCTAGCCTTATCTTTTATATTGTTTTTTGTTGCTTTTGACCATTCTTTCAGTCTCCATAAATGACCACTTAAATTACTTCAATTAATTTGTTATCACATCTGATTGTAGTATGGTCACAATTGATGGAGAATAGGATTAGTGTTTGACCATCCTCCATAATGATGAGTCATTTGCCTATTTTGCCCTGATAGAATTAAATGGGCCACTTTTTTATAATTATTTCAAGAACATAAAGAACAGGTTAAAATAGGGTACATAATTTGAAAACTCAGTATTATCCTTAATAGGAAAACTTCTGGGAAAAATACATCAAAATGCCCCAAACTTTAAGAATGGACTTTGCTACTGAATCAGTAATGATTGATTTGTACTTCGTACTTTCTGTAAGTTCTACAGTAGACATGTGTTACTATTATTATCGAAATCAATCTGTTTGTCTGTCTGTCTGCCTGCCTGCCTGCTTGTCTGTCTGTCTGTCTGACTTCTGAGGCAGAGCCTTGCTTTATTGCCTACGCTAGCCTGAAACACGTGGTCCCTCTGCTCCAGCCTCCTATGTGTTGCGATCACACACTGGCATCATCACAGCAGACAGAAAGTCAGGTTGATAAAGTACACTTGTCCACAAGCACCTTAAAGGTGGGGACAGCTCTTCTTAGCACAGTATGATTGAGAAGGTCCTGTTAGCATAAAAGCCACTTGGTTACAGCACAGCCTTTGTCACCAAGAAGTGATTTAAAAGCAAAACTACTATAAAGTGTGGCCATTTCTTACTAACAACATAGAAACTTCTCCCCTGTTTCCACTTTCTTATTTTATCATTTTCTTGCAAACACCTTCTTCTTCTCATAAAGTAGTAAGTTTTATAATGATAGAATTTTAGGATTACAGGGGACCTCAATGTCTCTCCATCCCAGCATCACTGGGAGTCACCCAACCTGAACCTGAAATCCTCCAACAGTAGGGAGCTCATTACCTTTCAAGTCAGCACATCCTTACAACTTACAGCAAAATCATTTGGTCTATATGCATTTGTTTAAAATTTTTTTGAAAGAATAAAGGTAACTTGGAATGAGTTTTGTTTTATTTTTAATAATGGCCCACTCCACTCTTCTCAAAACAGTGAGGCGTGATAATTACCACAGGGAAGATTGTAGAACTGAAATTTCATATGAAACATTTACAAAGTTGTAACGGTGTCTCCACCGAAATGGCTTCCCTTCTGTACTACTTGGTTTTTAACTAGATGAAGCCACAGATGACGGTCGTAAGCTCCCTTCTAAACTACCGAATTACTCCTCGCATTTGATTTTAAGCAAAGAAGAAAGAATTGAGCTACGAGCATCTTAAGAAGTAGCTATTTGGGTAGGGTCATTTGGAGTTTGTTATTTCTGGGATGGGAGATGATTGTGAGGAAGAAGATTCTCCTGGGGAGCAGTTCAGAAAGCACCCCTAATCTGTGTGAGCCTAGGGGCGTCTCCACACAGCTCTGCGTTCTCTCCTCCTAATGGGCTCCGCAGTCACTAGGCTACTGCCTTTTGAGATTCTTTGAACACAGTGAACAAGAAAAGAGGCTCTGCTCACAATGGAAGCCTGGAGCTTTCTTGTTTCTGCAGTTCCTAATTTAACAGAGAGAAAGACACTTAATTACCCCCAACTGGGGGGTGAGCATAGGGGCGCACTGAAAGTCACTTGCAAAAAGGTTTTCCGAAGCGGTGCATCTGGCCAAGGTCGTTAAGTTCTACGTTTAGATGCAAAAGCTGTTTTAATTAGCCCTCCATCCATACTTTAGTTTTTAACTTAAAAAACTGTGCCACTGTCTAAAATATGTTTCAAAGTTTTATTTCTACTGTTGACAAACACTGCAAAGAACTTAACCCTCATAACACTATCCCTCTACTGAAAAACTTGTTAAATTTAATAAAAATGTAGCAACAAAAAGAAGCCTAAGTGTAGGGCAGAAAAATTCTTTTTGTTGTTTTTTTATTAGCTTATATTATTTATATAAAATAAACATATAAAATAATAGGTTTTGTTATGGCATTTCTTACATGTGTATAATACATTATGATCATATTCATCCCTATTATATCTTTTCCTGTGAAAAGTTCCAGGGAATTAGGATGGTAAGCATGAGACACCGGAAGGAGCCTAAAAAAAGGGAAAAGCCAAGCTGAAAACAGATGTTAGCACAGCCGAAAGAGTCAAGGTTCCTTTAGCAGCTCTCAACCTTCCTAATGCTGCAGCCTTTTAATGCAGTTCCTCATGTTGTGGTAACCCCCAATCATAAAATTATTTTTCATTGCTCCTTCATAGATGTAATTGTGCTACTGTCATGAGTTATAATATAAGTATCTGACACGTGACCCCCTAAGGAGTTGTGGCGCTTAGGTTGAGAACTGCTGCCTTAGACTGTCTTGGGTTCCTGTACGTTCTTCTCTGTGCAGAAACCCTTGAGTGTGAATTCGCTGTCTTGACAAAGAAAGGATCCGTCCTGTTTCTTAACCATTTCTTTCTATAGCAGTCTATCAATCCACCTAGGGGTTTCAGGAACTAAGTGCAGGAACTCAGATCCGGTGTGTATGCGCTGAGGTTTTGCACGTGGATACATGTTTTCAAAAAGAAGAAGAAGAAGAGGAGGGGGGGGAGGAGGAGGAGGAGGAGGAGGAGGAGGAGGAAGAGGAAGAGGAAGAAGAAGAAGAAGAAGAAGAAGAAGAAGAAGAAGAAGAAGAAGAAGAAGAAGAAGAAGAAGAAGAAGAAGAAGAAGAAGAAGAAGGGCAATGGGAAGGGGCAAAAGTCGATGGAGAATACAGAGAACAAAGTTCAAAACTTACCAGGCAAGGTCAACTGAAAGTCAACTGTCTGGCAGCCAATACCACGACCCAGCAAGTAAACAACTCAGTACTACAGGTCCCTGAGCCCTGGGAGAGTTTGCTTAGCCCTGGAAAGTCCAGTGTTGGGTCCTGGGGTCATGAAAGCGCCTTGCCATCTGTGACTATTTGCGGAGAGAATTGCTATTCTGTGTTTTAACTGAAGTTTCTCATGCAAGTGGCATAAAATTCTCTGAAGAGTAAAAGTGAAATAGTTATGGGGATTCCATACAGAGTGTAGACTGCGTACAATACATATCATATACTGCTATTTCTTACACAGCATATTTCACTAGACACAGAGAACGGAGGTCAGCTATCCATCTTTTAAGATAACACTCTGCAGTAAAAGCATATAAAGTCACAACCCATATTATTTTATAATTAAAACCAAAGATAGTCCAGCTCTTCATGCACCCCCTTGGCATCAGAAGTAGCATGGAGGAAGCGACTCAAGACCAGGAAGTCGCTATCATAGATCCAAGGGTATCGGGGTTGGTCTTCCTCTGGGCACATGGGAGCATAGCACTCATTTCCGTGAACATGAATCCTAGAGATGTCTGTGGCTGTGACATAGACAGCATTCTCCTTTAGTACCTATGCAGAGAGTAGGCCAGCTACTTCTGTATCATAGCGACCAAAATACCCAATAGAAATAGCATAAGGAAAGACAAAAAACCTGAACTCAGTTCATGGAGCATGTGACTAATGCTGCTCACCTCACAACAGCAGGAAACAGAGAGCGAGGACAGGTAGCTTGCAAAGAACCCTCCCTAGGCACGTAATAGCATCTACGCCCTACTTTCTAAGGGTGTCATCACATTTTTAAATGATACTGCAATCAGAGAACAAGACTTCAAAACACGAGGTTGATGTTTGTTTATTTGTTGGTTTGCTTGGTTTTTGAGAGAGGGTCAATCTGTAGGTAGGGATGTCCTTGAACTCTCAGAAATCTTCCCATCTCTGTCTCCCAAATGCTGCGATAAAAGACATGAGCCACACCATGCCTGGTCACAGGCCATTTTTGTCAGTCAGATTCAAGCCATGATAATTAGCCTTGTGGTCCATTCTAAGCGAAAACATCCAGGCAGAGGTTCTCTTTTACCTGATACTTGCCCAGTGATACAGGGTTAACTGAAATGAAGGATGGAAATGATGATCTTACTGTGTTTGTGTAAGACAGCATTCATTTCCCTATATCATCCTCATTTCAAAACCAAACATTTGAGTGTTCCTCTGATGGAGGTGGGTCTTGTATCTTATCTGTTGCTTTCATTGGTTAACTAATAAAGAAACTGCCTAGGCCCATTTGATAGGCCAACCCTTAGATGGGTAGAGTAAACAGAACAGGATTGGGGGAGAAAGGAGCTGAGTCAGAGAGTCGCCATGATTCTCCCACTCCAGCCAGACACAGGTTAAGATACTCTCTGGTAAGCGCAACTCGAGGGCTACACAGATTATTAGAAATGGGTTAGATTAAGATGTAAGAGATAGCCAATAAGAGGCTAAAGCTAATGGGCCAAGCAGTATTTAAATGAATACCGTTTCTGTGTAATTATTTCGGGCATAAGCTAGAGCTAGCTGGCGACCGGGAGCTGGGGCGGCAGGGAAGCGGCCCGCAGCTCCACCAACATTCCTCTCATCCTTACAAATTTTAAAAAGCAAAACATCCTTTTTTACATTGTCAGAGTGATCAGAAAACTTGTAGAAATGCTATTTTTTCCAAGCATAGAAGAATAATATATTCAAAGAGTCCCTTAAATTCTTAAATACCTCCTATTTATGCTCTAATAAAATGAGACTGATTTTCTTGTAAATTGGTTCCTTATGATTAATCCAAGGATACTAATCTAAGATAAATTAGGAGAGGTTTCTATAGTAACTAAAGCAATCGTATTAATATTAAGTAACTGATTAGTTTTATATATTAGACAATATGCCAGGTTTTTTATAGATTTTTTTTTACTCTACCTCATCTTCCAAGATTTTGTGAGGTAAGTATAGTTAGTCTCAGTGAAGGGATTTTCTGGAAAGGGTTGTAACTAAAATTAAGCAGTGACTCCCTGGAGTTAAGGCGGACAAAACTAGTAACCTTAAAACCTTTGGAAAAGCTAACTTGATAATTCTGTATTAGAGACCCTGTCTCTAACAAAGTCAAAGCAAGGACTGATCCCTGGGCTTGTACCCAAACCTCCATGTATGTATTGTAGAGAAAAATGCTATTTTATGTTCACATAAATACATTTATACTCACGAATTTATATAGTCACCTACACACGAAAAGCTTGTAAAAGGAGTATATACAGGGGACAAAGGCAAAACAGTGTTGAAGTATATATATACATATATATTATATATATATGCATATATATGTATATATATAATATAATATAATATATAAGAGAATGTATTAGGAGAAGATGAATAAATATACCACCTGAAGGTCAGATCAAATGGCAGACAGTTTTCCTTTCCACCCTCAGCTTCTACTATTTTGATATGGGAAGTAAAGCAAGGAAGCAAGCTGAGTCAATATTCATAAAGAAATGATGAAATTTAGGGAATCTTGAAAACAAAAAAAAAAACTTTAAAATTTTTCAAGACAAATAAATTTGGTCTCTTTGGGTCTTCAGGATTTCAAGTGTCAATGAGCTCTGACGTCATCTCTTTCCATGTGATCAGGCATGTATGAGAAGAGTCCTGCTTCCTTTTTCGGTTCTAGACAAGTGACAGAAGCCACGTGCCTCCCAGGTACTGATTAGATGTGGATCAAAGGTGAGCAGCATCAGGACCTGCCAAGGCTGGTGCAGAGCTGCTCCTGCAGTCATGGCCTATTGCCTGTTCCTCACTCTCGAGCAGCAGTTGCAAAATTTGAGTGCTCGTCAGCATCACAGGAGATGTTTAAAAGAGGTTCTTGTCCTGGGGCTTGAACTTAAGACCCATGGAAAACACAGACATTTATGTTACCATTCATAACAGTGGCAAAATTACAGCTATTCAGTAGCAACTAAATAATTTCATAATGGGAGGGGGGTCATCACAGTGTGAGAAACTGTATTAGAGTCAAAGCATTAGGAAGGCTGAGAACCACTGGATAAATGAATGCTACTCTCATCCTCCTGGTGCAATGAGTTTACGGCATGTGTGAGGTGATGAAGAACTCGCATTTGTGACAAGTCTGTCCAGGAGTGACATTCCCCATAGATTGTAGGTACAATTCCAATGTATTTAGATCTCTAAAGTCGCTTGTGGATAAATACCAAGGAGTCTTTCAATCAGACTCCAAGTGATATTTTGGAAGACTTCTGAAACATTAATCTTATATATTAGAGTCCTGGTAATGACAAGATTTGAGTGAGCCAGCAAGAGTTTGGCTATGTTTTCCATGGACACATTTGCCAACTCCGCTTCAATGGGAGAATGATTACCAGTTATTGATTTAAACATTTACCTTCCACGACTTAATAGCTTTGTCTGTGTGTCCAGACTCACACAATCTTGATCATTCTTCACCGGGAACACACCTACAGGCCCGCTTTCAGAAATTGTCATCTAGGTCCTGGGCCAGGTCCTGATGTTCCTTTGAACTTGAAAATGTTGCTGTCACCAGACGTCATACAGCTCTGTGATATCTGAGGCTCCCCTGACCCCATTGCATTTCGACTTCTGCCTTCCTGTTTCATAGAGCCTACAGTTCAGAAAGCACCACAAACCTTAGGAAACCTTTAAACCATTTTCTTTTTGGGTCTTTCCCAAATGACCAGAGGATAATGGCCTCCCATCTTCATGGTTTTGTGTGCTCATACATTCTGCTCATACATTAGGATCACAGTGCCAAGGGAAGGCTGACTTTAACATTCCCAGTCTTATGAAATTCCTCTGATTTGCTTTGGCAATGCATTTACTCAAGCGGAACTTTGGGCACCAGACACCGTAGCACGTTTAGTTATGAAACTGAATTCTTTATCATTTAGGAATGTTCATACGAGGTGTTGAAATACATGGAGACCAAATTCATCACATTACATGTTCTTACACAGGACATTAGAAAGTTGGATGGAACAGCTCTCTCAGGAATCAAGAGTTTTAGGAGACAAGAGAGCTTGAGCATGTTATTTTTGCTTTTATTGCAGTTTACAATTGTGAGAATTAAGATGAAATCAGTAACACATGAGTACAAGGTTGATTGACACTTTGTCCAGTGCAAAATATTTGGATAACATAATGGAGGACCCAATGATTGGTCATACTAGACATGGGATTAAACTAACAACCCAAAAGGCAGGATGCAATCGGGAAGGAAGTACTGAAAGTGAATTTGCCAGCAGGAACCTTTTTCATGGGGGTGAGGCTGTGGTGCTGTAGGAGACAACTGTCTGCTGAAATACTCTTCCAATGGCGTGCTACAATCCGAAGCATGTGTCGCCTTTGTAGCCTGCAGCCCGTTCTCATGCCTTCAGAATAGGTCTGTCCCTACTGACTGAAAGTTCATTCAAAGTCCTCCACTCCACAAACTTCTGTTGAAGAGTCTTCATTTGCATCTGGGTGAAAGGGACTGGGTAAACACGTTTCCTCTGTGCAAGAAATACTTTAGATTCTTTTAGAGTAATGGTTCTAATCCATGGAAGTCAGTCTGTGTTCCCATTCACACTGTGGGCCTTGCCTTTTGCCTCCAACAGTGCCGACGGCTTGTACAAGGACTCTAATCCCTAGAGCAGGAGGCTGGCATCCATGGACCGAGAGTTGCTCATTTGTTCTTGGATTTCTGAAGTCAGCTGGGTGTTACCTCAGGATTAGCCCAGCACAAGGGCACTGGGTTTTCATCCTGGAATTAAATGCTGACTTTTGGAAGGAGAACCAGACCTTTAGCAGGGACCCTGAGAAGTCTCCAAGCCATACCATAAAAGGACAAGGACAACACGAACTCTCAAAGAGATAGCTGTTCAGATCACCTTGTCCTCACAATGGTGTATGAAGCCAAATAGACAAAAGTGGATTCCAGTTCTCTGCAGTGAGGCTGTGTCCTCCAGGAGTGGAAACTGAGTTGTAAGCAGGGTTGAAATCACCCCCCAAGTCTGAACCAGCAGTTTCAGACCAAAATATGGTTTATCGTTTTTTCCCTTCTTTTTAAGTTTGAGACAGTACAATCACCCAATGCCAGAGGACATCCAAATGTAATTTTTTGTGTGTGGAAAGTCAGACATTTAAACACTGAAAACTTTCTTTGCTAATTATGGTTATTTGATGAAAATAGACTCTTTACTCCACGTTTGTTAGGTTCGTATCATTAGTGTATGTCAGACACCTGGCACTAACTATATCCAGAGAAGGGAACTGAAGCTGAGAACTAATATTAAATTTCAAAACTCCAGAGTACTGGGGAGAGGATGCAGTACAGATTCATGAGGACCTGAGTTCAAATCCCATGAATCCATGTGAACAGTCAGGTGTGCTCACACACATCTGTAACACAAGCATGGTATACAGCAGAGATGAGAGGATGGATAGCTGGGGCTTTCTGGACTCCACTCTAGATCCAGGGGAATTAGAACACACACACCCACAGCCCAGTATAGGGGATATAAAATAAAATATGCACTTCGCCTTTGGAGAGCTCGTACTGCCAAGAAAAGAAAGTACGCAAGCATATGAACAACTAAGAAATGAAACATCGGAGCCAAAACAGAAGATATGTGGTGTGTGTGTGTGTGTAATACACACAATATATAATGCTGGGGGCAGTGTCAGGAAAGACTCAAAAGAAGGAGCTAACTATGATTCTGAGAAACTGGGAAAGTCATTTGCAAAGGAACCCACAATTGAGTTGGGTCTTACAGAACAAACAGAAGCTTACTTTTAGTCAGGCAGCAATGGAAGCCTGTTTTTAGTGACACGGCACGTAGAGAGTAATGAAGTCAAGAGAGAGCAGGCGCCACACAGAGTAACACAAAAGGTCTAATGGACAGAGCAGCCCTGGAACATAAGACAGCCAAGATGATTGGCAGCTTGGCGAGCGGGTGCCTATCTATAACCCCAGCATCTAGGAAGCTGAGGCCAGAGGACCGTTAGCTAGGGAACAGATTGGGTTAAGTGAAGAAGAGGAGGAGGAAGTGAAGAAGAAGGAGGAAGAGGAGGAAAGGAGAATGAAGAGAAAAGTGAAGAAGATAATTGTTATCTCTGCATCACAAATAAAACTGGGAGATGAGGCAGAATAGATGGCCAGAAACCAGATCCCCTTGAGTTCCTTCCTAGCTCAAGGACGTTTTGAAAGCAAGAAGCAGGGTGTTTTAATTATACCGAAGTTTCCTTGTAATTATGGTGTTTCTCAAATGCTTATTATTTACAGGCTAAGTTTTCATTTCATGCAAATTGTCATCATTATTGTGTTCTAAATAAGGAAAATTTTAATCAAAACACAAAGCCTAATGATAGTACTTTATGATTTTAATAATACGCAAATAAATGTTTAACTCCCAATTAGAGTTAACAGAAATAAACCAGGCAAGCAAACCAAGAAACCCGTTCTCCACTGAGGATATACTTAGTGGCCAACTGTGTTGAAATAGGGGCGGCCGGGGCTGCGTCCCCAGCACCCCGGCCGCCTGCTCGGCTAGCTTATGCCCCGAAATAATAACACACAAACTGTATTCATTTAAATACTGCTTGGCCCATTTCTATGTAACCTCTTCTCGGCTAACTCTCGCATCTGGATTAGCCCATTTCTTATATTCTGTGTAGCACCCAAAGGTGCGCTTACCGGGAAGTTTCTAGCCTACGTCCATCCTGAATCGGAGCTTCATCCGCGTGTGTCTCAGAAAGGAGCTATCACATCTACCCAGGAGCGCGGAGCATGGCGTCTCTGCTCCAGAGAGCAGAGCTTGTCGAGTCTCTGCTCACTTCCTCTTCCTCCCAGTATGCTACTCTGTTTACTTCTCCCACCTATGTTTTAACCTATGAGGGCCAAGCAGTTCCTTTATTACTTAACCAATGAAATCAACAGATTGATATATGACACTCCCACATCACAACTGGATAAATGGAGAAGTGGCCTTCCTTGTAAGCCTCGAACAGGTCGGAGACACAGAGATAACACAGCGGTTGAAAGGTTGTCCAAGTGACTCCAAGTAGATTCTACACTTGCTGGGACACCATGTGCATTTCAGAAGCAACTTGAAGCTAAATTCTCTTAAGACCAATGTTCATGTTAACTTTTCGGTTTTCATGCATGTTGTTACAGATCTCAAATGTCCACCAATCAACAGGAAGTTTGGACTGCACCACAGAGCTGCAGAGAAGCAGGTAGAGGACTGGTCAGG
Source organism: Neodon shergylaensis (assembly GCA_025134845.1). Lineage (NCBI taxonomy): Eukaryota > Metazoa > Chordata > Mammalia > Rodentia > Cricetidae > Neodon > Neodon shergylaensis. Next base: position 11,682,797 of record JABTXL010006712.1, read on the forward strand.
GCAGTAAGAGGGCAGGGACACAGGCCCAGAAGAGACTATCTGGCTTTTGAGTGACAAACAGGGTCAATGAGAGAGAGAATTGACAGTGTCAGACTACAACTGAGGACATTTGCCGAGCATTGGGTGGCCTGCACTGTAGGCGGAAATGGCAGGAGAAGAAGTGGACAGAGCGGCAAACTACATCTAGAATTTGCATGAGCCTAGGTCAGGCCGGCATGAAGAAAGAATTTCACATGGGCAGAAGATTCATTTGAGGCAGAACTGTGAAGGGTATCACCATTTCCACAGGTCCTTTTCTTCTCTTCTCTCATCTCCTCTTTTCAACATTAGAAGGAGTAAGTGTGATATACGCCTAGCACAAGGGGTTGTGGTGACATCTTTGATTAAGATCCAGGGTGATAGAGGACCAAGAAGTGACTGAGAAGACATCTGTACAGGGGACAAACTGGGGCAGAGGCAAAGGACGTTGCATGGAATGCTTTCTAACAGTGCAATTATTCTAGTGTCTTGCATGTGGACAGATGAACGGGCAATCATTGTCCTCAGAGACAGTTCCCTGACGTATGGATCCATACCTGGCCCTCAGACAAGAGATGACAATGCAAGCCGGTCTGTACTTGGGATTTAGTAACAATGAAGGCCAAGACAGTGAACTAAATGGACTGGAGGATCTGAGAGGACAGGCTGCTCCTCTCACCACCAACACTGCAATGACAATGACAGTGACTACAGCACCCACTACCACCACTTCCACCACACACACACACACACACACACACACACACACACACAACACTGCAATGGTTCCCTTGGATCATGCAGCTTTACTGTCATGCAGATGTGAATGTCTTGTGTAACTAACAAATGGTAGAGGGTTATTATAGGAAGACATCTGGACAGCCTCGGACTTCAGCGGTTTATCACTCTGTCTGCTCCCGGAGATCAAAAGCACGCCTTGGTGAACAAAAGCACACCAGAGTGTGAAATGGCTTTTAAAGCCTGGCTGTTCTCTAACACTGCTTGGCTTGAAGAATGCCTGGTTGCAGGAGGGGAGTCTCGGTATAGCTCAGTCCGTGTATTGTAGGCTGTTTTACCTCGCTGTTCCTTCTTCTCTTCCTCATAGTGCCTTCCTGTCCGCAGTGCTCCAAGGAAGTGTGGGACCTTAAGCTCACTTCTCTCATTTCCATCCCGGCTACATCCATTTCCTCTTATCAGGGACCTGCTCTTGCTCTTGGTTTTGCTGTGGACGAGAACCTATGTTTATCGCAAGGTCACTCAGCACTCAGGAGGCCTGCCCTAACTGCAAGCACATGATACATGGGGCACAGCCGGCCCAAATCACAAAATTTGGGGCATGCTTCAGTGATAAGCGAAGGACAGCTGGGAAACCTGATGCTGCTTATTGAGGAGGTGGGATAAGCCACCCCCAAACCAGACTGGGTTTGATTCTATAAAGATAACATCCAACTAAAATCATTGTTTGGATTCATTATGTATCTATCAAAAAGTATATATATATATAGTCACAACAGACTATATAACCATCAGATGCCTAGTGTAGGGGCAATGATAAAACAGAGGACAAGGCTTGCTTACAACTCATGGAGACCAAGCATAGCACAACACAGCAGGCTGTTGGGATACTAGTACCTGAATATATTCAGCCCTTTGCCCCTGACTTCCTTTATGGTGACATCACTATCACAGCTTCAGTTGGTCAAGGTGAAACTATTTAAACAAATTAGGATTTTTTTCTTGAAAGATGGCTGTAGACATAATATTAATTGATCATATGTACCGCAAATAACATAAATTAATTTGTAAATTTTATTTGGTTGCAGGTACTTCAGTCTGCTTATAGTTGCGTGTGGTTGTCTGTCAGTCTTCCTATAGCATTACTGCTTGTCTTGGAAGACCAAGATAGGAGATTACCTCATAGAATGAAAACTAAACTTCCTGTCTTGTGTTTCAGGACTCCTTATATCTGATGCCGCAGTACCCCACCCTCACTAGAACTTGTTGCTTCGGTAGCCAGTGAGCGCACAAACCGTATGCTCCCGCCTTGCCTTCCTACTCAGAGAGAAACCCTCACTTGCTACTGCCTGATGTCTTCCCCTTTCCTCCATCCTCCAACTCTGTCTGCAAGACGATCAGTGGAAGGCCCAGCAGACATTGTGATAAGCACTTCAGAACTCTTAAACTATTGAATCTTTATTTCGGTTCTTTCAGATTACTGTCAACTTTATATTAGAGAAGAAGAAATCAAAACAGACAGGTTCCCCCAAGGTCCTATAGTTCTCAGTGGTAAAGCAAGATTTGAACCCAGGTTTTCTGACTCCAGGCTTCATAAATGTACCATTGTTCAACACTGACTCACGCAGGGTTTATCATCTGTGGACCACAGCAATGGCTTCCATCTTGGTGGCCCTCATGTTTTTTTGATCACTCATTTGACATTTGCTACTTAATGGCAAATTTTGCCTAACATTCTTTCCTTTTTACTTTCTATCTTAACTAATTAATTTCTTAAAGACAAATAATAATTTTATTATTTATGGGATAAAATACGATATTTTGATGTATACATGGCAGAAAGATAAAATCAAACCACCATATTTATGGCTTCATCTTCTCACTATTGCTCCTTTTGGTGGTGATAACATTTGAAATCTGTTCTTTTGGCAATGTTGGAATTCACATTACGTTCTGACCCGCTGTCACCATGTTGTACAATAGATCACTGAAACTTACTTCTAGCTTCCTGAAACCCTGCACCCTATGATCTACATCTTCCCTTTCCCCAGACCCATCTCAGTCTCCAGCCTCTGGAGACTACTGTTATACTCTCTGTTGCTAGGGGTGTGGTCAACTGTTTTACTAAACATATGCATAGAAGCCAGATTAGTGGCCACTGCTTCTGGCAGCTCATTTCACCACCCTTGGGCTGGGGCTACAGGTTCTGCTTTACTGTGTCTTCCATACACGTGTGATCAATGAGCCCTTGCTCAGTGTTTGCACAACTGAAATTCCTTCCTATTTTTTGTGCTACCTCCCTGAGTCTTCCATAATATTGGGGAGAAACTTACACGCCCTTGGTCACCACTAAAGAACCTATACAAAGTTATTTTTAACATAAATCAAAATAGGAGGCAGAATGAAAATACATAATGTTAAGAAGCATGAGGATGGTGATCCTTACCACCTGCAAGTCTGAGACCCTTGCTCTTGGCAGCCCTTGAGTTTCAACTCTGACGACTCATCTCTTCCTTCAGTTATAGGAACTAGGAATGGACTTGAGGATTCACGACACCCAGAGCCGGTCTCTTAAGCTATTCTTAAATTCCCAGAAAAGGATTTTTTACATGAATTTGTGTGGAGTTGGTGTTTTGGCAGCTTTTCTAGAGCAGGTGGACACAGCCCTTCTTTGTGAGCAAACTCTGCTGCCTCAGAACTCGGCCCAGGACTAGCTCAGTGCATGCTCTGTTCAGGGAGCAGAGCTCGCAGGCCCTAACAAGCATTCCTGGAAATAATTTCCAGATTCAATTATATTCCTTGCTGAGGTAAGGGCCCACACCCCAAAGAGGTAGTTTCAGCTTGTGGGCGTCAAAATGAAACCTAAATATATTAGGGATTAGTGATTTCCTTCTTGGCCTCCCAAATATTTGCATCATTTTACCATCAATGGGCGGCTCCGATGGTCTGACCCATGCAGCTCCATTACTTTCTCTTTTGCCTTTATTCAGCTATCGCCACGTGGGTGGGCTCTACTTCTGTCTCTATACAATCTACATCTTACTCATGGCTCATGGCTGTTATTGCATTTGATTATGCTATTTGAATTTAGGACAAAAAAGATCTCCATAAAACTCAGGGAAGAATCTGACTTTAGCTTATAATATCAAGTAAACCAACAATGTTTATGCACCTACAATCATGACCTCTTAGCATAGTAATTTTGATGGTATTATATTAATGTCCTAAACATTCTGAAAACAATACGGACCTGAAGGTGATGACTGAACACAGCTCATGGCAAAAGTCTTTGGCCAGCGGAGACAGCTCTGGCTGAGAAGTACCTAAAAGGGCCCACGGTTTGCAAAGAGCCACCCCCCCCCAAAGAAGAAGCCCACTGAGAAAATGCCTCCGTGATTTGGGGCTGATCCCAGCCTGGCAGCTCATAAACACCATTAGTGCAGACTACTGCTGAGTTATTATGCAGTAGAAGGATTCTTGACAGCTTGGTGGCTCCGTGATTCTACTTCTCCTCATTTGCCTGTGTCAAAGTGGCAACACTCCGTTGAAAGGATGAGGTGGTTTCTACTCCTCCGTTATTTCAGAGGAAGTGTGTGTGTGTGTGTGTGTGTGTGTGTGTGTGTGTAATTTTGAAAGCCTCCATTGCAATCTATGCATGTAGAAAACGTTATTAGTAAAAATAAGTCCAAAAAAAAAAAGCTGAGCAGAAAAGGAACATAACAGGGGTAAGTTGTCTCTGTGGAATATTTTCCAAGATATGAGCAAATAAAGTATAACAAGTTTTCATTCACTCATTACTCTGCATATGGAGTTTAGGTAAGCTGCTATAAAGTCAAGTGTAATGCCTCAGTAGGCATGAATAATTCCTACCACCCAATTAAACTAGTCGGATTTAGTTTCTCCTTTTCTGTGCTTTCTTTCCACAACTGCGTCCTATCCGTCCACTCCCAAAATCCATTTAGATTTTGATCGCAATGAAGACGTGCATGGCTACAAGGTGGTCAACAGTTTTTATTTAATGTGTTGGTCCTTCCCAATCAAAGCACCATATTCCAGCATCAAAATACTTACACGCCCTCTTAACAGCTGATTTATGGCAAGTCGATTAAGCTGTGTGTTTCGGGTTTGTTTGATATATGGGGAGAAAACCAGTTCTGGGGAAATGTGGCCAATAACTCTGAACTGTCACATTCATTGGGCTCATTGGTGGTGACGATGGCGAGGGCTCCTTCAGAACTCCGGTGTCAGTCCTATTCTTCCTGGGGTCGACTGCAATGAACTCTCAGTGGTAGCTGCTGACCTCTGATGCCTGAAATCTTGAAGCAGGCTTTCCAGAATGAGAGCACCCTTGATGGCTTTGTTCTCTCCTTGTGGAGGCCTTGAAAAGCTGAGCAAACTTCCTAGAGGCCCGCGTCCCGGTGAGAGAATTCCAGACTTGTGGCTGGAATGAATATTTAACTTGATTGGCTTTTTGCTTCCGTGAGCATCAGTCCTCCCATGGAATTGTATTCACATTTCATGAACTCCCCATCCCATCGGCTCCTTTGATCTGCAGTCATTGTCTTTCAGTTGGGCATTTGTCTGCCTCCCAACTCATCAGCCTCCGAGTCCATCTAAATAACGCACTACACAAGCCCTTAGTGTTCCCCACCTAACAAAAGCTAGATCTGCATGCTCCAGTGCTCCGTGAAAGGCTGTTGAAACCATCAATCTTGCTGGCTCTTGTGGAGGTCAAGACACAGCAGAGACAGCTGGCCAATCAATTAACCAAGAAATGCAATTTGGAACCCAAGAAAAGACTTCTCCATGTTATTCTTTTCAGCAACATAACTGTCAATATTTACAGCAGGCCATATATCAAGACACCAGGGAAGGAGGGGAGATTCTATTATGAGCAGCAAATGCTGGAATCGTTGGTAATTCTCCTGTTCTGACACAAGGAGTCAGTCCTATAGACGCTAGCGGTTTCTGAATCCAGATGAAAATGAAAATGTCATATCAACCCCCGAGAGCAATCAAAGAGAGGTGTGTGGTACCCACCCATGAAAGATCATACCCACCCCTTTCTTACAGACATCTTGGCCGCCTCAGTATAAGTAAGTAAATTAATTAATATTAAATTAATTAATTAATCTGGGACTAGAGAGATGGCTCAGTGGTGAGTTCTTATTCACTGTTCTTCTGGAGTACCTGGGGTCAGTTCCTAGCACTCCCCCCATGGCAGCTCACAAACACCTGTAACTCCAGTTCCAGAGGACCTGACACCTTCTTCTGGATTCAGAGACTCCTGCACGTGTGTATTGCTCACGGACTCAACGCAGGCTCACACATGTATGCACCAATAAAACAATACAACATCACTTTAAAACAATCTCTGTGGTTAAGCTATGGAATTAAACCTTTTCTGTGACTCTATAATTTCAGTTATGTCCTCAGTCCCTGTGAGTAGATAAAGCAGAAGCAGAAATGAGCTCTTTCGAAGCTAATATTCTACATCCAGTTGAGGGCAACTCCGTGTGTTTTGCACAGTGAAACCAGGAGACAGTATCACCAGAGAAGGTCTATGAAGACTAGCTTGTCTGTTTTGTCGTGACCTTGAGCTCTTAGGGCCAACACTTGAACATTACTCTTTTCCTTCAGGTCCTTGCTTCTTCTTCTATTTACTCTTGATTTATAGACAGACGGAAATCTCCAACGGAGATGGCTCCTTTACTACCTCTAATCCCACTAACAGCTCGCTTTTCCTAATGACTAATAAGGCTTAGTCATTCGGTAACTTGTGTCAAGCTAAAGAGATTCAAATTAATTGGCAGAAACTGTATTCTCTCTCCTTTCCCTCACACCTTAACATCTCCTATCCCTTCTTTGGTTAGTAATAAACACTTGTGTCTTCTAAACATCAAAAATACAAAATCCAGAGAGAGAGAAAATGACTAGGATTTTATGGAGATCTTTCAAAAATACGAAATTGTAGAAATACCTGTCGGGAGGTTCATTAAATTAGTGAGAATTTACCTTTGACTCTTTACCAGGAGGCTCCATTCCTTCCCTGCTTGTCTTTCATGCTTCTTTAAGGGGATACAAGCAGGAGGACTGGGGTGAGGTGGAGGGGCTCAAAGAAGCAATGACAACAAAAACTGCACGAAATGCACACTGCAAGATGTCAAGCTCTCCCACAAACAGAGCGGATGACGGTTTTCCCTGAACTCGAAGTAGACAGTGACGACTGGGCAGCTGACGCATGCACTTAAACACGGGACCTGAAATAACAGGGTCTCCCGACCACACTGTAGCCTTTACACGGATTCAAAAGTCCCATCAACCACAGGGGAAAAAAAAAAAAAACTGCCTTCAAAAAATGAATGGACTCTTAAAAACATTTCCTTAAGGACTGATATCAGGAGAAATAAAGGACAAAGGCCAGGAACTCACAAACAGGAACAGTGGGAGTAACCTCCCCTCCCTCTTTTATCTATACAATTTCTTTCTTGATAAGCCCCCAGGGAAATCCCCAGGGGCTCCTGAAATCAGAAGCATTCCTGGGTGGGAGCTGGAACCTGGCTAGGCAAATTCAGGGTTGTGGCTCTGACAGGAAGGAGTCAGACCCCTGTTTATCGTCTCTATGGTCAAGATTAGGACCGAAAAAGCCTGCAGGGGCCCTGTTGTCCCTTTTTAAGTAACACCGAGTCTCCAGTTGTCTCTAGAAGCAGCCCTAAAGATGGCTAAAAATGAGTTTAGAACAAAACAAAAAATAAATTACAATTTAACTGTAATTTAAAACGGTTTATTAGTCAGGTGATGGCTTTAGTCCTAGCACTCTGGAGGCAGAGGCAGGTAGATATCTGAGTTGAGGCCAGTTTGGTCTACAGAGGGAGTTCCGGGACAGCAAGGGCTACACAGAGAAACCTTGTCTCGCTAAACCTAAATAAATAAATAACTAATAAAATAGCTTGCTTATCTAGTTGAAGGCAATGGTGCTAAGAAGGCTAAGGGAATCAAGGGGAAATAAAAGAGAAATATTTTTTTCCTCTTATGGTATTTAAACATTACAAACACCACAGAGATAATTAAGAGTGGTTGACTTAGGGGAGGTTTCCTTGATTTTAAAACATATTTTTATGTCTTACCAAAGTCAACTATCCTCAAAAAACTCAGAATGTAAACAGAGGTCTGTCTCAAGTGTTTAGTAGCATGGTTGATGGTGACCAATCACTAGTCACAGTGTTTTTATTGGGACTGTTGATTTACAGCAGCCACCAATAATGAAAATGTGGCAAACTGCAAGAGGTAGAGGAAATATATAGACTACTGGGGTCCAGGAAAAGGGGTTAGACAATGGATTTCTTTTTAAAGCAGCATCAGGCCAGGGCAGTCCACCCTTCCACAGACTAAGCCCCTGTGATAAGGGATCCTATTGTTGTTTGTGAGGGATCCTACTGTTGCTTAGACAGATAATGCAAAAAAGCAAAGATAAAACCTTTGATAGAAGTTAAATGGAAACAGACTAATGCCTGTGTGGAAACGAGCAAGGGGAAGGAGCCAGCAGGTGTAGCTGGATCCAGTGTTCAGACTGCCTGTGAGACCCAGCAAGGTTAGACCACAGCGGTGCTTCGTTGGCAGCTTCAGGTAAACGTGAATGCCTCATTGCAGAAAAGCAAACCTTGGTAACAATGAAAACACTACCTTTCTTCATTTCTAAGCTCCTCCTTACTAACAATCAGGAGACCTATTCCTGCTGAACGCAATGGGTAGATGGTTGCGCACAATAGTGAGAGTTGCATGTTAGGCACACAAGCTTAAAAATTGTGCAGCAGATAGAACGGAGAGTGGAGGCTCTAAGTGTACGGCAGTGAGCTCGCTAAGAAGTTCACCGTGCAGTCGTGGAAGTAGGAATTCCTGGTATGTGAGGTGAAGGAGCCGATTCCGGGTTTGTGAGGTGAAGCGTGGCATTGCTCTCTTGTCTTTGAGACAGCACTCTCTTGACAGGGAGGGCCATGTTGCCAGTGAGTCACACTTCATAAGTATGAGGGTAGGACTTAGGGACAACAAATGCACAGCTAGTAACCTCAGATCCTACTCACACTTTCCTTCATGCCACGGGGATCCTTGCCTTTCTCCTCCGCTGGGGGTAGGGCATTTATGACAAGATGAGAAGATAAAAGTTAAGGATGAGGAAAACTAGTCTATGGATAAGAATGCTTTCTGCATAAACACGAGGACCTGAGATCGAAACACCAGGACCCAGGCTGAAGCTGGACACAATAGCATGGGTGTCTGTACCCTCAGGACTCCTCTGAAGAGGTGGGAGCGGGGAGACAGGAGAATTCCTGAAGTTCATGGGCGAGCTAACCTGGCTTATGTAGTAGGGAAGCAATACAAAGCTGGAGTTATAGGAACTTGTGGGTCACCAATGAGGGTGCTAGGAATTCAACTCAGATCCTCTGCAAGATCAGCTTTTAACTACTAAGCCATCTCTCCAGCCCCCCCCCCCTTGTTTTTTTGAAAAACAATGGGTGACTGATTTGTAACACTTATAGGCATTTATGAGTAACAATGGATAAACTGATTGATGTGTACATTGGGCTGTAATCAACTTGTAGTTAGAATTCCCATCATGTTTAATGTGTAGCGTTTCTTGATGACTCACTATTTGGGATGCTGTTGTGGATGAGGACTCTGTTTCCACTCCTCTGTGAGGTCCTACCATCGTACTCAGCAAACAAGTGTTGAAGGATGGGGAGATGTCTCCATGGGGAAAGTGCTTGTTATGAAAACATGTCGACCGGGATACATATCTCCAGCATCCATGCTAAAATATGTGTATGGCAGTGTGGTGTGTAACCCCAGAGCTCGAGGATGAGGACAGGCAGATCCTGGGGGCTCACTGGCCAGCCAGCCTGTCCGAAAGAGCAAACTTCATGCATAGTGAGAGATAATGTTTCAAAAAATAAAGGGGAGAAGCTACTGAGAAAGACATTCTGATATTGGTCTCTGCCCTCCACACATATCCACACAGGTTTGTGTATCTTCACACACACCATACTACACACACCATACTACACACACCATACTAAACACACACACACTCACACAGGGGGGAGACAACTGTTGGCTGAATGAATGACTTCAATTCTTTGTATTTTCTTTGCACTGAGTCCTTATACACTCCTTTGAAAAACCAACTCTGAATATAGAAGTGACTAAAAATACATATTAATGGCATGAGACTGGCAACCTCCCTCCTGCAGCCAGCCAGAAACCAGGAAGAAACACAAGCTTGAGCCCTCAAGGGAAGCAAAAGTCCTGTGCCCCCGTAACTTTGTATCCTATGAGCTCATCTCCCCAGCCCAGGTATCCCACATAGCAGGATGTGTAATGAACGTGCATTGTGTAATATGCCAGTTGGGTGCAATTTAAAGGAGAGTACAGTTAATGGAGAAACAGGTGAAAGACAGAAAAATTGTTTGCTGATATAAATTAAAGTGGTGGAGAAAAAAATCCAAACCAAGAACACTCTCTAGGAGAATTTAAGGAAATAAAAAGGTGTGTTATTCCAAGAAATGTTAAACAGAAGTTGTACAAAGCTGACTTAAATTTGATAATTTTGAACATAATCTTCGTGGCCGGTGACGAGAAATAGGCTACGAGCTAAGTGCAGGTTGAAGTAATTGGCTTTTTGTTGTTACTGAGATGAAAAGTTGTGCCTCAAAATACAAACTGGAAGTGGTTTCTCAAGAATCAACAAAAACAGGCAGATCTCTGTGAGTTCTAGGCCACCCTGGTGTACAAGAGGTAGTTCCAGGACAGGCTCTAAAGCAACACAGAGAAACCCTGTCTCGAAAACAAAATAAAACAAAAAGGAATCAACTAAAAGATTTAACCTCAGTTGACCCCAGGTTACAAGCAGACAGAAACCAGAAAGAATCACAAAATTGAGTCCTCACACAGAGTTCAAACTAAAGTCTAATTTCTCCTGTGTCTCTGTAACATTGTATCCTGTGAGCGCACCTCCCCAGCCCAGGTATCTCATCCAGCAGGAAGCCATTTTTTGGGCTCTGATGCTCCTCTGAGTGCCTTTTTTTTTTTTTGACAAGTCATTACAGAGGAAAAGCACCAGGGATTAGGAGGCAGAAAGACTATCATCCCCAGAGCATTATATACACGGGTTGTGTTTATTGCCTTTATAGAGGTGACTGCCCCCACAGACAAGCCAGCTTTTTGGAGGCTTCTGTGCTGGGTCCAGATGTTTATCATTGGGATTTTCAAAGCACTTAACACCTTTGAAGCACTGTGCACTAGACAATCACAAACAGCGATGTCACCAATCAATAGTCCTGAAAAGGTGGCCACTATCTGAAGAGGGAAGGAGCCAGACCTTACGTCAACGAGGACCTTCCTATGTCACTGGCATTTCAAACCCACCTTGAGTGGCACAGCCCTCCCCTAATGGCATCTCTCCTTTGGTTTTACTCCTGTTACTATATATGAAGAATGTGTGGTTCCGTACTATGCAGCTTATCTGCATCTTTACCTAAGTATACTGTGTAGCCCTTAAAAGGAACTCAGTAAAGCTTTGTGAGTGTATGTGATTTCCATAAATTAACTTCTATGGGAGTATTTCTCATGCACGGGAAGCAACTGTCTTAGTCAGCAGCCATGGGCTGGACATAATGGATGCATGTTACATGACTCGTTTTGCCCAAGGGAAAAAAAGAAGGTGGTGGGGGGGGATAATCAGATCCCCTTTGGGCATAGTCTTATCCTGTGGGTGAGTAAGTTCGTACTCAAGCCTCGTGTCAGCACTGCTTCGTGTTTACTTTGCATGTGTTCGAGAAGGTTATGGCACAGTCTTAAAATTTTAGATCTTAAGAATTTATTTCTGTTAGGCAAGGTTAAAAAAAAAGGAACATTTCACAAAGGCTTGTGAAGCTAAGTTAAACACCTAAAAAGAAGAGTCAGAGCAATCCAGAGGGGGCATACAGTATGTGCTTTTATGACTTATATAGTAACATATGGTATTAATTTATTATTAGCACTCTAGTATCATTCACACATTAATATTCTAATATCACTATCATATGTGTGGTACAGCTAAGTTAGTATGTGTGGTATAGTTACTGGCTCAGGTCAAACACTTTTTATGGAATGAGAAGATTATGCTCAGAAAAGATCCCAAGAAAGAGTGGCAAGGCCACTAGACACACCAAACAGGTGACCTATCCACACCATCATCTACCCCATAGAAAATCCTATTCTACAATGGGATGGGATGAAAAGCAAGCCGGTAATGTGGCCAATCACACAATGCTGCTTTTAAATAAAGACACCAGCAGAGTTTAGAGAGTGTGGTGGTTTGAAAGATAATGGCTTCCAAAGAGAGGTATGGCCTGGCCAGAGTAGGCGGAGCCTTGTTGGAGGAAGTGTGTCACTGTGAAGTTGGGCTTTGAGATCTCCTATGCTCAAGCTACATCCAGTGAAAAAGATCACTTCCTATTGCCTGTGAGTCAAGATGTAAGGACTCTCAGCTCCTGCTCCAGCACCGTGCCTGCCAGCACACCACCATATCCCATCATGATGATTTGGACTAAATCTCTGAACTGTAATCTAGCCATTCCAATTAAATGTTTTTCCTTTATAAGAGTTGCCATGGTCATTGCGTCTCTTCACAGCTGTAGAAACCCTCACTAAGATGGAGAGCTTGCTCAATGATCCAGTTTAATTCCTTCATTGCACTTTGAAGACATGGAAGATGTGAGAGAGATGAATTTTGTTACATGAGACATGTTGGGGTCAGAATCAAGCAAGCACACACTGATTAAAACATTCGGTGATATTCTCATGCCTAAATTTCAGTCGATTGTGATTTTTATTTCCTGGTCTTTGCTTTCTCATTTTAGAAATGTATTCATTATTTATTCTGTTTTAGTTTTGATTAGTTTTTAGTGTATCAATGATGGATTTTACGTATAACATTTTCATATATATGGTATTGTACCGTGCTCATATTTTCCACACCTCCCCTATACTCTCTATTCCTTCATGTTTGTCTCCAGCCTCCCCTTTAAATAGTTCCCCTTATGACTTAATGCCATATTTATAAAAATAATATTTAATTATTATGTTATATATTAAAATATTATAAATAATATAATACATAAATCTAGATTTATATAATATGTAAATATTTTATATAATCTAAACTTATACACAATAATATAATGTATGTAATATATAAACACATGTAAAAATCTAGATTCTGCATAGGAGGGAAAATGTAATATTTTCTTTTTCTTTTTCTTATACTACCCTTTCTTCTAAATCTTCTCTAAGACCTCTATCTTCCTTGGCATATTCCCTTTTACTTTCATCTCTCTCTCACAGGTTCTGGCTCAGTGGTAATGCTTAAGAAAATCTATGGGCTGGAAAGATGTACCAGTGTTGTACAAAGCATCCAGATTTACAAAGAAACCTCATATACTATTGTGAAAAAGTTTCAAGGAATAAATAAGAGTATTTAAAAAAAAAGAAAACCATACATTTTCTAAATGGAAAAAAAGTTAAAAAAAAGTTCCCCACTTTCCTTTTTCAATTTTATATTTTGTAAAGTTGTTTTTATTTTATTTTATGTATATGAATGTTTTGCCTCCTGGAGCCCACAGAGGTCAGAAGAGGTCAGCAGATTCCCCAGAACTGGAGTTATGGATGGTTATGAGTCACCATATGGATGCTGGGAATTGAACACAGGTCCTCTGAAAGAACCACAGATGCTGCTAACCACTGAGCCATCTCTCTAGGTTTTCTCCCTTCACTCTTTCTGATACACAAGCTGCAGTGGCCTTAACATTTCTGTGCTGTGGAATAATCCTTCTGTACACTGTGAATATGTATTACTCTCACTGGTGATGTGGGGTTCCCCTCTGTATGCTATGATTATCATTAATGAATAAAGAAACTGCTTTGGACCTATAGCAGGGCAGAACTTAGTTAGGTGGGGAAAACTAAGCTGAATGCTGGGAGAAAGGAGGTGGAGTCTAGGAGAAGCCATGGAGCCCCTGGAGACAAACACTGGGAACTTTAGCCAGTAAGCCATAGCCATGTGGCGATACACAGATTAATAGAAATGAGTTAAATTAATATGTGTTAGCCAATAAGAAGCTAGAGCTAATGGGCCAAGCAGTGATTTAATTAATACAGTTTCTGTGTGATTATTTTGGGTCTAAGTGGCTGGGAACAAACAACATTGGTTAATAAAAAGCTGACAGGTCAGTAGCTGGATAGGAAGTTAGGTGGAAAAGTCAAACTGGGAATGGTGGGAAGAAGGAGGGTGGAGTCAGACAGAAGCCAACCAACTTCAGAGGGAGCAGGACATGCTGGAGGACAGGTAAAGCCATGAATCATGTGGCAGAAAGTTGTAAGAGCTAATTAGTAATAAGCCTGAGCTATTGACAAAACATTTATAAGTGATATAAACCTCAGTGTGGCAATCTGGAAGCAGCTGCTGGGATGGGAAAACTCTGCCTACATTTCTGTTCATAACCCCAATGTCTTGAACAAGGCCAACAGTTATATTTTATAACACTACTAGTTTTGGGCGGGGAGAATCCACGATAAACATGGAAACAGGCTCTGGTTTAGGATTCTAGAGTCACACGAAGCCTAAGCCTAGGTCAGCCAGAGCAGCAATCTCTCTTAGGCTGCTGAGATGGGTCAGTGAGTAAAATTCTTGCTGTCAAGCCTGATGACCTGACTTTTATTCTTATTAAGCCCCATATGGTAGAAAAGTGAACAGACTCAAGTTGTTCTCTGACCTTCAGGAACTGAAGTCAATCAATCAACATGAGAAACTTTTAAAGACCTCTTGTTCACCATGCAGATTGAAGGTTCAGTCTTTTTTATTTTTTATTTTTAAAGCAATCTTCCATAATGCAGAAGCTCTTTTTATATATTTAAATTCTCTTTTTAAAGGATTGAAAAGAATCCATGACCAATTGATTAATTTTTCTCCTCCCTCCTTTAGTCCCCCTTGCCCCTCCTTTCTTGTTATATCAATATCATTTTTTTGGAACTATAAAAACTAGATTATGTAGTCTATTGACAGCTGGACATGATTGCTTGCTTCTGTTCAATTTCCCTATCTAAAGGGAAGGGCAAATGCTTGTTTTATTATTTTCTGTGCAACTTTTAAACTAGTAGCAACAGGCTCAAGAAGTAAAATGCATTTTTTATTAAAATGTACAACTTAGAAATATATATATAACTGTACTTCTTGTTGTATCTTATTCTTGGAAAGATTTGAAAGTCAAACCAGGAGAAAATGAATTGTCCTGAGCCTTCAGTTAGCACCTTCTCTTCGAGGGGTAGCATCGCAAAATGTTGACTGAGAAAAATGTTGTTAAAACTGAAATCAAGCTTTGGAATTCAAAGATGAATGGATCCAGGTAGCAAAAGCAATGGAGAAAGAAGTGTCCCTCAAGCATCCAGTGTTCTAAGTGGAAAGCCAACCAGGTTTATTTATATTTGCTATGAACTTGTGAACCCTAACGGGTACTAAGGTCCAGCTCAGAAAGTGGTTCAGCAAGGCTTTCCAGTCTTAAGGATTATAGCTGAGGCCTGACCATAGCCCACAGCTGGCTGCATTTTTGCTGATCTTCATGTGTGAAGGTGAAACACGCTCATTCATCAAGTTCTGTAAGAACTGAGACACGTGCCTAAGTGGTTACAGTTCATAGTATGTTACTAACTCATACAAGCAAGAATTCAGGTATGTGTCTGACTTGTTTGAAACTTGATCTTAACCAAAAAGCTGCGAAGCAGTTATGACTTACTTCAGATTATATTTTTCTAACCATTTTTTTATTTGTTTATTCTAATATGTTCTAGTTCGCCTATGGGCCACGCACACGGCTGATGGCTCTTTCTCAGAACGAATACACAAAGTTCTCTCAAGGAATTTACATTCTATTACAGGGCAATATACAGGAAAAGAGTCAACCTCTAAGATATCAAAGCCGCAAAAATGTACTTGCTACATAATTAGTGTAAGGTTTGTTAAAGTGCAGGGGCGATGCCAGCCTTAGGTGAATGTTCTCTAAGAATGTGGTCTTTAGTTGGAGCCCTTCATAGTGGGGATACCAGTCTTCTGAAGATGGACTTGCAGGAATTATCAAATACGGTTCTCTCCTAGTATCCGGAGAGGGATGTTCCAGGATCTAAAAATCTGTGGATGCACACACCACGGTCTTCCTCTGCAGCCTTTTAATCTCCTGATGTACTTTAAAGCTCCTCTAAATTTCCTACACGACACCTACTATACTGTAAATCTTACATAAATGATGGTTATGCTGCATTGTTTAAGAAGGAGGACAAGGAAGATGATTCATGCTCTACAGAGATGCAGTAAATGATCTTTTTGATCTTTATTTGGATGAGACTGTGGATGCTGCATCTGGAGATGTACCAACCGATGCCGCTTATCTGAGCAGGCCATCAACAGCATCAGTCCCAACCACCTATGCGTTTTCTTATCCACTCTTGCTTCCTTTAATTTATAAACTATAGACAGTTAGAAATTAACCACAGTAAGAATGCAAACAGAAGTGTAAGTTGTATAACTACAGTCTCTCTCTCTCTCTCTCTCTCTCTCTCTCTCTCTCTCTCTCTCTCTTCTGCCGCTCCCAGAACACCCTTCTGCCCTGGACTGACTTTCCTTGTGTGGGTGGGATGAAGCCGTGCCTGCAGTGGGATGAAGTGAGGACAATGCTGTAAACACTGTAACATAGAACTGGCCCAGTGTGTGAGGGTGACGGATCACAAGCACTGTGGTGCCTTCACAGACGGTCTAAAAACCTAGAGGGCTAGTGCCTGACTGTCATGCCGCAGCTTATATAACATGGAAATGGTGGCTAAAGGGACGGTTCCCACTCCTGCTTGGGTGAGGTGAGAAGCTGTGAGATTTTATCATAACCCTTTAAAAAAATCGCAATTTAAAAATGAGGGATTGTTCACTTTCTCCATTGATATTTTCAGACTTCATGTACCTGGGTCCCCAGGAAGTGAAACTGAACGTGAAAGGGAAGGGGCGGGGCTGGGCGGGGCTGGGCGGGGTTACTGAACAAAAGTTCCGTGGTCTGAAGGAGTTTGTGAAGAGCAATAAATATGGGTCGGTGGTTTTTAGGTGTAATAGGCAAGTGGAGTGGCAGAAACTCAGATCAAGTAAGAGCAGAAAAGGGAGTTCTGATTTTATTCTAAACAAGGTGAAAAACGAGTTCAAAGTTTCAAAACTGGAACGACATGTTCTGTCTAGGTTTCAAAGACATCACACTGGATATTCTAAGAAACTTCATTGGAAGGAACAAACACACAAAAAAAAATGACTTCTGAAGCAGCCAAGAGAGTGTGATTTGGACTAAGGAGAAGCAGTTATATTGGAGTCAGACGTTACAGAATACGGGGTTGGGAAAGTAGCGAGGGGAAGAAAGGAGCGATCCCTAGGTATCTGGCTTGAGCAGTTACGGTTCATACAGTGCCTACTGAGATGTGCAAGATCTGGAGAAGAAATAGCTGAAGGCAGTGCCTAGAATCCTGTTGACAGCATCAAGGTATCGCTGCCTCTTGACACCTATGTCAAGGGGCGAACTGAATCTGTGGGTCTTGAATTCTGGGAGACAGGAATTCAAACTAAGGTAGTGGGTGCCATCAATATTTATAAAGTGAATGAAGCCATCCAGCTGCAGGCAATGAGTAGAGAGAATAAGGGCTGCCAAGAGACACTCAGAAAAGAAGATGACTAGCCAGCAAAACAGAAAGAAAACCAAGAGAGACATCCACTAGTTTTGTCTACTAGAAGGTTTACCTCATTCTGCCCTCCCCTGTAGTTGTATTTAGGACAACAAACACACTCCAGAATGAATATAAATTTCTTGGTAATGGTTAGTTATCTGAATTAATCAAACTCCACAGACAATATTTTGAATTTTTTTGTAATGACTTCTGGGAGAAGGCAGAAAAAGCAGTTCTAATGACTTCCTCCACTATGGTACCATGGAGATAGAAACAGGGATGACCATCTACACACAACAGAAATATACAAGTTTGTAAAGCAAAACCTTTGGAGATAAAAGATAAGAAAATAGACACCTGGAAGACTTAATTAGCTTTTCTTGGTGAGTGATTGGTTAAATACTTGTTTATGAAATTCAAGCAATCAGGGTAATATCTCTTGTCACACTATCTCTGCACACCGGAGGCCAACATCTTCTATGCAGAGCAGGCACATACATGAACCTTGTTAGGTCACCATTAGCATGCACACATACATCACCTCTGTACATACATGCACTAGCTAGACTCTCCCTTCTCTAACTGGACTTTGTTTTGATAAGAAAAAACTCACAACTGAACAAAATAGATTTCCCAAAAGCAATCGTGGAGTTCCTTAACTAATATGCCAAGTCCTGGGAGCAGGTGTTTGGGCCAATATCCATCCCGATAAACGACACCGAGGCCTTCTGTTCCAAAGACAAGATTAAAGAAGAAATCTTTCCTTTCTGTTAGGCATTATAAGAAGAACCATGGTAAACCTTTTCATAAAGAGTAGCTAGTGCAGAGCTCTCCCACATCCTTGGCTAGGTTTATTCTTACAATTTTTTTTGGTTGTTTCAGGGTACTGTAAATGGCAGTGTTCCTATGATTTATTTCTTGGCATTTTTTCTTATTAATGTTTAGAAATGTTACTGAATTTTCTACATTGATTTTGTATTCTGCCACTTTGCTGACATTCTTGATCATTTTTAGAAGTTTTCTGGCGGGATTTTTGGGACCTCCAATGTACAGCATCACATCTGTATGTAAATGGGGATAGTTTGACTTTTTTACCCACCCTGTTTGTACCCCTTTAATTTCATTCTCCTCCTTTATTGCTCAAGGACTGAGTGCTTCCAGCACTGTATTGGAAGGAGTGGGGATGGTGAGCAGCCTTGTTTTGTTCCTCATTTTAATTGGGTAGCCCTGACTTTTTCTGTATTTAGGATAAATGCTGGTTGTTGGCTGATAAATATATACATATATGTGAATATATTTATGTACATACTCATATATTCATGTATATACATATAAGTGTATATACACATATATAAACACACATGCATATACATTGTTTTTATTATGTTGAAATATGCTTCCTCTCAATGATTTTTATCATGAACGCATGCTGCACTTTGTCAAAGGTCTTTTGTGCACCTATTAAGATGATCATTTGACTTGTCTTTAAGCATATTGTAATTATTTCTTGACATATTGAACCATCTCTCTATCTCTAGGATAAAGCCAACTAGAGTGTTGGGAACGATCTTTTTGCTGTGCAAGATTCAGTTTGCAAGTGTTTTCTTGAGGATCTTTATGGTTATGTTCACTGGGGTAGGGGCCTATTCTGTTCTTTTGCTTGTTTGTTTGTTTTCTATATTTTTACCTGGTTTTGTTCTTAGAGCAATATTGACTTCATAGAAGGAGTTTGGAAGTGTCCTTTCTGTTTCTGTTTCTTTGGATATTTTAATACGTATTGATTGTAGCTCTTCTTTGGAAGTTCACTGAAATTCTGCTGTGAATCTGTCTGACTTGAACTTTTCTATTTTTTTTATTTTTTTAAGCTTGAAGGCTTTTTATTACTACCTCCTTATTTGTTATGAGTCTAAGTTGTTGACCTCCTTTTAGTTTAACTTTGGTGGTTTTTGTAAATCTATAAACGCATCTTTAAAACAATTTCTAATTTAATGTAGTATATATTTTTAATATTTCCTCCTAGCCACCTAGATTTGTTTGTTGTTTATTATAATGTTTCCTTGTTCATCTCCAATTCTATTAATTTGGGTCATTTTTTTCCCTTTTGTTTAATTGGTCAAATGTTTGTTGAGCTTGCTTGATCTTTCTAAAGATCCAGCTTTTAGATTCACTGTTTCTTTGTATTGTTTTCTTTGTTTTTATTTCATGAATTTTCTGATTTTTATTATTTCTTGGTATCTATTGAATTTTGTTTTAGTTTCATCTTGTTTTTCCAAATTTTGAGTTGCACACTTGGGCTATTTATTTTTGCTCT
The DNA here is from genome assembly GCA_025134845.1 of Neodon shergylaensis. Taxonomy (NCBI): domain Eukaryota; kingdom Metazoa; phylum Chordata; class Mammalia; order Rodentia; family Cricetidae; genus Neodon; species Neodon shergylaensis. The sequence goes on from JABTXL010006712.1 coordinate 11,702,640, forward strand.
TTCTGTTTTTTACTGTAGGTGCTTGGAACTGTAACCTTCTCTGTGAGGACTACTTTTAGTGTGGCTCAGAAATTTTGATGTGTTGTGTTTTCATTTTTATTCTAAATCTCTGAAGAAGGATATTTAGAAAGACACTAGGTGATTTGGAAAGACCCTCTATATTCACGAATTAGTGTTCTTAATATTGTGAAAATGGTCATCCTACTAAAATCAACTTACAGATTTAGTGACGTTCCAATCGAAATCCCTAAACATTCTTCACAGAAATGGAAAAAAATATATACTTAAAAGAAACCTACCTCATGACCCAGCTATACAGCTCATTAGCACAGTGGTTCTTAACCAGTGGGTTGCTACCCCATTGGAGGATGAACAAGCCTTTCACATGGGTCACCTAAGACCATCTGCATAAGAGATATTTGCATCACAATTTACAACAGTAACAAAATATAGTATTATGAAGTCACAAGAAAAATAATTTCATGGTTGTTGTCAACAGAACATGATGAACTGTATTAAAGGGTTGCAATATCAGAAAGGTTGAGAACCACTGCATTAGCCTATACCCAAAGGACTCAACATCTTGTTTAACAGATGCTTGCTCAGCCATGTTCAATACTGCTCTGTTCCCCAAGGCTAGGGAAAAAAATTAAAAATACAAACAAAACTAAATGACCTTCAATTGATGAATGGATAACGAAAATGTGGTACATATACACAATGAAATTCTGTCTAAAGCTGTAAAGAAAAATGAAATAATAAAATTTGCAGCTAATACATGTATGGGAGTAATAAATATTATACTGAGGTGATATAGCCCAGACCAAGAATGACATATATCCATGTTCTCTATTTGTGGATCCTATGGATGCTCTCTGAGCAGCTTAGGATCATATGAGCCAATCAATACAAACACTATGTATGGATGCTTCACCATGACCAGCTAGCTACAGAGAGAGACAAACCTGTGGGAGAGAAAGGCATTTATTTTTCATTTATCAATTAGCAAGTGTTTTCTTCTCAGGAGCTTCAAACAAACAAACAAACAAATAAACAAAATCCCCCCAAACAACAACAGAATCTCTTTTATAAAGAGAGGAAACAGCTGTGAAAAGAAAGGTAAGTAATCAAATACTACTGATAATAGATTAAAACACACCGTTTGATTTTTGTGGAATAGAATTGCCCAAGACACATTTTTTTTTCACTTACAGAATTGTTTTCTAGTTGTGGACAGGGAAATTCTGAGTCATATACATTGTAAAGTATCTTACATGTTGAAAAGCATAACTACTCGAAGACAATCTGAAGCGATTTTCCCAGTAAAGAATGCCACCCAGTAAAACGGTTAGTAGAGTAAAGGGCATTGGTCGTAAGTGGGGTTCCAGGGCTTCACTGCTGCATCTGTCAAGAGGCGAAAAGAAATACATCACGATCCTGCTGATTGCGCCTCTGCTTTGATTGCCCGTCTCTTTCGATTATTAACATAATTGCTGTTGAAATCAAGGAATGCAACGCGGTGATTGCTTCTTGATTTTTCAAAAAGCCTTTTGCCTGCTTTCGCAGGATTTCTTCCTAGCTCTCGGCTTGAGCAGGGCTTGGCACATTGTTGTTTTGATTCAACTTGGAAATATAATTTATTAGCAGAGTCATTGAAATTAGCAGCGTGTCATTATGTGGGGGCTCAGAAAGGACTGCGGTGAAAGCCCCAGAGTTTGAAGAGTTAGCTGATGATCAGCAGGGCCTCGATTGATTCCATGGGGGAGAGTTTGGAATCGCTCTTTGGGGACTGAATTTCAGAAGAGGAGAGGTTCTTGATACGGCACAAATCTTTTGTTTTCTAGACATGTAAATAGCGGTTCACTAGGCAAGGAGCGCTACCTGGCAGGTAGGTGTGGTGCGCGTGCGATTATAAACTGAACTTCCCTGCAGTTTCACAGCCAAACACAGGGAACTATTGAGAGTCAAAGGACAAAGTCTGTTATGCTATCTTGTCAAGGGATGTCAGGGCCTGGACTTAAGCTTTGCTACCTTCTTTTAGAGCCATCCTGGCCACCAGCATTTGCAGTGTGTCTTATTGGAAACCAAGATTAAGGATACACAACACACACACACACACACACTCTTTTATTTTAAGTATGTGTGTTTATTCAAGAAAGAGACCTGGTCAGTTGTCCTCCTCAGCTTAGACAATGCAACCCAAGTTCAACAGAACCGCTGTATACCCGCTGCCCATACACACTTCAGCATTACCAGGGAATGCATTTCATTCAGTTTCATGTGTTCAAATTCAGGTCAGAGTCTTACTAGGAGGGTAGCAGGTTGCTGTTTGTTCCTGAATGTCACTGGTGGGTACCATAGGGCTTTTCCTTCCATACAAATGGAATAGTAACCATAATTTACTGCTCCCATCCCAGCTCTTCCTGATTCACCTTGAAGTCCTTAGCTCTTGGATTGTGGGGATCCAAAGCTCGAGGACGTAAGAATGAATGAAGTCATGACTGAATGTGTACTATTGGCAAGGAAGGACCAGTCCCTCAGACCCTGTGCCCTGTGCCCTGGAGACCTCGGCTGTGGGTCCCCATCAGCAGGGCCTCTCATGGATGGGGACTCCTTACTGGGAGAGGGAGCCTATGCAGCCTTTCCTCTTGTGGGAGGTGAGGCCTGTAGTGGCCGCTTGCTATATCCTTGATATATTTTTTTTTAATTTTTGAGATGATGATATAATTATAATATTTCTCCCTCTTTCTTCTTCCCTCCAAACCCTCCCATCTGCTCCACTGTCTTTTAAATCTATGGTCTATTTTTCATTCACGGTAATCGCATGCATATATGTATAGACATAGGTATTCCTAAATCTAATCTGTGCAGTCTGTATAAGGTTACTTGTAAGGTCAGCTTTCATGGCTGACCACTGTCAGCCAATGGGTGTGCTCTCCCCCGAGGAACGCCACTTCTCCCACTCTCAGCTTTCCTCATTGTTCTAGAGTTGTTTGTGAGGTGTTCAGTCCATGGGGACTTTTCCCTGTCACCCTGTTCAGCTCATGTCTGGGCAGATTGGTAAGACATAGATTTTTTGTTTGTTTGTTTGTTTTTCGAGACAGGTTTTTTTTTCTGTGTTACAGTCCTGGCTGTCCTGGAACTCACTGTGTAGACCAGGCTGGACCTGAATTGACAGAGATCCACCTGCCTCTGCCTCCCATGTGCTGGGATTAAAGGTCTGTACCACCACCACCTGGCAACATAGATATTTTTTAAAAGCTGATTAAGTCAGTAAAATTTTTTAATAATTTCTTCCATGGGAAGGCATCTTCAGAGAAAATACTGCTAGCTCTTAAAGAAGGTTCGGTTAGCAAGGGATGCAGAGATGAAGCCGCTTAAAATAGCAGTAGCATAGCTTACAAAGAACCCTTCCGATGGGCAATTGCTCATTTCTATCATGGTGCTTTTTCTCCTACAGTTTAACTTCAGGCCATCACCTGTGAGGCTCAGGTCTCCAAGGGGGGGGTGTATAAACAAAATAAAACAAAATGGAAGGAGGGCTGTCTTCATAAGGCTTCAGTCAATACTCATTCTTTCAGTCAGCATGATCGAAGGTTTGAGGAGTGTTCCGGTGTTCCTGCATTTTCCTCTCTGTGAACTGAAGGTTTTTTTTCCTCACAGGATTTTGATGAGTACCAAATGGAGTGACACATACCAATAACAAGCCACACAATTTTTAAAGGCCACGCATTAGCCATCTCCAATCTCATCAGACTTGCTTTATAAAAGTTAGTGAGGCTTAAGATGAGCCCTTCTGAAGTAAAATTCATAGACGCTATTATTTATCTACAAAGATAACTTGAGAATTCTCAGGTAATATCTGCCACAAAAAATAAGATTAAAAGTAAGAATAAAATAATAAATATTTTTAAAATAATTCGGGAATAATGATTAAGAATAAGAATGAGATCCATATCTTCTACAACGGCACAGACATTCACAAATATTTTACAGCATCCGACACCGCAACCTGATGTAAGTAAGCCCAGAGGAAACTAGTCTGGTCATTATTTCTCCCAGCAACTGTGAGTATCCGGGAGGCATCTGTTGAAAAAATAGTGGGTCTGATGACAGATGCTCTTTGCCTTCAGTTCCCAGTAATGGTGCTGCACAGTCTTTACCGTATACACACATAAGACTGCCTTGAAGAAACTGACCCAGAAATAAACTCCCACAGCCACAGTCACCGAGTATTTGAGAAGAGCATCAGGAACATAACTTGGAAGAAAAGACAGCCCGTCCACCCAACAGTTCAGGGAAAACTTTGAGATCCTCCTGCAGAAGAGGGAAACTATATCCATCTCCCTCATCCCGGGCAAAAATCAATTCAAAATAGATCAAAGTCCTCACTTTAAAGCCAGAAGTGCAGCTACTGCTAGAAGAAAACACGAGAGGGAAACACCTGAAGCTAGAAGTGGAGGCAAGAGCCTCCTGGACTAGAATCCAAGAGCACAGGAAGTCATCCCCGGAACTGACGCACGGGACCACATGGAATGAAAATGTTTCCATGCAGCCAGAGAAATGATCAGCAGAGTGAGAAGACAGTCTGAAGAAATGGAGAAAACTATTTGCCACCTACACTTCCTATGGTAATTGACACCTAGAACACACAGAAAACGGCAAAAATGAAACACCCATCACGAAGATGCCGATCAATAAACGGGTTAATGAAACAGAAGGGATGTTCTCGAAGAAGCACAAAATGTCAACGATTTTTTTTAAAATTGATAAACATTAAAACATGTTAAAATCTTTAGTCATCAAGGAAACACATATTAAAACTATTTGAGATTCTATATCTCTCCAGTCAGCATGGTTGTGACAAAAAAAAAAAAAAAGATAGCAAATATTGGCAAGGCTGTGGAGGAAGAGGAACCTTATCTAGGATGGAGGTAAGGTTCTAGGATGGAGCATCGCATCCATCCACAGGTCCCTCAATGCTCTTTGATATTTACTAGTTAAGTACAGTATTATTAACGTATTATAGATCAGAAAGTAAGCTCAGAGATGTTAAACACCTCCCCAGAGTCAAGAAGCCAGCATGCAGGAAGAAGCCCTGCTAGAGGATGCAGGCAAACCTCACGGTGCATGCTTTACCAGTCATCCACAGTGAGATGCAGGAGACACAAGCTTGGTCAGCTGGCTCCAGAAGCAACCAGGGAAACAGCCCGATGCTTCCATTTGTCTTGGAAGACATCTGCATTCTTGCATTGTATCGACGATTAAATGACATGAGCTGTGGGAGCAATGTGACTTACTCAAGTCTTGGGAAAATATGCAATTCTGTGACAACAGCACACTATGAAAAGGGTTGATAGGCACAAGTTTCCAAGTCAAAATGCATTTTATTCACATTCGTACAAGAGCTGGGTATCTGAAATGTCAGTGCCTAGGAGATTATAAAAATCATCTCGGGAGGCAGAGCCTGGTCTACAAAGTGAGTTCCAGGACAGCTAAGACTGTTTTACAGAGAAACCCTGTCTCAAAAAACAAAACAAAACAAAATCATGTTACATAGATGACCGAAGTGATTAAGTGATTATAGATAAGCCTTTCACTTGCCTGATTATCTGCGGAACATGAGCTATGGTGTGAGATGGCACAATGCCTGGCATGGGCACCCTTGCCTCTGCCAGTAGCCCTCCAATGTCTGCAGACAAAATAACCCTGGAGATTGCAGAAAGCTAGTTAGGCAGAAGATGGCACCCCGTTTAGGGTACTGGGGCAAACAGTACCTTTTTCAATACAAGGTGTGGAGTTCTCGTTTCCCATAGATGGAGAAAAGAAGAAAGGAAGAAATGAAATAGAAAGAAAAAAAGAGGTGCATGCATATCCTCCTCTTACATCCAGACAGGAAAGAGTGGGTGCAAGAAAGGGTGGCCTTTCTGTTCTTTCTGCTGCCTGCCTTCTCTCGCCACACTTTTCCTTCTGAGACCAAACTGATCTTTCAAGGCTACTCAAAAGCCAGCCCTTCCATGGAGTCCTCTCGACTCTGGTCTCCTCAGCCATCAGAAGGGAGATGTCTCTCTTGTCTGTGCCTTGGGTGCTTGTTCACCCCTATGGTGGGAAAATGCCCCACCACCCGTCCCTCTCTGCTGGCACAACTGGGCTCCCTTGTTTACTGTAAACATATGGAAGCAACCTTTTCATATATGAAGAAATGAGGGGAGGGGGGGCTTGAATGCACTTGCCTTTGAGTGTAGAGTACTTTCAACTGAAATCAAATCAGAAAAGCCAAAACAGTTAAGGGAAAAGCACGAAAGATTTAATTTTTATTGTTCTACTCAATAAACTCCAAGCAAAAACATTTGAAACTTCTTATTCTTATGGTATTATGCCATCAATATAAATAAATACTTATTCAAAAAGCTTCTCTTTTTCTTGCTTAAGTTCTTGCTTCTGTGATTCTGTGAAGGCTTAACACAGATAAACTTTATTTCCATCGTGAAAATGAACTAGAGAGAAGGCAGCAGCCTTGGGGCCGGTTCTGCCCCTTTTTGGCTAATCTCCTACACTACTTACTGCTTGAGCTTGGACAAAGCAAGAAACGCTCTGCATGAGCTAACCTGATGGCAGCTTTCAAAGCAATGTTGTCTATTCCATTAACTCGTTGAGACCCAGGCTGGACGGGACTCACTTTCAAGGCATTGCTTTATGCTTCTGAAATCAACCCTACCCAGGCTACCGAACATGCAAACTTGCCCCCGCCCCCACAGTGCTACATAGAGAAATTTCAGACTGCAAAGCCTCACGAGGCCAGAACTGAATGTGGATCGCATCCAAGGGTTTCCTTCAAGATGAGAACGAAGCCCCGCCCCACAGTCCCGCTAGGCAGGGATGGACAAACCTGTCTTCCTGAGCCACAGCTGAGCGAGGATGGGCTGAAGAGCTCACAGCTGGCTCCTGGCAGGGCTAAGATGAGCCTTGTTTCTTAAGTTATTATAAATGTTTTAGGGTGGCGTTATTTGTTTTAGGAGTCGAGTATCAACAGCAATGTTTGAAATGACAAACAATCGCTATGAAAGGGCCATGTGTTGCCTAAAATTTAACCAAACATTTTATCACAGAAAAGCCTTCTGAGCCATATGGGTCTACCCACCTCCTGAAAGACATTTATAGTTCAGTCTCTCCTATAAACAGTTTAAAACAAGCACGATAAACATTCTGGGGAAAAGCTAAACTTTCATCTGCTACTCTCCTGTTGATTATTTGTGATGATAGGAAGATGTTTACACACGCGGAGGCGAAGTTTATGTGGGAAGCCCTAATGCATATACCCCCTAGGTGGTGATTTATCACCCGTTTATACTGACAATGAGAAATAAAGAACGTGATTTTCTCGTCTGACACAACATTTCGATAGCTTCTGTGTACCGAGGTCTGTGCTTAGCTCACCAATAAGACCTTAATTCCAAACAGAATGTATTGGGGAACAAAACATATGCGGCCTTTGCTTTTTTTCTCTCCCTGTTTTTTTTTTTTTTTTCCAGTGTTACCCAGTGCCTTCCGAGGCACTCTGAAAGTCTGAAGAAAGATCTAGAATCCTGATCAACTTCAAAGTCACGGCAAGGTTTGAAGGAGCTACAGGTAAAGAATCCGGGTAACTAATTCTCTTAGTATTTCCTGGAAGCTTCTTCTCAAGGAGAATAGGTGTTAACGTTAAATTGAAGCGTCTCTTAGAAGCTACCCTACCACCCTCCTTGTCTCAGTCAACAAATTGCTTGGAGATGGCAGCAGTTTTGGAGAAAATGTCATACTAGACAGAGGTTATTGTGGATTGATGCTTAAATACGATATCTAAGAATATTCATTATTTCCTTCTTTCTGCAGTTCTGTGGCTCAAACGCAGGACCTTGCACACACTGGGCCATCACTCTACCCCTGGTCTACACTCTACCCCTTGTCACACTCTGAGCAGCTGAGGCAGAGCACAGGACACAGACTCAGGAGAAAGCTTTGTAGTTGGACCCCTTGGAGATATTTACACTTTACTGATTTTCTTCCGCTAGATCTAATTTTTGAAACACAACATGGTTCATAGTGGCAACTGAATGAGCTCATAGCTCCTCAATATGGCATGCAGAAGTTTAGAAAAGAAACCCCTAATTTATCTTTCAAGGATTAACTCTCTCCCTCTTCCTTCAACCTTTGCCTGTACATTGTAGACTTTGGCAGCCCTGAACTATTTGTGGTCCTTGGACATGACATACCCCGCTGTGCCTTTACTGTTTGATCACATTGGAATGCCCGTCCCTTCTTCTATTTCATGAAACACTTTAATCTAGGCCCCACTCAAGTGTCACATCCTCTGTGAAGCCTTCTCATCTCTAAGTCAACCAAAGCATGCCTACCGCAGTGGCACCAAGTATGGCCACTCTTCCTTTACAGCCCACTCCTTCTAGGTCATTCTTTGAGAAGATTCAGAGCCCACTCAAGGGCATCCCATTTAACATATCCAAACCAACCTATAACTGTTACAGATGCTTGGTTAAATATTTTGTTTCCTCCCCCCGCAAAATAATTTGAAGAAAAAACTACCGGTGCGATAAGTGTGATAACACCCAGCATGTATACAAATAAACAGTATAAAGAAGACCACAAAATAAAATCTGAAATTCCAATTTAGAGACTTTAAGTGATATTTCAGTGATCCTTATCCAACTCTGAAAGTTCAGCCCGATAAGCACAAAGAGGCACAGAAGATCAAGGAGCAAGAGTGGCTATGAGAACCTCTAAGAATCTGATGAGTAGTTAGTTGGGTCAGGGCATTTGTGTCCCTAAATTTCCTTATTCAGTTACACGAAGAGATGTGCTAAGGACATAAAGACCACTTAGGATGTGAAAGTGTAAAGACAAAAGGAACAAGGATGACAAGGGCCTGGGTTGGGTCCTCCACTTCCTTCCAGTCTTCTGCTTGTCTTCCAAAGGGCAGCTATAGCAGGCGTTGTTCTCTATGGAACTCATGCTGCGGCTATAGCGGCAGGAAGATGGGTGAGAGGGTAATGGAAGGTAACGTATCATCAAGGAAGGTGTCTGGGAGGGGCGACAGTAAGATCGAAGGGAGAGTTAGAGGAAAGGTTTCTGCATTGGGGTGAAGCAGGAGTTCAGGTTCACCCTGGTCCATCACAATGGGGAAGGTGGAGAAAAGCTAAAGGTTTTATGGCATCAAGAAATAGAACAGAAGTATGTGCCATCGGGAGAAGAGGCTGAGAATGATCGAATTTAAAAACTTTCCAATTTCTGCTGAAAGGTAGTTGAGGGCAATTCCCAGGAGACTGCCTCTGTCTGTTTTCCCATGGTTTTGGAAGGCCTCCTGTCTCCTTGACTTGCCAGCCAGTTTCTCATTAGTGCAGCATTGGCACAGGCAGTCAAAGAAGTGGACAGAACCACCGTGACCAGCCAAGCCTCCCCGCCATCCTCTGAAGCATCTTGTCACTCACCGGCGAACAGCCCCAGGCCAAGACCCCAGGCTCCTCTGTGCTGCCCTGCATTGTAATTTTAATTTTTAAATAAATCTTAACTTACAAGGTTGTGGAGAAAATGAGGAGACAAAATGTGTAAACTAATCTCACACAATGTCTGCTCTGTAGTGAATGTTCAAAATTTATTCTGTTCCTGCCTAATCCTCTGGAAGCGTACATATTCTGTCTTTGCTCTGTCATAGGCACCTGCTCACCATACTGCCAGAATCCTTGTAAACATTATCATATCTGAAATTCAATCACAGTTCAATTACTTTGGCTCCCATCATCTCTTCCCTTGCCAGCTTGTTCCCATCCCTGAACTTTCTGTGCCAGCCACTCTGAACTGCCTGCCCTTCCCCAGACATACCGTGCTCTCCTCTATGGCACCCGCTCTTTCCTCCACAAAACCCTGCTTCCCTTTCCTTGTCTCAAGTGGCCCATTCTTCTTCTATATGCTTTAGTTGAACTAAAATGATTGTTCCTCTATGAAGCTAGTGTATTTACATATTTGTTGCCACGATGTGTTTCTATTCTTTGCTTTTAGTCAACTCTGTTCCGCTGTGGATTTCGTCCAAATGTTAATCATCGTGTGTGTATGTGTGTTGCGGGAAGCACACATGTAGGTGTGTCAGTGAACACACAATTTTGTGTTTGTGCATCTTCTGTTCTCATTCCTCAGGAGTCACCCACCTCGTTTCATGAGATGGATTTTCCGAATGGCCTGAAGCTCATGCATTAGAGCAGATAACCTGTCTCCTACCCAGAGTTGGAATAGTGCAACTGTGATTAGCTTTTCAGGTTGATTTTGTGGACCGATCTCAGGTCCCCAGACTTGCAAAGCCAATACTTTCATGACTGTGCTGTCTCCCCAGACCCCGTGTCATTGATCTGAAATGGTGCCTGGTCCATTGCCCGATGTAACAGGTGCTCAGTGCATCAAAGAAGAAATTGGTCTTCCTGTAAATGCCCCTGTGAAGGGTTGTATGTTTTAATTCTGTTAAAAAAAAAAAAAGGCCTTGGACCTGGAAGAATTAATGTCAGCAAATTTGGAATTGAATCTCAACTTACTTTTTTTTTTCCTTCTTGAGGCTGGGGATTGAAGCAAGGGCTTTCTGTTTATTAGGCAAGCACTCTTACTAAGATGCATTCTCCTCAGCCTACTTTATTTTAGTCTAGATGGAGTCTATCCTCCTCACCTTTACACACACACACACATACACACACACACACACACACACACACACACACCTCCTGGTGATTCTCCCGGAGAATTCCCTGTGATGATGATTTTTCAGAGGAAATTGGAAGAAAGTAAACAGGAGAATTGTGAAATAACATCTTCTGTTGTCACCGTGTGTAAGAGGGAGGGGGGTAGTCCAGAAGGCGACGCAGGGAAGTTGGGGTGGGTAGAGCAGAAACAAACTCCAGGGGAGGTCAGAAGGTGCAGCGCGTCTACCGTAAGAGCTCTACCACTCTTCCCTCTGTTTACAGAGGAAAAAAAATAGCTAATTGACGTAGGATGTGGGCGAGCTTGGTTTCCATCTTGATCCTGTGTTACCTCATCTTGTGGTTGCCTCAGGAGTTCATCAGGGCCAACCATTTCCAGCGCTTTAGGGGGTAAAAAGAAATCAAATGAAACAGCCCAGGCTTGAGATCTTCCTCTTAGACTCAGGCCAGCCAAAGGCCCATTTCAATCCCCAGAGGCAATTATTACAGAAAAATTATGGAAGTGTCAAATTTGAGATCCTGAGAGATTGCACCAATTTAAACTCTGGATGTTATTCTCCTGTTGATAGAACAAAGAACCTGGTTTAAAGTCCTCTTGAAACCAAAATTGTAAGCAGGTGGCATCCAGCGTTTATCACTGAAGAGAGAATATTTTCAGAAGTTCTTTCTTCTTTGTGTGCTGACTTTGCCCAAGTATGTAGTTTAACTTCTGTTACCCACATAAATTAACTTACTTCCTTTGGTTCAATCCAGGTATTAGTATATAATGATTAAATGTAACAGTGACTCACCAGTTGACTTGATGGTGTTACAGGATCGGTTTTGTATTTCTTTTTCCATGTCAAAATATGTTTGGAAACTGGGCATAGTGGCACATACCTATATTCCTATATTTCCATAATTTAGGAGATGGCAGCAGAAGGATTATGAGTTAAAGGCCATCTTCAACTATATAATGAGTTCCAGGTCAACCTTAGCTATACAGTGAGTTTGAGACCAACGTTTGCTGTATGAGTTCTTGTCTTGAAAGACCAAAGAAAGGAAGAAACGGACTATGTTTAGATATTAAAGCTGAAGTGAATATATATAATAAAGATAGGGAAGGTCTGAACAGTGCAACCTGATGAGATAATCTAAACTTGAAAACATGGCCAGGCCTCAGACTCAGAGAGCCTCCTGCCTCTGCCTTCCAGGTGCTGGGAAGTCACTACTCAGATCTGAATTGCTATCAGATCAACCTTTTTATGGTTTCTCTGATGGGTAAGACCATGCACCGTTTGACTTTCTATGCCTATTGCATTTAACATAATGCCCTTCATATCCACCCACAAATTGATATAAATGGCAGAAATCCATGTTTATCTATGCTGGAGAGTTAATTACTGTGTATCTATGTCATCTTTTCTGGATCTATTTATCATCAGTGAACAGTTAGGTTGAGTCCATCCCCTAAAAACTGTGAAGCATCCTGTTGGCAACACGGGGATACAAGCATCTATCCCAGGTATGCATGTCATTGCCTTGGAATTTTAATCTAGGAGTGAGATGGATTACTGGGTATACACGACTAGCTGCAATCTTAAACTTGTCAAGCTCTCTAATGAAGATACATATGCCAGTGTGTTGTCAGAAATCCCTTATAAACAAAGAAAGTCAGGAGCCTAGGACCAAACCCCCTAAGCCTCTGCATCTTGTCACTCCGCATGTCCTGCAACACAAGTACTGACAGCTTGCTCCAACGAACCAACACAATACCAAACTGCAAGGGGGAGGCTGCAGAATGCATTGAACTTTTCACCAAGAGAATGAGTGAAGCCAAAGGAAGACACCAGGAACAGACTGCCAAGACACACAGGTAACTCCCTCCCAGGACTTCTACTATGAAGTCCAGCCAAAACTACGTCTTTAAGAGAAACAAATCAATGATCAGACCTTGAAAAAACTCTCCTTCCAATTTTTTGGTAGTAAAGTGTGCCAATGGCTGAGAGAGTATATCAAGTTAAGCAAAGATAATCGTATCTCTTTATTTTTGTATGTTGATATTTTAGCGCTGGCTTCCTTTAATGCTCCTAAGAACTAACTGAGATTTTCAACCAGTCTTTTGGGGTTTGGTGAGTTCCTGTTCTGGAGAGACGCAAAGGAAAGAACCTTCCTTCCTCCTACTCCCACATGAGGGAAGCCAGTGGTTCATCATTCTTCTTGAAGAAATGAATCTCCCATATATAAAAGGCTCATTTTTCTCTCTGGGAAGTCTAGTGAATTTGGAGCACTGTTTTAAGAAATTAATCATCCAGAAGAAACATCTTTGGCTTCAGTAGATTGCAGAGTGAGTTGTGATCATCAATGAGACCTTCCTTATGTAATCCTACTAGATTTTATTGGTGATGTCATGGAATAAAATGAAAAGCCACCCGGTCCATTTCATGCAAGAAATGAACTCAGCCAAACAGGAACAAGTTCAGTACAATGGTGCACAGTTATAATCTCAGCATATAGGAGGCTGAGACAGAGGAGGATATTGAGTTCAAAGCCAGTAGGGACAATACAGCAAGGACAAACTCAAAAAAATTAAGAGGAAAAAAGGGGAAATATTAATGTTATTTTTTTTTGAATGGAAGTTTCTGTGGAGGTCTTGACTAAGATGCTTAGAGTAAGGGAAATCATGTGCTGAACACTAAAAAAAAAAAAAAAAACAGGTGTCTTTGGGGTCAGCATCTGTCAACAAGCGATGTGCCTGCCATTCAGCCATTCTAGTCTGCCGCTATTACCATGTGGTCCCTAGGAGATGGTGAAACTAGTTATTGACATTCTAGAAGCATCTATGGCAACTTCCCACCACAGTCTCTTCAAACTCCTGACTGTAAAGGCAGTCGCTGGAAAACACTGCTGTCATTTGACCATACTCTAGAGAGAGAGAGAGAGAGAGAGAGAGAGAGAGAGAGAGAGAGAGAGA